>PDLN01000001.1:1494136-2094136 GCA_003369635.1 Coleophoma crateriformis
GGAGGGGGAGGAGGAGGGGGAGGATGTTTGTGTAAATAATTTCCATTTCCTTCTTTCTTTTGTTTTTCCTTCTTTTGTTTTCCTTCGTTTTTCCTTCTGGCGTTTTCTTCTTTGTTTTTTCCTTTGTTTTTCCTTTTTTGGTTTTCATTTGTTTTTCCTTTTTTCTTTTATCTATGTGTAGATAGTACTGAATTCAATTCAGTTTTCCATTCCCATACTTATCCCTTCCTATTAGTGACCCAATATGTGAAATGAATAGCATAATCATGATCGTCATCCTCCTGATTTTCAGTAATGAAACATCTTGATGGTGTAATTCTCATTCTAGTTTGGTCTAAGAGAGGATTGTATCTCCTTTTCCGCAGAAAAAGCTTTCTAGGACAGAACGGGATATGATAATTGTGGAATAGAGCGGCGGAGAGATTGGCTGTTGGAGAAGCCAATGGGACAACTTACAACTTAAGCGACGTTGATCAGTCGCGATCTGAGTTGATTTAGCGACCAAACTAGAATGGCTCAACCTACAAACTGGGCGAGACAGCTTTTCGATATCTTTGAAAATGGTGTCCAAGTGCCTTGGAAATAATGCCCAGTTTTAAGTAAAGCATTCAATTCAAATACGCAGTCCCACAAGCTTACTCACAGTGATGTCTCATATCCATCGCAAATCTCCCTTTGATCTGGTGTCACGTTAGGAATGCGCAGTTCTGAGGATGAAATAAAGGGATATGTATGACTGACAGCTGAAGTTAGCTATCTATCTTGGTCAATGTTACTCCACCGATGTCGATGGTTAATGCTCAATTAGAAGTTAAAACCAAAAACAGTAAGTATTTCAATGGGAGAGAATCGCTGGTTTTGTCACTCTGTTACTGAAATCATGTCCATAATGGAGAAAGATTCAATTACGATAGTTCGGATGTTAGGTGAAGTAACAGTAATCGGAGGAAGTCATAAAGCAGTAATGAAAGACGATGATCGAGTCCCGAAATAATCATGATTCATTACTTAATAACCAGAGCTAGACATATTCACTTGGATATCACCCTCCAACAGCGTTACTCAATACTATCTGTCTCAAAATACGGGTTGTTCGGATCATATGGAAACTTCCTTATCACGACATCTCCGACGTACTTCTCTAAATCGGGCTGAGCACTTTCGACGTCAATGCTACAAGTGGGCTCCTGCTGGCCGAATTCGATAACCTGGCTGGTATTACCGCCTGCATACTGGATCCTGACCTGGTTAACCGTCTCGCGAGAAGGATCCCTCGGCAAGTAATTCAGAGGCATGATCTGAAGGCCGCTGTGTGCAGTGCTGAAGACTGTATTCGGTAGATCACCTGTATGCGGGACGTGGTGCATGCCAAGATTAAACCAGACCACGATATCTTCCTGGAGGAGAGATTCGCCGTCGAAGAAATCGTTGAAATTGATGGCTGGATTGGCTACATCTTGCGTGTTGTAAGGATATGCGGATCGAGGCTCGGTATCGTGCTGGCGAGTCACGAATATATCGTGGGTTGCCCATTGTGCGGCGTTGACGAGATTGCTGCTGTTTTCTACCGTAACGTGGATCGTCGGTGACGAAGGTAAGATACGGTAACCTCGAGGATTGCCGTATTCATTTAGCTGATCTAGATTCTGGATGATGTATTGTGTAGCACCGTTAGATGTCCAGTCGAGTTTTCCTTCGTCTTCATTCGTGATCTGTGTTCGCTGTAACTTCATTGTATTGCGTATTTGGCCATCCGACCACGGGTAGACTTCCGAGACTGGAATATTGGTACTTGTAGTCATGGTATTTGCGGTACCCAGAATGTCAAAGTCGACTTTGAAGTTCAAGACTGGGAAGTGGATTAGCTTCTGATCCCGCTGCGTTGCCTTGTAGTGAGGTCATAATTACCATGATCATGCATAGAGCCCGAAAGAGCGTCGTGAATCTGATATCCGTAGTCACCATTCTTGGCGAAGAAAGCACTCTGAATATATCCAGACGCACGAACATTGACATTGATAGAACCATCCATATGAAACTCGTAAGAAAACATGTAATCATAGTTGCCAACAGTGCAAACCGTTCGGACTGTAAAGAAAATATTCTTAGTTGCGCTAACATAAGCAGAGGTGCTGTGGCGCTGGATAGGATAATTCGAATCGGCTTCGAAAAGGCAGATACTGTCAATATGTGTATGTGTAGTCTCGGCCGTGTAGAAAGTGGTGTTCATGTAAGTTGCGTGAGATGGACAATCGTAGCCCTTTACGAGCTCGAAAGCATACGTTCCGAAGCCATAATAAGTATCAAGATATGCTGTCCCGCTCTGGACTGGATCGTTGCCCGCATAATGTGCCAGAGCTTCCTGTAAGCCAAGCTCATAGATGATTCGTTCTCCTTTGTACTTGATATCATGCAGATGCATCCCCGTATCGCGAGAGAAAGAGATGTAGAACTCAAAATCCATCCACTTGACATACTTTTGCTCAGGGTCTGCAAAATATCGCGATCCAGATGGAGCAACCGACATCGGAGGGAAGTTGGTGTCGAGAGGAGGGATGTCTCCAGCCTGATCAGTCCACGCCCATTCGCCATCTATGTTCATGGGTAGCTTTTCGAACCCAGGAGAATAATATGCTGCTCGAAATTCATCTGTGGTAGCATAGAAGATATCATTGTAGAGCCATCCGTCAAGCGTCCATTTTGAAGGATCTCGGCCCGTGACGTTCGACTTGAAAAAAAGCCCAAGAGGAAGTAGAGTACCGGAATCCATCTCGGTTGTAGGGAGACTCCAGAAAGTATCCCAACGAATGACACCGTCATATTGCCAAAGAGGATCAATTCCCCAGACATCGAGCGTATCATTGTCTAGTCCTAGGACAGAACCATTGAAGAGATCCAGCGTAATGTCAAGAATAGATGCGCTGACCTTGTAGAGCCATTCGGAATATAAAGCAGAACTGTCAGCACCAAGATTCCTGATCTTTCCCTCTGTCTGCCGTGTATATGGGTACGTCAATGGTTGCATCCTGGTAGTGAAATTTGAAACAGGCAGAGGTCCGACCAAGAGATCTTGATAGTAAGGATCGACGGAAGCTCGGTGATCAAGAACTACATGGGCATATCTCGACGGAGCAGTCCCATTTCCATCCAGGTAGCTGATAACATCGGTCTTGTTTGGTTCCATGAGCTCTACAAGAAGTCTAGTAAAGTCTTAGCAGAAATTGAAAAGTTAGGGCCTCTCGATTGACTGCTTACACAGTATTGTCCCATTCTCCAGCATCTGCAGTAGCGGTTAAATTCAAGGTGGGCTGACCAAAGAGCCACTTTAGAACAGAAGCTGCTTCATCATCGGTCAAACTAGCCCATGGATTGATATCTGGAGCACTGATGGATTGCGCTCCTGGAGCTGCACAAGATACACCAGACAGTTGGCGTTTGGTTCCAGAATGATAACCATTCTTCTGACGACCATTCCTGAAGGCAATCGATTTGGGCTGTGGTCTTGCATCTGTGAATTGTGGGAGGATGACAAAGATACTAGCCAACCACAGGCTAAGAAATGAGATGGTATACTTCATTCTGGTGATTTCTGAACCTCACTCAAAGACTGGCGCACGGCTACAATGACGGGGAGCCACACCGCCGAGAAAATAACAAGGTGGGCATGGCTTTATAGTTGTTTGGCCAGCAAATGTGCCACTTAACTACCACGAATCGAAGGGGGGGAATTTCCGAAGCTACATCTGTATACCTAGCTCTAAACTCGCTACGATGTAACCCAGAGCTTGAGAAGTGGGAGAACGACGCACCTGGTATCGAGCCCATGCTACTGTTTTCCTAGCCACGGAGCAGATATCTTAGTTCGGGTGAGCTACCTCCTTGCTTAATATGTCACTCCTAGAAATAAAAGAGCCAATGAACCGCCAAGGCCTACGTCAGCCTAGCATGGACACCAAAGGCTTATGCAGCTGCAGGAACCATAACCCCCACTTCTGAGGCGTTATCTAGAGATAAGCCTCTTTGCAGCCGTTTGCTCCGCGCCAGTGAATTCTGTCATGCAGTATCTAGACCTGATCAAGCAGGTCTATACTTGTTCTCCCCATTGCTGAATTGTGCAACAGCTGCATTCATTATCTGCGCAAGTCAAAACCGGTTGTTGATTGCGGCTCGCTTACAGGCGAGGAAAGATAACCAGACTGGTCACATTTGCTCGGCTAGATCTCCTGTGGTGGTATTAGCAGCAGGTACCTGAGAAGATGGGATGACATGGGGTTTAGCAATGGGCCCTTGAGAAGCAAGAACTTGGTCTTTGAGTGTTTCCGAGGACCGAATCACCACGGCTCAACGCAGAACCTCTATTCATATTCTTGGTAGGAATGGAAGAAGGAAAAATCATGTTCAATTCAACTACCGCTTCAGATTCTTTTGTTTTTCCGCATCCTTGACCAGCTTTCGCCCCTGGACCATCAAACCTTTCCTCACTCTCACAGCGTCCATATACCGCTTCGCAACATTTTCCTTATCAGCTAACTCTCCGAGATCCTCTAGATCATCCTCGGTGAAGGGGACCCAGAAAGGATCTTCGTCTAGGATCTCAAAGCCTTGGAAAATTAGCTGAGGCGAAGCTGCTCCGGATGTTCGCTTGCGGATCTCGTCACTGAACCCGAAAGACTCGGCGACAGGAAGTAGCGAGAGAATGGTGAAAAATGGAGTTCCCTCCTTAAGGGACTCTGAGAGGATGCGTCCTCTTCTTCTAGTCAGGACATCGTAGACTCGACCAAGAACCTCGGCTAGAGTAGTGTTAATGTCGTGTGTGGGGAAAGTCGGGGGGGGAGACATACTGCTTGCTTGAATCTCACATGAGTACATAGCCAACAATAATCGAGGACTCCAATCTAAGAAACCCTGCTTTATTGAATCTCGTACGGTCTTGATCACCTCACCAGTAAGACGACCAATACTGTCCCTTGCTGAGGTTTCGTCTTCTGTGGGGTTAATGGTGACTTCCTCCAAGAATACAGCAATGCCCTGGACAGGCTCGTTGCACAAAGGACCTTGTGCTGTTGCAAGCTGGAATGCATAACTGATTTTATCAGAAAAATCTCGAGGTTGTAGTGTGTCACTAGTGGCTTGGTGTATTTCCTCTGAAGCATCTCGCAGGCTTATGATATATCAGTAGGAAAGACAGGTAATTGATGTGCAATGTACTCACAAGCGACCACACACTCCTTCTTTTGTGGAGTCAATTAACAAATTAGGACCTGTCCGACGAGGGCCAAAGGCTGCAACTTTTTCCACGGCGTTTGCCCAGATTTCTCGTTGGCCCTTTACGCTCTCAAAAGCCTTTTGCAACTGAGCCTTGAACTCAGGGAGCGAAAGACTCTGGATCCCTCCCACTATGTTATCGTCAATATCCTCTTGCTCAGCTCCTTCGGCAGACTCATTTGTATTCTGGCCAAGTTCTTCTGCTTGGCGATCAGAGTAGAGTCGTTTGACGGCACCGGAGTTCTTGCTAAGGAATTCAGTGACCTCACTTGGCAAAGGCCGAACCCGCAGGCGTATCGTAACCTGTTTTGAGGAGGTGACGCCGATCACGGCACCTCTGCCAAGCTCTTTATTTACTGGTGGCTTCATCTCTTCAGCTCGAACGATAGTTTCTCGGTATGGAACAATCGGTTCTCCAGCCTGAATTTCACATCCGGCAAACCGCTCCCGGAGATCTGTCAAACAACGCTCCAAATGCAGCTCTCCTGCTGTAAGGAGAACATGTTCACCACTTTGAAATTGTTCATACTCTGCACAAGGATCACTTTGCACCAGTAGCTTCAGTCCATGGATCATTTTGTCTAGATCCGCTGGGTTGACTGGCTCCAGGGCGACCCTGACGATAGGCTGGGAGGCCATGTTAACAGAAGCGAGGTTGACACTACCCTCGAGTTGACTGCAAAGAGTGCCTGACTTGAGGACATAGCCTTCTAGCCCAGCGATACCGAACACCACACCCGCAGGAACCGAACTCAATGGTTCGAGACCGCGTCCCATCAACAGATATAAGGCGGTAATGGTGACTTTCTGTGGTTCTGGGTGATTATGTGGGTGAGCTGGGGTAAACTTAGGGTTGAGCACATATACTTCATCGCCAACGGACAAAGTTCCAGAGTAGATACGGGCGAATCCAATAAGCTGCTCCGGATCAGGCAGCTTCTCACTGTCGGGTTTCTCCTCGAGCGAGGTGGGCCCAAGAGCTTCAGTGAGCCCATCAAGGGGATCTGGCTCCCGACCATCGGCAATAGCCTGGGTTCTTGCAATCTCAGCTCTCTTCTTCCTGCCCATTTCTCGAGCTTCCTCTGGAGTCATAAGCCCAGTGCGCCGCTTGTTTTCAGGCAATTCGCTTGCTGGTATGGAAACCATCTTGCTCACGTATACAACAACAGGATCCGACTTGGAGGTTTTGGACTTGACCATAGCTTCTCTAACAGCAGGATCGACGCTTGAAGCGCCTGGGGAGTCGTCGATGAGGCCTGGCAACCTCATTTCCTGGGCTACAATGGGAGATGGCAAAGACTCAATGGCTGATACTAGAAGGGCGGTAGATAATGGCAGCCAAGCGGAGAAAAGAGCTGTGAGGATTGCCCTAGGATCTCTAGACTTGACGATATGCGCTGGAAGGCTAATGCCCAAAGACTTCGTAATCTTCTCGGTCATGGTAGGATCACTATGCACACACGAGTCAGAAGGCTCAAAGGAATAGTTTCGACTAATACAACTGCCAGTAGAAGAAAGAATAGGAAATCCACGCACCCCTTCCCCTTGTCCCCACCTGTTGTTGCTTGGTACACTGCCCAGATTTGCTCCAGAACTAGTTGTACAAACATTGGCTTAAGTGATCGACCTTTCAAGTGCTTTTGTGCAAGTACTTTCTTTGTCTTGGGATCAAGGTAAAAGTCTCCCCAGAGGACTTTTTCCATGACATTGCGTCTAATGCCCAGCTTCTTTTCATAGAGGCTGGCGAATTGCCGGACAGTAAATGCCCATCCGTCTATAGCACTGCTAAATATGACATTGTTCTTCTCTGGAGCGAAGTAGAGATCTTCGTCATCTTTCTCCTCAAATTCCTGTGTGGTGATCGCTTCGGTATCAACAGATCCATTGGCATCACTCGCGGCTTCTCTCTCTGCCTTCTCTTGTTGCTTAGCCGCAGCTGCAGCGATTCTCTCATCGACTCTCTCTCTCCAGTTCAGGTCTTCCTCCATTCGCTCACCTTGGAAAAAGCTGCCCAAAACTGCATTAACTTGCTCGAGCAACTGGCTCAAATGTGTATATGCTTCTGCAGGGGTCATTTTCAGCTCAGTGATCAGCCTGTCCATTTTATTTATAACCAGTAATGGCTTCATATGTTCAACCCAAGTCTGACGCAACACCGTAACAGTCTGACTACAGACTCCCTCCACAGCATCCACTAAGACGATGGCACCATCGCATAATCGCGAGGCTGTAGAAACCTCACTGCTGAAGTCGATATGTCCAGGCGAATCTATTAGGTTAATGAGGTATTCCCGGGCTTCTGGGGCTGCCTCCGGCGCCGAGCGGCGCAACATGGAGAAATACAACGAGATCGCAGAGGACTCCATGGTGATGCCACGAAGCTGCTCATCGGGTCGCGAGTCGAGGTACCTGATCTTTCCTGCCAGCTTCGGGGATATAATACCGTTCGTCGCAATGAGGGCATCGGTGAGCGATGTCTTTCCATGATCCTGCGTCCAAGTTAGCAAGAGGTTCTGCTGAACGCAGGATGGACAGATACTTACAACGTGTGCTAAAATACAGATCTTGAGATTTGGCAGTTAGTATACTGATCCTACCTCGCTATCGACGCAGACATACATTTCGGATGCCATCTGGATTTCGTTGCAGCGCAACCAGTTTTTCCGGATTAACGACAGGCATCTTCTGGGGAAGTATTCTCCCTTGCAGTGCTGCTGATGTATTGTGGACTGGGAGAAGGAGGGCCTTTTAGAGAAGCAAGAAAAGTGAAAGGAAGGGCAGCTATCAACGGCACATAAACAATTCACAAAATTTCGAAGGGCATTCTGCCTTTTGCGTCACTGCTACCTACGACTAAGGCAAACCCCACTAAGGATGACTAAGAGCGCAACTTCACTGCGGGCAGATCACGTGTCGCATCGCACATGGCATATGGCATTTGTGCGACGGCATCTGGATACATGTGCATTTGCATAAACAAGGTACTGCAAATGTACCGCCCGAGTATGAGGTGAGAACTCACTCCCTACCGGGAACGTGAACGCGCCAGCTATAGGTCCCTGCAAAAGGCGTTCGACTCAGTGATGGGCCTTGATCCCCAGCGTTTGAGCGACGAGCCTTAAATTTTGGCTCAGGAGGAAAGACTCAAGCTGCAACAGCCGGCCACTCAGGTTCATGAGATGCAGAAGTTGAGGCGAAACACGAGGCGACGGCTAAGCTGGCAGAGGGGGCTGTTGTCGAGGGCAAAAGAGATGGTTCTCCATGGCTGATGTTTCGCATGAACTTGAGGTGCCTGGATCGTTCGGATGAGATGCTATTTCAGGTGTCAGGTTGGCTGAGCTGTGGAAGCGGTGGACTCAACACTCATGGTGAAGCACGCCGGCAACCCCTCCTTCCTGGGATCCCTGGCGTGATGGCCCCGAGAGCAGCGATGCTACGGCGCGTCCCTCTTGCTCAGGACCCTAGAAAGGCCTGAAGTCTTCAGATTCGCGAAGCCGTCAAGCTTCTGTTGGCCAAGAACAATTCTCCGCTGCTAAATAATCCTGGCCTACGGAGCCCGGTTTCAGCTCAGCATAGCCTTAATCTCCAAGCTTCAAGCTGCTCCGTCTACGCGAGCGTCCAATCGTCAATAGTAAATAATAATAGTGCTAAATGTACTGATATCTTCATAATACCACCATTCCGCCCCAAGTCTTGCATCTCGATTTCCGCAGCATGCCACTGGTCGCAGCTGATTATTGACCGTCGCCTGTTGGGCTAGGCACATTGTTTGAAAAGCGCTTGCCGTGAGCAGTCTTTTGCCTTTCCACCGTGGCGTGTGACTTTGCTGGAAGCGTCAAACCGCCTCCTGCCACCACCACAACAACCTCCATATAGGGGATCGTAGCCCGGGAAACACCAGTTGCATGTCCCGCACATCCTTTGGGATCCATCATGATCATGGCCGATATTGAACAGGCTCCAATGGCTGCATCTCAGCCCAGGGCTGTGCCAGAACGAACCTCAGTCCTTCACATCCCCCTCAGCGGCGTCCAGCTGCCACCATCTTCATCCGGCTCTCGAATTCGAAACGCGAATAATAATCTCGATACCTTCTCGCCCGTCAACCAGAATGGCAGCTTCGAGTTCGATCGTGTGCTGAAGGCTGGCTATGTGCAAAAGCGGACTCGGAAGACCAAGGTAAGGGATGAGAGGACGGGCGCAGGCAGACTTGAGAGCTGACAAAATGTGCCAGGCCTGGAAACCGGTCTATCTAGTTCTTCGGCCAAATTACCTCTCCATCTATAAGGACCAAAATGAAGCCAAACTTCGACACAAGATAATCCTCTCGGACCTCACCGCCATTGCCTTTTTGAAGGATCCTAAGCATAAGCGGGAGAACGTCTTTGGCCTATTTTCGCCGTCCCGCAATTATCATCTGGAAGCTGCATCACAGGCCGATGCAAAGCAATGGGTAGACCTGATCAGACAAGAGGCTCGGATCGAAGAGGAGGAAGAGGAAATGTTCTTAGCAAGCCCTGGTGGTCATGCCACCGGTAGTTACTGCGGCCTTGACCACGAATTTAGAACTCAAAAAGAGCGGGAGCAGAATCGAATCCATGACGAAAGATTGGGATCAAGTTCCCCTGAACCCTCAGATCCTATTCAGCGTATACCGCGGAAAAAGGGATTAAGTCTTGGAAGGCGGCAGTCACATACACTCGAGTATTCTGGAAACGAATTGGCGTCCCATTCAGACATGTCAGATATAGAAACGCCGAGACCTTTAGGGGCGTCGATGGTGTCTTTGCCGGAAGAACCTCTTGCTGTCCAGCCACCGGAAGGGAGGCCAGTGCTATCAGGACGTAATGCGAGTCAGATGAGTGGTATCAATGTGCAAGAAGATCCTGAACGTGTCGTCTGGCAAGGTTATCTGCTCTACCTCAAGACCAAACGGGGGGTGCGGCAATGGAAAGATTTATGGGCGGTCGTACGGCCTAAGAACGTGGCATTTTACAAGAACGACTCAGAATACTCACCGATCCTCATCATACCACTGACAGCGGTCATCAACGCGGTGGAGATCGATCCTCTTTCCAAAACGAAGACACACTGCATGCAAATAATCACGGAGGAGAAGAGCTACAAGTTCTGTGCACATAGCGAGGAGTCGTTGGATACATCACTCGGCACCTTCAAAAGCCTGTTAGCAAAGCGGAAAAACACCGAACCCAGTCGGTGAAGGCATGAAGTGAGAAGAAGACTCGATCCTCATTTACTGGATATCTATATATGCAGAGTTGTATATCGAGCTGGCTGGGCCTGCCGTACATTGAGGAAAGGTGATGTCTTTTCGACATGGAGGGGAGTGCAAAGAAGGTTGTTGGCACTAAGCACTGGATTGCAATTCTTTTTTGTTAGCGAAGCGTATGTTACGAGTTCACGACTAGGTAAATCTTTTAATGGCCATCACAAACCAAAGTCTTCCCATCGTGCATCGTCGCCCTTGATCACATCTCTGTCTATGCTACCTTCTCGTCTTTCTGGACACGAAAATCATGAATTCAATTGTCGTACAGATATGGTACAAAACTAGCAAACTCCAAACTCCCTAGTCGTGACACTGGTCTGCGATCTCCTCTTGATCTTTATGATACAAGTCAAACTTGCCGAATGGAACGGATGTACAAATGGACCTCGTTGCTAAAAATGGGTATCGAAAAACCGCTGCAAATGGGCCTAATTAAAGGAAAACAAAGAAGAAAAGAGAAAATAAAGACAAAGACAAGGTGTGGAAGGTGGCCTCGGAGAGCAAAAGCAGCCCACTAAGCTCAAATCACTTTCCTTTCCCGGGTTCATATCGCTCCGAGAATCATGTTTTCAAGTAAAATCACCTGAAAAACACCGCCCCTCACTCCAAAACATCCTTCCCCTCTTGTCCTCATCGCCTAATTCCAGAATCGCTCATAGATATAGTCTCGCAACTGCCAATCAGCACGTCAGGAACATGCAATTCAAGAGCCTCCTCCGTGATCGCAACTCCATTCTTGACCTCTAATGGTTCGCTACTGAAGTACCCCAGCCACTCGTCGGCCTCCATAGGTGTCGCAGGCCCAGTACTACGTCCGCTGCTGAGTTGGTCCTCTGCTGGGGAGCTAGATGGCGGTCCACAGGGCACTGTGGTTGAGAATGTGGGAACTGCATGTTGAGAAAGCGATGCTGGTGGAGTGGGGCTACTCGGGACGAGCATGGGAACTGCATGGCCTGGGAGTTCGGTGGGGAGTGGCGGAAGGGGTCGCTGCTCTAAACTACTTGGTTCATACTGATCAAAGGAGTCGCGGCGTGTGGGTGACAGACTTTGCACCTGTTGGGAAATCTTTTGTTCTTCATAGCCGCAATCGGATTCATTGCCGATGGAATTTTTTCGTTGGTATAATGGTTGCTCGCCTGCTAAATTTGTATTGATTGGAGTTCCAGATTGTGGGGTCGAGATGTAGAGGGGAACAGAGCGGGAGGAGGTTGCCGGAATAGGTATTGAGGGTTGTATTGGAAAAGTCCCACTAAAGAGGACTGACTCGGTCTTACCATGAAGACTACTCGGGTGTGCGCGCTGTGGAATTGCAGATGCTGGAGCATTCTCTTGAGCCTTCTCTTGCACAGCACCATCTTCAACGCATGTTTCCAAGGGGTCATTCTGAACTCCTTGGGGCTCTGGTTGGTAAGTAGCAGAGAATGAATCGTTGCTATCATGAAAACCTTCTCGTGCAAGTGTTGACGATATTGGGATATGTCCATCTTCAGAAGCTGTCTTGGCTGACTGTGCTGTCCTAGGCCGCTGTGGAGAGGATCTCAGTAACGATTGAGGTATGTTAAAGCTGCAAGACTTACAGGATGTGGGTGAGGTCTCAGGCCGATGTTTTTGACATGTTCATTTAATGCAACTGGCCTCTTGTGTTTACCCACCCTAAGATGAAATCCATATCCCATAATTGCTGTAGCAGGCAGCTCTCCATTCACAATTGCGTTGAGACTAAGCCAAGAACGTTCAAGACAAGTTGCACGGCAAGCATGACAGCACTTGAATTGGCAATCCTTCTGTGGGAGCCATGGCTTTGTTAGAGGTTTAGGTGGTGTCCAGGATGGAGAACTTGTTGAATGATTAGCTGGTGGGGACGACGAGCTGGGGAGAATGATCTGTAGTCCTGGAACATCAACTTGACCACGATCTTCTGGTCCATTGTCTCCATGTTGGGCCGCAATGGTATCGAGGAGCTATACCTCATCAGCAATCATATATCACGTGTGGATGTAACATACATGCGCTCTCTGACAGAGGATTGTATTGAGCTGATCCCGTGTGTAGCCCTTCAGGTCAGCGTCACTAATCTCCTCTAAGAAGCTCAACTTTGAGGCTCGTGCCTCGGGAGATCTCTTCTTTGGAGAGGTTTGTCTTTCAAAGAGATCAGCCAATACATCCAACTTCTTGTGCTCGTAAGAGAAATCGTGCTTCTCGATCAAGTCTTCGAGGATCAACTCCTGGTCCTGTGTGCATTTGTACACCCAGCCCATGCTTCCAAGTTTGAGGCAACCCTGGCATCGAAATGTGTCCGTGTATAGGCGTGTCATTGTTAAGTGGGTGCAGGCCCCATTGTTGTGTGGTGACTGGATGATGTCTCTAGAAGGCACATTATGTGTCATCTGCGAGGAAGTCCCCATGATTGCTGTAAATACCCACTGTAGATGAATCTTGGGCGAAGAAGAGGTAGAAGAATGAAGGAGTATCGGATAGTGTTGTGGTAGTCTCGTGCCGCGCTGCTGTCCGGTGCGATGTGTGAATTCCTCACGCTTATCTACCTCTTAGGACGAACTGGTTTCCTTGCGAAGGCCCAAACAAGCCGCAAACTGCTGACAATGAGCTGAATTGCTAGTAAAGCTGATATGAGTCTCTCATATTCCACTCCCTGGCTAATCACAGCATCAATTGGCTCATCAACCTCGTGTCACAATGAAGCCAAAATCTGCCCGAGCGACTACCAGCCACCAGCCACGTCGCTGAAGTCAGAAAAGAGAGAGTCTAATTAAGAGCTTCTCAAAGTCTCTCGGGTGCTTCCGGTCAGCCCCAAGCTCAGAGGATGCCAAAGAGATTCAAAGCCAAGGACATCGTCACACCACCCCGATACAAAGCCAAGTGCGAGCCTGTCGATCTGTACTCTCCCTATCTTAAGGTGGGTTGTAATGTCACCGTCAAGGTCCAGACGCCACTACGGCAAATGAATTTCTACGAGTGGCACGCAGAAAGAGTACAGTATCGCGAGTCCTATCCCGAGGTTTGGTTTGGGCAGCCGTGTTTGTTGGGACAGTTCTTATGCCAAGCCTGGATAGCTACGATAAGAGAGAATTCGCGGGCGCGGAAGAAGAAAAGGTGGTTGTTGTTGTCGCTGCACTCTTGCAGCTTCTTGGATATTCTGGAAAGACCCCAGTGGAATGGAAACGACAGATTTTTCTTACCTAGAGCATGGGCCTCAAATGTGTTGCAATAACGGTCCTGTCAGTGTCATCATGGACCACAACCGTCGAGTGTAAGGCAAAGAATGCAAAGAAAGACTACTGAGGGAAACCCGAGAAAACAAAAGAAATAATACACTAGGAATGTACCGTCCTGCAGCAGTGCGAACCGCAAAACGTAGCCTCTGTCCAGCGATGAGCGGGACGGAAAGCTTTAGCTGAATATGGAGAATACCTCGAGGTCTGAGCATCCCTTCCACTTGCCCCAGGTCCCGGAGCTCGATATGCGTCACTGACAACATTTCAATCACCGTTGACACATCAGTTCGCGCTTAGCCGGCCGGGAATACTGAACAAGTCGATAAGACATCCATTTCATTGCGAACGAGCAGAATTTTCATTTCGCAGTACAATTTGTTGTCGTCGCATTGGCGACCTCCGGTCTTGCGACATCAAACAGGTCAGCCATCATCCTTGCTAGTCCCAGAACCGTCAGACCCTCATCATCCAGCTCCTCACGTATCGACATCTTACTTTGTTCTCAACAACATCTCACTCAATTGCTGGCAAAACATAGCCAGAGAGTGCAGCCATTCCTACTACAGAGGTCAGTGGATTCCTTTTGGCGTTTCCCCATATGGCGCAAACAGCCCGAGCTACTTCGGCGCGCCTTGTTGACCTCGGCTCGCGCCAGTGTCAACAATGGGTCTCCTCAGTCTACTATTCGAGCTACCCCGGATATCTAATTAAGATTCCCCCTGACACGTTCATTGCAGATTCCTGAAGCCTTCCGGCATCTCACACACGATCTGCGCTCATCATGTCGGTCAAATTCGAGAAAGATACCATCCAGCAAACAGGCGGTATCGCCGCCGCCCAGGGTGCCGCTGCCATGGGCTCGAAAAAGCACGACTTGGCCCATGAGGTCGGGACGGCCTTGACTGGAGGCAAGGGCAATGTTGGACAGCCAGGATACTTAGCTGTAGGTCCAAGATCAAGATATATTTATTTGCGTGCGCATGACGCTAATCAGTCGCGTACAGGCCTACCTCAAGCAGCTACAAACCAACCCCCTTCGAACCAAGATGCTTACTTCTGGATCTCTATCTGCGCTACAGGAGCTGTTGGCATCATGGATTGCAAAAGATCGCAACAAGGACGGACACTACTTCACTTCCAGGGTCCCTAAGATGGCTGCATACGGAGCGTTCATTAGCGCACCTCTTGGCCATGTCTTGATCAGCATCCTCCAGAAGCTGTTTGCTGGCAGAACGAGTCTTAAGGCGAAAATCCTACAGATTCTCGTCAGCAACTTGATTGTATAACATCTCTCCAAGCGTGCACCCTCCCCATAACATGAAGCTAACATTTAACCAACAGATTGCGCCAATCCAAAACAGTGTGTACCTTGTCTCAATGGCAATTATTGCTGGTGCCCGCACCATCCATCAGGTTCACGCGACCTGGAAGGCAGGTTTCATGCCAGTCATGAAAGTCAGCTGGCTCTCATCGCCGCTGTGTCTTGCTTTTGCCCAGAAGTTCCTTCCCGAACACACCTGGGTCCCATTTTTCAACATTGTTGCATTCTTCATTGGTACTTACATCAACTCTGTAACTAAGAAGAAGCGTCTCGCGGCTCTCCGCAAGAAGTACGCTGAGGACAACAGACGGGGCACCGGCAGAGATGATTATCCAGGAGACCGAAAGTACTAATTGGGATGGGGAGGTAGCTTGCATCTTTTTGCAACCCGACTTCGAGGACATCCCGGAAACGGCTGCTGATCGGGCTTGCTCATGCAAACTCGTTGCTTCCAGGTGGTGAGCTGTAGCAGCGTTATCAGTAGTGCCATCTTCACCAATCGCTGCGGGGCTACACACAACGGCATTCTAATCTCGGACACTCGGAAACTTGTACATTCTCAATTTTATTAGTTCCCTATTTGAATCACATAACGAATTTATTGGCGTTCTGCTTCTCTGTCGGCCATTTGCATGGCACACGTGATTTGTGATACTCGGACTGTGGAGGTTGATGTTTGCTCAGCTGGTCTATCTTTGAACATTCTGTCCGATGACGGATGGGACGATTCATAGATGGCTGTGGGTTGTTTTAAGCTGTGCGACTTGACATGCTGACAATCGGCACGATCTGGCATCTCTTGGACATCTCCTACTCCTTGAGTATCCTGCTAACTTCTCTGGATGATCGAGTTTGAAGACTTATAAGAAATAAGAAACAGGCTTATATACTTCCTTCAGAGCTAATCGATTATTTCATTTACCCTGTCAACGTAATCCAAGTGGACAAACCATGGCGTGGCTTTCTGGCAGTGGTGGACATCTTCACGGCCGAAACGGATCCTACAGTCGAGCCCAACTGTACGGCGGAGCTGGAGGTGCTCCTTATGGGGCTCCCATTCGAACCTCGAACGTTAGCAACATTTCTCATCGCTCTGCCCTTCCTCGTGCATCCCAGGAAGCCCATGCTGCCAACCTGTGCAGCACGAGCAATCCCTTAATGCCTTGGGGTAGAGGCAACGGTATGGCACATCCTTCAACGATTGGTCGTTGGAGAGGCGGCCTTACTCCAAGTTACAATATCAACACCGGTGGCCAAGTACCAGCACCGGCTCCGACGTATGCTGTCAGGAATTTAGACAAGAAAGATATCGTGATACGAGATAAGACGCACGCGGTCCGCAGAAGCTATCTCGAAGAGCACCCGAAATTCGAAAAGGAAATTGTTGGGTACATGGCTGATAAGACGGAAGATAATATTCCTGAGAGTGTTGTCGACCATCTGATCAACTACATCAACAACGACTTTTACGCCAACGCCGATCTCCTAGACGAAGTATGCCTCTACCTGCTCTCTAGTGCCGTGAATGTATCCTCCGTCAACGCAGTCGCACTCAGAAACCTTGTCAACTGGGACTGGACCGGCTTTTGGGACTGGGATGGCTTCACCTACGCTGTTTTGACGATCCTGACATCTGATAATAGTAATGAAGCCATCAGGGATTGGCTCAAGGACGTCATCACAACGAAACTCGCCTACCAGCACCAGAACGAGCGTATCATCCGCCAGAAGTTTAATAGCGATCCTATCAAGACTGATCACCCCGAAGCGTTGATCAGGTTCGAGCAGCTTGTCCACGGCAAGAAACCTGCTCTTGCTAAATATCGGAGGGCCTGAATTTTCGGGCTTGCTCCAACCAATGCTAAGAGATGGATTTGGTTGGTGCTTAAATATGACCCGGGGGTATATGACTGAGAAGAGTCGAGCTGGGAATTGGAAGAGGCAGATTTTGCCCTTTTTATACTTCAGGAACGTTATTTGTTCTGGTATTAATCTAACGTTGGCTCTATATTTAAATCCTTTGGCATCAAGAACCTATATTCATTTTACCACATGTTCCAGATAACATGGTCTTGAATTTCATATCTCGTGAAAGCGACGCTATCATCACACCTGCGCCTGTTTCCATAACTCCTTCAGCGCAGTGACACCTGCCACGCTTCCGAAAAGCCCAACCCAGAATTCCCCAATAAGGCCCTGCTCCAAACTCCAATGAATAGTAAGTGGTGCATATGCAAGGTTAACAACCATCTCCCTCCTCCATTTCGCTCTCCAAGCAGCGTCATTCTGCTCCACCTCGCCCTCGTCCTTCTCCTTGCCCTTCAGATCCCTTCTCCTCCTCACATTCCACTCGTAGCAAAGCCTCCCAAGATCTAGTCCCACATGCGCCGCCCAGAACCTAGAACTCCATTCCCAAGCGCGATTCTGCTTCTTGGTATCCCAACCCATAATGCCCTTGCTGCTCAGGTACGCCGCATTTTCAAGGTACTGGAACAGCACGTTCACGAAGACTTGTGCGTAAGTAATCCTCCGCAGCACCGTATCTTCAGGCGGGTTCTCCAACGAGGATTTTCCCCATTTGTAGAGTCCGAGGAGACCCCACATGCGAGTGAAGATGCGGAAGTCGGAGATGAGGGCGGAGAGTTTCTTGAGGCGGACGGAAGTCGCGAGGAGATGTGCAGTTGTTCTTGAAGGGGCGGGTGTAAAGACGAGGGTCGTATTTGGGGGTAGGGAGATGGCTTTCTCGATCAGACTCCTCGTGGTTTGTTGGATGCGCGCCAGGGAGATGGAAGATAGAACATTTGAGGTTAGGAGTGAGGTATAGCATATTGTCATCAATAACCTGTCCGTGCCGGACGGCGTGGAGAGGATCTTGTCAAGCCGTCGTATGGCTACATCGCTCTTAGAGAGATAGATGGGCAACCAGCTCTTCAGGGTGTCTACTGATGGTGCATGTGGTGGGTTTGCTGAAGGTATTGGGATGGCATTTTCGGGCGACGTGTCTGGTGGTGCCATCCCTTGAATTTCAGACATCTTGAATGCTAGGAAAGTGTATTGACCGTAGGGAATATTTGGAGGGAAGCTGAAGTATCAAAAAAGTACGGCTTTCATGTGCTTACAGTCTAGAAGTCGCCGAGTCGGGACGACCAGATAAGCGTACTGCCGAGGTATCGAGCAGTGATCGGATCAGCCAGTCACTGGCTCGCTTCTCGCTTGGGTCTCTCTGGGAGCTTTCGTTTGCACCATCGGCATAGATGACGGCGATCTTGCTTTACGGAATCACTTTGTGTATGAGCTTAAGATAATGTGAGCTATGTCTATCTACAAGTAAACTCTTGAAATACTCCGATAATGAATATAAGTAATTGAAGAACTCCACCATCAGATTGCCTTCATGGGTTGCCTGAATTACTGAATGATTCTGGATCATCTCCTTAATTATCGCGTCCATCTTGAGCGTTGTATTTCGAGCTGATTCTTTTGAGTTGACTCCTCAAACCGAATTGAGTATCGCTGTATATTGACGAAACCACTTTGATTCGGTAAGGACGCAGAAATGATACTTCTCAAGAACATAAAGGCTTGGATGATGCCAAATTCATGCTTCCAAGATGCTGCTCACTTGTTCGTGTTGTGTTTGATGGTGCTATTCAGGACAGAATTGGCGAAACTTTCAGCATGAATCATCCCTTGGACCAGCGGGGATTTTAGTCATTCAACTCAGGAATGCATTTTTTGACATGTTGAGCGGACTTTTGCGGCAAAAGGCTATGGGAAGCTCAATCTTCAAGACCAAAGAAGGCGTTGTCGAATTCTCCGTGTTCCATTTCGTCTATACCGCCTCCGCCCATTCCTGTATCATCACCAGTGCCGAAAAAGATGTCGTCGAAGACGGTGTTATCCCCTTCACCCATATCGATAGCAAGGTCAAGGTCCATGTTTTCCCCGGTACCTGCATCAGCAGCTTCAGGACCAGCAGTGTTATTATCCGTCCCAAATAAGTCTGATAGATCGACTTGTTGGTTTGCTGACGGATTCTTGGTAATATCGCCAGCATTGTTCTCAGTAGACGGTTGTAAGTCGGCCATATCGAAGTCAAGACTAACATCGTTTCCAGCAGAATCTCCAAAAGTTGACAAGTCAAACTCTTGTGTCTGAGTTTGCTCGGCGGTTGAGTTGTTGTTGGTTTCGTGAAGAGAGAAGTCCATGTCATCGAAGCTCAAATCTGCTTGGCCATTTTCATTTGTGGTTTCAACCATATCGCCAAATAATGAGTCGATGGACGAATCAGGAATACCAGCCGTGGAGGGTGCAGGGTTTTGGGAGTCCATTTCGACTTTGGTATCAATTCCAAGTGCGGCTGGATTGGTCTTTAAGGTTGTCTCGTCAGAAGACGTAGGTGGTGACGGTATCTGTGGTCCTTGCTTTTCTTCTATGATGCTCTCCTTAGGAGGGTCTTGGTCCACGGGTGGATTCTCAACCACAGGCTCAGGTGTCTGGATCTTCTCCTCCTTTATAACTGGCTCAAGCTCAGGCTCGGGCTCAGGCTCATGCTCTGCTGCTGTCATTATAGCAACAGGAGCTTGGGAAGGCTCTTCCTCCATAACATCCATATCCTGCTTTATATCTTCTTGTTCTTCTTCTACGATTGGGTTCTCGGCGGCTTGTCGTTGCGCTCGTAACTGCTCTAGATCCCGGCCTAGCACTGCTTTCGCTTGAACCTAACCTCGCATATCAGTATCTATATGGAATCGATGTCATCTGCGGGTCTCTTACTATGTCATTTTCCAAATCGTCGAGCGCCTGGTGGAAGTTCTCAATAGCGCTGGGGATGGTCGATCGCAAACGCGCGTTGGCTGGGCCCATTGACCTTCCAGCGTCCTTGTCAGAGGACCGAAGTGCTCTTCCAGTCTCAATGAGCTATTACGCAGTTAACGAGAGACGTCGGACGAGGTTTCGGAAGCTGCCCATACAATTGCATTGATCATACCCTGCAGAGTGTCCAAGGGACGCTTTGTCCGCGGAGTCTGCGACATGGTGTTGAGGATGTGGAAGAGAAAGAACAGATCAATCAGCGGTCAATCGCGTATCGCCATGCTACCACAGCCGCAGGCTCTTGGATGTGCAACGATGAGGAGTCAGGCTGGGTGTCGCAGCAGAAGGACAAGTGACGTTCAATAATGAAATGTTCCTAGTTCCCCACGAAACTCTAAACCCATTGGAACGGCCGCTAAACTAGCTCTTAGGCTTCGTGCTAAAAAAGACTCCTGAAACCTCAGTCTCAATCCGGTCTGGAGCCAGACCCCGAAAAACTTCGGACGGCAAGGTACGAGTAAGGTTCCTGGGTGTAGCTCTGCTGATCTTCGTCCCGAGGAACAGGAGGGACTGTGGGTTGGGGTAAAAGGTTTGGACGATAGCAGGACAAGGGCGATTGTCTGCGCAGAGAGCACCATGAGAGCCGACATGTCACAGGCATGGGAAAGCGAACAATTAGTGAGCTCTCCTGTGCCCCATGGAGCAGACAGGGAACTTTAGTCTTACGTTAGAAGGTGCCGGCCGAGGGAGGGGCGGTTCCAAGCTGTCGTCGTCCCATGATGGACGATGGTTCGCAACGGACAGCCTTCGATGCTACGATCTGATCAAAAACAGCCTCCTCAGGCGCTGGGTGTTGAGGAATCGACAAATAAGGTTGCAGCATTGAAACATCTCGACGTTTGCTGCAATAACACGCATTGCTGTTCATTTAAAATGCCACGCGCGGAGAGCTCGTGGATGAGGTGCGTGTAGCGCAGCGCAGGTACGTACAGTAACGTAAGGGCAAGGCAGCTCCATTATTTGACTTCAGTGAAAACGTGCATTCCTGCCGACCAAAGCCATTCTCCGTGCTGCGCAGAGAATAGATGTTATAGCCCCCGGATGCTCCTGCGGCCTTTCCCTGGCCGGTCCGTCTCTCATCTGCTGCAATCAATGCACATCGTGTCCATGATAACAACGGTCCTCCCTCTTTAATTTTCTCATATCGAATCACTTTCGCGAATTCTCGCGCTAACGGGATCGCTAATCTTCTGTATCTTCAAGCAGCTGTCTCCTCTCTCCTCTGCTGCTGCCTCTCTTCCTTTCTTCTTCCCACCTCCCCTCTCTCTGCTCAACATCGCAGCCTTCTTTCATCATCGATAGGCGTTTGGAACTCGGAGCGGCTTTCCTCCCACTCTCTTCCTCTCGTCTCATTTCGTACTTCCCTTTTTCCATTCCGTCGTCCTTGTCGTCGTCGTAGCTCTTATTTCTCTCGAGGGCATACAAGTCGCGCACAAGCAGAACCCCCTCCTCGTCTTTATCACTCTTCTCTCGACAGTCCATTGTCGTAACCTCCTCCTCCGTCGCCTTTCCTCTCCTCATCTGCGCACTGATTTCTCTTGTCGAAATTCACCTTTCGTCCTGCCACTGCTCCTGTATCGATCTTTCGAGCTCGCCGCGCCCTTATCGTTCGAACTGCATAATACTGCGTTGATTACGCGCGACATCAACTAGAGCATAATTTCCCTGCTCAGTCTCGATTCCACATCTATACCAGGCCTGTGTGAACTATACTTTGGCTCCAGCCTTGCCGCAAAGCAAACATTTACGCGCAAACGACCATCGATTTCGATCAATCCTCTTAGACAGCACCATGACTGATAACGGCCCTCCTCCTTCCGGCGCCCAGCTACCCCCGCCCCCTCAGCCGTCAGCCGGAGCTCCAGGCTACGAGAACGGTCATAACGCTCAAAACGCCGCTCATATGCCTCCACCTTTGGCCCCGGTCATCATCCCTCAGAATACGAACCCAATTCCTACCGCGATTACATCTCCTATGGGTGATAATAATGGGGTCATGTCTCCCAACAGCGAAGGCGGCTTCGTTCGACGAGCGGCACCAGAGCCAAACAAGCGTGCTCTGTATGTTGGAGGACTTGACCCTAGAGTCACAGAAGACGTGCTGCGGCAGATCTTCGAGACCACAGGTCATGTCCAAAATGTCAAAATCATTCCTGACAAGAATGTAGGTGCCGTCAGTATCAACTTTACCATGTCAAATCCTGAGAATTCCTGCGAGCTGCTTCAAATTCTCTATATAAGAAGGATTTACAATCCCCGACCTTTTGATTTTTTAGCTTCTGTATAGTCACAATGCTAATTGCAGTCCTAGTTTCAGTCCAAGGGATTTAACTACGGTTTTGTTGAGTACGACGACCCTGGAGCGGCAGAGCGTGCCATGCAAACCTTGAATGGCAGACGAGTTCACCAGGCTGTAAGTTATTATTGAGATAATACTATGCGGCAAGTGGCTGATTGATGTAAAAGGAAATCCGAGTCAACTGGGCATATCAATCCAACACCACAAATAAGGAGGACACATCAAACCACTTCCATATTTTCGTGGGTGATCTATCCAATGAAGTCAACGACGAGGTTCTCCTTCAAGCTTTCTCAGCTTTTGGCTCCGTGTCTGAAGCTCGTGTGATGTGGGATATGAAAACTGGACGCTCCAGAGGCTATGGATTTGTTGCGTTCCGTGAACGTCAAGATGCCGAAAAAGCCCTGAGCTCTATGGACGGAGAATGGCTGGGTTCCCGCGCAATTCGTTGCAACTGGGCCAACCAAAAGGGCCAGCCATCAATTTCTCAGCAGCAACAGATGAGCGCCATGGGCATGACTCCTACGACTCCTTTCGGTCATCATCACTTTCCTACGCACGGGGTTCAGAGCTATGATATGATTGTTCAACAAACGCCTGCTTGGCAAACCACTTGCTACGTTGGAAATCTCACGCCATATACGACCCAAACAGATCTTATTCCTCTTTTTCAGAACTTTGGATACGTTGTCGAGACTCGTTTCCAAGCCGACCGTGGCTTTGCATTTGTGAAGCTGGATACCCATGAGAATGCAGCCATGGCCATTTGCCAACTAAGTGGCTACAACGTTCACGGCAGACCCTTGAAGTGTAGCGTAAGTAACAAGATCCTCTTGACATACCATTGCTAATTATATTGTAGTGGGGTAAAGACAAGGCACCCGGTGAGAACAGTGCTGGCTTCGGTGGCCAGCCAGGTTACAGCCCACAAGGTGGTCCAAACCCTGGCTATCCAGGAACTCCTTCCGCTTATTTCCCTCAATATGGTGGTATGCCTCAACAACAAGGACCTCAATCAGCCGGACCGATGGCTAACCAACAATCTCCAGGCCAGTATGGCCAAGGTTATGGTGGACCACCAGCTCAGTCTCCCGGCCAGTACCAAAACCAGCAAATGGGCTATGGTGGCCCTGCCAGTGCCGGAGGATATGGCCGTGGTGGCCAGCAAACTCCTAATGCGCAGTGGAGCGCACCTGCAGCACAACAAAGCTTTGGCAATGGATTTGGTGGCTACCAAGGCTGATCTCTATGTGGATGTGTCCGCAGCTTGAAATGTTGTTGAAATTTTGCTGTTCTGCAATTAGCGATGATTCAAAGGATGGAACGCTGGAACGAAGACTGGTGGCCTAATTTCCTACTGTCATATCAGCACTGCTTTTGTCATGCTTAGCCGCCATCTTGACTCGGGCTAGGCCCTCGGGCATGAGTTTGCATAGGGTTTCCTTTTCAATCAGATAGTTCATTTCCTTCTGGCTTCGTAGCTTTCTTATGTTCCTTAGCGTTGGACATGGGCACGAATTTCCTTTATTGATCGTCGATAAAAGTTTTTCTGTTTTCCTTGGGAGGCTTTTCATTCCAGTCGTTTTAGGCTTTGGATATCTGGCCTTTTCTTCTTCGTATGCTTCGGCACCTTTTCCTCTTCTCGTCATTCTCATGATTGTGTCTCCTGATATCTCATTCTCGCCTCTCTCAATCATGTGTCCACGAATCTACTTATAAGCGACTACCCCAGTTCATAATTTGTTAATGTGGTTGTTTGTTATGTGCCATCACCATTGTGCTGCTATACTCGTCTCTCTTCAATGCTTTAGCTTCTTGCTGCAGGTACTTTATCCTTGTCCTTGTTGGCGCCGGCGCGATGGCTCTCGCTCTTGCTGCTACTCTCGCTTGTTCTATTCGATTTGGTGGCTGTATACCTTAGGGCGGCGAGAACGTGGCATAGAGGTGTGAGATCGAAGATGCACGAGTGTATGCTATAGAGATTGTAATGACAAATCAGATGGAGGGTTTCATGCCGTGATAGAAGGCAATGTTCTAGCTCTGTGTGTTCCAGAGGTGAATTTTTTACCTTGTAGCAAGAAAAGATTGACCTGAAGAAGAGAAAATCTGTGTATACATCTATGCAATATGGTGCGATGAAATGTCTCTTCCTGATCTTCCACAAACGGAGCTACCGCGCAGGTAAACTGGTTGTTGTGCTAGCTCGCTAAACTGGACTTCGAGAAAGCGAGGCGCAAGGTCGATGAGACTCGTAACAACTTTGAAGGGGTAGAAGCCTCAATAAAAGAAGGTTTCATCGATCAAGAAATTTAGGGCTGGCCTCTCTCAAGTAGGTCAGCCCTAGTAAGTTTGAGAAGCAGACGTGTTTGTGCCTAACTTTGTCAGACTTCTACAATTTAATTGCTTTGACATTATCGACCACAGTCGATATTCACTTGGAAAGTAGTTAAACTAAGAACACAAAAGTCTCAACTGACTCCAAAGCTGCAACATGAACTACATGGCTTTTGATATAGATTAGATGCTCAAGGTGTGCTTGCTATCCGCATATCAGTCACGTGGCAAAGAAATCACTTAGATGTGGGTACCCGAACGGCAAGGAAGTCGCGTCACAGATAGGGAAGCCCTCAGGTTTTCTCGATAAAGACTTCACGCGATCTCCCCAAACAGCCTTCAACTCTGTGGTAGCCTTGGAGCTGGAGCTGTCTCTCTGCCCCACAGTCATCCGATTGATGCTGACTGGCCTAAGTCAGCTTCTGGCACCTTCCCCGGCATTTCGAGGACTGCTTGCTGGGAGTCGAAAAGCGCGTCTTCCGTCACGTTCATCAGCAACAAGGGGCCTCGATGACCGACTCTTGAATTCGTTCTACTCAACTATCGCCGACGCCATGTTAGGACGCGCAGTGTCGCAAGCTGGACAGCAAGAACCACCCACGAAGAACGCTGCTCTCGCCAAACAGCTGTTTCCATCGAGTAGCCCCGCGCAGAATGGCAATATACAAGATCAGTTCAAAAAGGCTCGTCAATCGCAATCGATTGGTGGATATACAGGTATGGTGAATGCTGCAAAACCAGCGACAGTGTTCCGGGGAAAATCTGCAAATGAAAGACCACAGTTCCAGAGAGTGGGCTCTGCGGCATCAAGTCTATGCTCGATATTCAGCAAAGAGGATTCATTTCGACCCACGCCAGACACAATAGCCTCTGCAGCCATGTGCACTTCCACGGCGCCGTCACCCAGCATTGCACAAAACGAATTTGTGGATTTCGATTTGGACGACTTTGAGGACGATTCTGATTTGAAGTTGGATGAGGATTATGAGCTTCCTACTTTCAAACCTTCAGTACAGGAAACTGCTGCACCCTTCGCGGCACCCTCAAAACCTGAAATCTCCTCTTTCGCATATAAGCCCCTGGTCGATAAAGACACGGCAAGAACTCCGAAATCAGTACTTCCTGCGCCACCTCCGACAGCTAGCAGTGCGCAGACATGGCCAACATCGTCCCCATCGCATTTCCGAACACCACCTGGAGCGGCTTTGAGAAGACAGCGAGACGCTGCGTTACACGATGACATGGTTGATCTCACACAAGATGATGATATCAATCCTCGACCGGTGAAGCGTAGAACACTACCTTGGGCTCAAAAGAAGGCAGAGGAGGTTGAAATCTCCGCTTTGAATGATTATGAGAAGGAGCGATTTCCCGCGCGAGCAATTAGCGGGTCTTTGCAGTCCAAGAATCGTACCGCCGGCAGTAATGAGTTAGCTACACCCACAAGTAAAGAGAAGCTTATGCCTTGGAACACAACTCCCAGTGCTATCAAAGAACAACAGCGAGCATTCAAAGAGAGGCAGCTGAGAGCCAAGAAAGCTCGCGAGCTTGCATCTGAAGCTGCAACGTCCCATCATACCAAGAAGGCTGCACCTGTTTCACTAAGTGATGAGCAAGCTCGAGTGTTGGATTTGGTAGTTAACAGTGGGAAAAGTGTTTTCTTTACGGGTTCTGCAGGAACAGGAAAGTCAGTCCTTATGAGAACTATCATTGAGCGGCTACGGAAGAAGTATATGCGAGAACCAGATCGAGTTGCCGTCACAGCTTCTACAGGCCTGGCTGCGTGTAATATTGGCGGTGTCACATTACACAGCTTTGGTGGAATTGGACTAGGAAAAGAGGATATCTCGACGCTTGTGAAGAAGATCAAAAAGAATCAAAAGGCTAAAAACAGATGGCTGCGGACAAAGATCTTGATCGTCGATGAAATTTCCATGGTCGATGGAGATTTGTTCGACAAATTAGAAGGCATAGCACGGATGCTCCGAAACAATGGCCGGCCGTTTGGTGGCATCCAGCTGGTCATCACTGGCGATTTCTTCCAATTGCCACCTGTACCGGATAGTGATAAGAAGGAACGAGGTGTGAAATTTGCATTTGAGGCTGGAACTTGGAACACCGCAATTCACCACACCATCGGCTTGACACAAGTTTTTCGTCAAAAAGATCCAGGTATGCACCTTCTCTGCTGGTACTCTCAGTAACATACTAACCAGACGTAGAATTCGCTAACATGCTAAATGAGATGCGACTTGGAAAGATCTCTCAGGAAACTATCAGGGCGTTCCAAAAACTTAGTCGACCTGTGGAATACCACGACAGTCTTGGTGCTACTGAATTGTACGTTACGTGCCTTCGCCCATTTCAATCCAACTAACACTTAAAAGATTTCCTACAAGGAATGAAGTCGAAAATTCGAATGCCTTCAAAATGCGAGCATTGCATGGCAGAAGCTATACTTACGAAGCTCAGGATAGCGGAACCTTTCAGGGCGATATGCGTGACAAATTACTCTCGAACATGATGGCTCCCAAAACCATTGAGCTCAAAAAGGGTGCACAAGTCATGTTAATAAAAAATCTTGATGACCAGCTCGTAAACGGCTCTTTAGGAAAAGTTGTGGCTTTTATGAGCGATAAGACGTTCGAGATTTACAACAATTACCCAGATATCATTGACGACCAGATTCCAGACGAGGATCTCGACGACGATGCAAGACAAGCACGCATACGATTGAATGGACTGAAGAAGGAAAAGGAAGTGCACTTTCCTCTCGTGCGGTTCGCAATGGCAGATGGTACCACTCGAGATCTTCTTGTCCAAAATGAGGAGTGGAAGGTCGAACTACCAAGCGGCGAAGTCCAAGCACAGCGCTCTCAACTACCACTGATCCTCGCCTGGGCGTTGTCTATCCACAAAGCCCAGGGCCAGACTCTAGAGAGAGTTAAGATTGATTTGAAGAAAATCTTTGAGAAGGGACAAGCATATGTCGCGCTCAGTCGTGCGACGAGTCAGGCTGGTCTGGAGGTCAAAAATTTTGACAAATCCAAGGTCATGGCCCATCCTCGAGTTGGAGAATTCTACAAAAGCCTATACAGTGTGAACAAAGCACTTGAACATCCCACGGTCGTTGCTGCCACGGCGCCGAAAAAGCCAAAAAGTAGTACAAATATGAAAGAGGAGCCCAGTCTGAGTATGGCTGAGCCTCAAGGTTTCGACTTTGATGACGACGAAGAAGAAGCAATGGCTGCGTATGGCTGAAGGGGTTTCTTCATCAATTTTGGCATGCGAAGAGCTGTATTATGTAGTAGTAGACGGCGTTTTGGTGCATAATCGGGTCACGAGAGCATTGTTTGGCACAAGTGTCTGCAGGAACGGGAAAGTTTACCGAGTCGAAGGGAAGATGGAACATATATAGAAACATCAGCCCAACAATACCAATATAAATGTCAATGCATAAACAAAGCCCCATGGCCCCAGACGTGGAGGATGCACTGGTGCTGGCCGTGGCAAGAATGCTCGATCCCTGCTCGTGTAGATTGAGATTACGATAAGGAAGTCGCGCTAGAGCGGCATTCAGCAGGCACCAAAAAATAATGATAGTTTTGCCTGGTGACTTCCTTAGCAAAGCTCACACGACACCTCCATATACCTCCAAACTGGCCAGAAACTACTTCAATCCCTTCGGTTGTAGGATTTTGAGACTCCTCAATTCTGCGAGCGGGTGTGCGCGAGCTCTGTTTCACACCTGCAGCTTCCCTCCGTTGACTCTCAACGGCCTGATACATCGACGAATCTCGACTGCGTGCAGATCTCTCGACAATCAAGCCCTAGCTCCAGTATGGCGTCACAGTTCATCGGTCTCACCATGTTGGTGACTCTCAATAATCCCCACGGTCTTCAGCTTCGAGGCACTGTGAGCAGCGTTGAACCAGGCAAGAGCTTGACGTTGCGACATGGTGAGCGCTTCCACCAATGCGAAAAGACCAAAAGCGATCAGCTAACCTTCAATATGTAGTGACCAACCCTCAAGATGGACGATACTTTCCAGAATGTACAATCAATGCCTTGCAAATCTTGGAACTGGTCGAGGCTGTTAATGAAAATGCGCCCATCGCACCTACCCCAACGCTTGCTCCACCCCCACAGCAAATCGCCGAGCCAAAGAAGCAGAACTTCGAGGATCCCGCAATCCTGAGCATGGGTAGACGGCCTCAATCGATTAGCCGATCAAAGATATCTATTGCATCAGGCTCACGCAATGTTTCCAGGAGTGGATCGCTGCGCACTGCCAATGGCGCAGAAGAGCTCGCAGCAAGGGACACCCCATCGCCAAGCGTTCTTGTCGACATGATGCAAAAGGCGAAGATTCCAGACACGGCAGGTGAGACACAGGAAGCTACATATCCAGAAGAGGTTGGGATAGAGGCAGAGGTACTACAAGTTAAGACGAAGGCATCAAGAGGCACTAGAGGAAAGAGGAAGCAGGCGCGAAAGGCAGAAGTTGCGGATCCAGAAGTCACGCCGGCAGGAGAAACCACAAGATCCAAGGGCTGGAGGCAGACACCGTTGTTAGAACCAAATCCTTCATTCCAACCGTTTACAACGCTTAAGAAGAAAGGTCGCTCAAACGGTAGAACCGAGGAGAATGGTTGGGCTACAGAAGATGCCACCGATGTTCAAGACATGGGCGAGTTTGACTTTACTGCAAGTCTGGCAAAGTTTGACAAGAAGACCGTTTTCAACCAATTCCAAGCGGAGGATGAGATTGCTGAAGAGGACCGGTTGGTTGGACACAACAGACTTCCCAAGTTCAAGCCGGGCACGTCTCGCGGCAAAAATCTCCACCCGTCCGAGAACGTATTGGACATGCCAGACACCGTTGGGGGTAAGAAAGAACTATGGAAGAGTGAGGATGAGACTGAGGAGGATGCGATTCAAAGAGACAGTGGCAGTGGTCGCCAGTCCCGAAGAGCTGAAAGCAGACTGGCAACAAACAGAAAATCCGTGTCTCGGAAAGGCAGTGCGAGTGTGAGACGTAGCTCTATGACAGGTTCTCAGCCCCCGCGTGGCACCTCTGTAAGTTGTAACTCAGCCGGGTTTCTAATATGTGGGAAACTAATTGATAACTTTTCTAGCTCCATACTCCATCTTCTAAATCATCGTTCTTCCTCGTTCCGTCGGATCGCAAATGTGAACCAATATCAGCCCTTCAAATGCTGAACTTGGAGAATATCGCTGACAATGAACTTGGCTTGTCTGAGGATATGATGACTGAAAATGCTGGTCGTGGTGTTGCAGAAGTCGCCCTGTCGGCTCTGCATCCAGGAGGTCGTGGACTAGTTCAGAAGCCCAGTAATACGCCAACCGTCGTCGTTCTGGCGGGCAACAACAAAAGTGGACTAAGGGCTGTTGCAGCTGGTCGACACCTCCGGAACCATGCTCTCAATGTCATTATCTGCGTTCTGGGCCTAGAGCGAGAGGCAGAACTTCTTGTAGGATTGAGACGCCAGCTCAAGATATTCCGAAGTTTCGGAGGAAGACTGGTCGCTAAGAACGAATTATTAGAAATTGTCAAAGCGCTTCCCCTGCCCGTTGACTTAATCATCGATGGGCTTCTCGGACTAACTATGCCGTTCGAAGAGTTGCGAACTGGTGATCAGGCTACAGCATATGAACTCATCGAATGGGCAAATCGAAGCACGGCGTCCGTGTTGGCCATTGACATCCCGACCGGTATCGACCCCACATCCGGTAAGGTCAGCATCATTGATGGAAGGAAGCTTTACATCCACTCCAAGTATATTGTTGCGATGGGAGCACCCAAGAAGGGACTTTTGGAAGCTATGAACTCAGGGGAAGGAGTCGCCGACGAGGACGTACTGTCCAAAGGCAAGGAATGGCAACTATTCGTCGCAGATATCGGACTCGGTATCGCGGTTTGGAAGAAAGCAGGGACCAAAATTAGACGCGGCGTTGAATTTGAAGGAAGTTGGGTTCTCAAAATGAGATTCCAAGCCGGGTCGGATTGATGGATACAAACAAGAATGGACTTACAAGCATCAGGATGGAGTCGCGTTGCATCTTTTGGTACTTAGCATGGCGTTCAAGAGAGCCTTTTCCGGCTAATGGGCTTGCAGTCTTTAAGAAGGAAGGAATGTAATAATACCATCATGCATTGTCTTGCCTGGCCATATCTGACTTCACTTCGGCTCGCCTACGATTCACCCACCAAGGCAGTTCGAGCCGGCTCCGGCCTTCCACCTTGACCCAACTCCCACCTCTTCATATCGTCACATCTTCACATCTGCACTGCATGCAATGTGCGCTCTGTCTATGACTCGACTTGGCGGGTGCATGCGCCACGATCATATTGCATAGCTCTCTAAATCTTGCCCGCCGCTCTTTGCAGCCGAGCGTGCACTCCGGATGAGTCACCAACGGGGGGTGAGGAGCTGAAAGGGTTGGACCTTGCATCTGCTACCAACCTGGATCGCTGCAGGCCTCATGCCGAGTTCTACATAAATAAGAATGGTGTTGATCGGATCTGTTTCTAGAAGATTTTGCGTGAATACATCACGTGTAACAAGTGAGCCTTGATTCCCCAGTTTCTCCTTGCTTGTTGCCTGAGTGTTTTGATTTAGGGAAGTTTTCATCTACAAACAGAAGCCCGTTCCTGAACGCCTTCCGGACCTGGTTCCAACCACAGTCATGGCCGCGGCAGATCCAATTGCTGCTTCGGTGCAGGACGTTCTGAAAGATGGACCTTATGCGTGCAGTAATCTAGTGAAACTTACCGGTGGAACAGCCAACTTTGTATACCGAGCCACTTTGGACAATCCGTTGCCCGATGGCTCGAGCACGATTGTGATCAAGCACACGGAAGGTTATGTAGCTCTGAGTCCTACGTTCAATCTTACCTCTACCCGATGTGTAAGTAATACATACTCGCTGCCCTTTGCTGCTAAGTCTGGCTTCAGGAATTTGAGCAAGCAGTTCTCACTGCGCTCGGCCAGCTCGCTCCGTCGACACATGCAGATATCACAGTGCTCACTCCGCATCTATACCACTTCGACGTGGAAACCAACACCCAGGTCTATACCGACCTTCCGGCCTCCACAGATCTGAAGACTTACTGCCTCACTCACTCCCTCAACCCCCAAGAATGCACCCGCTTGGGTAATAGTCTTGGAATTTGGGCCAAACACTTCCATACCTGGGGTGCTGCCCCCGAGCAAGCGGGAGTACGGGAGATTATGAAGAGGAATACCGCTATGCGTGACCTCAAGTTCCAGATCAATTATTCACGGCTGCTGGAGCGGATTGAGAGCTTTCCAGATCTATTGGAGAGTTCGAGAGCATTATTCGAGGAGATTGGGAAGGAGATTCGGCTAGAGGTTGATGGGGGACAGGGGACGCTGATCCATGGAGATTTTTGGTCTGGGAAGTAAGTCGTTCTTTCTCCTCTGTCTCCGGCCCTTTGAAAAAAGAATTCCGCATGTTTACGCCATCCTAGCGTCATCCTCCCAAATGCACCCTTCCCCGCCTCTCTGGATACTCCCCTCAAGACGTTCATCATCGACTGGGAGCTAAGCCATATTGGATCCATCGCCTTCGATCTAGGCCAGATGTTTGCTGAGCTCTTCGAGCTGAAGCACTTCAAGAACATCGACGCTGGGGCTGAGCTGATTGCTGCATTCATGCAAGGCTACGGCCCTCTGCCCCGAGACTTGGCGTTCAGAACCGCCGTCCATTTCGGCACGCATCTTATCTGCTGGGGATCAAGTGTGCAGGGCTGGGGAACGAAGGAGCAGGTTGAGAAGGTGGTGGAAATTGGGAGGGGTTGTGTCACCAGAGCGTGGGCGGGCGATCGGGAGTGGTTTGTCGGCGGTCCGCTGGATTGCTTGTTTACTTGATATCTGGTAGCGAGCAGAAGCGAGTGAGAGATCGCTGGATCAGCTACCTACTTGCCAATTCCCTTGATCTGCTCAAGTGTTATGAGAATCCTTACCAACCTTCCAAGAGAAGCCCATGGCCTGGAGTGGTAAGTATGATGATAAGTAGAATGGATTCAGGGTTGGAGTCGAAAAAACTCCTTGTTGCGTGCATAAGTTCTAAGGGGTAGAGGGCGACGATAACCCAATCACCGGGAAGAAGCCGGAGGAACTGGTAAAGGTGATGTATTTTTTATATTCAGACTAGCTCATCTGACGCTGTTGTTTCTGATGCTGGTGTATGATCTCTTCGGGCTCATACTCGAGACCAGCAGCCTATGGCTCGATGATTGCAGTGATATGAACTCCTGAGCAGAGGAGAGAAGAATTAAAGCAAGTCTCGTCGGGCTCATGCTCGAGACCAGCAGCTTATGGCTTGGTGGTTGTAGTTACATTAATTCCACAGCACAGGAGAAAAGAAATCAAATCAGAGAGGAGAGACGCCAAAGAAAAAAAAGGAAATAAAAAGGTGAAGCAAAGCTAGAGAGAAGACACAGACATGCAGGAGCATAAAAGACTCGAGAAGATTCAGGTCTTGAGAAGACTTGATGACTGCTTGCTCGGGGTGACAAAGTCGGGATCCTCCTCGTCGTCATCACGCTTTCTCTTCTTGTTGCCGCCCGCAGAACTCGCCTTCCCAGGACGGACGGTGAAATCCGACCAGCCATACCGGCAAAGTTTTCCAACCAACAGGCAGGTGCTGCAAGGATGACGGCCATTACATTCGGCGCCCGTTTCCGTACAGGACGAACAGCGGTTGCGAGGTGTGGCGGGAGCGATCTTAGGCTTGTTGGCAGCGTTCCACTCCTGTGAAGTAAGTTGCCTTACGCGAAAGAACTTGTAATCCGCGAACCACTTCAAATCCGCGTCCTCGACGCGCACGCCGAGGATCTTGATGACATCGGCTGACTTGATGGCCGTGCCATCCTCGCCGGTAAGCTCGTGGGTGTTGCGTAGATGCTGAAGGCATGAGTTGATGGAGTCGATCCATGGGGCCGGCTTCCAGTCACACATGTGGCAGTCGCGAAGTTTGTAGAAGCCCGGGGTGTTTCCCTTGCCTGCGGCGGCCTTGGCTGTTATCTGGACAATATTACAATCCATGTTGATGTCGGCGACGCGACAAACGGGAGGTTGGTTCGAACTACTACCGCCGATTGGCTGTGGCACGTCTGTAGCTGGCTCCTTGCCCTTGCCCTTGGTGCTAGTGCTGCTGAGAATGTCCTCGGTCAAAACTACAACTGCTGGAATGGAGTTGGAGACTGGTCCAGATGCGCTCTCAGTCTCTTCAGCTGGTTCTGCTGCGTGGGGGCTGGAAGTTGACTGTTCCTGCTCTGCAACGATGATGTCGGTGCTGGCCTGTGCAGAGAGGGCAACGGCAGATTCAGACTCAGGGTTTGCAACTTCCTCGCCAACCTCTATCTCAGGTCGTGGTGGAAGGCGGCCCGTGACATAGGCATTGCGAATCTCAACATGTTGTTGGAAGGTATCAAGGATCCATGAGTCTTCTTCAAGCTTTCTCTGGATAGATCGCTCTTGATCTTCAAGTCGGCGAGATTCGAGAATGACTTCAGAGTGAGTCTGAAAGAAGGCATTGTTCTTTTGATCAGCCGCGTCTCTAATGATTTGCGTCTTCCTGTCTTCTTCTTTGAGAATCTGCTCTCGCTCTGTCTTGAGCTCGCTTCTCACGGTACCCCAATCCTCCAATACTGCATTCATAGCACCGCGCATGTTGATGGTTTCGTAAAGTCAAAAAAAACACACGTGAATCTGCGTATTTCAGATGAATATCAGTCAATATGTCCTTTGGAGGCTTGAAATAGCTCCGATGCTGCAGTGCTTAGTGTCTACAAGTGACTGTCTACGGATCAATGTTAAGCGAGGACGTCGGTAAATGAATGGTGCACTTACCAGTCATGGGTCTAGGAGACCTTGTAAGCTCGATAATTGCTGTATTGTTTACTGGGGTCTATTGTTAACACAGTAAGCTTTCTCGTGTGGTGGGATGTGTGATGTTGTCGATATGTCGAGATGAGCTGAGGTGCCGGAACAACGCGGAATTCAAGTGCGTATTGGCGGGCCTCAAGGTGAGAAGTGTGCTGTGCGTTTGAGCAGTTCGAAGAGAGAGGACTATTTGAAGGAAGATGATCTTTCGACAAAATAAAAACGTCCGTTCGCGAGAGGAAACGTTGGCACCGTTCAAGGAAATGTTAGCAACGCTCAAGGAAAGTTCGCAGCGCTTAATAAAAGTTCAAAAACGCTTAAGCAACGTTCACAAACGCTCAAGGAACGTTCGCAGCGCTYAATAAACGTTCAAAAACGCTTAAGCAACGTTCACAAACGTTCAAGCAACGTTCAAAAACGCTCAAGCAACGTCTACAACGCTCAAGGAACGTTCGCAGCGCTTAATAAACGTTCAAAAACGCTCAATGGCCTGGCACAAGCGAGCCTTTTCTCTCTGCGGATGAAGTTGATTGGACCTGACGCGAATACTTTTTAGTTCTCCAATGTATGCAGTGATATCCTCGCTGACGTGGGTTGAGATGATAGAACAAAATCTGAAGAACCACCTCCAGTAAACGCAAAGGTAAAAGTTTGTTAAAAGGTGTCAAGATGCAGAGCTGTAAAGAACTGGAATAGAGACGTGTATCTCCTTCAGCAAGATTCGGTTGATCCTGAAGTAAGCGGCTGGGAAGCTCAAAGGTGTGAGAAGTGGTGGCGAAAACAAATAGAAGAGGGAGAACAACGGATGAAGGGTATCTTTTGGGGAGAATTGATCACGGCGTGGTCAGGGAATTTTGCCGAGAATAACAGCAGTCCAAGACCCACGTTCAGAATATGAAGAGATTGAAGTATGCTCTGGTTCCGATAGATTTGTTGTTCCTGATAACTCATCACCGCAGAGATAATCTGATGTTCGATGATGTTCAGAAACAAGTACGTGAGGAAAAGGGTCCTCTTGAAGAGTAGGTTTTGTGTCAAGCGTTCAAAAGCCAGAGGTCAAGCAAATCCTCCTCAATTAGACACCTACATGAAGTGGTCGCCGGGACGAGGACCTAAGGAGCTAAGTACAGTAGCCAGAAACAGTAACTAGATTTCTGGTGAGACGGAATCGGCCCTTGGTTGCGTCATGCTCTCTTGTGTCCCATCATGATCCTCGTCCTGACTATTCTCGCCAAAGAAAGTCTTTGTGGTCCTTGGGATACGTCTCCTCTTCCCCAGAACCGTTGTATTGATCGGATCCTCCTGTCTGCCTGGTCTCCGAATGGAATTGTCCTTCATGATGGCACTAGCTTTCCATGCCGTGAACCATCTATGATCGGCATCTTCAATAACTGCACCGAACAGATCCAAAGCCTGCGTAATCTTGTAGTGCTTTCGCTCGTTAGCGGGGATTTTGAGGAATCTCATCGCCTGTTCATCTAAATTTGGCGTATTATAAAAATTATGAGCACGATGACCCTTCTGTAAATGAACAAGGTATGACATTTCAGGCGATCCGTTCTTCGACGCCTTCTCACTGGGCCAAAATTTGCAGCCAGGTACTGGACAACGGAATTTATAGTAACCTTCCTTGTATGGCAATACCGACTGCGCTCCGCAAACCACAAAATCGTCTGCAACGAGGTCTCGAATATGGCAGGATCTGATCTGCCTCGGCACCTCAAATCTCTGGGCAGTACTATTCTTGACTACTGCATTTTCATCCAGATAGGGACTCGAGTTCAGACCTGATAGAGTAGGTGACAGGCTAGAGTCTGTTTCTTCACCTTCAAATTGGTGACTGCCAGACCAAGGAGAGTTGTGGTATCTGTCCATATTTTCAGAGGCCGGTGCAAGAGCCGGATCCAAGGCACTTCTTAAGGTCGCGGACCCGCTATTTTTGCCATGCATTTTTTGTGAGATGCCATCCCTAACTCCTGCTTGACTAGATGAGGCTGCGAATGACTGATGTTGAGAGTGGTGAGCAAGGCTATTTGTACTGATCTCCATGAGTTTCTGCTGGGCAAAATCTGCGATCCAGGTCACACTCCTCTGAGTCTGCATTCGACGTCGTTCTCCATCCTCCTTCCTCCTCTCCTCCATAACGGTTTCCCGCTCTCTCCGAAATCTGGCCTCTCTCGCAATGTCTTCCTGTTGTCTACGCTCCTGAAGTACTTCATCCTCTCGCTCCAAAGCCGCTTTGAATTCTGCTTCCAATCGAAGTACGTAATCTGGATGTAGAATACTTGAGATGTCGAACGCGTCTGACATGATGCACTTTTAAATGATCCACACCGGACACGTTCGTCACACAGATGCGATCTTGCTTGGAGGGTGAGTTGCTCAATGGTGAGGCCGTCGGCTAGAAGTCGATCGGTTACCTCAGGGAGTTATCAAAGTCGTCAAACAGGGTCAGCCAAACCTCCTTACAGACTCTTCTAGTCAGAAAGGATGACGGCAATCAGAAGGAATTGATTTGATCAGGTAAGGATCCCATTTTCATGGAAAAAGCAAGGTGTTGTTGCACAAGGGTGTGCTGAGAGAGCCAGTAATTTGAAATAACTTTGTCACCGCGGGAGTCCGCCAATCAGATCCAGAAGATGCTGGGCTTCTGTGTAACTCCATCTGCAGAATCCCACGGACAAGAACATAATAATCTGTTCATAGACATGGGCATTACCCTGACGGTGAAGCTTTGCGTGTTTGCTTGCTTGTAGGCAGGCGGCTACCCAGTTAAAAGTTTCCTCTCATCTACAGAGGAGTCTCTATTCCTGAACCAACCAAAACATCATCGATCACATCTTCTGGCCCCACCCCTTCTAGGATAGCAGCTACTGCGGTCACATCGCTTCCCCATTGCATACTCCGCTCATTTTGGGGCTTGACAATATGTATACGATGGAGATAGATCTTACGGGCTGCGAGCGCAACGAGCGATGGTGTGGCATAAGTCAAGCCATGAAGCGGAGCCAGGCATCTAATCGTGTCAGTGTCTGAAAATTACGTAGAGCAGAAAACATACTTGGATAACTTCTCCAAATGTTGTGTCGCAACGGCTGATATGCCCCAACCAACCGCTCGATGAAGGCGCAAGAATGAAACAATATTCAGCTGGTACTGCATGACCTCCACACTGACCGTAACACTGTCAGCCAGCTCTGTCAAATGTTCGATCTCCTGTACCAGGTATTAGCATCAGAACGTGCTTTGCGAGAACTTGGAAGAGCACTGACTTGAGCGGTAATTCGTGGCTGCGAAAGGTCATCTGAGCCACGGGTTGGGCTCCTTTTGACCACAGAAGAAATGGAGTTCTCGTCACCATCTCCATATATCTCCTCTGTGTTTGGGAATCCGTCTTCGGGGTCATGGAAGTGTGATATGAAAATAAAGTCATTGAGATGTTTCGTCAACCTGGGACCTTCCCCACCAGCCAGTAGACCAATGAACAAGAAGCGTTTTGGCGCAATTTGCACAGCAGTTCTAGTATATATTCGCCGGGCCCGAATGAGTTCCAACGCCTGAATCTGAACTTGCCTAGGAGCTTCATCAAGATTCTTCGCAATGATTACGCTGGCAATCGATTTGTTGTCTAGGGCGCCGCTGTCTGATGGTGGAGACCGAATCGATTTGAATAGAGGCCCCGTATTTAGGAAATAGTCCTGCCGGGTTCGGACAGGAGAGTTGTTTCTCGATTCACTGCTCTCTACGGTGAGGATAGCATTGGCAAAATCGTCGAGGGAAGTATTTTCTGAGCAATCTATTACTGCATAGGGCAGGCCGAAGACCTTGGTAGCAATCTGGAGGGCATTAGCTGTGCTACATTACGTGTACTGGCAAGAAACCCACAAGCTCTAGCTCCTGCACGGTATCATCGAGTACTTCTGGGTGTGTATCAATGATACAGTGTTCCTGGGCTACAAGACATAGCAACGCCGCAAGTTCCAAGTCGCTCAAGTCATGGATCTTGCTTAAAAGAAGTTCGTCAGCCATCAGGCGATTCGCAAAGGAGTTAGTCAATCGTCCATGATCCAGCGTAACGTCACAACCAACATGCCAGAAGGTGTGGACCTTTTTCGAGAGCGCTGCGCGATATGGAGAGTCGGCAGATGGAAGATGGAGTTGATGATGCAGCAGCGGCTCGCGAAACAGAATTCGACGAGTACGTCTAGTAAATCGGTGGAGATTTGGCGCCAGTGGATGTCTATACACACGCCAAATTTACTAGATTGTACATGCATCAGCGCGCCCCGTCCAAAGCTCCAGCTTGCCTACCCACAAGTCAGCTACAGCTGTTGCATACGACATCGAATAATCCTGTCCCCGGAATGAGGTGACCAAATTGGACTCATGGCAAATCCGACAGCGGACTGGGAGAGGGTTGGCGACAGGTTCTACCGCAAGACACAGCTATATACCGCCGTCTTTGATCAGGACTTGGAGCTCGAGAACTATATCGTCACTGGGTGCTCGTACGGAGGCGCAGTAGGTACGTTGAAGAGAACTCTTTTGTGATTCCCATGGCCTCTTGCAAACTCTGTCTCGGCGCTCAACTCGGGGAAGTCCCTGGATTTGAATATCGTAGGGCACTTGGCCTCGGCACCGCATAGACGTATGCTTCTAAGTGGATGATATCCCAGCTGTCTCTGCTCTTTCCGGGTTGATGAATGGCATTGGTACAAGGGATGCCTTCACTGTATTGTCATTTTCCTCGCACGTGATCCACGGCTGTGTCTGGAGACTTTGAATGCACGGCTTGTTTCTTCTACTTATGGTCTACTGTAGCTCTTTACCGGGATGAATCGCAACTACATACATTCAGAGGATCACAAGCATCCAAGTCGGGCATAGATATTTATAGTTGTGCGGGCAAGTTGATCCGTCGACTGAACTGGGACAAAGGTTCCATAAAAGGACTGGGTTGGTCCGACGACGAGCAATTACTGGTGGTCACTGCAGATGGAACAGTGCGGTGCTATGATCTGCAAGGAGATTTCAGTCAGTTCTCTCTGGGAAATGGGTCTGAGGAATATGGTGTTGTAGCATGCCGGTCAGTTCGTTCCCTGGAAGGTTGGCCATTGACTTACATAGGACGCAGATTTTATGGCACTGGCTTTGTAGCACTCTTATCTAATAACCATCTCATTGCTGTTACACGGTATGGAGAACCACGACCAAAGCTTCTGGCGATACCTCCTGACGGCGAGGTACATTCGTGGACCATCATTCCTCCAGCATATACTCTCTCACGCTCTGTAGAGGTTCTATTAAGTATCGGAGAGACGATTCATGTCGTTGATGCTCAAGAATCTGAAGACAGGTTTCTTGATATTGGGCCGTTCACCCACATCAGTGTTTCTCCTAACGGCAGGTTTGTGGCCATCTACACTGGAACAGGGAAAGCCTACGTTATCACAAGTGATTTCCAAAACAGATTGAGTGAACACAGCTCCAGGTCACAAATTACACCCAAAGACTTGCAGTGGTGTGGCAATGATGCTGTTGTAATTGCTTGGGAAGATGAGGTCCATATAATCGGGCCAAGTAATGCTGCTGCAAGATACTTCTACGACGGTCGTGTCCATCTGATTGCTGGTGAGATATCAATTCCCCAGCCCTTGACCTTGACTAAGTTATGCAGATCACGATGGGGTACGACTCATCACAAACAATGTCTGTGATTTCTTACAAAAGGTACCAGAAGTTACCGATGAAGTTTTTCGGTTTGGTACCGAGTCACCAGCATCAATTCTTCTAGATGCAGTTGAGCAACTAGAGATACAATCTCCAAAGGCAGACGATAACATACAGCTTATTCGCCCGAATCTGGTAGAGGCAGTCGACACATGCGTAGGTCGTTCCTCATTTAGAAATTAGGCCTTACCCTCATCTAATCCAATGACCAGGTAAAAGCAGCAGGTCACGAGTTCAGTATACACTGGCAAAAGCAGCTGCTTAAAGCAGCTTCGTTTGGAAAGTCCGTACTGGATATCTATAACAGCGATGATTTTGTAGACATGTGCGAGACGCTTCGTGTACTCAATGCTGTCCGCTTTTACGAAATTGGACTTCCAATTTCTTACGACCAATATTTGCGACTTACGCCTGAAAAGCTTGTACGGCGACTGATCAATCGACAAGAGTATTTGCTGGCCATTCGCATCTCAACCTATCTCCGCCTACCAACTGATCGCATCTATGTGCACTGGGCATCACAAAAGGTGCGCGTGGGGACGGAGGACGAGGATACGATCTGCCGTCTGATCGTCGATAAATTGGCCGGAAAACGAGGCATCTCATTCGAAGAGATCGCACGCGCAGCATATGACGAAGGAAGAGGTCGCCTTGCAACGGAACTGTTGAACCATGAGCCAAGAGCCGGGAAACAAGTACCTCTACTTCTCAGCATGGAAGAAGACGAAATAGCACTCGACAAGGCCATCGAGAGTGGTGATTCGGATTTAACGTTGTTTGTGCTGCTGCATCTCAAGAAGAAACTCCCACTAGCATCTTTCTTCCGCGTCATCAACACCCGCCTCGTCGCCACAGCGCTAATAGAATCCTCTGCGCAAGCCGACGATGCTGAATTGTTGAAAGATCTCTACTATCAAGATGACCGACGCGTGGACGGCGCCAACGTCTTCGTTCGTGAAGCGCTGAAGCAACCTGATTCCCGCACAGCAATGGACAAGCTAGCATTAGCAGCAAAGCTACTCTCGGATTCCAAAGACCATGCTCTCGAGGTACAAGTACTGAAGGAAGCGACGGCTCTACTGCGCATGCAAGAAGCTTTCGATCGAGATCTAACCGAGTCGTTCACAGGACTTAGTGTCAATGATACGATGTATAAGCTCATCAAGTTAGGCTATGCAAGTCGGGCTAAGAAGATCCAGAGCGAGTTCAAGGTCCCGGAGAAGACAGCTTGGTGGATCCGGTAAGCTGCGGAACCATTTCGTAGTATGGGGTTCACTGTCACTGACTTTATACCAGCCTGCGAGCTTTAGTATCAAAACGCGATTGGAACGAGTTAGAAGAATGGTCCAAGACACGCCGTTCCCCCATCGGCTGGGAAGTACGTATCTCCTGTCCCCATATCCCCGTCCCCATCCCCAAATCCCAGACTAACACATCCTCCCATAGCCATTCTTCACACTCATCCTCTCAGCCGGCAACCCCAAACTTGCAAGCACTTTCATCCCCAAAGCCGCATCAACGCTGGCGACGGGTATGAGCATCGAGATGTATGAGAAGTGCGGGATGCGGGTCAAAGCGGCCGAGGAGGCGGTTAAGATCAAGGATGTTGAGGCGCTGGAGAGGCTGAGGAGCGCAGCGGGCGTGGGGAGTGTGGAGGCGAGGGAGATCCAGAGGATTGCTTCGGCGATTAAGAAATGAGAGTCCTGGGGAACGTAACCGGTATGGAGGAACGTGATTGTAATTATTGGTGTCTTTAGATTCTTGAACCCTTCGAGACCTGGGTTTTTTTCTGAACATATTACAACTGTGACTCTTGCATACATTACAAACAATGCCAGTTATAGTAGTGTACGAGACAGGCAGCCAACATGTCACCCTGCCGTTATGTATCATCATTTCTCGATTGAAGTGCAGGGGCTAGGTGCAAGTAAGGGTTTAGCAAGAGAGATGGCATTCATTAAGCTCAGGATCATATCTTTAACGCGGCTACCACTTTAACGTGAAGCCTCTGATGATATAACAACAAATACGACCATATCGCGCCATAAACACCACCTGATCTAGCTTGCGAGCAAATGGTATCGGTAGCAGTGTGACGAAAATCTACTGCAACAATCCACTATCCACCTCTGTATGTACTAACGTAAGGTAATGCAGTATCGCACCCATATGTAGATGCAAGCCTTTGACGAAAGAATGTCGAGATAAGAGAAAGACAATTAAAAGATAATGCAACTGGCATAGCGATAAAAGGGATAGCTGAGGCGCCCAACGTCGAGAACGGGTCCTGTCCACTAATACAATACTCCCCTCCCAGACCTAGCCCCCGAGCCTTGAGTATACGCCTAGTATATCCCCAAAACAAGAAATATAAGACAGCAGCCGACAATTATGCTCGAACCGAGCTACAGGACCTCCCTAATTTAGATATTAGTTAGTACAAAATTTCCCTTCCTTCGATATAAGCAAGGACCAAGAAACACCTTTCTGGTCTAGGTGATCGCTAAAATCGCAGGACAGAAAGCCAACTCCATGCAGAGGTACCGTGGTACGCCTCGCTGATGCTAATATTAAGCTCAAGTTTCTATGCTCGATTCGGGTATTGCTTGCGGTACGGATGCTGCAGAATCCAGGTTCATGGCGGAATGACCGGTACCTGTGCTAGCGGCTATGCGGCCTGCAGTTCCATCAAAAACGAAAGGGCCAATGTCATTCCTAGGCGTCATCGGTCCCATGCCATCGATCGCTACTGGCGATGGAGTACAGCTTCGCCCAGGACCAGATATAGAACCCGATCCTACTCCATTTGAGACAGCACTCGAATTCTGCTTTCGCACAATATCGACAGGTCTGGTGGTTGTATGTGCGGAGGTGAGGACTGTTGAAGATTCGGACTCCGCAGATCCATGAATGTGAAGGTTTTCAAACTCCTCGGCAGTTTCTTCGATGCCAGCATCATAATCATCACTTGGTACTTCCGAATCAATGTCTGCTTGTTCAGCGGGTTGCTCGGTTGTGTGATTTGAATTAGCAGACAAAACAGCAGCGAGCATGGATTCAGTGTTTTCCGATCCATTCGTTGCCACAGTCGAGCTTTGCCTCTCAGCACGGTTTACCGCCGCTGGCGGCACTACTGGCTCATCGGTTTCTGATGCCTTATAGTCTTCCCATTCGCCATCCATAGCCACATCATCAAGATCTGCTTCCAGATCGGCAACCATTCGACAATTTGGACATTGAAAGTGAGGCCAGTGAGGCCCGTTGATGATAGTCCGGATACACTTATAGTGCCACGTATGCGAGCAGGGTGCAACAAACAAAGACTGGCAAGGCTTAATCACAAAAATCAGTAAAGCTCAAAAGCTTTGGACTAGAAGAATGTAAATACCTGAATAGGACCTAGACATATTGAGCAATCCTGGGATGTCCCATTACCACCAGCTTTAGACTGATTTGCCATCATCTCTCGCAGACGTTTGTGTGACGCCACGCTTTCGAACAGTCAGTTTACAGACTCCTTAGGATAACAGAATAGACATACTTGAAACTGGTAGGGCCATTCTGCCACCCTTTGTTCAATTCAACGCGAATTTTGACGCATCTGAATATCATCTCCTCGCCTCCTTTGAAGTCGATGCCGAGCTGTACAATATCTCCATCGTTGATGGGAAATGGTCGTGACTCGGTATTTGGCGAGCTCAATCTGATATGATTAAGGAACGTCCCCGACGAGCTCTTCACATCTTTGATATACCACTTTCCCTGTGCGCACCAGAATTCGCAGTGTCGTCGGCTCACGACCTTAGACTTGAATCCCACCGGTGCTGCTGACGGTACGTTGACGGGCTGTACAGGTTGTGCCTCCCGTTCTGAATATCTCCCCACTTTAATAGTCTCCTTTCCAGTGGGTAATATACGAGCCATCGGGGAGAAAGCTAGCGAAGGACGTTGGGCTCTTGGGTCCTGGTGCTGAATGAACCGTATGGAGGGTAACTGACTAGTAGCGTTACCATTGGCATTACTAGCAGCATTCGCCGATTGGCTCATATCATCCTGCGTTTCATTCCGGGAGATATCAGTGGCTCCTCCAGCCGTCTCGGAGCGCGTACGGGCCATGGAGGCACTTAGATCGGGAGTTATACCGGACGATGTCGCGTTGCTCGACAGCAGAGCGGACGGTGCGTCCGCGACCGTCGATTGTGGTTCAGTTCCTATGCGTGACACCCCGCTCTGCCCTCCCACAGTTGGTAACCAACCGCTGGTGGGAGCAATCGAGTCTGGAGGCGAGAGCTCTGTCGTCGAGCGCTGTGCTGTCGGGGATGTGGTACGATTGGGCGTCGCTTGGGTTGGGGAAGGTGGCTGCACCAGATACATTAGATCCTCACACTGATTACACCGGCTCTGGCTCACACAAAACTCACAATGACGGGACTAAGTGGCGAACGCGGGGCCGATGCTCGATTGGAGGATGAAGGCGATGGATAACTCGTCGCTCGGCCGCCCAAGTTTGGTCGGGAGTTGCTGGACGAATGGCTATTGCTCTCGCGCGATAATAGATGCTGCTGGGTATAAGTGCGCAGGTAGCTCAGTCCCCTCAGCCGACCTGATCGTGTGGGCGAGGTCGGACTCGCAGGCGATAGAGGAGGAGAGGTGGTGGTGGTTCTGCGGGAAAAGGTTGGCGGAGAGGACAACCAAGGCTGCGAGGGAACATTTGCATACATAGACATTTGCTTTACGGGGCCCAGGTGAGACGTCGGCTCTCACGCTCACAAGCAGATAGGCAGGCAGACGAAGAATTTGGCGAAGGGTGTTTCAAGAGGGACGGTAGCAGAGGAAGAGTAAGGGGAGAATCGACGGCGACGACGAGAGAGGAGGCAAAGGCGTGGCTTGCTACGGCGAAAGCCTGAATTGGATATGACGGACGGGGATTCAGGTGAATGACGTTGGAGACGAGACGAGAATGCTCAGTGCTAAGCATCTGACTTTTGCGATAACGAATCGAGGGCCCAGACGAGGCTGATGGAGGTGGTGGTGTCCCTGCTCGGTGTCGGTGTCGGTGCAGGTGTAGGGGCGAAAGGGTCCAGCTAATAATGCAGCGGAGGGGGTTTATCGTGAGGAAGAAGATGCAGAGGAAGAAGGGCGAGGGACGGGGCGGGGAGAAGGGAAAAGGGAAAGGGAAAGCACGAAAAGGGAAAGGCAAGAATCCAGCAACGCTCGAAGGTTGACAGGCTTGAGGAAACGACGGGCACGAAACACCGGCCTTTTGGCACTGATGAAGGACGGAGGCCAGGGAACCATCCAAGTGACTTCCCAAAGCGGACGGCCAGGAGACATGGCGGGTTCTGGCCTAGGGGGTGCATGTCAATACTGCAGCGCCACTACTACTGATTTGACGCCTGCCGCCTGTCGTCCACCATTTGGCCAAGCACGCGACTGGCCGCGTTTCTGGGGATGCGCTTCTCGAGTTACCGTGTCACCGCGCTGCAATATAGCATCCGGTTCATGTCTCTTGCGTCTTGTCATGTGCTGGTGGTGAGGTGGTGGAGTCCTGGACAGTATCTTACACGACACGACTACACGCGAGACCATCACTCCTTCTGCGCTCCTCTGCCCCTGCCTCGGCCAACCGTTGCTGTTCACGATCCGATGGTCCCCTGTCTGGCCTTGCGGTCTCTGGCCCTGGGCGTCCTGTATTTTGGAATCCGCCGCCAGAGGGAGTGTCGACCGCATTGGTATGTAATAATAGTAAAATCATCGCGCATGAGCCGGTGCCACCTCTAATCTGCGTCCAGGCCTCCTTACTGTGCCTTAGTCAGGTCGGGCCCCGCTGTAGGCGCACCAGGCGAGCAACGCCTAAGAATAGACTACCTGCTGCTTCGATGGTCTGGGGAGCCGGCGTGATCCGGCGCCTGCGTCGCCCTGCGCTCTCCCCGCGAGGTCGACGGACATGCGCCATCAGGCGTCGCGAGGGCAGCTTGTTGGACTCGAGCGTGGAGATACATGCTGACCTGTGTTCTGTGCAAGACAACCTCGGAAACTGACAGTCCTGAACTGCACTTTATCGGATCGAGGCGGCCATTCTCGGCCCGACGGTTTCTCCACAATGCGCGAACAGTAAGCGAAGCGGTTCGTCAGCCGCGAGGCGCGAGGTGTGATGTGACGCGATAGCGAAATTTTGGAATCCGAACGCCATCCTCTACAATCTGCAACCTTCCATGCAATCATGTTGAAAGCTTCCTCTTCAAGAGCCCTGACCCGCTCAGCCAGGAGAGGTGCTACAAATGTGCTGCCGACCTTTAGATCGAGGGGCCTAGCTACTGTTGTCGACCCAATACAAAAGGTTTGGGCTGAAGTCCCTCGAAGCCGGCTCCGAAGTGACTAACCTCTTTCTTAGGATCCCGCAGAGCTCGATCAGATCACAACTCTTCCAAATGGCATTCGAGTTGCAACCGAGGCCCTGCCTGGCCACTTTTCGGGCATCGGCGTCTACATCGATGCCGGATCACGCTTCGAAAATGAGTATCTGAGAGGCGTGAGCCACATCATGGATCGGTTGGCCTTCAAATCCACAACCGAAAGAACGAGTGATGAGATGTTGGAGTCGCTAGAATCGCTGGGTGGAAACATACAATGCGCCTCTTCCCGGGAATCCTTGATGTATCAATCTGCCACCTTCAACTCTGCCGTGCCGACCACGGTTGAGCTGCTCGCCGAGACCATCCGGCGTCCTTTAATCACACAAGAAGAGGTGGATCAACAACTCGAAACAGCTGCATATGAGATTGGAGAGATCTGGTCCAAGCCGGAATTGATTCTACCAGAATTGGTGCACATGGCCGCTTTCAAGGATAACACCCTAGGAAACCCATTACTCTGTCCCAAAGAGCGCCTGTCTGAGATTGATAAAAGCGTCGTCGAGGCATATCGGCAATCGTTTTACAAACCAGAACGAATGGTTGTTGCTTTTGCGGGAGTTGCTCACGACGAAGCTGTGAGGTTGACGGAGCAATTCTTTGGGGATATGCCTAAGGGGTCAGGTCCGGTCCTGTCACAAACCGGGTCAGAAGCATCAATTGAGACTTCTTCAGAGAACAGTGACGTTTCAACCTCTCCGGCTACTTCTCTGCCACCATCTCCATCACAACAACCATCTAAACTCTTATCCAAAATCCCATTTCTCAAAAGCATTTCTACGTCTGCTACTAATAATGCAGCGGTTCTGCCACATACGCCTTCCGAGCTCGATATCCTTCAACCCTCTCACTACACCGGTGGCTTTGTGTCTCTCCCCAACCTTCCACCGCCAATCAGTGCTGCACTGCCACCTTTAACTCACATCCACCTAGCTTTCGAAGCACTGCCCATATCATCCGAAGATATCTACGCTCTGGCAACCCTCCAAACACTTCTCGGTGGAGGCGGATCCTTCTCGGCGGGAGGACCCGGAAAGGGCATGTACTCAAGACTTTACACGAACGTGCTCAACCAACATGGCTGGGTTGAATCCTGCGTCGCATTTAACCACTCCTACACTGACTCCGGACTCTTCGGTATCTCCTCGAGCTGTTCTCCCAGCAAAGTCGTCAACATGCTCGACGTGATGTGCCGTGAGCTCCAAGCCCTCACACTAGAGACGGGGTTCTCATCACTTCAAACTGCCGAAGTGAACCGCGCCAAAAACCAGCTCCGATCCAGCCTCCTCATGAACCTTGAAAGCCGTATGGTGGAGCTCGAAGACCTAGGCCGACAGGTGCAGGTACACGGCCGCAAGGTGGGCGTGCGCGAGATGTGCAAAAAGATTGAGGAGCTTACCGTTGCTGATTTGCGGCGCGTGGCGCGCATGGTTGTTGGCGGTATGGTGAAGAACCCTGGCAATGGCAGTGGTGCACCGACCGTGGTTCTGCAGGAGGGTGAGGAGGAGGGTATCACGAGGAAGGCCTTCCGCTGGGTTGAGATTCAGGATCGCATCGACCGCTGGAAACTTGGCCGAAGATAGAGGCATGCCCTCCCGTCCAGGATGCAGAGGGATTTGATGGAAGAGGAAAAGTGTAACTATAGTAGCCCAGGTACGTGCGCGTGTGTAGATGGAGGCAAGGCAGCTTGGATTTTCCTGTAACAGTATAAGACGCTGCAGACTTTGTGTAGTAGAGTATACGCAAAGCGAAATTAGCCATGGGATGGAGCGCATAGCCGGCGTTGGAAATTGGTATCTAACCGCTTTATTGGTCGGCTAGGTATAGGGGCACGTCTGTATCTATATATACCATCAATCACAACTTCAAAATCAAGAATGATTCATTGTCGTTTCGGCGAATCTATGTCTCGCACGAGTCTACTTCAGAAAGTCTGCTTCTATGACACCTCCGTCGTCTCTCCCAACCACACTACCCCAAGCCACCCGCTTTCCCTGGGGCGTTACTTTGCTGGTACTTTTTGCTTGCTCCTGATTGTCAGATACATCCACGAGATTCGTCGAAGGAGTTCCTCGCTCCTGACTCTCTTGTGCTAAGCTGTCTGGAAACAGCGTAAACAGGTCCTCTCTTGAAGGATTGTCCAAATCTTGTGGACTGACATCTTGTGATCTCGGAACAACCCTCACGCTTGTGGTCTCCGTCCTTCCATCACTACGACCCATACCATCAACGACGAACTTAACTTGCACAGCTGCAGGCGGCGGAGCACCGCTGCTTTCTCCATCACAACTGCTCCCTTCAAAGTCATCGGTTTCGTTGTTTGAGGAGTCCACGAATTGCGGACGGAACAGTCCCCCGGCACCAACGCCCTGTGTTTGCCAAGCTGTGATTAATGCCTCGACTTCTTGTCGCGCATCGGCCACTGCTGCATCAAGGTCAATATCGAGCTTGGCACGACCGAAGGGATCCTCGAATGTTGCGGCTATCGCTTCGATGCCGTAGAGCGTGAAGGATACAAATGCTACTAGCGGTACTGCCCACCATGACATCTCAGCTGCCATTGCAAATGGGAGAATGCCACAATAAAGAGCAAGCGTTTGTTTATGGTGGATTCTACCTGGGTCAGCCATTATCTCCTCAGACGCGATTGGCAACTCTAACTTACAAATGAGCAACCGGTATCGGTACGAGTCTGATCACTTCCATGTCTCCATATGCTTTTGTGAGATTGTTGAGTTCTCCCAGCATCGAAGAAGCTGCAGCATTATGAAACCATCCTCTGATTAATTGCATTAGCAACTAACACATTCGAAATGAGGTTAAACATCTCAAGACCTACTTCGTTACCCCGTGACCGACGAAGCCCTCCACAAAGGTTGCGAGCTGCAGAGTCAAACCCAAGCCCTTCTGCTCATAACCTTTCATGCCTGGTGGCAAAAGATCTTTATACTCGTCAGTCGTCGTGACCTGGCCGCTCTCAGTCAGCCTAGTTCCCGGACTTAATGCGACTCCCCAATCAGCTCTGAGGTGATTCTTGGTAGTATAAAGCATTGCAACCAAAATCTTGACCGCCTCCATAATCCGCGCATAATCGCTTTTCGGCAACACGGTGCCCTGTCTCTCCAAAGTTGGGCTGTTGTACGTCCATATTTCCGGACATGAAGAGCTTGGGGTGCTGGAGCCAGAAGCCACCGGTGCAATATCCGGTGCGGGTACAAGAACTAGAATCTGCCTGGAGATGCAGCGAATTGCTGTCGTGACGATATTCAGATGAAGCCGCCCATTCCAGAAACGTGAAAATGCGGTTTGGTTGCGGAAAACCAGCATCAGACCAACGACGATTGACAGCGACGGAATCTATAAGCTCGTCAGATGAGTACGGGAAGATATCACCACCGGCGTTTTTACGATGCTACTGGGAAGATTGAAATCTCTGGAGATTTGCTCGTTGACAAAGACTACAAAGCCAGCAAAGAGGGAGTGCGCAAGAACTGGAAATGCAAGCTCTATTGCAGCGGTATCAGCAGTTAGGTACTTTGGCAAGGGCGGAGTCGGGGCCATACCTCCGTGAATTGATCCCTTCGTAAATCTCAGTACGAGTGGCCATCTTTAATAGAATCCTTGTCAGCCATAACACCCATCAATTCCTATTCAGTATAATATCTCACCTTCTCTCCTTCTTTCGAGAGCTGTGAGCCAAAGGATATGTCAATTTCCGGTCACGTTCGCGACTGGCGGTGAGATCGGTAATTGGTAATATCGACACTCGACGCGCTGACTGCATACTTTCTTCGGTCTTAAAAATTGATAGTGGGTTGAACATGGTCAAGAAATAAACAGTGAGAAACGTAGATTATTTGCTCCGACGTCATTCATATGAAATGCTGCAGTTCAACAAGGACAGAGGTACCTCCGGAGGCAGGTGCGATGTCAACCAATGACTTCACACTAAGACTGAGTGAAACTCCACTACCCGCGGGATGGCTTAATGGCACACATATTAACTTCCAGAACCAATGCAAAACAGCAGGAAAAAGCGATAAGAGAGTATCAGTATCAAATTTGGATAGTTGTCCTTTCTTAAAGACTTTCATGAAATCGGAAGTCGGGTTTATGAAATCATTACGGTCCCATGAGCTGAGATATGTAGAAATACAACACAGGTCTCTGTCTTCCCAGAGCCTTTCGAAACTATGCAGCCATCCCAAAACAACTCACTGATATACAATGCGACCGTTTCATAGCCACTTGATTCCCACCGCTCGTCGTCGCCCCATATCATATCATCACACATTTACAAAGCTGGCTTGCCAAGTTGTGCGCTAAGGTCTCCAGCAGTAGTGCCTGGGGCCAGGAGCTGCATCTAAGTTAGTCCTGGGTATCGAGAAGAAGGGGCATTGGCTCGATCAAGCGCTTGTACACATACCTCGCCTCCAGACTCCCGCATCTTCATCTCCTTCTCCATCTCAACCATTTGCTGCTCCTCTGCGAAAGCCAGCGCCCACGGCACACCCAACAGCAGAGCACTGGTGCTGACAACGAACAGGGTCTTTCCGCTGAATAATAAACCAGACTTGATCCACGAAGCAGTTGTATCAATCTGATGAGCGATGAAGGATCGTGTTGTGGGCGGAATTATGTCTTTAAGAGCGAGTATTCTATCGGCGAACGTCTCATCGTCGGCGATCTCATCTTCATCATCGGTGGAGATTTCGGAATCTGCATAGACATAAGTAAGTTTCGGTGGTACACTTGAGGATGCTACGTACCAGTATCCGTATAGTAGTCGTCCTCGTCAGATGGTCCAGTCTGCTTGCTCTCGAAAGACTCGTCCTCGACCTCTACTAATTCGACCATATTGATATGTGTATAAAGAGATTGCTAATGTACGGGCGAGAGGAATTGAAGATGTCGCTGGCTGTAATGGTGTTGTTTGGCGGGTGACGAAATACTCCTTTGAGCTGTTCTCGAAGTCAAGGTCCGAATAAATTTTGAAGCTACCAGTTTGCGGCGGTGCATATGTGGCTGAGTAATAGTCACGTGTGGTCGTGTCTGTCTGCTCGATGGACGCGTTCTCCTTTGGCAGCAGTATCAGTTTAAGAAAACTTGCCTATGTCCACCTAACCTAGAACAAGTCATTGATTCCTGGGAAATCAATCTCTCCGGCAGCCCTTAGCACTGTAGTATTGGCATTATTGGAATAACATGCAATAATATGTCACCCAAGAAATTGCCTACGTTGCCCTTTTCCTCCACTGGTTCTCGGTCATCCTCCCTATTTCCCACTCCAGCATCAATCGTCCCTGGCTTCATGCCGAACACCAACATCACTTAACAATGTAGTTTACGATACCTAGCCTTCAAATTGTGAAAGGAAAATCTTTCGTATTGAACTTCAGGAAAAATTTTCATCATCTATGCCATAAGCCCGGGTTTGGTCACGAAGTTAGATTTGCGCACATTTAATCGGCCATATCGGATACACCACTCGGATCAGCCCAGCAAATCGTGATTTAAAGTTCGTGTGATTGAGCCTGCTACTACCTTCTGTAATGGGGAATATCGAGCCGCTCGGAACGCTTCCAGTCAATCAACTACACGTGCTATAGAGAGGACCTATATTAAGATAGGAGTAGTCTGCTGCAAAGCTCAGGGGGGAGCAGACAAGACGGCACCGAAAACAAACTTAAAAGTAAGATCAAGCTCAGCGGCATTACATTTCCACAAGTGCCACAATATCCGGGTCTGACCTGATTGTGTCATACGGTTTGTGTGGAAGATGATCCATTAATAGGGAATACTATTATTGCGTTACCTATCAGGATCAAACTCAGCTACCAGACAGTCCCGCAGACGAACCCAAAATCACGACAATAAAATTCGCCGAAGAAAGATCAAAAATAGCGAAGCATGCATCCGCTGCAAGTGAGAGAGAGAAGGAAGCGCTCTGAGTTAGTCGAGCGGTGGGATGTCTGAAGCGTGTATTCCGATTCGCTGCTACAATCGAGTATCAGAGAGAAGGGAGGCGAGCTGACGATGGAAATGTTTACTAGACGAGAGGCAAGAATCAGATGTTTACGCTTTCACAGCCAAATCCTCCCGCCAAGTTGGGCCGAAGCGAGAAGATTCCTATGGCCATGTCTCTATTTCTGAGCATACTCCGTACCTCATTGGGGTGGATCAGATAAAGAGGTTGAGGAAGAGTCTGAATATCTTGGCAGTATCTTGTATTTGGATGCGAAGGATGGCTGAATCAGCACATTGACTAAGTGAGAATACCGCTGGTGAGGCGAGAATACTGGCGAGGAGGTAGGTATCCAATACAATTCCATCTCCATAGTCAGACCCATCGTATGCAGTAACAATGGCAATTAGCTAAGAAAGTTAAGTAGAAGGGCCGCTCGCATGCGATTTCATCTACGGTACCCCGTCGCTCAACAGGGATCAAAGTACTGTAGCGGCCACAACGGGCTGCAAAGTGGATCCGCACGAGGAGTGGGAAGCAAGAAGCAACGAGCCATTTGAACTCAGACTTGAGACGTGCTGATGAATGCGTGGTGTGTCTTGCAACAACATCCTCTTAGAGCCATGTGCACGTTTCTATATATATATGTATACCAAGTCCGTACGGTATTGACATGCAGCAATCCTAGAAGCTGATCCTACCACCTGGAACATATCAAGCCAGTAAAATTGCTTTTGCTAAGAGTAGGATATGGCAAACCCATGTGTAGCTTGGGCTGTCGAAATCTCCTCACCCGATCTGGAGGATCTTTTGGCCAACAACAACTTTCCCTGAGACCCAGTTGTCTGCAGGCAGATGCCTCCTTGCAGAAGACCAATGAGAGAAATTAGCAATCGTCGAGACTCGTGAGGTCGATGGATTCTCACGTGCCCGCCGTATGAAGAACGGAGTATTTCGCATATCGGGGATTTTGGAGGCTGCTGGGAAAGTCCCTGCTGATCTTCGCTGTCGCCCAAGCCCTTAACCGACGAACTCTGCAAGCGCGGTTTGGGAAGCACAGGTCGTGAGTGACAAGCACCAATAAATGGGATGCCACCGGCCGGCACAGCTTTGTTCGTCTTGTGTCTGCGGCATCCTGTCGCATCCACAACCCGGCAGCTCGACCCGCCGCTTTCATTGGATGGCATGCACACCCTCCCTCCGGCTCTCGCAACGCAATGCGAGCGCCATGCGTGGAAGGCAAGAAGTCGAACGCTTCAGCAGGTGGGGGCGGCTGAAGAGCAGAGACACACCCGGCATGCTGTGTTCCATTAACTTAACTTCCGCAGGAACACAAGTGATGCCGCTCCTGCCCGACAACGACGACGACGATTGTGACTTGATAAGTTGCCAATAGGCCGCCATTGCGAGCGATCAAACTTCCCCCACGAGGTAGCGTTGGATCGTCGGCCAGCCAATCAACCGGGGCAGCCATCGCAGTGCTTCCGAGCGACCACCGCCGCTCAGACAGGTTAATTTTTGGTCCCTTTGCTTCCTTCTCCCTCCCTTCCTCGTGCTCCTGGCATATTAGACCCAGGAACGTTCTGAGAATACTCTGGGGTTCTGCATCTCTCCCCTTTCATCGCGAGTCCTGCCCGTCGCTGTGTTGTGTTGCACATGAGTCCGAGTTGACTTCGAATGATGTGCCGCCATCTACAGTACCCCTGAATGTAGCCAGACCCAACTTCCTCCCCCGATTGAGGCCCACGACACCGACATCCAGTCGCCCCGGACTGCGAGGAAATGTCGCTGAATGGTCTGGATGATGTGAAGGTTAAAGAGGCTCATGATGCCGCCATTGCAGAGCCTGGGGGATGGTACGATAAACTCCTTGCATGCATTGTGCCCATTGGCTGATCTTCTTAGGTTCCTCCTGAAATATACCTCTCGCGATGAAGTCGACTTGCTCGGGCGAGGTAATGGTGGTATTGTCGAGGTGCGCAATGCGATTGCGTCGTATGCGGAACCCTCTCCTTTGTTCGGCTTTCTGCGATATAGGCGGCGGAACGTGCTGATCAACTACGTGCCCGAGGATTGCTCGAGACTCCTGCAAGGTAAGGAATTCCTGATCAATAAGATCATCGGTCTATCAGTGCGCTAAATCTGGCTGTAGCTCGAGTGATGGTGCATTTCAATGCTGTGACGGAAAGATTCTCCCCTCATGATATCATATTTCCGGTAGCAACTTCGAAAGACCTCCAGGACTCGACGCTTTCCGCCGCATGTTCGCTGCATACCGCCTCTGGATCCGTATCATCTTCAACGAGCTCGTTGCGGAGACGAAGATTGATGGAAATTGCAGAAGACGAAGAGGAGGAAAACAGAGTCAAGAGACAATCAACAGTCCATGAAGAACGGCCTTCCACTGCTGGCAGATCGAACCATCCTGCTGAGGACGAACCACCTTTGCCAACAACGATTTCTGCTCCTGAAGGTTCCCCTCCACCGGCAGTTCCACGAATAATAGCCACACTTCCACCCATCAAATCGCTGGAAACATCACCTCCCCCACCAAGAGAACGAGAATCCGTAGATGAACCACCACCGCGGCTTTCTTCTCAATCTACCCGACCTGATTTCTTTAGTTCCTCGTCATACAGCCTAAAACCAAAGATAAAACTCGGACCGAGACCTTCTCTCGATGTAGGCAAGAAGAGACCGCATACCTCGGCAACCTCACAGTATCGCCCGGTTTCTACATTGCCTGCAGGCTTAAAAATATTCTCGAAAGGCTCTAAGAGGGGAAGGGAGAGGCCAAAGTCAACTTTTCTTGAGGAAGGATCAAGCACACAAATACCCGAACCTGTCGCTACAGAAACACTGGATTCTACTTTGCAAATTATGCCAACCCGACCTCATACTAGTGGTGGACGTCCCAATACAAGCTCTGGCGTGTCACTGAATAACACTCCAACCTCACCAATGATCGCGAATACACCAAAACTGCCGACAATCACTCCCGAAAAAGCACGGTTGTTGAAAGCTCTGGAGCTTCGAAAGAAACAGAAGACCAAATCCATGGTCTCCCAAGCTCCCACGACAGCAAATGAGGGCCCAAGCGGGCCTCCACCAACGATTCCGGAGGATTCGGTTCCAGAGAGTTCAGATGCAGTAATACCTCCTAAGGACACAAGCATGGTTGATACCACTGGTGGCATAACGGATACCAGTGGTCTTGGGATTACATTGGAGACTGCGTCTGCACCAAAGACAGATGAATCTGATGCAACAAGGTCAGATTCTTACCCAACATCTCCGATCGAACCCTCAAGCAAGGCAGAGTCAACACGAGCGTCTTCTGTCTCCGAGGCAACTGATGAGACAGTCTTACCCTCTAATGAGAAAGACGTTGCAGTGGTCGAAGAGAATTCCAGGGCACAGGCTGATGCTGAAACGGTACTAGAAGCTACTACTATCGACGATGAGAAGTCGACTGATCTGGAGCCAACTACTACTGAAGATGTCGAGAAAACCAATGAGGCACCGACTCCTGGAGATAACACCACGGAGGCAGAGCAAAGGGCAGAAGACGAGGCACAGACAGAACAGATCGAGGAACAAAGTACCGAGTCGCCATTAGAGTCTACCAATATGAGAAAGGATATAGCACCCGAGCAGAACTTACAGCCTGTGGCAGTCGAGGAACGAGCGCCTGAGGTTGAAAAGGCCATTGACACGGCAGAGATCAAAGATTGCGCGGCCGAGCCCGTGACGGATGTTGTGACGCAAGAAGCTGGTTGTGTCGGAGAAGTAACTCAATCATCAAGAGACGACGAGGCCGCAGAAGTTCCCGAAGCTGCATATGCGGTTATCTCTGAAGTTCCAAACCCCTGCGAGCCAGTTGAAGCATTGCCAGCTACATCTCCGAAGAAAGAACTGAAATTTCCAAGGTCTAAATTTTCCATTCCTGATCTAAAAGCAGCCAGCAATATTGCACCAACCACTGAACCTCTACCTACTTCCACTAGTCCGACTTCTTTGAACGCTGGCATCGACAGCATTAGGTCGAAATTTTTTGTCCAAGACCCCGGAGCTTCTGAGACCGAAAACGCCACTGAAGATTCCGAGGCATCGACTCCGAAGATCGAGCAGCAGGGCACCGAGTCTCTTTCCAAACAAACCAAAAGAAGAGCACTCATAGAGCCCATTCGGACCAATTTGGAGGCGGATGAAAATTGTGCAAACTCGGAAGCCAACTTTTCTTCTGACGATGATCTGATGGAAGAACTGCAATCAGCTGTAGTCCAGGAAGCGAAACCAATGTCAGTCTCGAAGTCGCCCATGAGCCCGGTTTTTCCTAGTCCAGTAAAGGCGGGAAGGGATACGAGCAGGTTTTCTCGCGCGTTCTCGAATCCACTTCGAAGGGATAGTGCAAAATCCGAGATGCTTTCACCTCCCGATAATACACAAGGAAATTCACGATCTGTCTCTGCTTCCGCATATTTGAATCGTATCAGTCAGCTTCCCGCAGCACCAGCTGCCAAAAAAGTCAATCTTGGATCTGGTATTTCGCAAAGGATTAAAGCCCTCGAACAATTATCTAGCCAAGCGCCAGGCCCCAGCCCAGCACCAGGAAGTAGCGGTCCAACAACAGGATCATCAACAGCATTCTTTGCTGTGCGAAAAAATATGGTCCGCCCACCTTCAAGGTCACCTTCCATCGCCGAAAGGGCAAATTCCTTGACAAAGAATTCTCCCGATCCATCCAGAGAATCTTCACCTGAGGTTTTTAAAATGCGGGAAAGATCCCCATCTATGCAGAGCCGCATCGAGAGCATGAGGCCTACTCCAATTCCATCCAGCCAACCAAGTCGGCCTCGACCAGAATCAATCTCTGTCACGGCCAGAATAATTCGAGACCCAAATCAGCAGTATCCTCAAAAGCCGGATCCTAGCAGAGACCCTTCTGAATATGCACCCCTCGACTTGAAGCAGTCGCCACTTGTCATCGATCATAGAAAAGCCTCAACTATGCCGAATCTGCAGACCAAAGACACCATCCAGGAAAGGAGATTATCCAGAGAGCAAAACAAGGACCGAAGATCGTCCATCTCATCTACAATTACTGTGGTCAAGGATATGATTAATGAGAAGCGAAATTCTTTTGCTGAGCATCGTCGCTCCATTACTCTTGATCGCGAACCTGCTTCGCCAGCCGTCAAATCTCCTAAGTCAACCTCAGCCCATTCCATGTCTGCTTTTCGCCGGCCGATGTCGATGGTCATGCCACCAGCTGTTTTCAGCCCTACAATGTCTCCCCCAGCGACTGCGCGTTCATCGTCATCGATCAGTGACAAGTCAGAGAAGAAGTCCAGTCGTGCAGGTCGCATGCTTCGACGAATGTCATCTACGCTCTCTAGTGGAAGAAAAAATATTACGCATTCTAGATCACCCACACTCCGGGAAGAATCCGAAACAGTTCCCAATGACATTGATACTCGTTCAGTCTTGTCTGGAAATCAATCACATACCTTTATGGTGCACGCACCTACTTTGTCGGATGTTGGTGACGTTAATGTTCAATTTCCTGATACACTGTTATGGAAGAGACGTGCTATGGGTCTTGACTCTCAAGGATTTCTTGTACTTGCTCCCGCTCTTTCCACAAATAAAGCCGGAGACAAGACAACTACGAGGCGGTTCCATCTCAATGAGTTCAAGACTCCAATGATTCCGGATGTTGAGATGCAAGAACTTCCAAATAGCGTCGTTCTTGATTTTCTTGATGGTAGCGCGCTGCAAATCGCGTGCGAAGATCGGGCTAGCCAAGGACGAGTCCTTAGAGGTTTGTAATATCCCATGCTTTTCAATTGTGGCCATACTAATATCCTCCTCTTAGTCCTGAAAGACGCCCATCGTATGTGGACCTCCGATCAAGAATAATGTAATGCAAACGCCCCCACGGCATATACCATCTCCTTTTACCTCTTCTACCTCATGCAGTTACCACGCCACAGTCCAAGAGCCAGGGCCTCTCTTTGTCTATCATAGATCCTCCTCTATTCTACAAACTTCACCTTCCTTCGTACTCCTCAACACATCATCTGTTCTACTTTGTTGATATGCACTGGGCATTTTAAAATTTCAATTGAATACTTCACAAAACTCTGGGATGGATATTTTCTCTTGCATGGAAAGGTCTTTTGGTTCTGTTCTGCAAATTACTGCTTCTTCGGCTTCACTGCTACCAACTAGTTTCACTTAGTGCACTTTCAAGGGGCCAAATGATACCACTTTTTTTATTTATCTCTCTGTTCTATTCGTGTCTGGGTAGTCATAGCTTTGAGCATATGATTGACCTATTCTGTGTCGTTGAAAGAATTGTCTGACCGAGTATCTGAGGATGAGGTACTCTGGATGGGTAGTCCTATATTTCATTGCGGACAATCTCTCGTGGACTATTCAGTTTCTAAGCGAGCATAAAAGTAATGCTGCCTGTGCAGTTTATCAATCATTGTGACCCGGGGTCTTTGTTTTGGTACTCGGTACTCGGTATTATTTCACTGAGGACTATAGACTAGGCGAAGTTATCAGTATTCATGCATTTATGATCGGTTCTTCCTATCGCAGGGATTTACAGGACTCGCGTAATAAGGGGTATCTAGTAGAGAAGGTAGCGTGAAAGCATATCTCAGTAAGGGAAAGAAAGGAAAGCGTATATCCGTGCGAGGGAAGTCGTACACCATATCCTACAGAAACCGCCGTGAAACTCAGGGATAAACATCTTGACCCCCTCTCATCTCCACCAATCCCCCTACTCCTCGTCGTCATCCATACAGACACCCTAAGTCACTTTCCCCACCGTTCCTGCTTTCCATTCCTTGCAGCCTCTAAGTTTCGTTTGAAATCCCCATAAAGGCTTTTCACAGTCCCCGCTGCTGTCCATGAGTCCGTAATCTGGTTTGCTAGCTTCTTGCGCTGCTTTGACTTCATCTTATCCCTAGCTGCGAGCGCCGACAGCGTAAGATGGCCTTCGCCTTCCAGATTTCCCAGCACCCATTCGTTGAGTGCGTATCTCCAGTGGATGAGCGAGTGTGCTGTGCGTGCGTTCGCCATGCAGAAACGACCGACGAACCATTCGGTATCTTCGCTTGGAATGGATTGGCCTTTGCTGTTTACGCTGCATTTGCTGGGAGTAGAGTCTGAGTCTGAGTTCGAGTCTGTGCCTGAGGAGCTGTCACTTCCTTGGTCCAGCTCCTCAAGTGTTGCACGAGAGTAGGCTTTGCCCTGGAATTGTACCGCGAATTTAGGAGGGTGGTTGCTTCGATTGCAGGCGCCGCATTTGGCCTCGACTCCTGCGCTATCAATTTCTCGTTCCATGAAGATCGGGCGTGCCCATATGGCTTTGTTGAAGCTCTCGGTCCATGCGGAAGAGACAAACTTGCTGTTAGCGTAGCCGCGAACTTCGTCGTCCAACTTTTGGAATGCTATCTTATATACAGCATCATCGCGGGCGAAGGCCGGGTTGATCTTGTTGTGGATCATCCATTCTACGGCATCCCTGAAATGCTCCTTCAGTGGTTTATGGGCGTGGTGTGTAAATTCAAGTGGTATGTCGTTGAGGCCAAGTGGAACCCCAATGTTATCCTCATCATCACCAACGATCCAACTGTCCTCATCCTCACCTACAGCTCCTGACTTACTCTGTTTGTTTCCCCTTCTCGTGGTAGGGGCTTCAGCGTCGGGCTCATCTTCGAATTCGGAGAGAGCTTGCAAGCTCGAATCCGTATCGTAGATGCCCCCTTGCCCTTCTGGTTCGGAATCTGATTCTGTAAGTTGATCAATTTTTTCACCAGCTCTTTTCCGCCTGAGCAACTCCATCGTCTTTTCCTTCTCTGTTCGTCTTCGTGGTTTTGCTTGTCTAGTTGCTCTAGATGGTGTGTCTGGGATCTAGAAAATAAAGTTAGTTTTTCTACTAAATTTGGTGTCATTTCCACTGTATGAACTTCAGGAAATTTACATTGCCTCGTTGTCGCTTAGTAGGCGACGCCCTCTCGATATCAAGATCCGACTCTTCTTCGGTAGATGGTTGTCGCCGTCGCTTGAGAGGGCTTACGATATCTTCGCTGTCATCCTCTTCGTCGTGTGCCAGCAATTGAGGTGCTCGTCGTCGTACAGAAGAAGTGATTACCACATCATCTTCATCTTCGTCGTCAGACGACTGAACATCTTCAGCAACTTGCTTCCCTCTTTGATTCGCACTCATACGGGTGGCCTTTTGGGGGCATGAGGCTGCCAATTCATCGGCATCGTCATCAGAAGAAAGTGTGACGGACTTCTGTCTCCGGCTTTTACTAATGCTCGATGACTTTGCAATCTTATAAGAAGCTCCTGGCGTGCTAATCGGCGCAGCATAGCTGCTGCCCCCTTGTATGAAACTTCTGGTAGATCTTCGCACTGGCAACTGTGCCTCATCATCTCCCTCAGTCTCATCTGTTTCCTGTTGATCGCTTGAGATCGAAATAGACCTAAGAGGCTGCTTTTGCTTTCCTTTCAAGGACTTCTTCGGCGAAGCTTCTACCAGCTCTTCCTCAATTGCAGAACCATCAGAAGAATCTGAGACCGTGTTGGATATTTTTGATTCGGTGAATCGAGTCGGTATCCTCCGAGCCATGTTCGCTGTCTCATTAGGCTGACGTCGTAAGGATGATTGAGGAGGCGAAGAATGTCGAGTGCGCCGTGAACTAGGAGGCACTATGTCGCTATCACTGCCATCGGAGTCTGTATCTCTGGCCGCTATGCAAGGCAAAGAAAATACTAAGGTCAGTGATTGTATAAATATCATGTTTAGAACTGAATATAAAATGATGCAAATTTCGCCACCACCCCACGAGGTCTCTAAATCCAAAGAAATAATACTCACTATTGGAGCCAAAAGACATAATGGGAGCAGAGCCGACATCCTGCGAAGACTTTACTGGTGTTGGCCAACTCAATTTCTCCTGTGCAGTTCGATTTCCTTTTCCTTTCGCCTTCCCTAACGAGCGCAGCGGGGCCATCTTTGAGGGCGAACCGCCAGAGCGGAGTGAGGGCTCCTGCTGAGAGGGACCGTGTAAGGAATAGCGAACCTTAGCAGGTGAGTAGGCCGAATTGTTCGCAGCAGCAGAAGTTGGAGCCGCGGCAGTGGAGTCGACAGGATCGAAAACAAGACGCGTTTGTTTCTTGCGACGCGCTGGGCGCTCAACCCTTTTCGGCGGCATGTATAGCCTTTAGTTGAGTAATTTTGGGGTTGGCAATGAACCAGGACTCGAGCTGGTGTAGGTCGATCAGTATACCGGTTGCGTCATGATAAATGGACCGTGGGGCATCACTGAGGAAATATCTTGGGAGACGCGATCGCCAGATCACGTGCTAAACATCCTTCAAGTAAACTTTGGGCATAGTTTTGTAACTAATGTACGTTTGATGGTCACTTTGCCTCAGCTATGATACTTTGATTGCAAGAGGAATGGTTTTTGCGTATATTATATTAAGAGTTCGCTGTTGTATTTAAATATACGTGAAGGAAATTGTCTCCATATTTGTAGTCCTTCCCCGCCGAGCATAGCAAAAAATGAGCGCTCAAAGTAATTTAATAGAACAGGGTAATGAGCATCGTCAAAAGTTACAACAAATCAAAACCTCCTCCATTCATCGGATTTATATCCTCTGTCCCCATATGGTATCATCGAAAACGGATAGAACTATCCTTGAATCGTCAAAAGGAGTGTGTGGTCTATTGCGACTGCTTAGTTGGCGTATCCAGCGTTGCCAGTAAGAACTGGGTTGTTAGAGCCGAGAGTGGTGTGAGGGGAATCAATCTTCTCAGTAAAGGCTTGATCAACCTGCTTGCCAAACCCATTCGCGCCGCCATTTGTGTATGCAGAGCCGTGGGTTGTGCTTCCGTTATGAGCAGAACCGTTGAGTGCGCTTCCATTATGAGCAGAGCCGTTAGACATGCCACCGTCATAAGCGGAACCATCTGTCTGGCCAGCCATGCGTGCGCCAGGATCTCTGGTAGCATCGGTGAGAGAACTTTGATTGGTTAGCAATAGGCAAAAAGAACTCTCGATGAGCGAACTTACCCAGTGTTTCCAAGGTTCTGTGGTCCTCTAACACCACCCGATGTGACGGAGTGGTTCTTTCGGGTGACCTTTGGAGCGGATGGAATGTTTGTGGAAGGGGAAGCAGCACCAATCTTGAAGATCGGAGACTCCCACTTGTCGCCCTTACGGGCAAGATCCTTGTATTCAGTGGCCTTGCTAGATATGCCGCCAGGCAACTTGATATTGGGGAAGATAGAATCGTGCTGAGTCATGGCCATATTCACCTTCGTGTTGGCAGCGACCGCTTCAGTCTTCTGTTTTCCTTGCATGAATTTCTTCTGAGCAGCGCTGACATAGCGGTTGTAGATGTTCTGAGCTTGCGCAGGGTCGTCCTTAGCCGCAGCCATAGCGCGATCGGCTTCCTGCTTGATTTGGTAACAGAGACCATCCAGCTCATGAGCCTTGTCCTTGATGACTTTCTCCAAAGCCTTTTGAATAGCAGGGCGCATGACCTTCAGCATAATCGGCTTGGCCACAGCAAACAAAAGCTTATGCTTGGATTGCTTGAGCTTGATGTTGAAGTTCTTGACATCAACGTCAACTTTATCAATTTTGAAGAAATTCTGCTTATCAGACTTCTGAGCGTTGGACATCTTAATCTTGAAGCTGAAACCAGACCCTCCTAGGAAAATATCGGCGACGCCAAGATCAGTTACGCTCGGGAATCCTTGCTTCCTCTTGACGTAGTAGCTGACATCACGAAGATCCATCTGTACACCTGAGATGGACAACATGACAGAGTTGGCATTCTTGTTGGCAATCTTCTTGCGCCCATAACGGAAATAGTTGTCACTGGCCACCTCCAAAACATTAGGCATCAGGTTGTCGCTCTCAATGACCAAGTTTTCAATGACAGCATCAATCATAGGATCACTGTACTCAATCCTTGGAATTGGAACATAGCGGATGTTCTCAAAAACAGCAGGAATGATGACCTCAGTCAAATCCTTGATCAAATGAGGCTTGAAGGTTGGCTTTCCGTTCTCGTCATTTCCAAGGTCCGTAAACAGCTTCTGCAAGCTCTGGGCAAATCGCTTGTTTTGTGGATCTTGGTCGAACTGGTCCGCAAGGAACTTGGTCTCATCAACGATTCGATCAGTGTGGTTGCGATATCTGTCTCGGAGCAAGAAGTTGCCACGGTCATAGAGCTCGTTCCACTCGTCTGTAGCACGGTCTTCCATGATGTAGCCTTGCTGTTTTAAACACTTTCGAATGTAAGCATTAATCTGTTTGAACCAGTTCTTCAATTCGGGATCCTTGTCAGCATCTCTATAAATCATGTTGATACTCTCAAAGAGATCGTCGGTGGAAGTTCCGTTGGCAAAACGCTCAATGAGAGTCTTCAAGTCTTGCTCGGCAAGCTTGAGGGAATCGTCGGTGTGCACGCCCTTAACCGAGCCAACCCCAGCTTGGCCTATGGTGTTGGCATGTCCAGCATAGGTCTCGGCAAGATTGAGCAATGTGTTAACAGCTCGTAGGTAATCTGGGTGTCCTTGAATCTCGACGACCATCTTCTTGAGGCGCCAGATGGTTTGTTCACGACGCTCCTCAGGCATCTTCTTGGCCATATATTCATTGGTACGGGCTCGAGCTTCCTCCTTCTTCCTGCGAGCCTTTTCCTTGTCTTCCTCAGAAATGTTTTCGGACGCCTGGTCTTTCAAGGATTGAATGCCTACTTGGGCACCAGCTTGTGCATCAACACCAGAGTTGGTACCATATTGCTGATCTTGTTGCGTTCTCTGGGCAGCATCGGCTGGATCACGAGAGTCATGAGGGTCTGCAGCTGCGCTAGCATCGCCTGCAGCATCCTGCAAATCTCTCTTTGAAAGTGGGCTATTCTTGCTGACTGTGTTCTTGATTGAGGTCTTCAAATTGCCAGCAGACAGATCCGGAGTGTCGTGCCAAGTATTTTCTGCAGCTGGTCTGTCTATCTGAGAGAGCTGCTCATCGGAAGGCTTAACCTTCGTTGCAGCCTTAGTAGCAGCATCACCAGCGATGTCGCGGATCAAAATAGTGGCATCATTGACTGTGCACCTGTTAGCGAGTGTGCATACCGAGAAGTTGGAAAATCAAACTTACGAAGTTTTCGAAACTGCCCATTAGAAATGATGAGCGTGCCAAGGGTTCTGAGACCTTCCAATGCCTCGTTGCCATGTTGCATGGCGGTATCCTTGTCAACTGGTGCGCCGGGGAGTGCCGCATTTCCTCCACTGACATGTTGTGACTGCCAGACAAAATCCTGAAGAAGATTGCCTTCATTCTTGCTCAACAAAAGGTATTTGGCTTGTTCAACCACCGATTTAAAATCGGCCACAAGGGCCTGGCCTTCAGGAGAGAGCTTTTTCGATGGTGACGCGAGAGCTTTTGACTTCAGGAAACTGTTAAGAGCAATATCAATTTGTTCGTTCTGGAGACGTTAGCATTGTAGGCGGTCGTGAGGATTGCACCATGCTTACGGATGGAACCTTTCCATTTTGGAAGGCAGTGACAATGCCATACATCTGCAATTTGCGGTTGACATCCTCCTCCTTTATCTTGATGTTGGTTGGAACGTTAACTTGCGCCGACATGCTGGGCGTGATCGAAGCTGTCCTTCGAGGGTATCAAGGGGTATCAAGGGGTATTAGAAAAAACGAAGAAGCTAGGCGCACGAGCTGTCGAAGTAGGAGCGCGCAGTCAATGGGGGTCGTATACAGGATTAGTGGTACAGATTGATGTGGCTGTTATGGCTGGAGTCAGAGCGGAGCAAGAGGTTTTGTTGGGTAGAGCTGTAAGGGCTTGTTTATGGGAAGAGTGAGTCAGAAAGTAGAGGGCAGCATGCACCGATATTCATATCTCCTCCGCGCCCATGGTTTCCTGCTAGCGCGGAGGACGAGATGTCGACGTCATCCTCCAAGCACAGTCCATCACTTCCACTGGGGGATCTCGGTAAGTGAGTGAGTGGTAAGGCCAAACATTACCGTGAGACTAGAGCTGGACGAGAAACACAGGCCTCCAGGATTCGAGGGCCGACTCCCTAAACAGTCCGAATCAAGGATTGCTGCGGCGTCCGATGGCCCATTGTTGGATCTCCCTAGGCCTTTTTCTTGTGATCCTCGCCATGGATCGGGAGGGGTGCTGCGATGGTCCTGTCTTTCGGGCCGTCCACCACTCCTACCAGCTCCCAGGCCAGGCACCAAAGCTTCTTCAACTCGACCAAGAATGCGCAACGGCGAGCGGTCTGCGCACTCGCGGCTTTCTTCACGATAGCGCATCATATGCAAACTTAATTGACCCGCTCCCGTGGCTTCTGAGGAAGGGCGAGCAGAAGACCGACCATCGAATTTCCACCCTTCGCGTCCGTCCCTCCACCTCAGGCCCTTCCCCACATTTGACACACCAGCCAGCCAGCTGCACCATGGGCAGGGGGGAAACTTATTCCCTATGCGTCATCCGCGACACGTCTCTTCCCTGTGCAAATCCTCCTTCATGGCCCGCCCAGTGCCGTCCTGCACATGCACTGACGGCAAGCGATCAGGTTTTCAGTAGCTCCATCCTTCCTTCAGCTAAGCCCAGCGGGCTGATCGCAGCACAGAACAACGCCGCTGAAAGATTGAACCGGACATTCTCGTGATGATCGAATCTGGTCGATTGATATCATGAGCTAGGGGCGGCACGCAGCTGCTGCCCTTGCGCTGGAGATGATGACGTTGCGCTAAATGCTTCAATGTATGACGACTTGCCTTAAGGGAACCGCCCGCCTTTCCTTTTTCGATCTTATTGGCTTTTCCATCTCTCTTCATCTTCTGCTCTTGGTGCGATCTAGATTTTGCTAAGGGCGTACGTCGGACTATCTCTTCCTTCCGCGTCCCTTTCGCGACCTCGAGGGCCAGGCATGAAATTGCTCTCACATGTGGTAACCGCCGAACTGGATGGAACCCTAGCAACAAGCACAAATAAAAAGAAGGTCAATGGTTTCTAGTCCCGGATATTGGCCTCATATATTTCAAGGTGGATCGACTGAATTTCCATCCACAACTTTCCATTGCAGCCAACCACACTACTTAGAACTTGCCCTGCTCGCCGATTTTCAAACGGCTATCTTGGCGTGCACTAACATCTTCTAATCTTGTAGGCAATGGGGAGAAATTGTTGCAGTAGAGTCAACCATACAATTTTTTCGAAGATAAACCTGCGTCCCTGTTACTGTGTTTGGACTTTGCTGTGACTTTTGTCAATCTTCTGTATTGAGTATGTCGGTGGGTATTCCATGGGCAACAATGCGAACAAGCTATCAGAGGTCAGAAGGCGTTCGACAATCGGGTATTTGGAAGTCAATCGAGCTTGACGGCTGTCCACTCATAAACGCTCCGGTTCCACTTAGCGGCCGAAGACATGTTAGGATACTTATTCGTGAGCCTTGCGTATGTACTCTATGCCGAGCCTACACATTCAAAAATGATAAGCTTGCAAAATACATGGTCCCTCGGGTTCTAAGAGCTTTCGAACGGAAACTCGCAGCTTGCTCGTCAACTATGGACGTCCGCAATGTGGACGTGTGAGCTTTGTGTGGCGCGGAAATGCTAGGGTCGGGAAGATCCTTAGCAGACGTAGGTTAAGTACATACGTTCTGGTTATTTCTCTGGCTTTTCAGCCTTAGGAACAACAGTATGTTGTAATTTAGGAACTAATGCCCGATTCTATGGTAAAGTATAGATGAAGCGAGGAGCTCGGCATTCTTAATGAGCTATATCCTGCACTCCTCACCAGATCTACCTATCAGGGTTGGAGAATGTGAGAGTTCATCTATACTTCCTCAGATACATTACAAATGCCATCGTCCTCTCCAGACGGTTTCGGATTTTTGATAAACTACACCAACGTTCCACAGCCCTAACCGTACCGCTAAAATGCACACGCATCTTCTACCTTGCATAGTTAGCGATGCAGCTGTCAGAAACACAGACAGGTGGGTGGAACTATAGACGGCTCCTCACATCCCCTGTCCTCCCTGATCCAAGCATATATCTCTATCTTGAGTACAGCATCTACAAAGCTCCAAGCGATTAACCCAATAAGCACCCTCCCTTCTCTCCACGCCCAACATGACTTTGTCCCCCCAAAAGACACAACCACATGCCAAAGGCCCGAAGCATGGCAATGTGATAGATTCTCCCAAGAAATCTTTTCGGCGAGGAGTAGAACCCCGCAACGACTGGGCGTTAAGGACGGCGGAATGGTGAGTTTGCTTCTCAGGAGCGGTAGTACAGGATCGGTGACAGCAGCAAACAAGTTGGACTTTCTTGACCGGCCTAGGAGGCTAGAGGCAAGACTAGAAGTGACAGGCATAGGAACAGAAGATATGGAAAAGTGAATGAGGAGGGAGCTATGAAGTGGAAAAAGAATACAAGTACAACACGACACCAGCCATCCCCTCCATCCGCATCAAAACAATAAGTTTTGTTTCTCGTCTTTACACCATCCTTTTTGCTGGGTCTCGAGCAATCCATTCTTCAACTCCAAGCAGCCGCCTGCGCTTTTGCACGGTCAGAGATATCTATCAAACCTCCCCATCTTAGCTTTCTCTCCCCGGGTAACGATGAAACTCCCCCACCCCCTCATCCTCTCCATCTTCGCTCCCACGGCCCTTACGTTCCCTATGCGGAATCTCACCCCCGACATTCGTGAAGCACGGGGAGTACAGGAGTATAAACTCGGTGTCGGTACCTTTTTCCATTCTCTTGTCTATCTCGAAGACTCTCGTTTCGTGTCAAGAGTGTAATATTCAAAAGAGCTGAGCCTCGGCATTAAAAGACGGAATGAGAGAGCGAGAGAGAAAACTTGCTGATGGGGATAGGAGGGACCTAGGCATGCCTCCGCGCCGAAGAAGCCATCGCATACGAGATCATGATTTTTGACCTCAACGGGATTTGTATTGCCAGTGATCAGGTTGCGCACTGTGATGTAAATGCCAAGGTAATGTTCTTCTATTCTTCAAGCCCTGGCTCTTCTCTTTTGATTCGTGGCCTTACCTTAAGCATTTTTCTAAAACTACCCAATCGACTATGCTACTTCTCCGTCAGATTTTCCTTCCTTTTCGAGATCCAGGAATGTTTTGGGGGGGGGGGGTTGGATACAAAAAGACTACTGGTGCTAATCCGCTCCCCTACCTTCTATAGTGCACGCAGCAATATCAAAACTGTACCATTTTTGTTGGCGAGGGCAAAAGTGGATTGGCGAACTGTACATGAGGATATGAACTGAAAGGACAGGAGAAAATCAACGATCGTTTTCGAGGGTTTTGTAGCGAGAGGATTTCACGTTGGGCACGAAGCAAGTCATGAATGAGGTACATTTTTGTACAATTGGACAAACAATTATTTTCGTGCTCCCGATTGGCTTGCCTAAGTTCTTGATGCGTAAATACTCATTGATGGAAGTGACTAGATGGAAACCCCCCCTTCTCACCCTAAAGAGTACATATCCACATCTTCCCACCGAAATTGCTTTGAAAGCCACTTCCTTGAGACTTCCGGACCTTTGAAACCCCAGTCCGGAATGACAAACAAGAAAAGGAAAACATAAATGACCGCTAAGCACCACGAAGCTCTGGAAAACATTATTAACTGAAAAGAGAAGATCGAGAAAATGTCAACGCCGGCTTTTCTTTCTTCATATCTCACGAGAGATAAATAATTTCTTCCCATAGGAAGAAAGAATCAAAGCCAGAGATACTACCATATACCACTAGTATCAGAAAAATATAACCCGAAGAATCACTAGAAAGAGCGGTGTCGAAATCTCTCTATATTGAAACATTCGCGAGCCGTTTCACCGGCAACGGATGCTCTCTCATCCCTTTTCTTCTCTGCTCTGACAAACTTCGATCGAATAACTACCGCCATCTCACTCTTTCTTGAAGCCTTGGACGGCGTGGAAGTGGCTGATGACTTTGGTGATGCGTATTTATTGGGTGTTCGCGGAGATTGCGTGCTGTGAGATTTGTTGGCCTTGCTGGGCGTCCACTCGAAATCATTATTACCGCTGAAATCATCCTCGGGCTCAAGGTATCCGCGGCCATGCTTACGCGGATTCTCGGCGCTCTTGGAATGGTGCGTTGTCTTGGTGACAGCCATTGAGACGCTCGATGTATCTTCAATGATCTCCTCGTCTGGTTCTGGCTGCAGCATGCCAACATTGGCTTGAGTTAAAAACTCAAAATGTATACCCGTTATTTCGCCAACCTTGTCCCGGAAAGACATACACTCTTTGCACGCGTCTATACTTAAAAGTATATCTGCCTCAGGATGAGGCCGAACCTTAATCAACTTATGATATAACTCAACTTTCGTGTTGTCAAGACCAAGTTCCTCCACCATAACCTTACCGCAAAAGTACATCATAAGTTGTACCTCCACATGAGAGGCCTGATACATTCCGGGAACGACGTTGTGTTGACGCTCCAGTCCAGGCTTTGCTGCGAATTTGAACCCCCATCTTTTCGCGAAAGCCATGGCAATTCTAGTATGTCGAAAGCTGTTGAGCAGTATCGGATGAGGGCTTGTGAAGTCCTCCCACCCTGAAAGGGTGGCTTTGATGATCAAAGGCTCCCCCCGAACTCTGAGGAGCCCTAAAGTTTTCTGCTTCAAGGTCGAAGTTGCACGAAGAACCTCGACCGGTTTGAGGATTTCAACTGCCCAATTGCCAAGCCAGTTTATTCTGAGCTCGTTGCGGTCCACGGCTTCTGTAGTAGCGCTTCCAGGGCATATGAGAAGGCGGTCCAACTTTGCGAAGATCGATCGCAACTCAAAGATTTCGCCACGGTTCAAGAATTCATGGTCTTCAGTCTGTTAGCACCAGTGAAGATGTGACAGGATACTATCAGGACTGACCTTGCATCCATATCCTGATTTCATCTGCTTCGCCAATTTGCTCAAGGTACTCGAGGATTGCTCGGAGATTTTTAATTGCAGCTTTCGGATTGACAGTGATGGGTGGTGGGCGGAGTGCGAGTTCATGGTCGCCAAGCTCATCTTCGGAGTCTGATAGACTTGGTATGACTTCGTTTTCTCCTCTACTGTTGCTTCCTGATTTGACTCTTGTTGAGCTCCTCACAATTCTTGTGTGTCTTACTGGAGAGCTTGTCCTCGGTACCTTCCTGGCAATTTTCTTGCTCTTCTTTTTATTCCTGTCCCGACCCTCCTTTGGGGTTGCATAGCCTTGAACCTCTTCAGGCTCGATGATATCGAAATCACTTTCGGCTTGAGACACCACGTCGTCTGGAAGTGTAATCTCCTCCCATGAGGAGTATGTTGGTGATTTTCCTTGTGTCATGCGAGACTGCGCATGACCAGTGCTCTTTCGAGTCTTCTTGTATTTACGGGGTGAGGCCTCCATCCTGCCGGCTTTTGGTCCACGTTCGCCGATTAGCGTTAATTTCCTCAGATCTTCGAAGGCAAACCTTGCCGCTTCTTTTTTCTTGCCCGTAACTGTAGCTAAGCTCGATCAAGGTTGCTGCTGTTTGACACCTTCGTAAGTGCTCTGTGCAAGTGTTCTGCCAAGAGCCTAAGCTACTGTACTGCTCAAGCAAAGAGTAAAGCTATTGCTTGAGTGGTGCGTGTTCGAGTCGAGAGCACGATCTCAAGTGAAGAAGAGAACCATTCAAGCTTTCCACTACAGCCATGAGAGTAAGAGCTGCTGAATTGAAGCCGCTAGTATGAGGTTGAAACCGTTATACTAGTAATGAATCTGAAAACCCTGAAGTTGAATTACAGGTATGAAGTGAAGTTTAGACGACAGCATGTAGGACGTTGAAGTATAACTGTATGGTGAAATGCGGCAAGGAGCCTTGTCGAAACGAGTCTTGTAGTACACGACGAGTTGAAGCGAGGAAAGTACTGCTGGAGTTTATCAAAGCTTATGAAAGTGATGCTATGGACAGACGAGACATGGGGGAGAGAACGGAAAAGCTTATGAAGGTGATGTAATTGAAAGACGAAAGATGGGATACAGAGCTCACCAGTATAAGATTGAATCACTATACTGGTAAAGAACTGATGTGAAAAGCTTGAAGTTGGAGTGCAAGTGTCAAGTGAAGGTCAAATGTAAGCGTTTGAGGACGTTGAAATAAAACTGTGTAGTGAAATGCGGCGAGGAGAGTTTCTCGAAAAGAAGACTTAAGTACAGTGCAACGTATTGGGAAGAAGGCATAGCTGGAGTTTGGCAAAGCTTATGAAAGTGGTATGGTTCATGGATTGGATGGAACGGTGAAGGTATGTATACACCTAAATAGCATCGAGTGTCGAGTTGGGCCGTCTACTTGAGATAGTAGAAGCATTATATGTGCAGCTGTTGGATGTAAGAACAAGCATGACGGTGCTGGAGATGTGTAGAGGTCGAGTCTAGTTGTAAAATGGTCTTTAACTCAGATGTTTTCACTGGGAAACTCTGATAGATGCCTCCGATTAATGCTTCCGACTAACGCTTTTGCCTGACTAGGGTAAGCTCAGATGGCAGCTTTTGTAACAGCTCGTCCTCGTACCAGATCACGACGAGCACTAGGTGAAAATCATGTTCACGTGTTAGCATTCATAGCTCAATTTCAGGAGGTATCAGACGTGGACTTCAATTGCTGCAATTCCTTTTGAATACACCATGCAGGCAAAACCTATGCTGCAAAATAACCCCGTGTCCCAGAACCCAATGCAGAAAATTTACTCGTCGTCCTCATCCTCCTCATCGGCCTCGATGGTGGTTTGAGCGATACGGTCCAAATCACGCTGTCCGCTCTGTGTAATGCGGCGGCCTCCCTTCTCCTCATCCTGCTCGAGAACACCGATCTTCTCAAGTGCTTGCATGACCTTGCGGTCAACGCTTCCGGAGGCATCGACGTGGTGGGATGGGCGGGATCCACGGTTGCGGGTGGATCCGTGGACCTTTCGTAGACGTCCAACACCGACGGTCTTTCTGAGGTAGACGTGGCGGGCGATGGCAGCAGCGCGAACGTAGAACCAGTCGATAGACTGAGGTGGGAGCTCCTTGGCTGGGCCGGTCTTGACGGTATCAACCCAACCTGAGAAGATTTGGTATCAGCACTGTTAGGAGGGAGTGGGGAGCGCAAAAATTCATACCTGGAATAGGAAGCTTTCCCTGTCTCTTCAAGAAAGCAGAGTATGCCTCGATGAACTTTTGCGCCTGAAATCACCCGTCGAATCAGCATCATTCCGTCAACAGAGGTCATTCCGACCCCCTCACGCCTGCTCAATTGTCCTCGAAGAAGTCGCACGTCCTTGGCGAGGAAGAATTCGTTGATCTCCCAGATCGCCTAGCCAACTCTTTTCATCCTCCAGACTCATATGTACTCACATCAACATCGCGAACGGAGACACCACCGGCCATTTTTGCGGTAGTTGTTAGTTGTTCGTGGGAGGGTTGGTCGAAGTTGTGGTTGAAGTCGGTCAAAAAGTTCGAGATTCGCGATGCGAAATATTCAATATGGAAATGGTTGTGGGTGAATTAGCGCCTCGCTAATTTTGCAGAGGCATGTCAGGTGACCAAAAAAGACAAGCGTCCCTTCCTAGTCCTTAAGGTAAACCACCATGACAAGGCAGGCCTCATACCTCTAACATGCATATAATGCAAGGCACTCATAGATGCTTGTAGAATAACGCAAACTGAATATTTCGAATGTTTGATGCTGTTTGGGAATTGATTTCAAGTACGAAAACAAAAATAATAGAATCAAATGACTCCGACAAGTCACATGACGAAGCTGGTGGCCAGCCGGCCCTTGATCGAGGTACACTTAGTAAGAAGTCGAAAAGTAACAGATGAAACTCTATAGGCAGCCAGAAGCAGGAGTTGGACTGTTAAAATGGTCTTAGACAGCTGTTGATATTCTACAGCATTACCTCACTTATAATTGTGCAACAAGGGCTTTGAGGAGATAGCTGAGGTCGAGGCCCAAGGGCGATTTGAGACGTCAGGGTTATGGTGCACCAGACGACTAGGAGCGGGTTCTAGCAGCGATGCCTATATGGAGCCTTATACGTCTCCATGGGTTGGACTGTTAGTTGGTTGCTAACGTCAAAATGTAACACATTGCGCCATAGTAGTTCTTGTAATAAAACATGAGAAGACCAGTCATGTAGGAAAAGACGCAAGTCGTCTGTAGTACTGGGAAAATAAATCTAGCTATTACATGGATGGGTATCATCTTACAAAGACAAGAAAAAAATCTATGTCCTACGCATCTTCAAATTCTTCTCCTCTTTCTCTTTTTTTAATCTGCCCTGCCTGCTCTTATTAATACCTCTTCTCTGCACGGATCTTATAACAGTCCTGGTCAACGAATTCCGTAGAAGGAATATAATAACAAAGAAAGCAACCGGAAGCGCAATTTCCCAGAAGAACATATCGGAATGCTCAATAGCCCAGAAAATCTTGAAGTTCATACCAAAGTAGCCTGTTAAAAAAGAAAGTGGAAGGAAAATAATCGTGACGACCGTAAGTTGCTTCATGGACTCGTTCTGATATGCTGAGATGGTGTTGAAAATGAGGTCGATCATGCCATCTGCAGATCGTCGCATTTGATCCAAGGACTCCGTAATGAGAACGCAGTGATCCTCGACATCTCCAAGATACATTTCGGCTATGTCGCTGATCTTGACGCCCGACTTAGCCTTTCTGATTTCGCTTGGCGGAGCCGCTGTTCTGCCCCCATTTTTGTGATCTCGTAGCGCATTGATAAGATTCACGATGGGACTAACAAAGTTCCTCATAGCTGTGATCTCGCTTGTGACGATGTAAAGACTTGTGGTGTGCTTAATGCTTGGTTCGGTGAGGACATCGAGCTCCAGTTCGCCAATCACATCTTGATAAGCTGTTGCGACAGGTAAGGCTAAGTCGATGATTGCATCAATGATGGCTTGTGTGATCATGGATGCATCGCAAGACTGACGCAGAATTGTATCAGCAATACTTAAACGGTGTAGGATCGGCATTTCGATATCATCCGCAGACGACTCAAAGAAGGAGATGACCGTATTGTCTAGCTTATTGTCAGGGACCGGCGAGTAGAAGCTCATGGAAGTCTTACCTGCTGCCAAAAAGATAGAAACCTGCTCAGCACTGACGGCAAGATTCTTCGCGGTCAATGCCGAATGTCTTTCCATGAAAGCCATACGTTCCTGGTTAGGACCTCCATGATACCTTTGCAAAGTTCTCAGCTTCTGCACAGGAGCATCTGGGACACCATCAGTATGCCCAACCACATATCCAGAACCCCTCATTCCCAATTCTTTATCGTTGTTCCCATCGTCGCTCGACGGTATTAGCTTGTTCATCAAGGCCGTGAATCGACCCTTCTTGGAGCTTCTGCTTCGATGAGACTTCCCAGCATTGGAATCTGAATCTGAGTCCGAGTCTTCATTTTCCGGGTGAAGATGTACGAGTTTCTGCAGTGTAAGGACTATATAAGTATGATCCGTATACCTGGTTATGAATTAGCTCCAATCCAGCTTATATATTGTCTATCTTACCAGTCTGCCTTGGTGCGGTTGTTTGTGTTTACCAGATCCTCAATGGCTAGCTTGTGTAAGCCCTTGTAATTTCCCAAGGCTTGTATGACGTCCCAGCTCAGCCCGTTGACGTTGATCCACCGACACTTGATCCAATCCTCTTTCTTCTCGTCCAAGAATTCAATCAAAGTCGCATTATCGAGGTCCCTCATAACCATATCATCCTCACTAAAGTCCACCACGGTAATCTGACATTGCTCGTGTAACGTAGGAGTATGCTCGCGACCGCCGTTCACTTTTGAAGGATCGAGACCTGGCTCCTGACCGGGAGCCCAATTTGGTCTGAAGGCTGCAACGTCAACAGTCTTGAAAGTGCTATTGCGAGTCTTGCGCCGCTGCAAGAAAGATTAGATACCGACATACTAGGAGGTCGATACACTCACCCTTAGAATTGGCGCATCTGGGATGCCAGAAATATTGGGTTCCGACTTGAAGGACTTCGCAGAATGGGTCGTGGAAGGATTGGACCGGCTCTGTCGAAGTTCGTGGCTGCCATGGCCGTTGTGGCCATCATGCAGTGAATGCTCATTGTCAGGAAAGGTTGGAGGAAAGTGAACGACGTTGGTCGGCGAAGACATTGCAGAGGCCGGTCCTTTTGGGTCTGCCATTGCTCAATGGTGAAAAAAGGGAGTCCTTGGAAAAATGAAGGTCTTACACTCGAATGACGCAAGCAGGTTTTCTAGCCCTGCAACAGACCGTAAGGAGCTCGAGACGGCTAAAGGATGGACTGGAGATAAGAACGGCGCTATGCACAGGGCGCAATCAGTAGGAAGCAACTGAAGAAGATGTAAAACATTGATATACACATTAATAATTTGATACATGAAGCCTTGAATGAATGCACTGAATGTGCTGAATGCACACGACCAAGTATGGTCAGCTGGTAAATAAAGCACTTATTCGTCCCAAGCCTTGTTTACATGGTGGCCTGGCTTGAAAGCTTAGCTCGGCTTAGCGCCTTGGCACAGCTGTCAACGAACTCGGTAGATGTCACGACACCGTCTCCTCCTTTTGGGGTCTCGCTTAACACTATCTGGACGTGGGCGTGGTAGTTCTGAGGACAAAGCAGAGACTGAAGTACCAAGTAGGAGCCGTGCTGGTGGGGCCATGCATTCGACCATCGGAGGCGTATCTTCCATGTAGCTGTCTGGACGTATTGTCGTCTGCCTGCAGAGCATAGACTGAGACTTGTGCACGAGTTTCGCTTATGACGATGAAGTGGGGTGATAACGATGGCGGTGGGATGAACACCACTTCTGTGTATCTGAATTCCTCGCAGCTACGAGACGTATCTCCAAGCAGGACACATACTAAGATATACACTAACATAAATACTTGAAATGGCACCATCTAAAGACGCCTCTATCTTGGTTGTCGGAGCAGGAACCTTTGTAAGTGAGTCCCACGAGACTCATGCGCCTCAACTCTGATTCGGCTGTTCCAGGGGTGCTCAACAGCACTGCACCTAGCTCGTCGAGGCTACACAAACGTGACAGTACTGGATCCATATGAGCTGCCATCCCCAATATCAGCCGGCAATGATGTGAACAAGATCATTGAAGAAGGCTCTCCCGATTCGGACGACGGCAGCAACTACGTAAGTCAAAGGATCCTCCAAGTAGCCTACGAAGGCTGGATCAAAGACCCAGTCTTCAAGCCCTACTTCCACAACACGGGCTTCATCATCGCTGCTCACACACCAGCCGGACTGGAACAACTCACCAAGCGCGAAATGGTGCACAAGAAGTCTGAATATGAGTGGTTAGACAATGCCGCTGAATTCAAGAAGACCATGCCGGAAGGCGTGCTCACGGGGGATTTCCCCAACTGGAAGGGCGGCTGGAAGAAGGAGGGTGCTGGCTGGGTCTTTGCTAGAGGAGCGTTGATGAGCGCCTTTCGGGAAGCGCAGAGCCTGGGAGTGAAGTTTGTGACGGGCGACCCAGGGAATGTGACCAAGTTGATGGAGGAAGGTGGTGATATTGTGGGTGTCGAGACGAAGGATGGAAAACAGCATCAGGCAGATCTCACTATTCTGGCGGCGGGTGCGAATGCTCCACAACTGCTGGATATGAAAGACCAGCTGAGACCAACGGCCTGGACGCTTGCCCACATCAAGATGACGGAAGAGGAGTGCAAACTCTACAAAGATCTCCCCGTGCTATTCAACCTCGAAGTAAGTACTATATTGCTATATCACGATGGGTTAGCGAAAGACACTGATCATAATTGGCAGAGCGGCTTCTTCATGGAACCCGATGCGGAGCGCGGCGAGCTCAAGATCTGTGACGAGCACCCCGGCTATTGCAACTGGAGCACCACGCCATCGGGACACCGCCAATCCGTCCCCTTCGCCAAGCAACAGGTCCCTCTCGAATCCGAAGCGCGTGTCCGAGAATTTCTATCCCACACCATGCCGCACCTTTCCTCGCGGCCTCTAGTGTTTGCCCGAATCTGCTGGTGTGCAGATACGCCGGACCGGAATTTTCTCATCTCACATCACCCGGACTACAAATCGCTTGTGCTCGCGGTTGGGGGTAGTGGTCATGGGTTTATGCATATTACTTCGGTAGGTGGCTTTGTGGTGGATTTGCTGGAGGGTGGTTTGGAGAGTAGATTGCGGGAGGCCTTTAAGTGGAGACCGGAAACGGCTGTGGATAGGGATTGGGAGAACGTTCAGGGTAGACGTGGTGGCCCTAACAAGGTCATGAACTTTGGTGACGTTGGGGAAGATGAGTGGACAAACTTGGAGTCGAGGTTATAGTGTTGACATGAGACATCTTGAGTTACTGACGGTCACCGTGATTCATTTACACATACTCAAGTAAACAGTTGGGAAGCAAGCTTCCAATTCAAGTTAAAGTAGCGATGAATTATGCTATATAGAGCGTCTACTAAATCATACCGACCACATATCCATACACAAGACTATAGGGCGAAGTCGCAACACGGGTATCAACTGAAAGGTACAAATCAAGTAGACTTCTTGTGCATGTGGAGCTTGTCCTTGAGCTTGTCGGACCCACCCTTGAGCTTTTCCTTTAAGCTTGGCTTCTCGCCCTCCTTTCGGGTGGGCGACCCTTCACTAGTCTTACTCTTGGTCTCGGAAGTAGGCGACATGGTGCTGTTCGTGGAAGTCTTGGAATCTGAAAGAACGTTAGTTTATGCTTCAGAAGCGGTTACGGGCTGCCAGATTTTGACTTACCAATACCTTTCTCCATCTCTTTCTCATTTCGGTCGGTGATAGGTGGCACCTTGCTCCTGTCAACCAAAGGCTTGGTTTCAGTTACGCCGGCAGGCTCCCGGCCAGACTCGGCCGCCTTTGCTGTGCTAGCTCCAGGAATCACAGCACCACCTCTATCAGCAATACCGACACCAGTTGTCTCATCCTTCTTAGACTCTGAAGCAAGGCCATTCGTCTTGGGTGTGTCTTCCTTCTTGGTCTCCACGTTGGAGGTAAATGGATCTGCCAATGCACCAGTCTTGGATGTCTCCTCCTTCTTGGAGGAGGCGAATGGATCTGTAAATTTACCGATCTTAGATGTTTCCTTCTTAGTGTCTACCTTGGAGGTGAATGGATCTGTGGAAGCACCCGTCTCGGCGGCTTTTGACGGCTCTGAAGTGATGGGCTTATCGGCAGAGAGCTTGGAAGCAGCCTCGGCATCAGACATGGGCTTGATCGCAGTAGTCGTTGACTCTAGACCTGCCGTAGCAGGCGTGGAGGTATGTGCAGCGGTCGAAGGTACCTCAGTTGCTTTTGTGGAATCTGCAGCTGCCCCGCTGGGGACCGTCTTCTCGGTCTCCGTTGAACCTAGCTAGAGCGTCAGTGTTGTGCCATGGTGATAAGCCCTGCAACCAGAGGTGTCTACGAACCTAAATTTCCAGCATCGTATGGCTCGCCAGCAGATACGTTGCCCAATTCACCAGATACTGGCTCTTCATGATGCTCGGTGGTTGGAGCTACATTGTCTTTGCTGCTTGCGGGTTCACCCCAGATAGCCTTGCTGGCTGCAGATGCAAGGTTGTTAACGGTCTCCATATTGTAGTATTTTCGAGGCTGAGATTGTGAGAGAGATGGATGGGATAATGGAATGGACGGTGGATGGAAGACGAGAGACGTGTGTGATAGGTATAGAGTGAAGTGGTATGAGGATCGAAGAGCATGAGCGAGACGAGGAGCTTTATCAATCATTCAATGGAGCTAAGGGAAAGCAAGCTGTGTTGTGGCAGCACATCTGACGTCTTCTAGCACCAACCCCTCATCCATGAAATTGTGGCTGACCAGGCCACATGGGGGAAACTTGATTGAATCCGCCTTGTGCGATTCGTGGCTCGTCTGAGCTACGAATCTCCTGCACCGTCCTATTTTAAAGCTGTAACCATGCATTAAATCCATGGGGATATATGCAAGGGTTCAAGCATGGCAAATGTCACAAGAAACGCTACTTAGTTCCCACTTGCTTGCTCAGGATTCAGGATAGCAAGGTTCCAGGCCGCGATCTCAACGGTTTGTTTTGATAACGGGTAGCACAGCTATCACATGTATTTGGCCGCTTCCACCTGACGCTTGCCCCATTCCGACGCCCTTTCAAGATCCACTACTCAGCGACGCTGCAGACTCAATCCAACACAACCTGAGATCGATGATTCCATGCGACAGAAGAAGAGGCCAGCCCAATTGGTCTCTTCCGCAGTCACAGAGCTTGATATCGAGGAATGCGCTGGGCAATGACGTACATCGCTAAAGTTTAGCGACTGGCGGCAGTGCGTCATAGTACCTGACTGCCGCCGATCGACCATGTACCGTCCAGAGGGTGCAACCTTGCGGGGGTCTGCCTCAGGGGTATTCGTTCATTGCATAAACAGCTCCCCAGGGACAGCCACGTTATCGAGCTTCAAGCAAATGTGACTAGGATTGGAATAGATTGACGAACCGATGATTTACAGTTCGTGGTCGGGAATTGGATGCCGCTTCTGGTCCATTAGTTCTAGATCTCTCTCGTGAGATTGTTGTCGATATGCGTTGGCAAGTCCGTTGCTATGGAGTAGTGATACGTAGGTTTTATATCTCAGCACAACGTGCTTCAAAAAAATTATTTGCAAAGATTGATTTCCCTAGTAACGCTATGCTAAAGTCAAAATCGAGACAATAATGTCACTTAGTAACAATTTGCCTCTACTGTCGTACGACGTCCCAAAACTCCACGGCTCCCAATGATGGCAAGTCACCAGTCCTAAAAATGCAAATGCCTGCACCGACGCCGGCTAGTGTCCGCCCTGAAACAGCAATGCAAAAACCCTCAACTCGTGTTCGAACTTTTTATGCTGAAGTTTTTACTGCAGGAGATACAGCTTCCTGGGCAGCATTGTGGTTTCCATCCTTCGGAGGAGTCCATAGCGGCTTAGAAGGATCGTAGCCCACAGCCTTGACAATGCCTAGACCTTTGGTTCGACCTTCTCGAAAGAGGATTCGGTCACCTGGGGAAAGATATTCTGGACGCTGTACAAATCGGAATGCTACGGTCGCGCGATCTCCAGATCTGATGTACTCTCGGTCGATATCAATGATGGCACAAGTCTGTGATACGGGGCCAACATGAAGCATCGCCTGATACTTGGTCTTGATAGTGGTAGCGTGGCTCAAGATATGTACTGTGATATCTACTTAGCACCACGGTAATATGAGAGATGAGATAGTGGTTGTACTTACCCTCCGCTATGAATTCCCGGTATACTTTTGGTGGTGTAGCCTCCACTTTAGGAAGTACGACCATTCCTTTCCGAACATCTTTTCGACGGACACGCTTGAGAGCGAAAGACGCCGACTGACCAGCCGAAGTTCCAGGAACCTGTATCCTTTTTCGTTCGATAGATTTGATGACCGTGGGAGTGAAATTGCCCAGCGAGTCAGGACCGATGAGGACACTGTCACCAGCATGAACAACTCCGCTCTTGACAATGCCAGATACTACGGTACCAACAAATGGGACAGAAAAAGTATCGTTGACATGGAATTCGAAGGGAGCATCAGCATTATAATGTCCATGATGAGGTAAGATGTTTAGGAAAGATCGAACGAGGTCCAAGCCTTCGCCGGTGACATTGGACACTTGAAATACTGGAGTAATTCGCTGGCTCACAATTTGAGACGCCGTGTTTATGCAATCCTCTTTGTTTTTGATGAAAATTGGGATTTTTCGCGCTCCAGGACTTTTCAGTATTCGAGTGATCTGCTGTATCGTCTGTTCCAGAATCTGGGGTGGGCAGATATCGATCTTGGTAATGACCACCATGACTGGCACATTCAGCAGCATTGCAATGCCCAAATGCTCTTTACTCATTCCAATGAGCCCATTATTGGCAGCAACCATCAGTAAGCAGTAGTTCGGGCTGGATGAAAGGAGACCAAACACCGTGGTCCGAAGGTATCGTTCGTGGCCAGCCAGATCAGTAAACGTGATGACCTTGGCGCTGCGTTTGCCAATCTCTTCCCACGTCAACTTCCGTCCCGGAACATCAGATGTGATGATCTTGCCAGTTGTATCAAATCCCATAATTTCCATACCAACAGAACTGGTTCGTCCACTCTCCATCTCGTGTTTGTGACGGAACAGATTGACTCGAGCCTTTCCACGTCCATCATCAAGCCCGCCTTTGACCAAGACTCCAAGCATTGTACTTTTACCAGCATCGACATTACCAACTACAGCAATCCGCGTCTCTATAACTTCTTCTGGTGCTTTTGGGTGTTGCCGTACCAGTATCTTCCCATAGCAAGCCGTGTCTTTCTCTGAGACAGAGTCAACCTCAAACTCGCCACCAACATTCTTGGTTAGTAGGATTTGGCATTCAGCGTTGAGACCTGCGGCTGCCTTCCCCAATCGTGCCAAAGCGGTATCCCATTCATCCTTTTTGAGATCCATTGAACTGCCATTATTTTCGAAGCCAATCTCAAAGATCATTTCTCCGTGGCCTTCGTCAAGTCGCAAGTCTACCACAGTGACCAATTTGGCTAGAAAGTCCTCATCCGTCTCGAGTAGAAGTTGCTTCAGTGGGACTTGAGGAGCGCTTCCTGACAGGTCTAATGAATCGAGAATACTGTCCAACTCGGCGCTTTCTTCGGCAGTGACACCTGTTTGAGGGGCGGCTCGGGAATTGTACCGCAGAGACTGTGCCTTTTCAATTTCATCGGCGAACTCACTAAGGGCCTAACATGAGGGAGAATCAGCTCAGAATCCTGGAGAAGGTATCAGCATATGCCACTGACAGTCTCGCCTTTGCGCCGCTCTTGCTGGAGCTGCTGTTTCTGTTTCCCGGCCCTCGAAGCCATAGCGAATGACTTCCCAGACAAAGACTATATGTGTGAAAGGGAAGGAATGTCAGGGTATCCTGAGTATCATCGGGATTCTCAATTGTAGTTCTTGGTGCGGATGTGTAAGCAAGTAAAATAACTCCCAATCGATGACAGTTATACTCGAGATGAGGTGACTCGACCGGCGGGGAAGCTTTATCGATAAGGGTGATTCATACAACGTTCGCGAACAAAAGCGGCGCTCCCACCTCAAGCAACAATGTGTTCGCGCTTCTTGTGGGTTGGTCTGGATCAATACTTATAGGATATTTGTGATGTCCATCCGTGGCCAAATGTTATGAAGCCATATCAGGTCACCGAGCTAAAAGTTAGACTGCTAGCTCTTGCCTTGTTGATGTTAGCAGTGCCGCTTTGTCGCCTATAAACCCATGAGGCTAGATATGTGTTCGGCCACCGACCATCACTGACTCAGGTTCTTGAAGGCTTCCACCGACTTCTATCTGGTCCTGTATCGTCTACTGTTTACAAGAACGCCACCAGTGTGAAGGGCTCTTCGTGCTACGGGCAATGGCAGAGACATACAGGAACAAAAACAGCTTTTGCAATCAAGCATGCTATTATACGATAGGCACGCAGGTCAGCGCACGTCGTGTAAGTTATGTTAGTGGTATAGTGTGGATTTTTTGACCCTAGACCATTGGTGTTTCCCCATCGTATATCGATTGACTTTGGGAGTAACGAGGTAATAGCCCATGTTGTGTTGTGATAGTTTTCCCATCAAAAGCTCTGCAGCCATTTTTTCTTGAAATGCTGACTGACCAATATCTGGACTGTCGTGCCAGCATCCCCCTTTAAGTTCCTTGATGCTAATATCAATCTCCTACCACCGTAGACGCTAGCAGTGTAGAACAACCCTTCCCAGTCAAATTCACGATGGTGACTGTGGTGAAATCAAAACTACGCTATCGCCTGCGAAAGTCAGTATCGGTGGCTACGAGAGAGCATTAGGGGATTCCGAGGCTTACCTCTTACGAAGAGCATCTCTGATTTCTTGCTGATGGTCTGTAGATACCCCCAATCAGTACGGGTGAAGCCGTCCAAAGTGTTCTCCCCTACCTTCACAGCTTCTTCATCCTCATCGTCCTCATCCACCACATAGACTGTCTCCTCAACATCCCCCAAAACCAAGTTACAATGACTATCGTATGCCTTGAGACGCATTAGTCCCATAGTTCTGGTTGTAGGCGGGCGTCCTTACATGTAACCTGCCCTTCAATTCTCTGTCGCCCCGGAGTTTGACAAAGACAACTTCGTCAAGACATAGGCGCACAAGATCGAGGGGCTCAGAGGCAGGCGCCGAAGTTCCATCGTCGATATCCGCCATGGCTTGCTTGTTGTATAATATCGTTGTCTGTGCTTCCGTTGTCGTTGGCACGAAAAGTGATGTTGATTTTGCGACGCGAACAGAACAAATACCGAGGTTCAACCGGCACCCAAGCTTTCCCCAGATTATCGCCAACCCCAACCTCATTATCCACTTCTCTAATTCCATCAAGAATGGACACGGCTCCTCATGAACGCACTCCTTCTCAGATTGGAGGCCTTTGAGTCTCGAATGGTTCCTAGATCGTCTCCACTGGGCACATCTGGGCGAGTAATTGCAATTCAGTTGAGAAGGTGCTTCCAATTGGGTCGGCCCTCACGAACCACGGAGCTACATCGAGATCTCATTGACGAGACTGCCGCAAACGAAAAGCAGTATCATCACACAAAACATGATCCACAGTCGAACTCTGCCGTCACAACGAGTCGATTGGCAGAAGACTTCGCCAATGAGCTGCGGCGTGTTGAATACACAGGATGGCGAGACTTTCGAAAGACACGCAAGGTCTGGAGAGCATGGCCTATGAACCCCCCGCCGAGGATCCCAGCCACTGCTCTTGGAGACGCTCTATCTGTTGATTTCCCCAAAAGCACTGCAGATGTGGAGCAGAATACAGCGCAGCTATACAGAGCAATGCGCATGCAAGATCCGCATGCTGTCCTTCACGCTTTAATAAGGCTGGTTGGTCTTGATCTTGGCTCGGTTCTTAACAGCAAAGCCCTGAGCTCAATATCAGCAACGACATTCTCTGAGATCCTTTTCTTTCTGCATCCGAAACATTTTGTTGGTCGTCATTCGCAGCTCCACTATGAGATCAGCAGGCAGACTTCGCAACTTCTAGGCCTGCCGCCCACAACATACTATCAATTCCATGCTGTATTTCTTTACCACCTTCGAGGAATATTTGCCGCTCGTAACGAAACTCACTCGCAATCTATCTCAGACTTTAAATACATGCTCAAATGCGCCCGAGCCACGGGAGACACAGCGATGGCTGAAATTGCTTGGAAGTTGATGAACATCAAGAAAATACTTCCAGATATGGACTGCTTCAATCACTACTTGGCGACCAAATGCTTGTCAGACCGCTTGAAGCCAAATCAACGGTTGCATTTGCGAGTAATTCCTTTCAATTCAAGAATGCGAGCTTGGTCACATCCTCCACACAGTTTCTCCGGGCATCGCATTGAAGATTCTGGCATAAAGCTAGAGGCAACCCACATCTTCAGAAGAATGGCGAAAGCTGGGGTTGAGTGTAACGAGGAGACATTCTGTTTGTTAATTACGGCACTTGCAAGAGAGGGAGATCTTCCTGGCATTGGAACCATCTTGAAGAGTGTTTGGGGCATCGATGTAGACGCCATCAATACCTCATCCGGCAAAGGCCCTAGAGGCATCAAGAAGTATACCCCTGATTCTCCATTCTACCCCTCGAGCCGTCTGCTTTTTACAATATCACATATTTATGGTATCAACAACGCTATTCCCACCGCTCTACAACTAGTGGACCTCGTATCCAGGCAGTATTCGATCGTTATACCACGCAAGATCTGGTGGGAACTGCTACAATGGACGTATGTGTTGTCTGCAAAACCAAGAGACCGAAAACGAAGCAACCCAGATTTAAAAACACAAACTGGACAATTACCGCTTGCAGCTGTGAAAAATCTCTGGACGACGATGATCTCTGAACCATATGAAATTAAGCCTTCCATGGCCATGTACGACCTAGTTATTCGAAGCCTAATTTTGTCACAAAACTATACTGAGGCGAAAGCATTGATGGAGTCAGGACGAGAAGTACACAAGCAGGGAGTTCGAGAGTTTGGAAGTGCTAGATTGCGACTAGCTGATAGTATGCAATCCGGACACTTGGCAGAGATCTCCAGCTCAACGCGCGACCTTCAGTTTTTCAGATTACGAATGAAACGAAATAGGTTGTATGTTCGTGGGTGGGTCAGATTGCTTCTCAAAAGCATGCAGTCTAATCTTCGCCACAATGCGAATTTTGCCCATCGAGACCTGCCAGAACTTTTGAGGAAGTGGGAGTCGTTTGCCCCTCATCGACTCCAAATCCAGCTTTTGGGTCTACAAGCCAGATTCAAGACGAGTGCTCAAAGAAGAAATCGTGTTCGTCAACAACAATATGCGGTGAGGGATATCATAAATCCAAGAACGCGTGACGCTATACCTCTTCTAAATGGGTATATGCCAAGGCGACAGAGAAAGGCATTCAAATCCCGCTGGGAGGCACAGCAAATACGACGATCTAAGGGTCGACACTTACGGATGCTGGCTCAAGAAGAGGCGGCTACCGAGCAGATTTCCTTGATAGACTAAGACCTCAAGCTGTTGAAAAGAACAAGCAGATATAACTTTCCCAAGATATGAATCATAGAAACGCAAGCTGGCAAACTGACGTATGAACGAGCATTGAAGCTTGTCGATATGTTTCTTTGCCATGCCTATAATATATTGTGTCGGAAGGCAAATGGTTTGTTACAGGCTAGATTCCCTGCATAAGATGTAGTTTATCTTGGCAGAGGCATGATTATAGATCTACACACTCGCCAATTTAAAACGCATGTTTGTCTGCAAAAGGTAACCATATACCGTGTTGTTCTTGAAAACCATATGACTCACCACCAGAACACGAACAATCTGTTCATTCTTCGTCAACCCATCCATTTCGCTTGTTTGGCTAAGCCCCTTTCTGCCTTCGCTTCGCTATTCTGACGACAACCATCTTCCAACTCTCGCAATCCCATCTTCAATGAGTCCAGCACGGCAACTTTGAAGAGATAAGATGCAACGTGTTCTTCACATACTCAAAGCATTAACTAAATCCTGACCCCCCGAACCTATCTTTGCTTCAACTTTAATCGTCATTTCTTCACATATCCGTCATGGACTCTCTTCCGCGGCTCAATTTCGGAGCGACCCGATCTCGAATCGTCGTCTTTTCAGGTGGAAGTGCTGCTAACAATCTCGTCGATATCTTTGGGCAGGTTGCGGACGATAGGGGATGTTCTCTGAGCTAGTGCGTATCCAAATGAACTTCTGCATGGATATGGGGACTGTGCAGAGAGCGTGTCTATCTGAGCTAGAATGCATTTGCTGACTTGTAACTTCCTGTGTGCGAAAAGTGTGATTCCGATTAGTGATAATGGCGGCTCTTCGAGTGAGCTTATTAGAGTCTTTGGCGGACCTGGAATTGGTGACGTAAGAAGTAGGTAATGCCCTTCTCTTGGCAAGGAAGCCTGTCGGGATTCTTTTGCCTAAATGTGGGCGTTCAGATTGCTTTATGCAAGTAGATTCTCGCCATTTGCAATGAGGTCTGTCGGGCTTTTTTGCTCAGATGTTTTCGTTCAAGTGGTTTTAAGCAAGTTGCTTATATATATATTTTACAATTGCTGGTGTAGTGCCGATCAAGTTGATCAATTTCAGTAGTCCTCGGGGCGGAGAAGAGTGTGGGCAAAAGTTGCGCGCATCCTCAGAGCAATCTAGTGGTTGCCATGATGTAGAGTGTAGCTCAGAAGTCTGTCTTGCGTAGTGATAGTGTACGAAGAGTTTAAGACTACATCATTCTGGTGCTAACTTACTTCCAGGTCGGCTTGTCCGCCTCATTCCAGAAGATCCAAGGGGGTCTGATACGGAAAAAGCAGCCATCAAGACATTCTTCAACCACAGGCTCTCCTCATCACCCTCAGAGGCTCGTATAGAGTGGCTCGACATAGTAGAATCTCGACACCCTCTCTGGGCACACATAGAATCCTCCAAACGAGAACTCATCCGGCCATTCCTAAACACCATCAACCTCGAGATCGTCAAGAGAGCCAGGCCCTCTAGCGTCTTCAACTTCCAATCTGCCAGCGTAGGAAATCTCTTCCTGACTGGCGCCAGGTTATTCACCGGGTCATTTGAGAGCGCCATATATCTCCTAGGTGCCATCACAGGTGTGCCGGGCAATGTCGAAGTCATACCAGCCATCAACAGCAATTTCTCACACCACATCTCAGCCGGTCTGCAAGATGGGAGTGTCATCACGGGACAGAACGCAATCAGTCACCCCAGTGTCCCAAGCGCGGTGCCCGAGAGCCCGATCACCACCACCAGACGGCTGTCCAAAGAACTCTCGGATCATGACCGAGTTGAAGATGCGAACCTACCGGGCTCCCTGCCGTCGTTGCGGAAGCAGAATATCGAGTTCCACAAGGAAGTCACGGAGGATCTACCTTCTCGTATCGAGCGGATCTGGTACATCAATCCCTACGGCCAAGAAATCCGCCCAACGCCGAATTCCAAAGTGCTGGAAGCGATCAGGCAAGCCAGCTGTGTGATTTATAGCATCGGTAGTCTGTACACGAGCATCATTCCTTGTCTGATCTTGCGCGATGTTGGAGACGCCATCGCAGCAGCGAACGTGCGCTTCAAGATTCTCATCTTGAACGGCAGCATTGATCGGGAGACAGGACCTGCTCACGCGCCGTATGGTGCCAAAGACTTCATTGCTGCGGTGGCGGGAGCTTGTTGGAGTTCAAGAGGCTTGAAGGGTGTGCCGAGTGCGGAGCGGTATAAGGAATTTGTAACACATGTTGTTCATCTTCAGGGTGAAGGCACACCAAGGGTGGAGAAGGACGAGTTGACAGAGCTGGGAATTGAGACAGTGCGGCTTTACGGTAGGAGAGGGGGCGGAGGGATGGTCTATGATGGTGCGGCTTTGGCTCAGGCGTTGGCTGCCATTGTTGGGAGGAGAGATCCGAGAATGGATAGAAGTAGGAGGAATACCTTGGAGCACTAGAATCACGACCACAATCAGAGCCTGCTTAATATTTTCAATTCGAGTCATGGCTTGACTGACTCTATGCGAAATGCCACCCTATCCTATTTGCTGGGATAGCAGCTTGACTCTTATGACGTCTCAAAATCAACGTCTGTCCGCTATCAGGGGGTATCAATTCTTTCCTCCTAAACGCCATTTGAATAATCCACAGTTGAAATCCGCCTAATGTCGTACATGCGACAAGTATCATGAAAACCTCGATCCTATCATCGAGGTTTAATGGAATCGTATAGAACTTTCGTATAGCGTGTCTGCAATACAGGTCATGACGACCGTTGTGGTTGTTTGCCTTTTCGATTTCTCGTCACGAGTTTCATTTCCAGATGGAAGAAGCTGTTTTTAGGCTTCTTGTCGCCACTCCTGCTCAACGGGTTCGTGCTGATTGTCGTTCGACACACTGGGCATGACTTCTTCTCATTATTACCGGCGTGCAAAGCTTCATGTAGACATTCGGAGCAGAACAAATGACCTGTATGTGGAGTCAGAAAATTTTTGTTTTAGGTGTGCATTACGAAGACATACCACAATGTGTTACCGTGAGGTCCGTAGGGTTGTCCATACAAATGATGCATTGGAACTCGGCCAGCTTGACCGGTCTACTCGCCTCGTCTAGTTGTTGTTGCTTCAGAAGCTCAGCCTGCTCCTTCTTCTTCATCTCCTCGTACTGTGATATGTCGTCCACATCGACCAGATCTATGGCATCTGTTGCTACGCCCTTGCGTACCTGCTGCGGCGTGCTAGATTTTCGTTTTGGAGTGGCTTCCGAAGCCCTCTTTCTCTTCTTGCTTGGCGCCATATCTGGTGAACCCGTAAGATCTACTACAGGGGCAGAATCTGTAAGGTTGACTACACTGGGAGATCGTGCTCGTCGGGGCGAAGGTGTGAACTCAGTGAATTCCGCGAAGATGTCGGGGGAATTCAGGATGTTTCGGGGCCCAAAGGAATGGCGGCTCTGTTGGGTGGGAGGTGGCGTCTGCTGTCGTTGTCGTTGTAGGGAGGGTTGTCGAGATGCTTGTTCTCCTTCCTGGGGTTGTTCTAAGGCCGAAGCCTCAGGGACGAAGAGTGGCGGTTCGAATGGGTCGTTGATGTAGTCTGGAAAACCGTCGCCGAAGAGATCGTCCATAAGTTGGGCCTCTGAGGCGAACGAGGCAGAACTCCATGAGGCACCAGCCGAGAGGCCTGAAGCTGAGCCTGATGCTGCCTGCGAGTCTGCTTGTGAAGACATACCAGGATGGGAGGCGTCGAGGATAATACTATTAGGGTGCAGTCGAAACCGGGGGTCTAGTTCCAAGTGAGGGGCGGTAGCCTACCCCATGAGGCAGAGTAATGTCTGCAAGCTATAAGTAAAAAAAATGAAGGGCAGCAGACAAGCAGAAAGAAAAGAGAAGAACGAAAGGAAGTCTACACAATTGTCATCTCTAAAGCATGTTCGTCGGACTTAATCGTCCAGGCGAACCTGGGCCTGGGAAGCATCGCCCGCACTTTACCCAGTTTGGACGGCTCCAGCTTGTCCCGCCCGTCTATCGCAAAGTCGCAGGGCTGAAGCAGGGAACCACTAAATTTTGGATTGGAGCTGGATCTAGTCATATCATCACCACTAGCACCACCACTCGAGCTTCGCAGTCCGCAGGAGATGCGCTACCACAACACTGGCAGCCATGCACAAATAGGTCCCAGTCGCTCATAGCATGCTTCTTTCAGTAGCCGCTGGCCGGACGATTAGGCCATGGGCTGCCTTGGTGCGAGGCGCAAAGCACCGGGCGCATCGCCAGCAACCTCTCGAGGCTTCCATTCGATGGCAGTCATCCACGAGCAGCAAAGATGTCGTGCCAAAGGAAGCCTTGAGCAACGAACCTGGTATGCGCCGTTTCGATTTCAATGGAACCACACAATGCTAACGCTTAGTGCAGATACACAGGCGCGTTTCAACGAAATAGGGGTCCAACAGCTCAGCAGCCATGTACATTCTCAGATCTTCAGTGCGAATGCCCGCCCAGCACCGCCGGAATTGGTAGAACTTTCAAGGGACCACTTACGCCGGCACGAACTGCTTGGAAAGAATACCGATAATACGCCGCCGATATCCTTCGACTTGCCACAATTACAAGGTCGCACGCTCGACGAGCACTTCTATAAACTAGGCGTTGATGCCGGCGAGCCATATTCCAATCTCGCGAAACAGTTCACGAGAGCAAATGCACCTCCAAAGCCACGGAAATGGGTCCGCAGGAGTGGATGGACGAAGTACTACGCTGACGGACGAACCGAAGCCGTGGATGCACCCCAGGAGCAAATGCTATGTTTTGACACCGAGGTGATGTGGAAAGAGAGCTCTTTTGCAGTAATGGCATGCGCTGTCAGTCCGACTGCTTGGTACGCTTGGCTATCGCCGTGGCTACTTGGAGAAACGGAGAACGACCGACATCTTATACCTCTTGGAGATCCAAATACAGCCCGAATAATTGTCGGACATAACGTCGGTTATGACCGTGCTCGAATTCTGGAAGAGTACGATATTCAGCAGACGAAGAATAACTTCCTTGATACCATGTCTCTTCATGTAGCTGTCAATGGAATGTGTTCTCGGCAGAGACCAACGTGGATGAAGCACAGAAAAAACCGAGAGCTTCGGGACAAAATTGCAGGAGAAACAGACAATGCTGAACTGGCAAGTTTGCTTGGAAACAAGGCGTTAACAGAAGAGGAGGAAGAGCTGTGGGTGGGTAGAAGTTCTGTCAATTCGCTGCGGGACGTTGCCAAATTTCACTTGAACGTAGTGATTGACAAAGCCCAAAGGGATCAGTTTGGCGAGCTTGACCGCGACGGTGTTCGTGAAAAGCTTGATGAGTTACTGGACTATTGTGCGGCAGACGTCGACGTGACACACAAGGTGTACAAAATCGTTTTTCCTAATTTTCTCAGCACATGTCCACATCCAGTGAGCTTTGCCGCATTACGGCATCTCTCGTCCGTCATTTTGCCGGTGAACAAGTCTTGGGAGTCATATATCGCAAACGCTGAGGCAACATACCACAAGCTATCTGATGCTGTGCAAGAGCGGCTAATATCTTTGACTGAGAAGGCTCTCGAAATCAAGGGCGATTCAGAGAAATGGAGCAATGATCCATGGCTCAAGCAACTTGATTGGTCTGGACAAGAGATCAGAATGGTGAAGGGCAAGAAAAAGAATGATCCACCACGTCCAGCTGCCAGACAAAAGATGCCAGGAATGCCCAACTGGTACAAGGATCTATTTGCGAAGAAGGACGGAGATATCAATATCACCGTACGAACTCGTATTGCACCTCTGCTGCTCCGTCTATCCTGGGATGGCCATCCTCTTTTCTGGTCAGATAAATATGGATGGACTTTCAGAGTGCCCCGCGAAACCGGGCACAAATATCTTGGAAAGCAGATGCAGCAGTGTACTGCATTTGAAGAAAAAGATGCTGAACTAGCTGATGACTGCTCGGGCATGTACTTCAAGGTACCCCATAAAGATGGCCCTACAGCACGCTGTGCAAACCCCATGGCAAAAAGCTACATGGCATATTTTGAGAAAGGGATCTTATCGTCAGAATATTCATACGCTAAAGAGGCGTTAGAGATGAACGCTTCCTGCTCATACTGGATCAGTGCCAGAGATAGGATCATGTCGCAAATGGTCGTGTATGACGGCGAAGGAGCTAATGTCCAGAAGGACGTACAGACAAATGAACAAGGCTTAGGATTCATACTTCCACAAGTTATACCCATGGGCACTGTGACTCGACGGGCAGTCGAAAACACTTGGCTTACGGCTAGTAATGCTAAGAAAAACCGAGTGGGCTCAGAGCTCAAATCTATGGTCAAGGCACCGCCAGGATACTGCTTTGTTGGTGCGGATGTCGACTCGGAGGAGCTTTGGATCGCAAGTCTTGTAGGAGACGCCCAGTTCAAGCTACACGGAGGAAACGCTGTTGGGTTCATGACACTGGAAGGTACGAAAGCAGCTGGCACCGACCTACATTCTCGGACCGCCGGTATTCTGGGAATCACTCGAAATGATGCCAAGGTGTTCAACTATGGTAGAATCTATGGTGCCGGCCTCAAGTTTGCGTCGACACTGCTCAGACAATTCAACCCAAATCTTTCTGAGGCCGAGACCACTAAGGTTGCATCCAACCTGTACAGAGCAACGAAAGGGACCAAGACGAACCGGAAGACACTTTATAAGAGACCTTTCTGGCGTGGAGGAACGGAGAGTTTCGTATTCAACAAGCTGGAGGAGTTTGCCGAGCAGGAAAAGCCACGAACACCTGTGCTTGCAGCCGGTATCACTGAAGCGTTGATGAGCCGGTTTGTAAACCAAGGCGGTTTCATGACCTCCAGAATCAATTGGGCTATCCAGTCGTCCGGTGTCGACTATCTACATCTTCTGATTGTATCTATGGACTATTTGATTCGGCGTTTTAACATCGATGCGCGTCTTGCAATCACGGTTCATGATGAGATAAGATATCTGGTGCGGGAAGAGGATAAATACCGAGCAGCCATGGCATTGCAAGTCTCTAACCTCTGGACACGAGCAATGTTTGCGCAGCAAATGGGTATTGAGGATCTCCCTCAGTCCTGTGCATACTTTTCCGCTGTCGATATTGACCACGTCCTCCGTAAAGAAGTTGACATGGACTGTGTAACCCCGTCGCATCCCGAAAAGATCCCACACGGCGAATCGCTCGATATCATGACTCTACTTGCCAAGACCAACTCGAAATTGGACCCGTCAATCGTACCACTCAACTCTCCTGCACTTGAAGGAATCGAATACACGCATCGCCAGCCTGTAATGGAGGCTTTGCAGAAGTCACTCGATCTGAACTTTTTGAAGGCGCAAATCACTGCGGACGATGCAGAGCTACGGGATATCATCAAGGAGCAACGTAAACTTACTGAAGGCGAAGCCCCTCCAAGGAAACGAACGAGTAAAACTCCCTGGTCATTTAATTACGGCAGTGTACCAGAATGTATCGAAGCTGTGGAGTCGCCAAGTTTCACAGACTATTCCGGAAACTTTCAGAAGCCTTGGGCACTAGAGAGACAGACTTCTGCTCGACCCAGACCTGCTGCAAGGTGGTGAACTGTACGGTATAATTGTACGTTCATTTTTTGTGATTAACATTTCTTTTGTTGTAAGTTATTCAAGTATTGCTGTCAGATATATGGGAAACGGCGAATCGTATTTATGATGTGGGTCGGAAGGGTCTTGAATAAGCATTGCGTCGGCGTCATTTTCCCGGACGGTTTCTGTATGATGTGTGTGATGGAAATATACTTTTATGTAGGATCCTGAGGTCTGGAATTTGTTACTTATATATACAATACCCAACAATCAAAAATATTCTTCTCTTCCTCCATACAAGCTTTTGAAGCCATGCCGCAACAGGCTCTCGGCGCCTCGACGCAGGAACGGGAAGCTTGGTGGTAGCCTTGCATAAAGCTCGTGGCTGAGGTGAGCTGAGGTGAGCTGAACTACCCTACCCCTTCTCAAAAAGCAAAAGATTATCTATGTCACGCCAATTGCATTTCCTACAATGACAATCACGGGCCACACATATATCATGAGAACTCCCATCCGCATCAATCAATCTCAACCGCCTCCGTCATATCCAATGCACCCACGCCCGACCTTACTCGCCTCGTCCGCCATCCCAACCAAGGTCTGGTCGCCCGCCCCCGCGACAACATGACCACTCAGACCGACAGTCCCCTCTCCGTCACCTCCAGCGTGGCCGGGATCTTCACCTTTGTCGTCGCCATCGCGGCTGCGATCTATGCCCGCTTCAATTACCTCCGCAATGCTGATATCGAGTACTTCGAGGTCAAGGCGAGCTTGAGTTGGTACAAGACCGTATGCCCCTTTTTTTATTCGTTCTTTCTTCGCTTCTTGATTCAGTTGTTGGAAAGTTTCGGTGGTCTTAATCCTGCATTGGGGTTGAAGGGGAAGTTTCTTTTTGGCTGAAAGAGTTGCTGGAAGTGGGGTTGGATCAGCTTGATTAAGGGGCTTGTGACCATGCTGTGATTCAGAATAACATTTTTTGTAACTTCTTTCTTCTTTTTTGGAGAGGGGAGGAAGGGAAGGGAGTGCATGAATCCAGATAGAATAAACTTGAGAGGGGAGAAGGAAAATTTACTGATGCAAGACAACTAGGAATCCATCTGGCTGCACGACCTCATCAATGCCGCTGATCGGCCTAGTGGGAACGAGATGGAGTACCAGATGTACATCTTCGTGATGGACCAGCTGGGCAAGCTGGAAGAGCGACTCCTGGAGCTGCTCACGGAGACGGAGATCCGAGCTACTTCGGGCAGGGACTCGGAAGGGGAAGGAGGCTCCATTACTTCGCGGATTGCGGGCAGGAGGTGGACTCTGGTCCCGGAAGGGGTGAGAGGCAATACGGCAATTGCAGTGGCTTGGTTGAGGGTTAGAGGGAAGGCTTTGGAGTTGGTGAGGCAGAGGGATGCGTTGGGCAGTAGGGTGCTGTTTGCACAGATGAGCTTGGTCAGTTCGTAAGTTCTTGTTCCTTGCTGTCTCAGCTTCAAAACTGTGGACGAGGATGTGCTGCTTTGGGGGAGTTTTGGGACTGATGCTTCAATTAGGAGGGTTAGAGATCAAGAGGCACGCCAGAAGAAACGAGAGGAGAGCCACCGGGAGAGGCTGGAGAGGTTAGAGTCGACGGTAAACGCGCAAAATGAAAAGCTCGACCGTCTGGAAGGATTGGTGTATCGCACCATGCATAGATCCAAAATCGAGGAAGGTCTTACCGCAGAGGATCGATATGACCAACGGCATCACAAATCGCTCGACATATCTAGTGCTGCAACATCCACCACAGCATCACCACAACCGTCACCCCCACTAGTTAAGCCCGGAATGGCAGTTCGATATCATCAGATTCAAGAAGATTATAAAAATACATAACGGTTCCACTTGAAGAAGGCGGCACTACCCAGCAAACTTCCAACGGCCCCGAGCAAATCCAATTCGATAACGGACCAGATCCACTAGATGATTGCACGATCAGCCTCATTCTAATGTAGCACGTTTCCCGCCGGGCTGGGGTGGGGGGAGTTAGTAGAACAATCTGCTCTGTAAAATTTACTGGAGAGAAGGAAGAATGAGACACGGAAGAAGGGGCAAAAAGTCCAAGTTGAGAGTGTAAGACAAGGAAATCCATTCTCCTTACCAAACAACCCAAAGGCGGAGCACGTTTCATAACAGCCAAGTAGGGCTCTTCGTTCGTGATGTAAATCAGGTAGCATCCGGACGCGATGCTGCTTATGAAAAAAAGTAGCTGGTGAAGGACGTGTTGGTATTTCCGCGGCGGGTTGGGGAACAGGTTCGAAGGCTCTGGGTGTGGATGGAGGATGTAGAAAAACATGAAAATGACTGGTATGAAGTCAGAACTGGTTCATAGACCTAAGAGACTCCCAAAAAAGAAACCTCAAAACGTACTGGGAAAGGCTTGGAACGCCCTCGTGATCATGGACGGCCATTTGATCTCCACCGCATATTGATGCTGCACTAAGACGTCCAAGGTGAAGTGCAGCATGGTAAGACTCAAGCTCCAGAGCATCGCATCGCCCAACCTGCCCACCAGAGGTTCTTCAGCCGCAGCCTCCTCCTCGTCCGGAACGTCCAGGAGCCCACGCTTTTGTGCCATGTCAAGCAGGGTTTCTTGTGTCGGGTCTGGTCCTGATCGATCCGGCTGGACGAGCTTGATCTTGGCCGGATCATTTTGCTTGCGGTTGCGTGCCATGCTTGCGAGGAACTGTTTACGGTGGCAGCATTGAAGGAAGATGGCGTTGGTGCTTGCAGCAGCTTCGTCGGGGGTTGGCGATGGCGACGGGCAGGTGGGAAGAAGGAAGAAGCAAAAAGGAAGAAGCAAGTCGAGATCTGATAAGCTCGAGCTGCACAGCACCGTGGCCGAGTCTCCCACAACCTTATTTGCGCCGCAGCCTCCCCACAGTTCCCATTTCGCAGCGCATTTCCCGCACCCCTTTAACCCATGTCCGGGCCCCACCCGCCCCTGGACTAGCGCAAGGCTCTGCTCCCAAAATGGTAGGCACATGAAGATGCTCCGTCCGTAGCGTAATAAATTCTGGTGCTCCCAGATGCCACATGGCTTCAATCCATTCCTCGTGAACCTCCTCTCTCCTTGACCCTCCGGCCCCTTCTCTGCGTGGTCTTTCTCTGCACCGCCGTTCCATCACCATGCAATGGTTGGCTGCTCTCCTCCCGCCGCTCGTCCTGATCGCTGGCTGGCTGTATACCGTATCCGTCGTGACGTCGAGATTCCCCAAACTGCGCAACAAGAAGATCTGCTTGTTGATCGCGCACCCGGACGATGAGGCCATGTTCTTCTCGCCCACGCTCGTGGCCCTCACGAAGCCGGAGCTGGGCAACCATGTCAAGATCCTGTGTTTGAGTAGTGGTAGGTTCTGTTTTCCTTTGGTGCTGGCCTTTGCGATAGGAGGGGCATGAGGGGCAGGCTCTCGCGTGGGGAATATCTTTACTGATCCGCTCGGCGCAACTACAGGCAATGCAGATGGACTGGGAGAAACGAGGAAGAGAGAGCTGGTGAAGAGCGGGATGCTCCTTGGTTTGCGACAAGAAGACGACGTCTTTGTCGTGGAAAGCCCGTAAGTTGCATCTCCGCGATCCTGACAGTGACCATCCCGATCCTTACGCGCCAAACAGAGACTTTGAAGATAGCATGACCAAGACCTGGGACGCGCAGAAGATCTCGAACCTCCTCTCATCGGCCTTTGCACCACACCTTGCAAAACCCCAGTCTGCGTCCAAAAGTACCCAAGCCCCCACCGCGACCATCGACGTCCTCATAACCTTCGATCAGACCGGCATCTCCTCCCACCCAAACCACATCTCGCTCTACCACGGCGCCCGCCGCTTCATCTCCTCGCTGATAGCCGACCGACCAGGCTGGCAGTGTCCGGTCGACATGTACACATTGACGGGGATTAGTATTGTGCGGAAATATACGAGTGTTTTTGACTCCCTTGTTACTCTCGTCGCGGCAGTAGTCACTGGAGGAAGTAAAGGCGATCACCCATCCCCGCTGTTGTTCTTGAGTGGGCCCCAGGAAGTCAGGATTGGACAGCAGGCCATGACGAATGCGCATGTGAGCCAGATGAGGTGGTTTCGCTGGGGCTGGATCGGGTTGAGTCGGTATATGGCGATCAACGACCTGAGGCTGGAGAAAGTCTCATAGCCATTGACAAAGAGCGGATGGGGTAGTTAAATGATAATTCTCTGTAGATACTTGGTCGCATACTCCCACAAAAGTGGTTGAGAGAATGAGATACACTTTAATTAATTACTCGCCGGATCATACGTCCAGTGCAAGGCACCGGATCGACTTTTTCTGCATGCAATCGAGAACAAATTCTCTCGAGGGGCAATTCATGCCCGTAGCTTATCATACTCCCTAGACCTACACATCAATCTTACCTCAATGCATTTCCTCACTCACTCACTTGACACGAGGAATTGCTATTCCTTGTCTTCCAATGCTATTCGAATTAGTTCACTGGTAGGACCCTTGTAAGTCGCAATTGCTCAGCAGCCTTTCGATTGTTCGTGGCGTGAGAAAGTAGAAAGTAGGAGCATGTTGCCGGCAAGATGTGATGCATTACGGGACCTCCTCACTGACATAACGTTATCAATTGAAGATACTCCTTAGATTCCACACGGATCGGATAATACAATGATACACAGCATCAGAAAACATTCATATATGCTATCTTCTCGAAATGTAGGACATCTGTTACGCTCTCGTCTCCTCGTCTTACTTACAAGGGTATCGACGCGTTCAAAAAGGTATGAAGGATCGCCAAACACGAATAATGATACATGTCTATCAGCTAGATCAAATTGCAATTAAATGCTTTTTCAGTCGTCATTATCTCGTTCCTACTCAATTGTAGGCCCAGGTTTCGTAAATCATGGCGTTCATTATGCATAAGCAGCCCAACCTGAACATCGTTTCTATTAGTTCCAACTCATAGAAGCCGGTGGAGTGGCTTGGAATAATGACTTGCCTGAGTATAGAACAGCAAGATTCCTCTCATCTGTAGCTTGGTTGATGAGATCATTGACGGTGGCTTGGACGCTCAACGTCTTGGATAGTTTCTTGTTGACTACAGTCAATGCTCGATCTGCCTCGCTTGGCTCGTTTACTGTTTGTTTGGCTTTCTCAGACGCTTCGCCAGGAGCACTAGGGTCTGGTTCGGGTGCATCACTCTGTGCATCTTGAAGCTTGGCTAGGCGCACCGGAGAAATGGACCAGCTGTAAAGAGGATCGTATCGTAACACATCAAGGATGGTCATGATACTGTAGACTTCTTTGCGCAAAGCATCGAGAGTGAACTCGCAGCATCGTCGAAAGACTCCTTCTGTCTTGGTAATGCCCATTCCGTCCACAATATCTCGCGTCAGCCTGAAGGGGACCAGTTCCGGAACTGGAAGGACACGTCCCATCTCAAATGCCACGCCCAGGTCGATGTGAACAACTTCTCCACTATCTGCATCCAACAAGATGTTGTGGCCGTGTCTATCTCCAAGACCTAGTACGTAGCCAAGTATCGAAATTGCTGCAGTGCTTCGCGTATAAGCGAGCCTTTTGTTGAACCACTCATCTGGATCATCAAATTTCTCTGTAAAGAAGTATCGCATCACGGGATGGAATCTCTCTGTAACAGATCGGAACTTGGCGATTCTTACTTCAAGCGGTTTGGTTTGTACCTCACCAATCTCTCTGCGGCACATATTTCCTTTCAAGTCCTTGGGATAGTATCGCTCATGGGCAGGCATGAGATAATCGTGTAATGGCATCGTGTTGGGCACAAACTCAATGACACCAGCACTTGCAGTCAACGGAAGTACCTTATAGGTTCTGATACTAAGATTTCGTCGCCGCGAGGACCTGTTCATTTTCAAGAGTTCACTGACTTGTGCAAAGACCTGTTCCATAATGGCGTCTTGTCTCAAATCATCATTGCCTCCTTTGACCTAATTATTGTCAGAAAAGTTCGGCATGGTTTCGTGTCCGCTCACCAATTGCCTGAATCGACGTCCGTTACTTCCTATAGCAGTTATAATCTTAGGGGCGCTGACTCCTGTGGCGATTGACATCGTAGGATCAAGCCCTGTCATAATTGGAACCTTAGAATAATTGAGGTCTGCTGCAATCTCTATCTGCATCGTTGGAGGTGGAATGCGAAATTTCGCGAGGATGTTCCTAAGAACAGTTGCTGTGGGCGAATCCCGAATTGCAATCTTTCTGCCACCCTTGTATTTATCATCGTCCTTCTCTGCTGCAAGTCGGCAATAAGCCTTGTTGGTGGTAACAATTGCAGTCCATGTAGATGCGACTTTAGAGTTCTGGGTGAGTTGCGAGTCGACTTTCCTCATTGCTCGCAATCGAGAAACTGCAGTATCGTCCTTTTGGTTGGCGCGAGTGCTTATACCTGCAAAGATCTGGTACATGCCATGAAACGGATGATCAGTACAGATTCGTATTACGAGGTTGAACAGAAGCTGCTGAAAAGTCACGTCGCTATCCAAGAGTCGTGATGTTAGCTGGTTTGTCAAAGACGCAAATTTACGGCTCGGAACGTTGTTTAGATACTTAGACACGGCTTGATTTGCGATCTGATTTTCCGAATGCTGTAACCACATGGCTGAGAATCGTAGGGCGTTATGGTCATGATCATCACATGCTGCTAGTGCCAGGAGATAATTTTCGAGACTTTGCCGAAGGAACTCATCTCTGTTTCCACTTTGGCGTTGTAGTTCTTGCTGATCAAGTTTTAGCCACTGTTTGGCTTTGGTAGAATGCCCTCTGTATCTTTCCTTGTCTCTGGCGGTGCTGGCACTTCGGTATAGCTTAGCGAGTTCATTAACTTCATTTTCCTTCATCTCGCTCAATTTCTCTAGACGTTTCAAGTCTTCCAGACTGTCCGGATCTTCGAGTTGTTGGTCACAGAACAGTGCGAACTGATGGAAAACTTGACCAGCTTCACTTCCTGACGTTTTCCCCTTCAGTTCCTTCAGTGATGGTTCAAGATATTTCTCAATAATATGATCCGGCTTTTCGAGCTTGGCGACAGACACTTGATACCCGATTTTGGAAAGTAATTCTGAACGGCCTACTGGAAGGGTTTGTTTTCTTATAGTAGAATCCTTGTCCAGAATCTTGAGCATGCCAATTGATGAAGTCATTTCACCTTGATCCCATAGAGCATTGGCGGCTTCGAGTTGAGCAGTAGCCTCAATGCTCAGACCCAGAGTTTGACATGGTGCGACTAAAGACATTAACGTCGTCGCCACTGCCAAAGACTCCTGGAGAGCATTATGACTTCGATGCAGTGAAGAGGATAACAAGGATGTCTGCACTTGTACTAGTCGGGTGTCTTCTGGCTTGATTTTGGTCATTGCATGCAGACGGGGTTGCTGGCTGAGGGTACTCAGAGTCGTTCCCCTGCAGGACAGGATCTGGCTCATATCTTCAAACCTGAAGAATGTCAATGTATGCGGGGACCTTTCTTTGCTGGGACACTTACCGGCCTGTTCGCATCCAACTTGAGCGACCTTCAAATCTGGCTAGCATCTCCTCAAATTGCTCAGAACCTTGACAGCTTACTACCTCATCAAGCTCAGTTAGCACTGCTAATGATCGCAACGAATCATGAAGTGCGTCAGCGTTCAAGTCTTCCTGTGTAAGCTTGAGCATAGTATTGCAGAACACTTCGTTAAGTGTTGTGGTGATGGAGGACCGATCAGAGGCCACATGAACAGCTTGGAATGCTTTATATACCGTCACTGCATTGTTCTGGTGGTTGTTTGGGACAGGTATATCCCATTGTTCAAGTTTTCGCGCTGTCCGAAACATTGAATCTAAAGAATTCTTGCTCATTCCTGCGGTCTGTTGCCCTTGAAGTAAGGTATGGGAGAGTCCACTCAGATTGAGAACATCAAGAGCGTGAACTAAAGACTGAACATCGTGAGCTGAAGCAAAGTTGTGTCCTCGCAAATGATCGTCGTATTGAGCACTACGAAAGGCAAGGCTCTTTGCTCCATCGTTTTCATATTCTAGCCGCGACAAGATAGTTCCGAGACTAGGATCTTGTTGCACTCCATAATAGAGATCCGGATCGTCAATACTTCGAAATATGTCAAGCAGAAGTTCTGCTGGTACATTCGTAATATCTGGTACACTTCTGAAAGAGGATGATTTACGAGACGACTTTGTTGGTGCGGATTGATATTCTTCGACAAAGAGCAATGCGGTTTTGTACATGCCACATTTAGCCGCTGCTGAAGCCGCTTTGATGTGATCGATTTCAAGCCAATTCGCTCTATCTGCCGAAGACTTCTCGTGCGGCAGCGGTTGTGTTCGAAGATACAGAATAGAATTTATGAGAAGCTTAAGATTAGCTTTGTCGTCGGATGTATCTAGCCATTGACCAAGCGCACGAGAAAATCGACTTCTGATTTTTTGCTGGTCGTCAACTTCTGCTAAAAGAACAATGTGAAGAATAAATGGAAAGGCTTTCTCAGCGAAACCTATCATTCCTTCCACAATAAGGTCCAGTGCGTCCAAGAGAGGATCACCAGAGACTGAGCGGGTGAGCCATATGGATATGTTGCGTACCCAATGAGGGTGTGACAGCGCATCACGCTGCAAAAATAAAGATCCTTCTTCGGAACCATTACCAGACTTCTCCGCAGTGTCCGATGGAGGGATGTGATATGGGCTCCACTGGCAAGAGCTGTAGAAATGCTTTGATAAAGCGTGACGACATATGTCATCGTCAAGACCGTCTGATGTTGACACAATGGCGCGCAGAGCACTTTCTGCGAGGCCTGCTGCTCGATGATCATCGCCCAACGTCAAGGCATGAACAAGACCAAGTAGGCTTATTCTAGATGCAGGCACGTCCATGGAATTGACTGTAAGTTCCTTCATTTGTTTGACAGAAGACTCTTTCAGAAGTTCTTGGTGTAGGTGCCCGGAGGCTGCGAATGCCCTGCCAAGTACCCTGGCCGCCCAAGCCAGGTATTCGTCTCCAGCACCTTCTTTACAAGATCTCCAAACAGAAGCAGCAGTAGATATTGCAGCATCGTCCGAGCCCAAGATATCACTACGAAAAGATGCTGGGCACTGGAAGTTAGAAGATAAGTGCTTCAAAGCAAGATTTCTTGAAGTAGGGCTTAATAATGCCTTGGTTGACTGTTCATCTTCCAATAATTTCTTCAATAGACTGCTCTCTGGGCTGCCAGGCTCCCCATTACCGCGAGCTCGTATACGATGTGCAAATTCGAGCATGGAAAGCAGTTTTTCTTTCTGAGATTCGCTTAAACTGGGGGAGTTGTAGAGCGTAAGGTATTGCCCCAGCCACTTATGAAATTCTTGAGCCTTGCTTATAGTCGCTCGATATTGACTTTCCTGAGTCGTGGATGGCTGCGTAGACTGCAAAAAGGCTCGAAGAGGGGCAAGCATGGATAACATAATCCCTGCTAGGAAGGTTGGCTCGTGTTGTAAGTGTTCCCGGCCTGCTTCTAGGAGATATCTGACCATGCCAATAGCATCTCCAGCACATTCGGATCTGGTGATAAAGGGCCGTAAACTATGCAAAAGCATTTCTAGTGGATAACCGCTGTAGGCGGTTGTGCCAGACATGGCTATCAAGACCCGAATTTTGCGAAGGACAGCGCAAGCATGTAATGGCCCAAGTGCTGGATGTATGGTGTCAAAAAGTCTACGCGCAATCGATATTGTTAACGCTGGGGTATAAATTGCGTGGATTTCATGCATTGTCCGAGAACAAATACGGTGGATTTCGTCCTTGAGATATTTAGCCCTGAAATGCGGCTGCTGGCTTGCAGGTAAATCAATTGTTGAAGTACTCATGGTTCGGATATCCTGTAAAATACCCGCGGCTTGGCTGTACTGTGGATCTAGGCCAAGGTACTTTTCTAGACTCGATTCTTGATGTATATCGATCACATCGAAGAGGGTGGCGATGATATCAACAAAGTGAATGTTGACATATTCTAAAAAGCTGTCCTTACCTACCATATTCCTCAAGCGAGTCTCACTTCTTACTTGCTGTGAGCCTTTTGTAGTAGGCTTTGTACCAAAGTCTTGAGCGACGCTGTATGCCATAGCTTTGGAAAACCCGATGCGTACTAAATCATGTATAGATATGCCGATAATCGCTGCAATGGCCTCTATTGCTTCTTCTTGTCCACGCATTATCATAAGGGCAACCATTTCCTCTCGCGACTCTTCAATTAGGTCCTTGAGAGAATGAAAGCCAAAGATCTGATATGGCAAAGTTTGGATTGCTGAGACCTCAAGCCAAGTAAAGAGTATCTGTGAAGCAAAGAGCGTGAAGAGCTCTCGGGGACTTTCAACCCCAAGTGCCGAAGAAAGCACTAGCAAGCATCGCTTCGCATATGGAACACAACCAGGTATGTTCCCCGGTGCTTCTACAATATGATATATGCAGCGACGGAGTAAGGTTGGCCATGCTGATCCTATATTGGCAATGACTTTTAAACGATAGGCGATACCTTCCAACCAGTCCGGGTCGCTTGGCAGTTGTTCCAGCACATCTAAGAATAATTTTTCATGATCCTTCAGAAGATATCGCTCAAAAATACTTGGAAGTTGCTTGCCAACATGGAACTTGACTGAAGCATTGCTGGATTCAATGATTTTGAGAAGCCCTGTCCGTGGTGAAGGAACAGCCAGAGTCTCCCAATACTTTGGGTCAATACGATGTAGTCGTAAGAGTAGATCTGCGAGATCCTTCTGTACCTTCGGCGAAGTGATATCCTTGTCCAAAGCAACCTCAATGAACCATGTGTATATATCGATGGCACCTTCTGTCAAACCGCTACCATTTAAAGTCCAAGTTGACACGGTGCCGAGGAGAACCTCCGCGCAAAGACACTGGGCAATTTCACATCGCTCATATTCGTTGCTCATAAGTAATGCACCTAATTGCTCCACTAGACGAACGGCATCTTCTTCGTTGAGAGTAAGATCCGAGTGAATGACATTAAGAAGAAGCTGGTGGCAAAATAAAAGCTCCTCATATTCCAACGAAAGAAGGTGGTCCATAAAGCTTGATGGCACCACACCTGGCGTTTCAGGGCTTTTCGCCATAGCTACTGTCAAAGCCAACCTGCCGGTGATCAAGCGTTGAAATGACCTATGACTCGAATCCAATGCCAGGATTTCGCGAGGGAGTAGAGCTCTCTGGGTTTCTGCTCTTGAGCGACTTTTTTGAGTGGAGAATTCGTCATCAATATCCATCAAGTCGTCATCGACGGCTGTATCTTCGTCCATGGAGCTTTGTCGACGATTGACCTCTTCATTGAGGTCTATCAAGAAATCGAGCATAGTTGGTTGGAGCTCAGAGAGTTCCAGAATATTAGTCGAAGAAGGCGTAGGTATGTAATAACATACTGACTGCAATAGGGTCTCAAAGATTGCCTGTGAGCCTTGCGGGTTCGTGATATCCGTGTCTTTCAAACTCTGGAAAATCACCTGCACGAGATCTTTGACGGCATTGAGAAAGCCTTCAAACTGTGACGCAGGACACCCATTCATATGCGGAACTAGCAAGAGTGCGCACAGAAAGGTTTGCACGACGGTTTTTAGGGAATCGAGAGATACATAAGATGAAGATTCTCCAGAATTTGTAGTCCACTGATGTAGGAACGCCTCTACTTTGAGTAGAAGAAGCTCTAGCATGAGCTTGCGTATTTCCCGAAAATGGCTCGTGTCCAGCGTAAACACTGTTGACTCGGGGGACTCATACGACGGACAATTCTGGCAGTGGTTGTCACCTTCGGGCTTGCGGTCCAAAAGCAGGAGATAATATGACGTCTCTCTTGATATTGAAAATCTCCGCCAAGCTTGACCAATGGAGCCACATGGTGTTGATATTGCAGAGCGTAGATTAGACCTGGGCAGACCAAGCGTTGTGCGTAACAAGTCTAATATGCCATGTGGATGTACGTAGTTAACTACAAGAGAACGTTCAGCTGCAACAGTCAGCTTTGGACTAGTGGAGGCGGTGATGAACTTACAAGCTTTCCATTTATCAAACAACCAACGCATCACATGTTGGCAGGCCTGCAGACTTGCACCTGGGACCTCTGATACTCTAACGTGTAGTATATGCATCATGAGCAGGGCAGATGAATCGCAGAGGACAGCTGGCCCGCTCACATCTGCAGCCGTAATCATAGCGCTCACGTCCTCACTTATCTCATGGTACTGTAAAAGCCCATTTGCTAAGAGTGAATGTAACTGTACTGACGCAGCACGGCATGTTGCACTTAGGGTTACGCAACGTAGTCCCGCATACCAAAACTGTGTCCAATCCACGAGCACGCAGGACGCTACGACTTTTTGGTAGGTACAACTAGCACGAATAAGCACGGGAATATATGCTTAGGTATAAAACTTACCTTGCTATACACAGCAGTGCCCAAGAGTCAATATTACCGCGTTTGTCCGCGACACATCCCACTAGACGTCTCAGCAAATCCTGTAAAGTGTCGACAGAAAGCTGGGAACTTTGAAGGAAAAACAACAAGATCTGTAATTCTGATGCTCGGACATCTTCTTCGTCCGATATTAAAGTATCAGTGATCGGGCGTGAAGCGAGTGTAAGTCGCTGCCGTTTTCGAGGCTGTTCGTTATAATCATCAAAGTCATCGATATCATCACTCCTAGACCGCCTGGCAGTGTCATTTAGGTGGAGGAGATATTCCAGAATACCAATCACCTGCACGTTTGCCCAGTTCCTTTCGGATTTGGGATTGTGCGGCCGGAGCTGAAATAGATTGAGATGTAGAGGAGTATCGTGGTGTGCGGAAGTTTTGGCATCCTCGGCCATCTCTATATCATCTAACTGAAGACGGTCGCGCCCAGAACGCCTTGAATACTCAGTCTTCAAAACTTGAAGAAGGTCTGATAGCTGCAACACAATGTCTCCTGCATCGTCCAAGACGAGTCGTTCCAGAAAGAGTTGAATGTTGAACAGCAGGATCAGCATCTCATCCCTAACAGAATTCAACATCTCGTCTTTAGCTACCGTTTTTGCCTGCCAAAATCGGGTTATGATGGGCACGACATCCTGGGCAATAGATTGGCAAAGAGTGATACGGTCTGCATGGATCAAGGGAATGATGGAATTCATGATGGAGAAAGCAAGCTGGTGCGCGTGGCTCACGGAAGTGCTCTGAGAACGCAAGAAGACCAAGACACAACTCGTAATAGGGTCTTCCCTTTCCAGGACCGGAGCATTTGGGCTCGTGACGAGTGAAAATAAGCATTGCAACAGATCTTCAGCATTGCGCCTTGATATAGCACTTGATTGCTTCTGAGAAACAGCATTGCGGGGAGTTCTGTTCTGGGACCGGGATGCATGACTGAAATCCGCATCTGAAAAGCTTCGACTTATACCAGAGGACTCAGACTCGACTTCATCCAGATATTGGCGAACGCCCAAGAGACAGAAATCAACAACATCTAACCATGTGCTTCTCTTTAGATGCTCCACATTTGCCTTCGGCTCTAGTACAGCACCCAAGGCTCGAAGGTAGTGTTGGCTCAAAGGAGCACAATACTCGCCATTCGCAGTCGGTAGTGTTTGTGTTATATGATCGATGACAGCTTGAACGGTCTTGGTTTTCAGTCTTGAAGCACCTGCCCTGACTATGACCCTAACCACATCCGCGGAATATGTCAGCCTTGTGAGAGCAGTGACAGCGGTGGTTTTCTTAGCTGCCAAGAAGCTCTGCTTTTCCGTAAGGACGACTTTGAATATGACTTCGAAGATTCGATGATACGCTTTATCGGTAAGACTGTCTCTAGAAAGATATGAGCTCCGGCTTATATGAGCTGGGTGGGATTGGCTTACACATTGGCCGCTCTATGAGGTTTGTCGAAGATCGCTCTGAGGTCTGTTCAATTCTTAGAACCAAGGATCGCCATAAACTATCGGGACTCACCTTTCAACCCTTCTGTTCGCTGTTTCTGGTTGCCCTCTCGGATGGCATCTGCGGCGCATCAGTATTTGCAGCTTTTGCAATCAGGTAAGACATACCAAGGACCATATCCAGCCGAACCTCTCCTTTGTCGCCATTTGGCTGTCCCATCTTGGATTACACTCTCGATTATGACCCAAACCTTCGTCGGAGGCATTGCCTGGTATAAACGCCCTTGAAAGAAGGTTGTTGGACACAGGCCTGCTTTTCAGCAAAGTAAACAAATATTGCTGGGGCCAAGCCCAAGGCTGAGGAAGGTTCCTAAGAGTAGTTCTTCTTGGACGAACTTTTCAGGGAGACTCTTGATGGCCAAATGGTTACTTCCCTGTTGGCCTCGCCGATGTCAAGCCCATCATTGTTATTGGGAAATTGCCGGTCGTTTCGCTCTTCAAAGGAGGGGTTGTTTCTATTGCTTGAGAACTTGAAGGCACACAAGGCTGCAGAATCGCGGTTCGCGTCCAGAAGATCCCTGTCTCTATGAGCTTGGGATTTTCTACAAGCTACCAGCTTCAATCATTACAACTGGCAACGCATAATCCAACCGCCAGCGGCTAGCAACAGCTAAAGAGTAACATGTGCTTATTTTGAGATTGCTCGTCTCATGCTTCTTTCGAGACTTCATCCACCTTACCTGTGCGACTGGGCGCACTGAGGTGAACAACAATGGCCAACCCGAATAGTTTTGAAGGCATCAAAGACCTTCGCGCAGAGCTCACAGTAATTTCAGCAGACAGGCTTGTCAGCCTTGACAGACTTGTAGGACTTCTAGAAGCTCAGATTGAGGCGCTCCGAGGCCTGCTTGACAAGAAGACGCGCAATGAGCAGAGCCGGAAGAGTTTAACCTCTGGTGAGGCTCGTGAACGCCGAACTTGCTTTACAAGTACTGACTGCGAATGCTAGGGACCCTCAAACTTGGCGATCAAGAATTTGGCATCAATGAGGAATTCCAACAGAATGCTCTGCAACTTGCAGACGAAGTGGACCTAGACGAAGTGACGGCAGGCGCACTCTTTTACGAAGCACAATATGATGCTGGCTACCCAGGCCAATCGACCCTAGAATCTGCCATTATTCGGTTCCATCAGCAACGAATCAATACTTTGGATTGTTTGCGGATTATAGCGGAACTATCTTTGGATGTGGATCAAGATGATTTTGTCAGGCAGCTCTTTCAGAGAACCCTCGATCTACTAGTACAACCGCCCGAAGGGCCCCGAGATGCCTCTGGGAATGCGTCCAAATTTGTTCGCCAGTGTCTATCGAGTATGGGGGATGTCAGACAGTGGCTTCAAAAACTATCAGATAAATTAAATGGGGCTTCGGTGCTTGGTCAGGGACGACAGCCTGAGTTTCTTACAACTATTGAGTTTCAAAGAGGCAGCCTTGTGCGGCAGCATGAGCTCTTGGGCATGATCGTCCATTACTTCGTGAAGTCAAGTCGTTCTAGTATATCAGACTTCGAACATGTTCTCAGCGACGTGGCGAAGTTTAACAGATACGACAATCTTTTATGTAAGACTGGTTTTAACGAGTGTTTTATTCATACTAACAATGTATTTAAGTGCACTACTTTCCGGCGATTGCTGCTAATATCTCAAGATTCGGTGCCCCAGAAGGCGGCGGCACCATCGAAGAGGCACGTAGACTGAACGAAAAGTTCTTTCCCTCATCAGAGACAAAGTCATGGGCATTGCCATATGTGCATGCCGCTTTTCGAGCATGGTGGCTTGCAGAGTATAGCGGCTGGTACAGCGAGAATTATGGAGGTCCAGCGATAGCAGGAGCTAAACTGGATGAAGGTTGGTTATCTTCCCAAATGTGAATGTTAAACAAATGCCGTCTAGTGCTAATATCATTGCAGAAGCTAAGTTGCGCTCAAAGCAATTTACAGATGCGCTCAAGGATGGTGCCTTTGATTTCATTCTATCCATGTCAGCAGACGTCAAGGTAGGCGACTGGAGTGATCCTGCGAGGCATGGATTGCGGCAGTGGTTACAACGAAAAGCTCCAGCATTACTTCCCGATTCGGTACCATTCTCAAACTTCTTCCAAGGTGTACTAATGGAACAACTCGAGTCCTTCATCGAAGGCTTTATTACAAACTTGCCCGACGTGCTAAGGAAGTTGAGAGTTGATGAGGACGAACAGCGCCAGCTTAGCCAGTTACATGAGCATGATCTTGACCTAGAACGGTTCTTAGTCATCATATCATACTCGTTTGAGAACCGCCCGAAAGCTGCCATGGAAGGATTTTGGGATGTTCCAGATGGTGCGTTGATTGGCTTCATGCACTGGGCGTCTCGTCGTGCTTCCACGCCTCTTGTGAGCGCCTTCTGCGAGATGCTGCAGGCGCTTTCAGATGACGAAGACTGCGCAACACAAGCCCACCAATTTCTTTTGGATGATGGACCTCTCGCATCCGGTAAGATGAGACGTACCCATTCTCTTACTTGGAGAACCATTATTACCGAGCTAGTGTACTTTTGTGAACGAATTCGCAATCAGCCTTCGCTTCCCCAGTCTCAGTCATACCGAAACGAGAAGGCCAACGCCGATGCGGCTGAAACAGAGCCAGAGTCTGTCATGATGCTAGAATGCTATCTTCGACTCATAACCAAGCTATGCACCGAAAGCGGAGAAGCAAGAGACTTTCTACTACAACATCAAACTTTCCACCTTGTGGAAATGCTACTTCAGCTGGCTAGCAGTTCTATACTACCACGCTTGAGGGCTTGTGCTTTCACTACCCTACGTTCACTTGCGTCGCATAAAAATAGACAGGTTGGTGATTTCCTTTGGACTTCCCTCGACTTGTGGATATGCGGTGGTTATTCACCATCTTCGAACGCACCCAAATCTGCACAATCACAGGTCTCGAGCGCTGCCATACAGCGCATATTTCAGGAGATTGGCACCGGATTTGAGCAGCCCAATGCCTTCATCGAACTTTTGCATGCGCTGGTTCTTCCCCACGACGACGATGCCGGGCTTCATGATGGATTGTCGTTCCCAGAAAATCTTGGCTCTTCATTCCGCATGCCAGGGATCGACCCATATATCGATTTCGCTGTAGGTCAGATTTTTGGTGGCAGACTTGCGGATAGTGTGGATTCAGGGCAACTAAGATTCCTGCAATTGACGTGCTTGGACTTCATACGGACAAGTCTACAGACATTCAATGAAGACTTGGTTATCTTGGCCAATCGCTCAAATGTTTCTGTGGATACTGCCATAACAGCGTCAGATCTCGATACTTACGTGCGTTTGCACCCCTTCTCCAGGGTGATGGAATGGATCTACAGTGAAATGGTCATGTCTGCCCTCCTGGGGTCCTTGCACCAGGATGCTGCCGAGGTTGGAGCAGCTACACCCGACTCGCCATTGCTTGAGTGCCTCCTACGTGGAATTGAGGTAGCTACGCTGATTTTGGAATTGCAACCAACATACCTAGATATTATTCGGCCGGCAATCAAGCTACGTGCTGGTCGGAGACAGAACATTCCAAGTGCTGCCTACGCTAGCTTCGAGGACGGCGTTCTGAGCCATCTTTCTGTTGTCTCTGATCTTGGACTCTACTGTGGGCTCGGCCACTCTCATCTAACCATGGCTTCTCTAAAATTACTGCAGCGGCTCGCTGCGTCGCCAAAATTTGCTTCGCCCTCTGCTGTAACCTCAAGCAAACGAACGGATCGAAACAAAGCTATCGCGGCACTTGAAGCCAACAACGATGCAGAATACATCTCTTCTTGTTTGAGCAGTGCTATTGTGGAAAAGGTTGATTTCGCTCGCGCCCCTCTAGTTGAATCTTATCAAATTAAGGTCAGCATACTCGACTTCTTAACATCTTGCATTCAATCCTCACCTGGACGCCCTACCATAGCACACCTTCTTCTTGGTTTTGGTTGCGGCACCGACAAGCTTTACGTTATCCCAGATAGTCCCTTCAGCAACAATTCCTCTCTATTCCACATCATCTTATCAGAGCTGGCACTTGGGCTAGACATTTATGACGAAGAAAACGCTACGATGCTGTCTTCGCGCATTACACTCAGCTATAAAGCCATAGAAGTTCTCAAGTTACTCTGGTCATCTCCGTTGTCAGCGAATCTTACGATGACCGAAATGAGGGCTCAGCAGGCTCTGTCCAACATGTTCATCAGCGAGCCTGTTATACACCAGGATTTGACCTGGGATGGGATGCCAACCACGGATCCATCCTTCCTTTCATCGCCGCCGGCTGCCTGTCTATCAGACTTTCTTTCCCGGCGTGCATCGATGCTGCAATACATTTCTGCTGAACTGCTTCAGATTTTGCAAGGCCATTCACAATCTCTGAAAACACAGGTAGTTGAGACGCTGCTAGGCTCGACGAACGTAGACGGAGGTAAAATCCAAAATTCGACAATTTTTGACATATTTGACTTCATGGAATTCGATGTCAATCATATGATTCAACCTCCAGAAGATTCCTTTGTTGCGGATGTAGACTTTAGTGATTGTTTAGAGGAACTTAACGGCTCATCTGAACAAATTTTCAACATCCATAAGGTAGAAGAGCTGCTGTTGTTACGCCGTGCTGAACTGCAGAAGACTGGAGCACTCACGACTCCACACGATGAGGACCAATTTGGCCTTCAAGCTCAAAATGTCATGGCATTCCTCTTAGTGGACAACCAGATCAAGCAGCTCAAAGCTGGCAAGGTTGAGCTATTGCGATCCTGGGTCCAAGTGATGCTTGTGTTGATCAAAGTTGGAGATTTTACCGGCCCGACAAAGACCTCTTTTGTTTTGCAATCTTTGCAGACCATAATGCCTAGACTCGAAAACAGCTTGGAGGATGCTACTGAGGCCCTGGAGCTAGCTCGGCTAGCCAGAGGTCTTCTCTTTAGTTTCGACTTTAACGTCGGATCAGCTGATGGCGAGATAGGAGATCTGACAAGTGAGCGGCTATTCCACCTCTTCCAGGTGTCTCTCAGAGCTATTCATGCTCCTGCCTCAGTTTCGTCCCTTAAAGACACGTTTTACGAGATCTGTTACCGTTACTTAGCAGGCATGTCCGAAACTGCTAAGGTGAACCAAAGGCACAATATCCAGACTATTAGAGCAGCCGGAGAGCGACTGATCGATCTTATCTGCGATGATGCTTATGCTGGCGAACCCATGTGCAGGATTTCAGCACTATTGTTCCTCGGAACACTGGTGAGACTAGGGAATGATGAGAAATCGAAGTACATCATTGATTCTCTAAATCGCCTTAATTTCATCAATATCCTCGTTGATTCTATTCAGAACATGACAGATGACCTTCGAGAGACCTCCCATGAAGGTTTGTTGATGCAATTTTTTGCTGTATTGCAAATACTAACCTGCTGCTGTAGACACACCCATTCAGCTCGCGTACTGCAACGCAAGATTGTCTTTGCTGCTTCAAATATGCCAAACCCGTCAAGGGGCGACAGTGGTCCTCAATGCAGGCCTGTTCCGTGCCATTAGAGCATCGGGACTCTTTGCAATTGATCCCGATCTTGGAGTTGGTAAGACGTACTCTCCCAGAAAATAGCAGACCGAGTAACCTAACATTCATAGTGATTGATGATGCAAATGCTGTTAGCAAGCATTATGATCTCCTGGTCGCGATAATGAGAGTTATCTGTACAGCTGTGCTGAGTCGTGGGTCTCAAAACGAACAAACACTTGACCAGGGCCGTAAATTCCTATCCGACAACAGGCTGTCTATCCTTACTGTTTTCAAAAGATCCGCTGGACTCGGCAGCGGAGGCGCTGAGGAGAGCGTCGACGAGCTTGCTGATTCTTTCATGTTGCTGATTTCGGCAACCGGTTTCTTAGAGGTAAGACCTCGACAACAATTACGTTTGACCATGAGCTGACTGTCCTCGCAGTTTGAAGAGCAAACGAGTGTAAAGCCAATGTCAGCAAGGACATTCACCTAGTCCCAAAGGTTTTGGGTATGGCGTCTTTCTGGCTAGCGGTGCCGGCGTGTTGATGTCTTTGGATGGGAAAATTTGTAATGACCAATGTACATAATGAACCCGAACCTCCTCAAAATTTAGCTGGACGGATAGAGGCGGCAACCGCCATAAAAATCTTGGCACTTGAACAGGCTTAACTTGCTTCTCATGGCATGCCTCAAATGCTTTACAAATCATGCAAATGTGGTTCAAAACACAGAATCTATAACTCCTGTCCCAAATCCTAATGCTAATTGCTACTCTAAAGGCAAAGCAAAGCTCACGATTATGGTATTAGTGGCAGTAGTCTCACCACCTACTGTTGCCTCGCCTATATTACCGACGTGTCTGTTGACTAACCAAACTGCAACAATGTCCTTTGGTAATTCTTGAGCATTTTGATGTCTTATCAAACTGTTGTGGCAACAACTTTCAAAGAATAACTACCCAAAATGACAATGGTTCCAAGGGTCAGCCGTTTCTACTACCAATGCAGTAATTTTCCGACTCGGTCGCTAGAATTGAACGAGATGATGCGAAATTCTGCCTTGTACTATGGTACATTTCCAAGACAATGAAGGGGATACAGTAGGTATGTACAAGGGCTAAGATATATATCAGTCACGTGCTTCTTATCATGCCGGTTATCGCCGGCGCTTAGACTATCTCCGACGGGCAGATGCTAGTTCGCGTCATGGCTGCTGCGATAACTGGTGAAGCAAACAACTTCTTTCCGCATTCGAAATACGGTCCGTGCCGATTACAGTATGTAGCCTTCCTCTGTTTTAGCAGCGTCTCTAATCATCTTGCAGAGACATTGGCTATTCCGAGTCGACCCATTCTCAATACCATTACCTTTCGAATCTCCGCTCCCGTTCCTGGAACCCATTCATGTCCGCTGGAGGACCTATGAAGGCCGATGCAGCCTGCGAGGGATCCATCCGTTGAACACGATCCCTTATTCGCTCAAGCAACGACCAAGCGCAAAGTCTACGACAAGCAGATACCTGGAACTTCTGACGAGTTCGGTGATCAATCGCCTTCACCTGGGGCGAATCCCAAAAGATTGAAGACCACCCATACATTCTGCGACTCTGGACGACAAGTAGAAATGAATAAAATGATGGTGAATCAGCGATCTGTTGTAATTGATTTGACTAGAGGTTCCCTGCCTTCAAATTTCCAGCCTCATACCGGCGCAAAAAGACTGGTTATTAAGAACCTTAGAACAACCAGCAACAAGGACGCCAACGAGTATTATGAAAGGACTTGGAATGAGCTGGACAATGCTCTGACCTCAATCTTTGCCAGAGAACAACCAGCCACACCGTTAGAGGTTCTGTGTCGTGGAGTAGAGGCGACTTGTAGGCGTGGCAGGGCAGAAGAGCTCTTCAAGCATCTTAGAGATCGCTGCGAGAAGTACCTCGATTCGACCTTGCTTCCGCTCATACTGGAACAAGCAGGATCAACAAATGTAGATGGACTTCGTATGGTATATAAAAACTGGACAACATGGAACGAGCAATCAGTATGTTATTGGCAAATAAATAGGTAAACATGGGCTAACTAGACGCTAGACTCTTCTGCGCTCTATATTCAGCTATCTTGATCGATCGTACTTGCTGAACTCAAAGGAGAGACCGCAATTAGAGGATATGGGCATCAGCCAATTTCGACGGATGGTATTCACACATGGTGGCAGTTTGGGTGGTAGGGTACTGTCTGGCATGTGCGATCTGGTTGCCTACGACCGTGATGGCCAAGATGCGCTCTTCGATGCAGCTCTGTTGAAAGAATCCGTGTCAATGCTTCATATTTTCGGTATTTACGGCAGATCATTTGAGCCCAAGTTTATCAGACAATCGGAGGCCTACTTTGAGCAGTTTTCTGAGGAGCGAAGGGCTACATCCTTAAAAGAGTATATCAACGCTTGCGATAGGCTTTTGGCAAAAGAAGCCGTTAGGTGTGATGCATACAATTTCGACAGCACTACGAAAAGAATACTTCTTGACAGCGCCCATAGAATACTGGTCGAGGAACGATCCGAGACGCTTCTCGATACTGAAGGCGTGTCGAAGCTCTTAGACACAAACGCGATTCAGTCAATGCAGGCACTATATGACCTCTTGAGACTTTCGAACATCCAGAACAAATTGAAGTCTCCTTGGGAAGTATACATCAAGAAGACAGGCTCGGCAATCGTTAGTGACAAGGAAAAGGTTGATGAGATGGTCCTTAGACTGCTTGAGATGAAGCGCACACTAGATGTCATTATTCGAGACTCGTTCAAGAGAGACGAAGAATTCACATACAGCTTGAGAGAAGCGTTTGGGAATTTCATCAATAACCGGAAGAACACCTCCGCATGGGGAACTGGTAATTCGAAGGTCGGAGAGATGATAGCCAAATATATCGATATGCTGCTTCGAGGAGGTTTGAAGGCTGTGCCTCGATCTTTGATTTCTGATGCCGCAGATCGAAGTGCAGCTGAACAAGGTGGCCAGGCGAGTACTGGAGATGAGGATGCAGAGCTCGATCGGCAACTGGACCAAGCATTAGAACTCTTCCGTTTCATTGAAGGCAAAGATGTGTTCGAAGCTTTCTACAAGAAGGATCTCGCAAGAAGACTCTTGATGGCACGAAGTGCGAGTCAAGATGCTGAGCGAAACATGCTGCAGAAACTAAAAGGTGAATGTGGTTCGAGCTTCACACACAATCTTGAGCAGATGTTCAAAGACCAGGAACTGGCTCGAGATGAGATGATCTCCTACAAGCAGTCCCTTAGCAATACCAGCAAGACGACCATGGACTTACAAGTCAGCGTCTTGTCAGCAGCAGCATGGCCAACGTATCCTGATGTCAAAGTCAACCTCCCAGCAGAGGTTGCGAAACACATTGAGAAGTATGACCGCCACTACAAGCACAAACATACAGGTCGACGATTGACATGGAAACATGGTCTTGCACACAGCATTGTCCGAGCGCAGTTCAATAAAGGAACGAAAGAGCTTCTCGTGAGTGCATTCCAAGCCATTGTCTTGGTCTTGTTTAACGACATTGGACCGGATGGAAATCTGTCGTATACAGACATTGCTGGCGCAACGGGGCTTGTAGATGCTGAGCTCGAGCGAACACTCCAATCACTAGCATGCGGCAAGGTCCGTATCTTGCAAAAGCATCCAAAGGGCCGGGACGTCAACCACACAGATACCTTTACAGTCAATCTTAACTTCACAGACCCAAAGTTCCGAATCAAGATCAACCAGATTCAATTGAAAGAGACCAAAGAGGAGAACAAGGAGACACACGAGCGCGTGGCCCAAGACAGACAGTACGAGACCCAAGCAGCGATTGTACGAATTATGAAGAGCCGGAAGACGATGGATCACGCGAACCTCGTAGCTGAGGTCATCAACCAAACCAAGTCTAGAGGTGCAGTCGAGCCGGGCGAGATCAAGAAGAACATCGAGGTATGTTGTCAGCGCGTCCCTGAATCTTGGCTACTTAGCTAACACCATGCAGAAACTCATTGAGAAGGATTATCTCGAGCGTGAGGATGGGGCGTACGTGTACCTAGCATAAAGGTGGGAATTTAGGCCTATGGATTCATGGTTCTCCACAAGCAGTGTTGCGATTTGCACCATGCTGTGCGTCTTGTGGTTATTCTAATGCTATGTTCACACTCCTTGTCCAGTTGCTTGGCTTGGTGGCTGCACTTTAAATTTAAATTTGAAAGAACCATTATTCACATCCACTACCTTTACTCAAAACATATAATGGTCCATTTTGGTCTTGCTTTTTGGGTTCTTGTAGGCTACGATTAAACCTCATCCAAGGACCACAAACTATTATCACCCATGGCAAGCTACTGGTCTTTACAGCTTGGTATGGAGAGCCGATCGAGAAGTGATCAAGTTGCTAACCATAACTTGGCTTTTTTATCAATCGTATGATGGAAATTAATTAGAATTCTAACGCTCTAGTACCAAAAAGCACGACGGAGATCATAAACATTGCCTGATTCAAAAATTTTCATTAACAATTATGTACATTTTGCTCGCTTAAGTGTAAAGAATGTATACCAACGTGCCACCGACAAAGAGTCCTCAGACCTTCCAACACTTCCTCAGACTACAGCATCATTTTCCTTCACATTCTGATTCATGCCTTGAGAATGCTCAAATCGAACTGGGGCGCATCCGGGGTAATCTCCACAATCGCCGGGCCGGCAATGACCGTGCTGTCATCAACCATACCGGAGTCGTTCGACGTCAAAAAGAGGTATGACTGGCCCGCGAACATCGCCGGCACGGTGGCGGACATAAAATCGCTGCTCATCGTCACGGGGACGGACATGATCTCCAGCCCGCTGACAAATGTCGCGAAAACGGTGCCGGTGGGCATCTCCTTGGGGGCGAAGTTGATCACGGCCATCGGCGCGGTCGGCATGCCTGAGATGATGCTGAGGGCTGGGTAGCTCTTGACGGGCAGCGCGGCATTGGTGGGTGGGCAGGATTTGATAAAGGGGGAGGCGATGGTGTAGACGGCGTTGATGCCCATCGGCGTGCCGAAGACATTGGCCATGGGAATCTCACCCACGGCATTTCGCTGCGCGGCTTGGTGCAGGGCTTCGGTGACTAGAATGGAGCCCGCGACGGTGAGGTATGCTTTCTCAGTGATGTCGGCGGCGGCACCGAGATAGGCGGAGACGCCCACACCTTCGATCACCGAGGCCAGCTTGACGAAGGATGCCGCGTCGGTGTAGGGGAATTGGTATTCGCATGCTGCTACGGGAGCGGCGCCGGCGGCTTTCAATGCGGCTTCCAGGTACACGACGTGCCCTTCCTCGTCGTGGGCTACGTACTTCAGCTGGTTATAGAAGTCGGCTGAGAAACCTGCAGCGGTGAACTCTTCCGGACCCATCTCAGAGAGAGCTTTCTTATAGAAGGCATTTTCGAGGTGCTCGAGCTGTGAGAAGACTTAGTGTGAGCTGGAAGGGAAGTTGGAGTTGTTTTATCACTCACGGTCAGGGCATATTGAAGAATGTCTGCATCAGTCACTCCAGTTTGCCTCTTCATGTTCCATGTTGGGACTGCTGAAGTGGCGGAGAAAGCTAGTGCCAGACTGACTGCTAAAGTGAAATGCATGGTGAATGCTGGATGGACTGATTTGAACTAGGGCTAGAATAGTTTGACAGTATATTGCTGGAGAGAATATATTGCTTGAGAGAGAATGCGAGGGAAGTTTGGAGCTGCAAAGAGTTCTCATATATAGACCCTTTGCAGCTCCAGAACGACCCTCCAGATAGAGATCAAATATCGTCATAGATGAAGGACAGGGAGGATGGCCCAGCTTCCGGCAGGCGACAACTGATCATTGTAAAGATTTCATACTAGTGCATACAAGCCGGCACTTACACAGCACCAAGAGGGCATTTACGAGAGAGGAAGTATATCTTTCCACGGACACTAAGCCGCATGTAGTGATCAGCTGTCTGCATTGGGTCGGTCTGGACTACCAGAAAAGCTTGAATATTCAGCTGCAGGGAAAAGTTAATGAGCTACACCTACGAATAGCACTTCTGTCACTTAGCTAGGGACTCAGCACTATGCGCACCAAGCTATCAAGGTGGGGTAAGGTTCGAAGAAAGTTGACGCCACAGAAGTAGAGATGACAGCTCGTCCTGAAGAGACGACGACAAAGTTCGGGTCGTCAGGCTTCCGCACTAGATTGTCTTACCCTAGCTTAGCTTAGTTCCTGTTCTCGGACTCATGGACCCTAAACGCTCATTTAAAGATGGAGTATATCCCATATCAGGTCGTCCAAGCTCTTAAACTAAGACGCTAGCTGGCAATAGAGAAGATCGTGCTGTAGAGATCCACTTCTACCCTCCCATTCGGGACATTGCTGCTCTGGCATTGTGTCGCCGGAAACCCATCATCCGAAGAACCTGGATGGAAATTCTCATTCGGATCATTGACATGGAAAATCAAATGCCGCTCTTTAGGCAACATTGCAATACATTCAATGGAAGTGGGCCACGCTAGGGGGCAGCACAATACGAGAAGACCCGATAGAGTGCGGCAGGCGCTGAACCCGACGCCTGTTGTAGGAGGGACTACAAGCATCGAGGCAAGTGTCAAGGGAGTAATGTTGAAGGTGGTGATGCTGAAGAGAGTTCCTGGGGTGAAGGTCCCAAAGGGGTGGCTAGTCCAAACGGTCGGATGCGTCACTTACCGAGCTCTCTAGCTCATTGTCGTCGAACCACGGCAACTGCCATATCATGGTGACGAGTATACGCCACGAGACGTATTTTGCCCTTGCTCGGGACCACTCTGAAGAACTTCGGGTGAACGCTGTAGCTTAACAGCTTCCAAGGTATCGCCACAGTAGGTGGTCTCGAACATCAATGGCTGTTTGGGCACTAGGGCCATTAACATACTAACTCCACGTGAGGTGGAAAGACTATGACAACTTCTAACAAGGCGACGACTCTTGTGGTCAATACCGTCCAGAGAAGCAAATTTTACTGCTGGAGTATTTTCGAATATCGAGAAATCTCGGCATTTGAGGGAGTTGGTACGGCTGAAAGTGAATTTGTACAAAGTGCTTTTTATTAAAATCAACTATCTACAGCAAGTGCCTTTCCCAGGTATCATTAGAAGAAGTGGGGTTTTTGAGAGCAGACCAATTCCCAAAGCTATCGTTCATCCATGCTTCAATGCGCCATTTCCTTTGCATGCATCTCATCGTTTGATACAAACAACATCATTCCCGCCTACAAAATCCCAAAACTCCATGAAAATGATCGCCGCAAATGTGTAGTGTCAGGTTAAACGAAGGGGTATTGAAGTCAAGAATCATAAGCCGCCGCTACTCCAGGCGCTGGTCCTTCCAGGTCGACAGCTTCCACTGTATTTCGAAGCTTTGCGCTCTCGTTAACAAGGTTACCGAAGTATTTCCGGGCAACCTCGCTCTCAATCTTGACCTTACGAGTCTCTTCTTGCTTCGTGCCAAGTTGCTCTACAGAGCGCTGAAGACCAACTCGGAGATTATCAGCAGGAAAGCGGAGCACCTTTCGAACCGACGAAGAAATCCGATCACTGTTTGTATGGACGTAATCTATGGCCTCCAGCTGAGCAGATACTTTGCTCGACAACCGATGTGGCAGGGAGTGAGGTATCTGGCTTAGAATGTAGGCAGTGGCGGCAACGGCTATGATATATGTCAGTAGCTAATCCTGAGTAGGACAACGATGGTTTCTTACCTGTTGCAAGAATCCCCGGGATGATGAGATGTCGTAGATTGTTGTTACCAACAACCTTCACTCCTGCAAGAGCTCCATCGATCCAACCATATCCACCAAGCATTCGGCCTCCTGCTACGGTCAAGACTGTCATGGCCATACCAGTTCCCGCCATCTTTTCCTGTTTCTGAATGATTGTCGACCAATCAAAGAAATCCCACAGTTCCGTCTCGATTTCGACTTGTTTTGCTAGTTTGTCTCGCTTTCTAGTGAACATGACATCGCTGCGGAAGCTAAGATCGGTATATTCGTCGCCAAGGTGAAGGAGACCTAGCTGTTTGATAGAGCTCACGCCATCGACCGTGCGTCGTCGTGCATGCTCCTCGCATGCAATGACCGAAGCCGAGATTTGAGATAAGATAGCCTCCTTCAGATCTTCTGCATATTGGAATGCGTTGAAAAGACCTGGATACTCGACACCGAGGTCTTCATCTCCAGACTCTGCAATAGCAGTTGTTAAGGTTGATCTCGTGTGGTCGTAAATACCCTTGCAAGTAGCTTCGATGGTCTTGTCAATGTCATCGCTGACTTCTGCCTTCGCCTTCTTTGATGCTTCCAGAAGAGGCTCGAGTTCATTGAGCTCCCTTGTAACTCGATCCAACTCCGATTGTGCTACTTCTTGGTTGACAGTAGCTAAAGTATGAACGTCACCAAGCACATTGAGTAAGTAAGTCTTGGCTGGAGCAAGTTTGGAACGAGCACGCTTCTCCAGAACAAAGCGACGCAAAGATTGCTCGAGATTTTCGAAGTCCCGGATTTTCTCCTTCTCCTTTCCTTTGCCCTTTCCTTGGGGCTCTCCATCGTCATCTTCTGGTCCATCTCCGCCACCTCCGCTAGCGCTTCCACTTCCGCCACCATTGCCTCCAGGTCCTGGAGGTGCTGAAGGAATTGCATTGCTTGACACAAAATGTACCAATTCCGCTGACTCCTTGAAAGTCCGAGGGCTGAGACCAGCAACCTGTTCCAGAATCATCTTTTGGCATCTTTGCTTGTCTCTGATATTGTCGTAGCCATTGACAACAATAAAGATGTAGGCTTTCTCAGCTGCTGCTGCCCAAATGAACTCCTTCGCAGTTTGCGTAAAATGATTGGCGGCTGAGACAACAAAAACAACCACATCGATTTCTTCTTGTCGTGCAAAGACCGCTGTGGTCTTCGTGGTATCAAGGTTTAGTCCTGGGGCATCGATGATGGAAATATCAACAACTCCATTGTTAAGAAGAGATTCATCAATGGTTCTGACATCCTTCACGTATACCTTGCATTGAGTGTAGGTGTCGTTGTCTGTGACAATCCTCTCCAACTCGCGCAGAACAAAGACATCATATGTACTCTCGTCGTGACGGTCGTAAATGACATCTTTATGAACAGCATGAACTTCTTCAACACCCCCGTTCTCTCTGGCATCGAGAACTTCGCAGAAGATGCTGGTGCATGGCTGTTGGTCCTCTGGCAAGATCTTTCGTCGCAGGAGAGCATTGCAAAAGGTTGACTTGCCAGTGTTAAGATCTCCAGTGACTAAGACTTTGCTTGATGTGTCTTCAATTCGATCCCGGAGTGACAGGAGATGCTTGATACTCGTGCTGATTTTGCCGTCAAGTAGCGATGCAATCGAGTTCTTCTCCAGAGAGTGAACCAATTCGGTCTGGTGTAAGGCACCAAGCTTCAGATCCAACTTAAGTATAGAGAATTCCTGTGCAATTTGTGGTGTGATCAATCGTGGCTCGGGTACTGATCTTTGCTCCGCTGCGGTGCTTGATTCTGGCTCCGTACTATTCTCCCCAATCGAGGTAAGCGACCTACGCATTGAACCAGGTCGAGGTGGTTCGGATAATGAAGTCGCGCCAGCTGCGGTCGACTGGGTATGAACAAGACCGGGTCGAGGATCACGTCGTTGGGGTTGGCTGGCCTCTGCACGTTGCACCGAGGGATATGTTGCGGGCCACGATGCGTTCATCTCCTGTAAAGATTTCAAAGTCTCGACAACCCTATTGATCGATCTGCCAAGGGCCACTCGGTGTTGGTTGTACCATAGCTGGTGGATGGCGCTCGCTTGCTGTCGTCGTTCATTGTCGGCAGCTTGACTGCTTTCTCCTCTGACCATGGGTGAATGCGCAGGCGAAGGCCTGTCCTCTGTGAATCGAGGATGCCAGCCTTGAACACTGTCGCCAGCCATACTTCCTCCATATCCAGAGTCGGTGTCCAACATAGCTTGTAGTCGTGCCGCACTCTCCGTAGTTGATCCTGATCCGACAGTGACATATTGAGGGCGACTGGAGACTGGTGGCGCGTTGCTGCCATTGGCGTCGTTCGAACCTCCTGCTGAATGCCCGCTCCCCTTTCCCTTTCCATTCTGATGTTCCTGACTCATCTTGATGTTGTGTTTTCCATTCGGGTGGAAAGGAGTAAATTTTTCACAGTTTTGTATTGTTTTGATGATGCATAGACTTGGACAATGCGAGCTCACCCAAATGCTTGATAATTAATTCCGCGCCCCATAATCGCAACTGCTGGCTAGCGTCGTCGCCTGTGATCTCAGGCACAGATTCTTATCGCTCTCGGCTCGGGTTGACTCAAATGACGTTCCGAGCCTCACTGCACCTGGCACTGCTCAGGCAACCTTACAACTGCTCAATCACTCCAATTTTGAACAGGCCCCAACAACCATCATGAATGTTGGTCAACGTGTACACTCACAGCCTGTCTGAGTGCTAATGAATTGACACAGATTGTTGAATGGGCTTTCGGAAAGCGTATGACGCCCGCCGAGCGTCTGCGCAAGCACCAGCGATCTCTCGAGAAGACTCAGAGGGAACTTGATCGGGAGAGAGTGAAGTTGGAGAACCAGGAGAAGAAATTGATCCAAGAGATCAAGAAGAGTGCCAAGAATGGCCAGATGGGAGCCTGCAAGATCCAAGCCAAAGATCTCGTCCGAACACGACGATATATCGAGAAGTTTTACTCTATGAGGACACAATTACAAGCCATCTCACTTCGTATTCAGGTACCGTGGCCTCTGTTATATTTTGGAGAACGTGGACTAAATCAGACGGATCATAGACTGTACGCACAAACGAGCAGATGATGCAGGCGATGAAGGGAGCAACGGGAGTGCTAGGCAGCATGAATCGGAGCATGAACCTGCCAGCCCTTCAAAGGATTGCCATGGAGTTTGAGAAAGAAAACGACATAATGGACCAGAGACAGGAGATGATGGATGATGCCATCGACGACGTTACTGGGCTAGAAGACGAGGCTGATGGGGAGGAAATTGTAGAACAGGTGCTGGAGGAAATTGGGGTAGATTTGAAGCAAGCTGTAAGCACATATTGATCTTATCGTGACAGGTTACTGACAGTATCTAGATGGGCGAAACTCCGCAAGGTCTGCAGAGCAGTGCAGTGCCGGAGTCCAGGGTTGCTCAAGCTATTGGTGGGGGTGGTAGTGGTGACCCGGGAGATGATGATCTCCAGGCCAGACTCGACAGCCTGAGACGATAAGCATTTCCGCGTTTTGTTTAGTAGCAGGCGTTCTTGAGATCAAGAAACGGCGTTTGGAAGGGAAGCTTGTTGCACAGATGATTTCACACAGCCTTGCAGTCCTTCTTGCAGCTTACCTGCGCTGCGTACCTTACCTACCTTACGTATCTAGCTACCTCTAGGTACGTAGCAGAAGCGGGCCGGCCATTATCAGCCTTGGGGAACGCCTTGCAGCTGTTGGCGCAGCGTCGTAGGAGTGGTAATGTACAGAGCCTTCTTTCGGGCATTCTTTCATTTACCCGCCGACAAGCTTGACATGCAGCTTGGTCGTTTGCTTGCTGGTTTGTACACGGCATATTGCGACTTTCCGCAGCTATGTTGGTCGTACCTAGGTACTGCATCCCCCAACTCAGGAATGTGATGGTACTAAGGTCAATCATGGTAGAGTAGCAAACAGTTACCTTCCTGGTCGGCTGGGCACGATGCGACGATTGGCCGCTTCCCATCGCCAGCATGGTGGGTGATGGAGTGGTAGGGATCGCGTTTACGTGCATTGTTCGAGAGGTCTAGAATCGTGCGACAACGACCCCTCTCTCGTCAACCCCACATAACCCAGCAAGGCTACGCTGCGACGGAGCCTAAAAGCACAACATACTGTAGCACAGCCCCAAACACCGCAGCCTTGAGTTTACAGGTGCCCCAGTGCGCCGTCAGAAAGCGCGATAAGAAGGCAATGCAGTCTGATCAGGCAGGCAGGCGACAGTCCGACGAAATGACTGTGTATTGTTGCTGTTGCTCTCCCCGTGACTCGTGTCGATGGGTACTGCCTACACTTCACTTCCACCCTTCTGCAGTACCTTCTCGAAGGCCCCGGAAACCAGAATGAGACCAGTGCCCGCATACCCAGACAGAGCATACCGAGCCCATACCTGAGGAGACCCTGCAACCTGCCCTCTGCCTAACGTGCCTGGAAACCTTATTCTTATCCCCTCTCACTCATCGTCTGCAACCCAACCCAACCCAAACACAATCCCTCCTGCAAAAGCCCACTTCAAGCGCCGTCAAGCCAGACCGGACAAGCCTGCGAGCCGGCCTCCCAGCTCCAATCTCCGTCTCCGAGGTGCGACGATCTACCCATCTCATAAGCTGTAACAATAGTAAGCAGCCGGCCATCGTCAGCATAGCGCCCAGCCCACACGCTTTCTATTCTCCCGACCCGCCCAGCAACACGAGGCTCCGGCAGAGCAGAACAGGACACTTTTCCGACGGTCGCAGCATCGCAGCAGAGAAGCAGTGCAAAGGCAGGAATTCGTCGCAAGTAAGTGTGGCTGTCAACACGCCTGGGTGCCGGGAGTGGCAGCTGTGACTTGGCTGGAAACGGTGATTTTACCAAAGCGCCTACCTCTTGCACCTGCACCTTCTTTCATACCCCACAGGACGTCATTACCTACTAACCACATCAGCTGCACAAAGGCAACTTCTACCTTACTTGGCGATCCACGTTCCGACTTCCACCACGTTCAACTTGCATCTGTCCTGAGAATCCCATCTTCACCCTCCAGCGGCGCACCCATCCTCTCGACATTGCGATACCGAACTGCCTTACAGATTGGCCTCATCACGATACCCCTCAGTGCCTCCATACACTTCTGCCTCGGGTATCTGCAACTGCAACTAACTACGCAACCCACCAATCCTCATCTCGCGCCCAGCGTCTCCTCACGAGACCTATACCTCAAATCAGCAAGCTGGCAGGTAAACGGAGGAGCTTCTCCTCCCAGGGAGGTCTGCTGAACAGGATGTTCGGCAGCTCTGGCTCCCCGCCCAAGGATGGAGAATCAACCATTTCCCTCGCAAAGAATCGCAGCGAGTCCTCGGCCACATCCAATAACAATGACCCTTCTACCACCTCCCCTTCCAGAGGTACAGAGGATGCTGGAAGTGGAGAGAAGAGAAGTGGTAATGGCAGCCCGACCGGGCGACAATTGGCGGACAGTGGCAGTACTGGCGAAAAGAAGCGGCGGAGTAGTGGTGTCAGTGGGAAAGCCAGCTCACTCATTGCAACTGCAAAGAACTCATTACACTTCAATCAAGGTTCGAATACACGGAGTTCCGAGCCAACGTCCACTCAGACACCTTTGCAAAAGCTAGGAAAGACAGACCCAGCCTTGAGCGTGCCTCAGGGCCAGCATAACAACTCTGCAGGAGAATCAATCCCCGGACCGAGATCTACTTTCCGTGTGGGTGTATGGGAGGACAAGAACAAGAAATGTCGCCGAACGATGGAAGATACACATGCGTTTCTGTATAATTTCCTGCACACGCCGGCTCCAGCTTTAGGGTCTGAATCTGCTTCCGCAAGTCAAGCCTCCAAGTCTACTGACGAGATCGCACCAACCGACTCTTCGGCCAGCCTTGCACCTACTGTGTCATCAGCAGATATGATGGAGACTGATAACGGCTATTTTGCCATTTTCGATGGTCATGCAGGTACTTTTGCGGCCGACTGGTGTGGAAAGAAACTCCACATTATCTTGGAGGAGATGATTCGCAAGAACCCCAACACCCCTATCCCTGAACTCTTAGACCAAACCTTTACAACGGTCGATGCTCAGCTCGAGAAGCTACCTTTGAAAAATAGTGGTTGCACCGCAGTTACGGCTGTTCTTCGTTGGGAGGATAGGATACCTAATGCTCAATCAGCGACTGGTTCCACAGCCATTGCGCCAGCTGCTGCAGCTGCAATCAGGGCCGCAACGGAGGCATCAAAGAGCGAGGGTAAAGAGGACGACTCGCATGATCCAAGTAAGGCTTCATCACAAGCACCGAATGCTTCTGTGAGTGCCGAAACTCACGCCAAGCTGAAAAACGTGGCATCTCGTCAACGTGTTCTCTACACTGCAAACGTTGGAGATGCTCGGATCGTGTTGTGCAGAAGTGGTAAGGCGCTTCGACTCTCTTATGATCACAAAGGCGGTGATGAGAATGAGGGCAAACGCATCGCCAATGCTGGAGGTCTTATTCTGAACAATCGCGTCAACGGTGTCTTGGCTGTCACTCGAGCACTCGGAGATGCCTACATGAAGGACTTGGTGACCGGGCACCCATACACTACGGAGACTGTGATTCAGGCAGATCTGGATGAGTTCATTATTCTTGCTTGTGATGGAGTAAGTCGAGTATCCAAATCCTTCTTCTGTTTGGCATACTAACTTTCATGTAGCTATGGGATGTGTGCTCTGATCAAGAGGCTGTTGATCTAGTTCGTAACGTTGCTGATCCCGTCGCTGCTGCTAAGCAGCTTGTGGAATACGCGCTGGCTCGCTTCAGCACTGATAACCTCTCGTGCATGGTCGTCCGTTTCGACAAGTCTGCACTCCTCTCTACAACCAAAGAACCATCTGCGGCAATTGGCGTCGAAGGAGACCCAGCATGCATTCCAGGCAAGATTTCTGAAGTCGACAAAATTGTCGGAGAAGCCAAGCGGAAGGTCAAGGAAGATGGAGTCCCGGGCGTTGGTGTGTCAGGAAGCAACAGTGGCAAAGGTCATGACCCTGTACTTATTGATGATGAAGAAACCCAAAAAAGAACCAGCATGGAGAAGGTCGTTGAAGAAGAACCTGGTTTAGTAGAAGGGGATTCGCAGGAAGTCACAGGCCTTGACGGCGTGAATAACTTGTCAGATCCTAGTCAGCCTCAGACAGCGGCAAAATAACATCAAACAACACGATGATGTGCATGCGCAAAGATGGCTAGATGGGCAAAAGGGAAGTTGGGGGAAGAAATGCATTAAGACGATTTCTTTGGTTGGGGGCGGCGGGATTTGCGTCTAGGCATTCCGGTATCAATCAAATGTCATACGTTCTATGGACGACAAGGCAGGGATTCAATCCCGGCGCATGTGGGGAGATGTAGTATTTGACTCTTTTTCTTTCTCTTTATGTGCAGGATGTGCATGATACGATGTTCGGGGGAGGAAGGGAGGATAGACAGGGGCCTCAATGATCATGAATGGCTTCGGCCTGGTTGAAGGATCGGGTTTTTCACTTGTCTTATAAGGACTCAGCTATGAGCCCACCACAGAGTCTTCTCCCTCGTTTTGTATGATTGCCCGAGAAGGAGAGGAATTGAAAACATTTAAAGGGGATCCCGAGAACGAAGAAGCTGTCAAGTTGAACGAGTCCTCTATATCGATCTCCCCATCTGCTCTATCCTTTCGTTCCTGAGTAACCAGATAGATAGGTATTACAAATGTTTATTATTCTTTCGTCTTTTATTCACTTCCCAGCCCCGCTCTCCCAAACATGCTTCTGAAGCTTCCTCCCGTCATCCAAATCAAAAGAAGATGGAGAACAGGGACAGACCGAGTTTGTTCACTCAACGCCAACACGATATATATACGTCACGGAAACGGCCAAAGAAGTTGTATATGTATATGTATATATGTGTATAATATATCTATGAGTGTGAGAATATAAGATGCAAGATGTGATTTCATCAGTCGTTAATTGGGGTCCCTTTCCTGGTCCCTATTCCTCTCTAGAAGGAATGTAGTAATAATAAAGTGAGAGAGTTTCATGAGGCCTCATCTAGGCTAGGCCGGCAATAGCCTTCTCTTACACCTCATCTATGTGTAAGTAGAGGCCATGATGCTTCTCTGTTTCCCCATCCTCCCAAGATGGCTGTCCAGTTCAGGACGTATGAAAAATTCGCAGACAAGAAAAGCTGCGTCCGAGATCTGTCTCTCAACACTCGATTCCTTTCATTACAAGATCCATCGAATCCCTGCCTTAGCCAGGAGCAAACTTGAGCCAGGCTAGCAGGCACCAGCATGTGAATGGAAGACGAAATTACATGACTCCTCTTGCTCCCTGCTCCATTCACCTATACACTAGTACGCCAGACCCCTCTGTACACTCCTTTCCAGGACTCCTCATCAATCACAAGGAAAACCACGAGAAGAAAAAGTAGAGAAATATTTACAAAGTAGGCGCCCTCTTCAGGCCTACACAATACCTTACGAATAATTGGTCTAAGAAGTGCGCATGCTTGATGCCTTTGGGTCTCCGCTTGGCGAATTCGTCAATGGCACCTTGGACGCTATACCCACACCTCTCGATCAGATAGCAAACGATGAAGTAGCCGGTCCTGTTGAAGCCGTAGTGACAGTGCACTCCTATGTATGCAGATTTGCCTGAAAGTTCTTCGCGCAAGCGATCAATCAGTGCGATGAAGGATGTTACTTCTGTGCCGGTAGGAGGAATCTTGGAAACGGTGGGAAACTTGTGGTATTTTATGCCGCCTTTCTCCAAGCCTCGAGGATCATAGACTGGCGATTCGTGTGAGATATCGACAATGTATTTGATCTGTGATTGCCATTCTCGGACAAAAACTTCAGGGCAATGACTTTCGTCAACCTCCCGAAGTGTCTTCATAGCTCGGAAGATTCCAGCAATTGGCTCAGAGACGGGTGCTACTGCTTGCCACTTTGCTAGATTCTTCACGTCCCATTTTCCTGAGGTAGACAGGAATTGAAGCTGCCAGCCAAGCGAAAGCCTTGGTGATACTTGAGTATGCAAGAAATCAGATATAAGCCCGGCGAGGGTCCGGGCTGTGGTTGGAGTGTAAAGTAGTGCATGAGTAGCAGGAGACGGTAGAATCGTTGTCTTCAGAATAGCCCGTGGTTTCAACAACTGTGGAGGAACGGCAGAAAATTCTTCATTTGGAGTTGAGGGATCTGAGTGCGGTGATCTTGTTACGTTGGTGTCGACTTCGAGTATCTGGCTTTCGTTCTCGAGGTCAAGAGTTTCTGAACCTGCTGAGACCTCTCTCTGCAGCGATGTATCAACCGGTGCTGCAGCATCTACCAGTGGCTCACTTTTCTCATCCAGCTCAATCTGTACAGGATGAGACTTGCCGAGGAATAAAGCTATCTTCTCAAGCTCGACGGGTTTTGTGATATGGTCGTCCTCGCCCGCGACCAAAAACACTGGGACTTCGAGACCAGACCAGACTTTACGGCCAGGCAAGCCACCCATAGGTTCGCCGTTCTGGTAGACTGGTATTGACCCTGTGGCCATACGTCTCCAGACTGGAGTTTTGCTTTGGCTGTTGAAGCGTTCCTGCAGCTTCTTGGTTTCTTTATCAGCATCCTTGCCAACGAACCGACGCACACTCGCGCTTTCTGGGCCACCACGGCGATCCCACCGCCGCCAGAGATCAAACACTGTTCCTGGGATCATAAGAAGCTTTCTGAATGTGGCTGCCTCCTCCTCCGTTGGTGGGTCAGCTTTCGGGCAGATGGCAACGAGTCCTACAACATTCTCGGCCACCGGGCTTGGTCGTGGAGATGTTTTAGAGGCAAGTAGTGCAGCCAAAGAACAACCCATACTATGTCCGATCAGGACCACACCCTGGCCGGCCTCCTTCTCGCGATAATCCTCAATGATGATGGCCAATAGCTCTGCCAATGCATCTGTGGTATACGCGTCCCAATTCTTGGGCGCAAATGAGGAAAGGCCGCATCCTGGGAGGTCGATTGCCAGACATGACGCCAAATTGACCAAGCTGGTAAGCAATGGATTGAATTGTGCAACAGAGCCTCCTAATCCATGTATGAAAACGAGAAGGGGCAAGGGTGCCGGAGTCGTAGGCAGCTTATCAGCCTGGGGATGTCTGCGGTAGAAAACTCGGAGAGAAGGGTACGTGAATCGGGACGTGGTGTAGGATCGTATCTCGGAGTGTTTTTTCAAAAGACCAGGGTCGTCTTCCTCTGCGTCTGCGCAGATTGATCAGCGGGATACAGTTATATCTTCACTTGAAAACATACCATGAACACCTCTCACCCATCTTGCCGGGGGGGTTAACCCATCGCTCAGAGGTTCCTTGGAAGATACCGTCCCTCGACTGCTTGACCATGAATATCGTTGCAGATACCAGTATCCGGAGCCCAGGCCGCAGACCATGGCCACCAGCAGGAGCTGACCAATGCTGGGCTTCCCTGAGATGGGCAGAAGCTGACAGAGATTGGAAAAGGCTGCCCGGGCTTGGGGAGCAAGCTTACTGGAGCTGGATGGTATGCGCCAGAGTGCGTTATCGGCAGCAGCCAAGGGAGCAAAACAAGACAGGAGCGATAAACATGATGGTAGCAAGAAAGAAGGAGAAGGGGGAGACATGCTTCTGGGGAATATAAAGCAACATCAAGCAAGGAATGCTTCGGTTCAAGCAACGATCCCGAAGGAGAAAGCTCCAGGTCGCAGTTCAACCGTCGGTTTGCGTTTGCGCCTTGCCTTGCCTTGTACTGACTTATAGCTGCCCAATAAGGCGGCTAAATGTGCGCAGATGGGGGAGCACTCGTCGAATCCAAGTGCGGCTTGGATGCGCGGGGCTGAAACGACATTAACGTCCGGGGCAGGCGTCAGGATGTCCAGGGCTCGTAGGGGAGGTTGCAAGACGCGGTGCTGGCACGGCTGCGTTGGGTGCTCATGGCGATGGCGATGGCGATGACAGGCAGTTTCCTGAAGTGCGAGTGCGCGTTGCAGGGATGCCTGTTGACGAAATTGGGAGCCAGTTAGTGTTGGAGCGCGTTACTCGTGCATCTGTCGCCCTCGCCATTCGCAGACTGCAATAAGGCTGAAGGGCGAATCGAACTGCCCGTCCGCTTTCCTTTCTTTTCTCCTCTCCCATTGCTCGGCACAGAGTGGTTGAGAAAGTCTATTCGGTCGCATTCCCTCGAGTCAAAAGCACGGCAACGCGATGAAAGGAGAGGTCCCTACGACTGACACTTGCCCTGACTGAGTTCAAGGAACGGAAGCCATCGAGCACCGGTGGCTTTGCATATCTGCTCCGGGTCTAGGACTGTCCTGCACTCATTTCATGATCCTTTCCAGATATGTATGATCTGTCAGGCAAGGCACGCATTCCATCTCAACTATCCGCCGATGTCTCCTTGCTGTGCCAATGCCGAGATTGCATCATATCTTGTGACAAGATTGCCATGGCAGGCTGGCGACGGTTGGGTGAACTGCCGCTTTCAGTGGTCCAGGTCTAAAGACAATGTTCTAGGACGCAAGAAGGCCCGGGGAGGATTGATAAAAGACAACACGCCCCCTCTCCTCGACTGCCTCTGCGCAGACTGCTTTGTGGTAAGTGTCTGGTACCGCAACGAGAGCCTTTCGAAGTTTATCGTTTTTGTCCTCGTCGCCAAGCATTTTCCAGATCCCAGAAATGGCGGCTTGAGCCATCACTATCATAATCCGTACGGGATGGGGCGAGAGTTCTCTCCATGGCTGTCTTTCAACCACTCGGTGGCTTCCCCCTGGATGTTCTTTGATACCGCACGCACTGTTGGTATCTGTGGTCCTCAGGGTGGAAGAGAAGACATAGTGCCGGTGCCGAGTCGGAGGTACCTTGCGAGTCACGAGCCCCGATTCACTACGTGCAGATTGACTACATGCAGATTCACTACGTGCGTGCGTGCAGTTGTATCTCCGCAGAAGCCAAGCCCAAGATAGTGTACGGCACTTGCCCAATACGAGTACAGTACGGCCATGATGAACGCACTCGTCTTGCGTTGCCTTTTCCTGCTGAGCAAAGGCATCGACGTGATTGGGATCAGGTGCTCGTAAGGTTGCTGTCCCACACCCTTGTCGTCACGTCGCCAATTCGTCCGGGGGAGTGCAAGATCTCATGGTGGGGCAGAGCGCTTCACTGCAGCGCACCGGTGCTAGCCATTGGTACTTGCAACGGGTCCAGGGAAAGACCTCTTCCGGCAGAGCTTCCTCGCCACGCATAGGAGTATACCTTATGTACCGTATGTACCATATGTATATTCGAGATTTCTCTATCTATGACTCCCGACATGCTCGGATTGTGGCCGGCCGATTCCCTATCTTTCACCACTCGTGACCGTCGCTTGCCTTTGCGCCATTGAGAAATCCGGAGGCACAAGTCAGAGAGCCAAGCAACGGCTCTCAGTCCCATCGGCCCTCACTTGCTTTCACTAGAGCTCAATCTTCTCACCTGTCTTCCTAGCTTCGTGTTCCTGCTCTCCAACCCCTACCACGCGACCCCACCTTCAACGGCCTCCCAAGCCATATCGACCTCCATAACAGCAACACATCTCCCGCACACGCGAGTCCTTGCACCTCTCGCCATCCCCACTGAGCCACATTGCAGTCCTTCAGAATGGAGGTCCATAAAGCGGAAGAGCCAAAGTACATCGAGTTTCCTCACCTCGAAGCTGGAACCATCATAGATGGTAAGCCGGCATTGAATCGATGGTCTCACTTTGTCACCAAAGACCATGATTTCCCCGGGGCGCAGGTCAGACTCATGCCGTCCCCCAATCGCAAAGCGCATATGTTTATGATGTTCTAGTCCATGCTTTATGCCGCTGGTGTTCCTGATAAGGCGACCATGAAGACGGCTCCTCATGTTGGCATATCGGCTGTCTGGTGGGAGGGCAACCCATGCAAGTAAGATCTTGATCTTGAATTTGAAATCATTTGATCCAAGATTTGAGTGCTGATATGATCCTGACAGCACCCACTGTGAGCTATGTCGATATCTCAGAATCACTTGTGGACACTGACAATGTATGACCCTTAGTAAATGACCTCGGCAAGCTCGTCAAGGAGGCAGTTGAGAAGGAGGGCATGTTAGGCTGGCAATATGCCACTGTTGGAGTTTCCGACGGCCAAACTATGGGTTCTGATGGTAATTCTTCCTTGTGCTTTTTCCAGCCGTTCGATTGTGTTCTGTTAATAATCATTCCTTCCTGGCTATCAACTCTATTCGTCCTCTTCGGTACGACTCCCCAAGATAGATCGCTAACCGTACCAAGGCATGAGATATTCTCTCCAAACTCGAGAAATTATTGCAGACTCAATTGAGACGGTGACCTGTGCTCAGAGGCACGATGCCAACATTTCTATTCCTGGCTGCGACAAGAACATGCCCGGTGTTATTATGGCCGCATCTCGCCACAATCGTCCATTTGTCATGATCTATGGTGGCACTATTTTGAAGGGTTTCTCAAAGCTTCTAAATAGAGATATCAACATCAGCACGTGTTATGAGGCCCAAGGTTCTCTGGCATATGGTAAGCTCCATGCTGCTGTCAACCCTGGAGCTCCAGGACGCACTCCTAGCGATGTCATGGTAAGCCACATATTGCCTTATCTCCTCGCTAAAAAACGCGACTGACCATGGTGCAGGACGACCTGGAGCAACATGCATGCCCTGGTGCTGGTGCTTGTGGAGGAATGTACACTGCGAACACCATGTCGACTGCCATTGAGGCAATGGGATTATCGCTCCCTGGATCTTCTTCAACCCCTGCTACCTCACCCGCCAAGATGCGTGAATGTGCTAAGGCCGCTCAAGCTATCAAGGTTTGCATGGAGAAGAACATTCGACCAAGTGACCTCCTTACCAAGGAATCATTTGAGAACGCCCTCGTCTTGACTATGGCTCTTGGTGGGTCGACGAATGCAGTTCTACACCTACTTGCAATGGCGTGAGTAATCTCTGCACATGAAGGCTTATCTGAAAACAATAATTAACTTGATGACTTAGTGGAACGGCCCAGGTACCGCTTACCATTGATGATTTCCAACGGGTTAGCAATAAGATTCCCTTCATTGCGGACCTTGCTCCTAGCGGCAAATACTTTATGGAGGATCTTTATAACATCGGAGGAACCCCTGCAGTACTCAAACTCCTCGTCGCAGCCGGCTTGATCAATGGCAGCATCCCTACCGTCACCGGCAAGACACTCGCTGAGAACATTGAACCATTCCCGTCCCTCGCCCAAGACCAAGTCATCATCCGACCACTCTCCAATCCTATCAAGGCTACCGGCCACCTACAAATCCTCCGAGGGAATCTCTCACCGGGCGGAGCGGTCGCCAAGATCACTGGAAAGGAAGGACTAAGCTTCACAGGCAAGGCTCGCGTGTTCAACAAGGAGCATGAGCTGAACACGGCACTATTGGCTGGCAAGATTCCGCATGGCGAGAACTTGGTGCTTATTGTCCGATACGAGGGACCGAAAGGCGGACCTGGTATGCCAGAGCAACTTCGCGCTTCTGCAGCCATCATGGGAGCAGGTTTGACCAACGTTGCTCTTGTGACCGATGGCCGCTACTCAGGAGCTAGTCATGGATTCATTGTTGGCCATGTCGTGCCTGAAGCTGCTGTCGGTGGCCCGATTGCGGTTGTACAGGACGATGACATTGTCACTATATCTGCCAAGACTAACACTTTGAGTATGGATGTCAGCGATGAGGAGATTGCCGAGCGTCTCAAATCATGGAAGCCTCCTACTCCCCTCACCAACCGAGGTGTCCTAGCCAAATATGCCAAATTGGTTGGTGATGCATCTCACGGCGCCATGACTGATCTTTTCTAATCGGAAGCGCTAACTTAACCAATCTTTCTCGTCTTATCTTGAGAAAATCTCTTCTGCGGATTTGGATGGGAAAGATATCTTTCTGCATTGTTAAGTATTTGTGCATGGCTTTTTTGAGGAAGAGTAAACAGAATCATAGGACCTTTAAAGTAGCAACGCCTTTTTTATTGTAGCCTACATCGGTATCTATGCAACAACGTTATTTGTACTTTCTTGCGGAAGCCAGTCCATGCCACATGTGATAATTGATAGTTCGGACTTTTCGTCGCACTGATATGACGTCTTTGACATTATGTCGCGTAATTCTGGCAGAGCAAGTCAAATCACTGCGATTGCCTAGGTGATTGGATTTTGTGTAGATTTATATGATTAAGTATTTTTCAGAAACTGAAACATATACACTTTTTCTTAACAATATCCAGTTCCTAGTAATGAAACAAAGGGTGTTAAGATTGAATTACTAAATGCTCTTCAATGACTGGGTGATCATTGCTACGCGCGGGGAGCTCCAGACGAGCATCATCGGTAAAAATCTCCGAGCTCTTCATACAGCTTCCCTAACTTCAATCTCCAAAGTCGAAGAGAGGTATCTCCCAACTCCAGCACCAACCGCCACACGTCGCACCCCAATGAGGCCTTCCAATCTCTTCCATTGATCCAGAGCAGTCACCTGCAACAATGCCACCTCTTCGACCTACACCCTCGCTCACGCGCCCTAGCATCTACGAGCTCGCAACCTCCCTCCTCTCCCCAAGCACCTGCCACGCCCGACTCCAATCCCTCCGAAGCATACGCGCACATTCCCAGCTCGCCTCCGTGCGCCCAGGATGCAGCGCACCGCTTCCCAGAGCTTGCGTGGGAGCCAGTAAGAGAGCCTTCACGCATACGACGCGCGCTCCCAAGGCCGCGCCAAAATCCCACGACCGCGGTCCCGTCTCGTCGGAAACCACGCAGACGTCGTTCGAGTCCATGGATGTCCTTGGCAACACCCCGGCCCCCGGTACGGCAATTGATGCGTGTCTCTGGGACGGGTTCCATCTTGATAACGGCTATAAAGTCCATGGCGGCTCGGGGGCCTTGCTCGTCAGTGGAGAGGTCTTTGAATGGAAGCCATGGGAGTGTAATCCTGATCCCAAGAGGATGGTGAATACGAAAGGACAGTGGGAGGTTGGCGACGAGGCGTGGGGGCTCTTTAAGGTGGTTTGGCCGAAGCCTGGTATGTGCATGCTCCTTTCTTTCAGTTCTTCGGTAGTTAGGTATCCAATAATTACGAACAAGCACACCGAGCCATTTTGAAGTAACTTGCTAACTTGACCTTCTCTAGACCTCTTAATCATCGGCCTCGGCAAGGACATGCGCCCACTGAGTCCTGCCACGAGACGATACATCAACAGTCTTGGAATTCGTATTGAGGTTCAGGATACCCGGAATGCGGCTGCACAGTTTAATCTCCTGGCGACGGAGAGAGGTGTTGGCAGTGTGGCTGCGGCTATGATACCTCTGGGTTGGAGAGAGGGCGTTGGTATCAAGTTGGCCAAGGGTCCTGCGGAAGGAACCGAGGGTGCTGATGAGAGTCTATATTTGTAGAATATAGGATGGCCTCGCGAAGAAAGAAAGCTTCTATGATATATATAATACAACTCTCTTCTTCTTCACCTTCTGGCTGTAAGTCCGAGCCCGGTGCAGGATAGGTTGGATATTGCGAACCCGTCGCTGAAGCCATATTTGTGAACACCCACTTTCCATGCCTTGCTTGGACTCTATGATTGCACTGAATACCAAGGCCGAGGAATCGAAGAAGACGAAGGGGAAAGGCTTAAGCGAGTTGTCATGGGAAAATGAACTTGCTTTATGAGCGGGAATGAAGACCTTCAACAGAACAATAAAAGAACGAACGAACGAACATGATCTCGAGTTTCATGGATAGCGTAGAGCTGTGTGCCTTTCGTAGCTGAAACTACTCCCTAAGAAATCATAACATAGCTAGGCAGATCTGTATTGCCGGCCCTTGTTTCTATACTGCCTATAAACCAATGCTCGCTTACTGCAACAAGCCAGGCTCTACGTGTACAGAAAAAGGGCCCGATCTGAGGCACAAGCCACCCTACCCAAAATACCACAAATAGTATATTTAAAAAGGTATCATCTATATGCCTATAATCTTCTACAATAGTACTTATATATATACCAAACATCCCTCTGATGTATTGTACTTTAGATTGTTGGTATTTTGGTGTTTTGGGTGGGGTGGCCTGTGCCTCAGATCGGCCCCTTTATTCTGTACATGTAGAGGGCTGGTCTCGGCAGTCGATATCTCCAGAGAATACAGGCCCGAGAATGATTTTGGTAGTGACAGATGACACAAATGACCCGCATATCCTGGTTCATATCCGTAACATGGCCTATATGGTAGTATTGCTCCTGCACCCGTAAAAGTTTAGCTTGGAATCTCAGAGCCACTGTTTTCATCCGTGGAAGGGCGGGTTCTACTGATGGAGCCCGTCTAGGCCATAGCAGCTGAGATGGAATTCCTTTGGCAGGGTACTTTACGAATTGATCCTTCGGGAGAGGAGCTGTGGATGCTGGCAGCTGTGGTAGTGGACCCGTGTGTTTATTAGAGTTATCAAGAAGTTCACCACATTTCGAGTAGTTGTGAAAGTGATGGTTGGGACGCTCGCTCTTTCTTCTGCTGAAGCCTTGTAATTGTGTCTTGTCATCTATATATTTTGGTAAATAGGAGTACAGTAAATCTGGTCTGGCGGAGGGGAGTCGCGAGTACCAGATGACATCATTCTGCCGTCCCCATACGGTCAATTAGGTCTTTCCGACCCGGCATAGCAAAGCCCAGCGGAAGTAAACTCGGGATTTATGCAAGTTGTGCAGGCGCGATTGCGCTGGGCTTGCCGGTGCCGAAGTTAGTTGTCGCCCAAAAGATTGGCAGTCATGCTCTGTCTGGTAAGATAACGAACTCTGATCGAGATCCCTCATCCTCTGATGTTGTTGTCCGCTTCAGCCGGACATTCATGGTTGAGAGTCACCTCTGCGTCTGACCCAACGCAGTCTTGACTCAATTGCGTACACAAGCTCTGTACAAGGCATTTATTTGTGTCTGTCTTTCGCGATCGCTTCTTCTCAGCCTTGTCATGGCAGATCAGGAAGTTCGGGATCCCCGGCTCCAGGGACCGCAGCAGGAAAACTCTCCCTGGACTGGAGGAGATCAAATTCAGGATGCTACGGTCAAGCACGATATGCGCCCGACGACACAGTCGTCGGGCAATGCTTCCAACAGTGCTCCAGCTGAAATGGAGAAGCCAGAAGAGAAACCGCAGCCATCGAAGCTTAAGACACTCTGGGGCAAGTTGGGACTGGACCCAGGAACCGTCATGATGATGTTCAAGTGCGTATCTGTCTCTCAAATGACGGGTTTGGCTAACCATTGAAGGGGCTCGATCCCCCCTACGATAGGCATCGCCATCTATCAGGCTGAGGGTGTTGCCAACTACTTTGGCACTCTAGGTTACCTCGTCGCGGTCATTTCCGTAATTTCGTTCAGCATCATGCCACGAGCCAAGTATTTTCAGACGCTCATCCTGAACTTGTGTGGTATCTGTGTTGGCGCCGCGATCTCGCTGCTCGGCCTCTGGTCCTCAATCAAGGCCCGCGAACATACAACCCCAGCCGGATCGACTGCGTCCTATAATTCGTCCCAAAGTGCCGTGTGTGCAATTTGGCTATTCGCAAACATCTGGTTTGTGAATACTCTCAGAGCCAAACTACCTGCTCTGCAGTTTCCCGCCATTATGTACAGTATCTTTACCAACGTCTCCTTCACCTTTGGACCTATCTTCACCACTATGCCCATAGCAGAAGCTTTCATGAAAAGACTTCTTACGGGCTTCTTGAGTGCTTTCGCTATTGCTACTGCTGTTAATTTGTTCATAGTCCCGGTCACTTCACGGACCGTCGTCTTGAAAGAAACAACAGGATATTTGCTTGCTTTACGTGGCACAATCAAAGCAACTACAGCATACATTACCAGTTTGGAAAGTAGTGATATGTTTACTCCAGGTGTTGACGCCGACGAGGAAAGATACCAGAATGGAAAGGACAAGAAACAAAGAAAAAGCAAGTCGCAGGCTCAGTCAAAAGAACACCCGGAGGCCAAAGCTCTGAAAGGGGCTGTTGCTGGTCTTACTGCTCTACATGGAAAACTACATGGCGATCTACCTTTTGCAAAGCGAGAAATAGCCTGGGGGAAACTTGACGCAGATGATATCCAGCAGATATTTACATTACTAAGAGGCATTCTGATTCCATTGATGGGCATGAGTACCATCACCGACATTTTTGAGAGACTTGCTGCACGTCGCGGTTGGGTCAAGTCTAGTCATTCATTACCGTTTGACAAGCTGGAATCTTGGGAACACTGCCCAGAATCCGAGAAGGAAGCAGAGAAGAAAATATGGAATGACGTGATGAAGGCGCTTCACGAACCTTTTGCAGTTGCAAGTCAAGCGATGGATGAGGGCCTGACCCATGCTGGACTTGTTCTGGAGCTTCTTCCAAAGCCCAAAAAGAAGAAGGGCGAAGATGTTGAAGCAGCGGATGGCTCAGAAGTAAAGCCTGGTGATCCTGGTTTTGCTAAGTATCTGGCCCTAAGGATGAAGGAGTTTTATGGGAAACGTGGAGCAGTACTAAAGGCATGGGCTGTGGAGAAGGGCTTGTCTGAGGAGATTTTCGATTCAGCCAAACCACTAGCCGATGACCCTAAGGATTTCACACCGGACACTACCCAGCATCGACGAGATCAGCAGCAATTATATTTGATACTGTACATGGAGCACCTCCTATACTCAACCGGCGTAGCAATAACTGCGCTTGTTAAGTTTGCCGATAGCAAAGTCGAGGATGGTACCATGAAAAAGAAAAGAATCATATTTCTTGGAATGCGGCGTTTGAAGAAATGGCTACTAAGCGTGGGCAGCGAGGAAGACACCAACGCAGATGACCTGTCACCCGACTCCCTCGAAGCCGGCAACAATAACATTTACATGGGAGCTGGCTATAAGCCGAAGAAGGACCCGGAACATCTGCCTGCCGTAACTGCGTGGCAGAAATTTGGCAATGGACTTCGAACAATTCCCAGATTTCTCGGCTCGGTCGAATCTGCTTTTGGGTTCCGTGTTGCCTGTGCCACTTTGACCATAGGAATTATAGGATTTTTGGAACAATCACAGAAATTTTTTATCGAGCAGAGATTGGTATGGGCAATGATCATTATTGCTATTGGTAGGGTCTCATGCTGATATACAAAGACATTGCTGACATCTCCAAGGTATGACCATGACATCTGGCCAGTCAATGTTCGGATTCTTCGGTCGAATTGCAGGAACAGCCATAGCCATGGTGACCTCGTTCGTGATTTGGTATATTGTAGATGGACATCCTGCGGGTGTCATTGTTATGCTCTGGCTTTTTATATTCCTTGAGATGTACTTCTTCCTGAAGTTCCCTCGTTTCCTACCAATCTGGCTGATTGCTATCGTCACACAAGTCCTCATTATTGGCTATGAGCTCCAGGTGAAAAGGATTGGCATAACTGCATCGACAACGCTTCAGCCATATTATCCGTGAGTGTACAATACCAGAAGCCCTATTTTGTTACTGATCGGTGCTCGAAGTGTCTACGAACTCGCCCCTTACAGACTTGCTTGTGTAGCAGGAGGTTCATTCGTAGCCTTCATTTGGACCATCTTTCCATATCCACTGTCAGACCGTAGCTGGCTTCGGCAAGACCTTGGCTCGACGTTATATCTTCTTGCAAATTATTATAGCGTTGTGCATGCCACGATTGGAACACGCCTGCACAATGCTGAGGGGGATCCAGACCTAAAATCAAGTCCTGGTCGTCGCATGGAAAAGGTGCGACATCGCATCTTTGGCAAATTAGTGCTGCTGTTACCGTCACTCAGACAACATGCCGATTGGCAGAAATGGGAACTCACTATCGGAGGCAAGTTTCCAAGAGAAACATATGACGCCGTCACACTGAGCGTGACCCAGTAAGTCAACTGTCATATCGTCGAATGACATTAAACTGACAATCCATACAGCATCATGAATTATCTCTCACTCATATCCTATGCAACGCAGACATGGAGTGCAGCCAACGAGGCAAGCAAAGAAGACCCCAGCGCAGCAGTTTGGCTGCATGATCTTGCAAACCTTATTGATACCATCGCTCCGACCTCGCACCAAGTTACCTCCGTTCTCTCATTACTCTCAGCTTCCGTCCGTACAGGCATGGCCCTTCCGCCATATCTTCAGCACCCTCAGCCATACGACTTATCTCTCCGGCTGATGAAACTGGACAAAGGTATCTTGGATGCCCGCCACGTCCAGGAACCAGGGTATAGTGCATATGCCGTCATGCAAGTTGCTAGCAGTCTCATCACTGATGATCTGAGTACTCTTATTGAACATGTCAAGGACTTGGTAGGCGAGACAGATTTCACTTTTAAGGTTGTCAGCAGCGAGTCTTCTGTTGGTAGTTCGAGTTCGGATACGGCCGTCTCTGGGAAGGGGAAGAATGACTAGCAATTTCAAAAGTTGCATGACGATAGGAGAATTTAAAACTGGACAGAGGCATATTCATATTTTTATCAATACACAACGACGATATGTCGGTCAGAAGAAGCTTTTTGGGTGTATATTGGATGTTGATATTGTCTTGACTCAATTATGGTTGAGATATCTGCGAGGTTGCTGCTTCAGCTTGCTATCTCCCGCTAATACAAGTACATGTGTATGGGCTGGAAATGGTCTACGCTCCGTGGTATAAACAGAATATTCTCCGTCAAGTTGACATAATATATATCGTCTGGAATGAAAAGCCATAAACGCCTCTTACTCGTGTGCAGACAGCAATCATCATGGACGCCCTATCGCCTGACCAGGGTCCATATAACCTCGCTCCATGACACTGACTTCTTACATCCTTCATCGCAATAGCCTCGAATGGATGACATGGTGTATCTTGGTTATTACACCTCGTTCTCGATTCCAAAGTCTTTCATGTCACCCGTGCTACTTTCATACCATTCGTTCGTTGTCCACTCCACGATGAAGCGTTTGGCATCCTCCGACAAGGCATAGTAACCTGGATTATCCTTGGGATAGAACATGGCTATAACTCAATCAGTTCATCTTCTCAATCACTCTGCTTTCCTTCCCTGTCGTTCAAATTCTGAGAAAAGGAAAGCCTGGAGGGAGGACGTACTCATATGCGCACTGGTCTCGTCCTGCGCCGCGTCATTGATGGCCTCGTGGAAATAATCCCTCGCTGCCGTCTTGGGTAGGTTACAGAAGGTCCTCTGGTTCCCAATCACGCTGCCCACTAGGCTGCCTTCCTTGTTGATGGCTTTCTGGCCTAGGCGCGTGTAGAGGTTGGCCCAACCGACGTGCAGTTCTTTGTTCAGCCGCACCATCGACGCAACTCTCTTCTTCAAATCCTCTCCTCTCATCAGACACCCTACGAATTCAAGGTGCGAATATGCCCAGGTCCACCCGCTGGTGATCTGGTCTCGGTTCCAGTAGGCGGTTGCGCCCCCTGCTGCTACGGCGCCGACGGCTCCCGCGTACATTGCCATCTTGCCCCATCGCTGCCATGCTGGGGCGTTGGGATTCACCTCGGGGGCAGGTAAGGCTGCTGCGGGTTCTTTCTTGGCTTCCTTTTTCGCATCCACGCTGGGGGCTGCAGCACTGCCACCCCAGAGGGCTCCGGTTAGCCCACTCAGTTGCGTGAGGGCTGAGCTTGCGGCGTTGTAGTGATCCTCAGCTCCGTGGGCAACGACTCCAGGTGCGATGCCGAGATATGGAGTGTCGAAAGCTAGGACGCCTTGGACATACGGAAACATGAAGCCATTCAAACTTGCGTCCAGGCTATCTTTTCCATCCTCGGCTGCCGTGGTAGAACCGGCAGCCACGGGTTCGTCGTTGGTCAGACTCAGTAACGCCTCCGCAGCAACAATGCCACCCATAGAGTGACCGATCAGGATCGTGCGAACCGACGGATCTACCGTCGGCGAAGGGGTGGCATTGGATACTTCAATATCGATGACTTTCTCAAGCAGCCAGTCCCGAAAGCGAGATACGCATTCTGTGAGATCCCCGCGCGTTTCGAAGGTTGGATAGACGATGGCGCGCACGTCTACTTTGGGGAGGCCGTGGGAGACCAGGGCTCTGAGGTGCTCGGGAAACGACCCGAACGTATTGTCATCGCCCTGCCATTCAGTTAGTATAAGCCCTTGGTTTAGGTCTTGGCTAGGCAATTGTATTCTTGAAATTTACTAAGGAAATGTCTCTACCTTGAAGCCGTGAATGAAACATAGAACAAGCGTTTTCTTCATTTTGCTTGAGGCATGTTTGAATGATATCAAGTTCAGAGGCAGGTCAGGCTGGACTGGAGCTTTTGAGACATTGGCAGAATGGAAAGCGGTGTGACGCAAGGCTGGCGATTCATCTTGAAGAGCTCCGCAACGTGCAAACCAAGTCAACTCGACCTCTGCAGATTGTATGTGCATCCAGTCATTGGCTACAATGAATTGAGTGCTCTAGCTGATGATTTGTTGTATCAAAAATTCCGAATAGTGCTCTTGGCCAGCTGCGACAGCATCTCAGCCATAATGGAGCCATCCATCTCTGCGGGGGATCACCAGTCCTACATGTCTTACTGCCTCACACTGGCGCAGAAGTCACCCCCAAAGCCTACGAATTACCGCGTGGGAGCTCTCCTGCTCGATGCCTCTCAAAATAAAATCTTGGCAACCGGGTACACGCTCGAGCTGCCTGGCAATACCCACGCTGAGCAATGTTGCTTTCTCAAGTTCCTGGGAAAGCACAATCTCCCCCAGGACTCGGAAGACAGGCTTGCAGAAGTCCTACCCCAGAACACCATCTTATATACCACCGTGGAGCCCTGCGGAAAGAGACTGAGCGGGAACCTGCCTTGCGTGGAGAGGATTCTGAGGATTGGTAAAGGCGGGGAAGGGAAAGGGGGGATTAGAAAGGTATACGTGGGTGTGAAGGAACCGGAGAAGTTTGTGGGCGAGAATGTGGGTAGGCAGAAACTGGAAGGTGCTGGCATTGAGGTTGTCTTGGTCGAGGGCTTGGAGGAAGAGATCTTGAAGGTTGCTACTGCTGGCCACGTCGAGGAGAAGGCGTGAGTTGTTACTCTTTGAAAAGCAGAGAGCAGTTATTGGCACATCGGTCCATGGAATACCTCCCATGGTCAGTGATAATAATACTCTTCAACTTGCTCTACATCAGAGTAAGATGCCCCGCGAGCCTTCAGTTTAAGCCGAGCTGGTCGCGTCCAAGGCTGAAAATGACGACCCGATAGAGAGAACGAGGACGGTTGAAAGGTTTACTCCAAGACCAACACGGTTAGAAATGTTATATTCTCGGATGGATATTTGTTTATCAACTTTGTTGGTGGTAAGAAAGAAGAGCATTTGTTCGATCCAAGTCTCTTCTCGGACAAGTAAATCTAGCCGGGACCGACATGTCGTCATGGATTAGGTAGGCTGACAAGGCTGCAAACAACCTCTTACCACGCTGTAAAAGCACAACAACCTCACATCTACTCATTCAAGCAAGCAAGCAATTGATCAATTAGCCCCAAAAGAACGTCTACTTTCCAGACTCTCAATCCCTTGGGATCCAAATTAGTCCTCACAATGACGCTTCTCAACTCAATACTCCACGCAACAAACTTCCGCAATCCTTTCCTTAGGACTCTTATCCCCTCAGTCGGTGCAGCTTTCGCAATTCAAGCCGGTGTAGCGATACCCTCGATCCTAGCACAATCCGAGCGCTTCTACGATCTCTCGGGAAGTCTGACGTATCTTTCCGTCACAGCACTGAGTCTATATCTGCCGACACTGCGAGCACGTGCAGCTGCAGCTGCTGTGGGAGCTACAAAGCCCGCATGGCCAAGTCTACTTGCTGCATTCACTGGAACAGGAGGTCCGAATGGTCTAAATTGGAGACAGGTGGTTCTCAGTGCCGCTGTTTCAGTATGGGCTACTAGACGTAAGAAACCCATGAGACCATATTTATAGCTAGTCCTAATTTGAGCCCTAGTGGGATCATATCTCTTCCAAAGAGTTCTTGCAGATGGACATGATTCCCGCTTTGACGAGATCAAAAAATCGCCTCCAAAGTTCCTGGGTGCATTCATGGCACAAGCAACGTGGGTGTCCCTTTGCCTGATGCCCGTACTGGCCATCAACAGCATTCCACACACACTCCTCAGCACACTCCCGCTCCTCTCCCTGCCAGACATCCTCGGCTTTGGGCTCTTCGTTGGCGGTTTCGCATTCGAAGTCGCTGCAGACCGACAGAAGAATGCGTGGGTGCAGGAGAAGAAGCAGAAGAAGCACGAGGAGGACTTTCTCACCCGTGGCTTGTGGTCGAAATCGCGACACCCAAACTATTTCGGGGAGAGCACCCTCTGGACCGGTATTGCAATTGCGTCGGCGGGGGTGCTGGCGAGCAAGGTTGGCGTGGTGGGAATGGGGTTCACTGGTGCTTATGGACGGCTGGTTGGTGCTGGCCTCTGCGCCGTCAGTCCGGCGTTTGTGACCTTTTTATTGCTGAAGGTTAGTGGGGTGCCGCTGAGTGAGAACAAGTATGACCAGAAGTATGGTGACCGGAAGGATTATCAAGAATGGAAGAGGAATACGCCTATGTTCATTCCGAAGTTCTAGGTCTTCGGCGGGGTGGGTCAAAGTACTACTGTTGGAGAGCATATGGAGTCCTACTTAAAGTCAGACGTAAGATATATTTTAGTAAATGATTAATTGTCACATATGACCATCGACTAAGGAGAGCTCGGCAATCCCTTATGTCTACTACACCGAGATCGTATCGGCATCCAAAACTTGCGGTTGCGTTAAATAACTACGAAGTATAAGGCTAAATATCAACTTTACAAACTTACTCAATCAACTTACTACTTCTGATTAAAAAAGTTATATTGAATAACTCGTACCTTATCGATTTATAAAATAAGTACTAGTCAGCACAGTTATCAGGAAAAGATCATTGAATGGAAAGAAGCTATGATCAATGCGCTATGGCGGCGGCTGGACCCGTTCCAAGCCAGGGCCAGCGGGGGGTATTGGCGCTTAGCCGGTGTGCTAGCTCGAGATGTCCTGCAGGGCCGACTGGGACATCATCACATCACAACCAGACAAACATTGAGAGATTACGGCACGGCATACAAGGAAAGTATGTTACGAATGATACAGTAGTAACTAAAGTGTCAAGGGATGCACGATCACAGCGGTAAATACACCCTGTCACATTATTTTGAAGGGGTCTCTGCACGAGGCTCAGCGTTAATGTCAGGCTTGCGAGTAAGCGCCCAGGAAGGAGGGCCTTAATTGACGTATGATTCGTTGCATCAACCTAAAGTATTGCTTTTGGAAGGTGCTTCTCTACCTACAACACTGTGAGGATGAATAAACCCCTGCTCTGTAGTCTCGCCTATGACGGATTCATCACTGTATTGGCTGAACACCCTTGAGGTGAACGACCAGACAAGGGTTTGCTCATCCTCACAGTATTGTAAACAGTGGCTATGTTGCAGGGCGATAAGACTCAACTGAAACGATCAACTTCGAGCACTTGGAGTTTATACTTTGCCTACAATGAAAGAACAAAAGCTTCATCACACTCTCTATGAATCTACAGTATACTATACTTAACAACGAATGGCACCTAAACGTAAGACGGCCAACAGACCTCCAGGCCGTGTGCAGAAGGCCCTACGGCAAGCGGTGCGTGTTCGAATTGAATTATTTCTATACACTTACTGACTATTTATTTTACAGGCCTCTACGTATGTTATCCAAGGTAGCGTGGCGGACGGACTTGAGTCCAATCCTAGTGACAGTGTACATGATGTCAAGATCCTTCCAGGTAACCAGGCCTCGGTTATGTCGACATCAGAAGACCGCGAGGTTTGTGTTAAACAAGATCACGTCTATCGAGTTCGTGGTCTTCCACGGGAAATAAGCAACAAACAAATAATTGATTTGGTCTCATCGCACTGCAAGGTGGAAGATTGTAATTCACTCCGAATTAGGTCTCTTGCGCCTGCCCACGACGGTCATTCAACGGTGGCTACGCTAAGCTTCTCACAGATTCCTGCGGCACTCTCGGGTTATGATGAGAATGAATGGTCATTTGATATAACAGACTTTGTGTATAATCTTCAGCCCGAAAGTGAAGCGGATGGACGCATATCCCGACAATATACGCTCTCAATCGACGATCACTTCCATGGGCTCACAGTGCTTAGATCTCCGGAGCCGTTGTGTCACCAAGTCGAGTAGGTTAATCATTAAAGAAAATATCAATTTGCTAAGAATTTCAGCTGTATTGCGCTACCTAGCCTCGGCGGCCATGCCTTTGATTCCTTCAAAGCGAAAGGCAGCTCATCATACATGTGGCTTTGTGACGATCTCCCATTCAAGTTAACGACAACTCGAATTATTCTTTATGGTTACGAATCACAGTTGCACATGAGCTGGAACTTTCAGGATTTGGAGGCCCTTGCTACGACTCTCCGACAATCTATTCGAAACCTAAGCCAAAAGAAAGAGGTTGGTAACATTTAAGCATCTTGTACCCTGCTACGAAGTTAACAATTTGCCGTGAGAAGCGAAAGCCACTATTCTTTATCGCACATAGTCTAGGAGGCTTGATTGTTAAGGAGGTAGGTTCACAGTTTGGAGGCAAAACTCGCACCGCTGATCATTGGTAGGCTATCATTCAAATGCAAGAGGCCTTAGATGAAGATCGAGATGTTTTGAGTTCTGTTTACGGCGCTTTATTCTTTGGAGTACCCAATCAAGGCATGGATATCAAATCACTCATCCCTATGGTCGAAGGTCAAGTCAATCAGACTCTTCTTCACTCCATTAGTAATGAATCCCAACTACTACGAAACCAAAGCAGAAATTTTGAAAAAGCGTTCGACTTCGCCGACTCCCAGATCGTATGTTTTTACGAGACTGTCATGTCGCCAACAGCAATCAAAGTAAGACCCAACATTTGTGAAAGTTTAACATCGTATTCTAATCAATATATTATAATGTAGATAGCAGATCAATGGGCTATGAAAGGTCCACCCTGCATTCTTGTGGACTTGAGATCTGCCACTCATGGTCGTCGCTGGGAAAATCAAGCCCATCACATCCAAGCGATTGAGCGTGACCATTCGCAACTAGTGAAGTTCAAAGCTAACGATGAAGTTTATGAAAGAGTACTTATTACTATCAAAGAATTTTCTGAGAAAGCTCTTGCAATGAAGAGGAACCGCAACGTAGAAGTAGGAAAGTGTGCGTCTTAGCTACCAAGATGATTTTAGATATTCGCTAAATGTAGAGTAGTGACTCCAGATGATATTGGTCTGTCGCAATGCTGGAACATTGTTAGTTGATTTCTAATAACTTCTAGATTGTCTAGCAGCATTGGCGTTCCCAGAAATGCGATACCGTCAAGATGAGGTGCAGGATGCACGTGCAGATTCTTGTAGTTGGATTCTCGAGCATACCGCATATAAGAGCTGGGTTGACGACCCGCATGGCCTACTATGGGTGAAGGGAAAGCCTGGCTCGGGGAAATCGACCTTGATGAAACGTATATATAAAGAAGCAACTCCGGCAGATGTCCGGCTTACATTCTTCTTCCACCGACGAGGTGTTCAGTTACAGCAGACAGCTATAGGCATGTTACGGACTTTATCCCATCAGCTTATAAGCCAGTCTGGTTCTGTCCGTGCTATATTTCAAAAGTATTATAACGAGAAGCGAATATTCGGAATCCGTGGACGTGACTGGGATTGGCATGATGCAGAGCTTCGTCAAGTCCTAAAGTCTGCTTTAGCCGTTGCGACTCAATCTCACCATATCAGTATCTTTTTAGATGCCCTCGATGAAGCTATGGACGACTCGGCGGAGTCTATTGTTACATATATCTATGAAGTGCACGAGATGCTTCAGAATTCGGCAGGGCGAACTAATATATGTTTCTCCAGTCGCCAGTATCCGATCTATAGCCGTAACATGGGAACCGAGATTTGCATGGAAAAGGAGAACGGCAGCGACATTTCAGATTATATCAACGTAGAACTTGCTAAGTGTCTTCAAGAGAACAGTCGTCAGTCATGGTTAGATGATCTTGAAACTCTCCAATCTCAAGTCACAAGTACCGCGGATGGCGTGTTTCTATGGGCTAGACTTATCATTCCTCTGATCGCCAAGCAGTACAATAAAGGGAAGTCGCTTAATCAAGTTCAACAGATGTTACACGAGTTGCTACCTGATTTAAGCTCCATATATGAGCATACCCTTAAGAACCTTATAGATGATGAGGATCAAGCAGACTCATTGCATTTGATGCAATGGGTCTGTCTCGCTACTAGACCCCTCTCACTTACAGAGCTCCGCTACGCACTAGCCTTGGACGACTCAGCTTTCCAGGAATCTCAGAATTCTGTTTCCGATTCTCAGGGCTTTGTGGAAGATGATCTACGAATGAAACAACTCATTACTAGCCTCTCTGGTGGCTTGATTGAAGTGAGAGATCACTATTACCATCAGGGCTTTGTCCAATTCATCCATCAATCTGTGAACGACACTTTGCTCAAGGGCGGCTTCAAATGGCTTGGGCTCGAGTCTGAAGCAGATGTTGTTGGGAAAGGTCATCAGCGACTCACGAAATCTTGTATCAACTACCTAAAACTTGAAGAAGTCCAGGAACTAAGATTCTCGGGGTTGGATCGCGACCAAATCGCAATGCAAGCCCACCCGTTCTTGGACTACGCAATCAAATCTTGGTCTCTTCACGCACAGATGGCCGAACAAAAGGGGATATCTCAGATACATCTTATACAAAAATTTGAGTGGCCGGGTGAACGTTATTTCAAACGTTGGATTGACATATATCAAGCAATAGACAAGGATAACGAGAGGTGTCCACAGCCTTCAACAACATTTTTACATACTTCAGCAGCTTTAAGCCTCTCAAGCGTCATAGAGGAATTACTAGATCGTGGGCAAGATCTAGAGGTACAGGATATACACGGAAATAGGGCCTTACATTTTGCTGCTCGGTTTGGCCATACCGATATAGTTAAGATGTTACTCAACGTGGGCGTAGAACTTCAAGCCCAGAACCTCCATGGAAACACGGCCCTAGAACGTGCAGCTTCTGGTGGACACACAAATACTATGGAAGTTTTGCTAAATAATGGGGCGGATGTGAATTGCAGCACAGGCAAATCGGGAAATGCATTATATAGTGCAGCATCTGCTGGAAGTTATCTAGCAACAGTGATGCTACTTCAGAAGGGGGCGAAGGTAAATGCTCAAGGGGGAGAGTATGGGAATGCGCTCCAAGCTGCTGCATATAGTAGAAGTGAGCCCGTGGTCAAGCTCCTCTTAGACAGAGAAGCTGATATTCACGCTCAAGGGGGAGGCTACGGAGACGCGCTCCAAGCTGCTGCGGCTGCGTATACGGGACGCAAGCTCGTGGTCAAGCTCCTCCTGGATAGAGGAGCTGATATTCACGCTCAGGGGGGCCGTTTCGGAAATGCTCTCCAAGCAGCTGCATGTAGTGGAAGCGAGCCCGTGGTCAAGCTCCTCCTGGATAGAGGGGCTGATATTCACGTTCGAGGGGGTGAGTATGGAAACGCGCTCCAAGCTGCTGCTGCTGGACTTGTGGATTGCAAGCCCGTGGTCAAGCTCCTCTTAGGCAGAGGAGCTGATATTCACGCTCAAAGGGGCCAGCATGGGCACGCACTCCAAGCTGTTGCGGCTGCTGTATCCGAGGGAAGCAAGACTCTGGTCAAGCTCCTCTTAGACAGAGGAGCTGATATTCACGCTCAAGGAGGAAAGTATGGGAATGCGCTCCAAGCTGCTGCATTTAGTGGAAGCGAGCCCGTGGTCATGCTTCTTTTAGACAGAGGAGCTCGCGTTATATGCCAAGATCATCAAGGCCGATACCCGTTACAGCTTGCAATTAGAGGGAATCACGACAACCTAGTCGATCTAGTCATAGCTAGACTAGAACTCGTAGATTGGACTGCCCAAGACAAACAAGGTTGTTCTGCTCTTCATTTTGCCGCCTCTGCTGGGTCAGCTAGGATGGTTCAGCGGATCTTGGAGTCCAATATCGATGTCAATATTGCGGACACACATGGTTGGACGGCTCTTCATTGGGCTTGTCGAAATGGTGATCACGATACTGTGGAGATACTGAGATATTCTGATGCAGATTCGACGAGACGGGACATAAATGGCTGGACACCGCTTGATGTAGCCATATTTTGTGGAAATGGGTCGTTGGTTTCTATTTTCCAGGATAAATCAGTTCAGGCTCAAGCGCAAAATCTGGTTTCCTGTCCTGGTAAGCTCCATGAGGACTACTCCTGTAGCTCGTGTTATCATGTAAGCAATACCTTCACCGCGTATGCATTAGCTAATGAATGGCAGGATATATATGGAAGCCGCCATAACTGTAAGGAGTGCGAGTTTTATAAACTCTGTTTCAGGTGTATCATAGATGCACCTCAAATTCATGACAATGGCCATAGCTTTTTGGAGGCAGTTGAAAGTTAAACTTGGTGCAGACATTATACAATAAGAGACCAGGCTATCTGTAGGAATGATCTTGAGCCATACGGCTATCTTGGGATGATGGACAATCTGTTTCATTAATCTTAGAATAACCATACTACTTTCGATTACTATCTATACAGCTTAAGAATAACTTATGTACATATTCCCCAAGAAAGTGCGATGCATTGTCTGACTCGTTGTGTACGGATGAGGGCTTTGCCTCGGCCAGCTAATGAGACTGTGGTAGGACTTCAAAGAAAACCGCTGCAATACTCCTATCTGACAAGTCGCTGATGCCCCTAGAAATTTGTAACCTAAATATGTTGCTAGGTTTAGTCATTCGCTGGTAGCAACCTCTCGCTCTTTGACATCGCTCTTGTTGTTTACTAAAAGTATAGATACCGAGGCTGCTGATGCTTTGACTTCTGGATCTGACTATGAAGTTCTCTGACTCGTGTGTATATGATGGCCTTGACATTAGGGCTGGAAATTAGCACAACAACGCCTTCTCCATAGCTAATCCATGATAAGAGATAAGGTGTATAATCCCTTTTGAGCCGCTTGTGTCAACCATCTCTCTAGAGTATCAGTCTTGCCGTTGTCCTTCCATTTCCGAAGCAAAGTTTTTCCCATAGTAGGATTATAGCTGAGTAGCTCTTAGTATCAACATGTTCTACTGCCCTGGGAGAGTGTATGCCTTACATCTAGAATAAAGTTCTCGGTTGAAAACTGTAGACTAAGTATCTTTGTTTCGACCTCTACGTCTCCTAGTACTACTACTCCACAGACTGTGGTATTGAATACTATAAGAACTTGAAGGCGAGGAATGGGGGAATGTGCACAAAAGAGATTCGTAATCCTATATCCAAAGATTTTCTGAGCAGACCTCGAAGTAGTACTCCTAGCGCCCACTCCCATGCCATACTCGACCTCGCTAAGGTTTCACAGCATGGCTTGTCATTTGAACGTTTATCTTAGCTTTGGTCTCAGTATTGGTTTTCATTCTGGTATAGACAGCAATTCAAGAAGTTCCACCCGAGTACTCCTGCATGATGCATACACAATTCCTCGTGCTCCATAAGCGTCCCAATCACTCCGCATTATTACCGAACAGCACACATCACTTGACCAAGCCTCGCCTCCAATTACTTGTGGAAGGACTTGACTTTCTCCATCTCGTCATAACTACCCATGAAGATTCCGGACCTATCGTGGATGCTTGTTGGCACCACTTCCATCATTCTGTTCATCTTGCTGTCGAGAGCTTGGCCACCAGCTTTGGAGCGTTATTAGCTAATGTTCAAAATACAACGCAGATGTGAGTAGAAACTTACCATTTTCAAAGACCATGGCCATGGGAGCACACTCGTACAAGATTCGCAGCTTTCCCTTGGGACTCTTCTTGTCTGCGGGATACGCGAAGATACCGCCATACAGAAGGGTGCGGTATGCATCTGCAACCATGGATCCGATATATCGCGCACTGTATGGCTTGCCATCCACCTCAGCTGGGTACTTTAGCGAGTTAAAATAATTCTTGACTGGCTCCTCCCAATACAGTGAGTTGCCCTCGTTCACTGAATAGATTGATCTCTTCTTGGGCATTTTCATGTCTGGGTGAGTGAGGATGAACTCTCCAAGCGAGTTGTCCATGGTGAAGCCGTTGACGGTGCCGCCCTTCATGGTGATAACCAGTTGCGCGGAGGCTCCATACATGGTGAAACCAGCAGCGATCAACTCAGTTCCTGGCTTGAGCAGATCCTCCTTTGTGCCCGTTGACCCCTCAGCTAGTTGGTGAATGCCAAAGATCGTGCCTACCGAAACACCGGCATCCAAGTTCGACGATCCATCAATTGGATCGCAGGCCACAGCGTAGCGAGCATTCTTGTGTTCTGGAAAGAAGATGGCGTCCTCCTCCTCTTCTGATACGAGCACGGCACATTTTCCGGAGGAGCGCATAGCTGCTATGAAAAGGTCATTGCCGATGACATCGAGCTTCTTTTGGTCGTCTCCGGTGGTGTTGGAGGAACCCGCCAATCCCGTGAGATTGATCAGACTTGCACGTCGGATATAGTACGCTATTGACTTGAAGGAGAATTGAAGGGCGTGGCACAGAAGTCTGAACAGAGTCAGTTAGTTGCGATTCGCATGTGACTGCTGAGGCGAGCCAGCTTGACAAGAACAGGAGGGCTCCACATCGTGTACTGGGCATTCAAACTCACGTAAAGTCTCCAGTTGCTTCCTTGTGCTTGCTCTGCTCCTCTGTGAGAAACCGGGTCAAAGTCACAATGTCAACATTGACCTTCTCCTCCTGTACAGGGCCGTTGGTAGCCATGATGAACAATTGAAGGGATACAAGTGCTTAAGCTTGAGTAAGATATGAGAGGTGAGAGTCTGCGAAGATAGGAGAAGCAAGGGAAGGTATGTCAGGTAGAAGAAGTCTGGGGGAGGCGTGTGAATGTTATTCCAGACGCTTGTGAACCTCGGGTCTAGACGGGTAGCGCGTGCTGTACCTGTCGGGATTGCTTTCAAGGACTGACGTTTGAAGCCGTCGCGCAAGGTTGAGCCGAGAGGGGTAAGAGTGCACGATCTTATCGTCAATAGTCTTGTTGCAACAATATCAGGGCGATGTACAGCTGGTGCGGTGGTACTTATTGCCGTGGCCAGCCCGCCAGCTCTTACCTCACTATTATGGAGCACGATTGCATCACCAGAATTCCTCGCATCAGCAGGTTGCTTGCTGACTTAGTCGACGACGCTTTATAGTGGGCACTGGTTGGTGAACGGGTCAGTCAGTGATTGACTTGCACGGAGCCCCGCAGTCCGCCGTCCGCAGTCCACGCTCGGCATGTCTGGCCCTTTGGCACGCTGCACTCGGGCTGGATGCCCCGCGCTTGCCACAGACGTGGGATTGCAACGCCCGGAGACACGGAAAGCTCGAGTCTGATCCAGTGGAAATACGATGATTTCCCGGCTCTGCATGCCCACCGCACCGCGACAGCTGCCACCGGCGCTCTTCTGCTATTGATGGAATTCATTGCATGCGGGAGTTTTAGGGGACTGGGGAACGCCTTATTGCGTCTCCTAGCCGGACGGAGTTTGGTTTTGCCGGCAAGGCTGCTTACGGAAAAAAGAGAATGCTTGACCCCAAGCAAACTAGTCACCTGATCTGAGCAAACTCGACTTGACGAGGCTCGGATTTAGCGCCGAGCTAGCATAATCCGCGCTAGCAGGACCACTTCAGAAAATCTCGGTGAACTTTTTAACAGCTTCTTTTCACATCTCATCACATCATACCACAACAATGTGACAAAGCAACATTGCTGCTGCTCTCGGCAGCTTCTACCTATCCACCCATTCCCGTCGCTATGGTAAGTAATTGATCTCCTACCATTCTTCCTCCTCTCTATGTGATGACACATATACAACCGCAAACTAGAGTCTTTGACCTCTAGGGGAATGAAACTTTTGTAACACGTCAGTCTGAACTGCAGATCACAAATCTTCATTGTCATGGCTTCGGTTAATGAGATTGGTACTAACGCCTCACGCGTAGACACGATAGAATAAAAAAACACCTGCGTAGCATTTGTGTGCGCACATTGGCGTGGTGCAGTTATCTTGCTATGGTAAGCTTCATTCCTTCCTACCTACACCAAATCACCCTGCTATGATGTCTTCGTATGCTTTGCATGCTGGAAATTACCGACTGAGGCCAAAAGGCCCTTGAAGTCAACTAAGGCTAAATCTGAGCAACCCCAAAACACAATCACTCTTGTTCATTCTATACAGCTAGAATAAATGCTGATCATTGTGAAGAATCGCAGGTACCTGGGCTGAACAGCCACAATACACCAGAAGGTACGCGACGCGAAAATTTCCTTCATGTTCCCTACAACTGTAAAAGGATGAATGGCACTGGGCTCCGATATTCATGACGGATATGCCCCTTTTGTGGCAGGCCTAGAAAACCTCGCCCACTGATTGCAGTCTCCAAAACCTAGCTTGTATGTTAAATGGTTAGAAATAGCCAGCTGACATTACTTGCAGCTTGTTCGCATGAGAGCATTGCCTGACTATGGTGTGTTGATTGGAGACGCACATTGGCACAACCCACCAAAGGTAAATATCGAATTCTCTTTGTTGTTGTTCTTTATTTTATGATGAGCATTTTTAGATGACGAGTCTGATTCGGGTAAAACCGCTGTTGACACAATCAAAATTATAACCATTCATGCCTTCTGAATTTTCTCTCTGCACATGTTCTATTCAGTCTTCGCAGCTCGGCATGTGCTAATGCTCCTTCATAGATGACAACTTTGGAATATTGGTCTCGCTGAGGATGAAACCCAGCGATTGGTTTAGGGGTTGTAATGCCGAAGATACTGTTGGGAACATGATTACTGGTAGGTCAAATCTTTCAATTTCTACGCCATGGCAGATGCAGAGCATAATGATGATCCCGACCGACAAATGACAAGCATATGTCCAAGCTCCGGCGGTGACGAGTCTGTCTTTGACTGAAATGCTTCACATCCAACATGTTGTTGTCAGTATTATCGAACCTAGCTGACGTATATCAAAGGCACCATCTCAATCACGATACCATTCAAGATCTTGCCATCAAAGAGTATTAGGTATGCGCCATCCTCTTCTCTCCTTTCTCCCTCCTCTTAAAATGATGATCAATTTTATCACGACGGTCAACATAGCCACAAGTTGGTATTGATGATAATGCCTGTGACAAGGCTGTAGATCTGACATTTCTTTTGTTTGAACAATTCTTTGTTCTTTTACCAATTTGACGTTGGTCCCTTGCTGACCTTCGAAGCCTTGCAGCAGAACGACGTTAAGGTGCCGACTATTATTGGGCAAGGCAAAATCAGAGTTTGATAGGATGCTGGTAGCAGAATCAAAACCCATTACCAGTCAAGAAATGCAATGATGAAGTGATTGTGAAGCACCATGTGTATATTTGATTCCAACCCACGCCCTTGGCGCACAAGACATGTGAGGCCGCGTGCACCGATGTTGTGCGCCTTCCAAGCTGCTAAGTCAGAAACCAGGTCGGAAGCGGGAATTAGCGGCAATAAGTCTTTATCGGCACTTCCCTGTCATGCTTGAAGGGAAACTCTGGGTCGGAAAGCAGCAGCGAATTGCGATGGATGTTCAAGAGGATTGTTCCACGCAAGCAAAGGCATTCGACCGCATTCCTTCGGTTTGGCCTTCTGCCTCTGCCTCTGCCTCTGCCTCTGCCTCAGCCCCTGCCTCTCCACATGCGTCGAGCGTGACACGCCCACGCCTCGCTCCTCCGTCCGTCGCCGAGTGCTGGTTGGGGCTTGGCCGTCCAGTGCAGGATAGTGGCAGGCCATAGTGGGGGTGCGGCAAGGATGCAGGGTTTCACGCATCCAATGGAACGTCATTGCTCGAGTCTGGCCAATCCATGACGTTGATGCCAAATCTACCAGGTACGAGTGCGGCCGGAAAACCCCAATGCACGACGGACGCTTTTTCTTTTGCGAGCTTGCTGCGCGGGTTGCGGTTCCTGGGCAGAAGAAAGCAGCTGTGCTTGGTGGTTACCGGCACAGTGCGACTGTACACAGTCTAGGCTGCGCACCTGACGAGCGCGCGACCGGTGCGGGTTTGTTGTTTTCCAATTTGACGGCCGTGACTTGCCCAAGAGATTGGCATGGATGGATGGTGGGGAGTTGGAGCGATGCCCCATCCCGAATAGCCGATAGGGAAATAGAGCCAACTCCAAGCTTGCAAGCTGCCTACCACGCCGGAGCCAAGCAGAGAAGAAACGAAGACAGACGGAACACAAGGCGAATGATATTGTTTGCGACAGCCATATCATTATTAGTGCCCTCGACGACGCCTTTCTTGTCCATCTGGGCATTGTCTTGGCCCCGACGACATCATTTTCGTTCGTCCGCTTTCCTGTCTGCATTGTTTTTCTCTTTATCTTTCATCCTGACTTTTCCGTCTTCGCTCCTCCCAGACCCAACTGTGAATGCGTTGGGCGCCTGCTTTTCAACTTGGACCTCGACCCAAACCCGTCAGTAATTTAGCTGATCTAGAGAACTAAGCGTCGCCGCCCCAAAGATTTAATCTCACCCTAAGCTTGTCGTCGACTTACTTGCTGCGCCCGAACGGTTCTTCGCTGCCACCAAGAACCGCACACTGCATCCTCTCCTCTCTACGGTTCCAGCGACCAAATCCCCAATCCCCAACCGATCCTCGATTTGCGAGCCGTAGGAGATCCAAAATACGCTCGCCGTATCATATTACAGAGTTGCGAAACCCTGTCGAGCTTCTCGGCGTGCGCCTAAGTTCCCGGTCGAGTTTGCATTGTTTTTCCCACTCATATTTAACTGTTGGGAGTACGTACCTTATTTTCCCCTGAAGTACATGCAGGATGCGCAGTTCCTGCGCGTTCCATGGATTGCGAGAGACACGTAGATTGCAGGAGTCTCGCAAACAATTTCCTTTGCTTCTTAATTCACTTCGAACTCTCTAGAATCTGCGGTTGCTAACTTTTGTTCACTCCAGCCGGCGTCTGGGCGGAACCAGAACTTTCATGCTTAGGCACCACGCAATCCTTCTAACGGAATCGACAGACTGGGGGATTGAGGAGGATACGGCACCGGGCGGATAGACGTCTCAGAAGTGAAGCCAATTATTATCTTTGACCGATTGAGCTCCCAAGCACGCGAACCCAATCGGTGTAGGAAGTCCATTTCTCTTCTGACGCGGAGGACTAGTCAGCATGGCGTGGGATCACCTCTCGATCAATCGACCGCATTTGGTCTACATTATCCTCGGCGGCTTCACCTCCCTCTTCATGTTATGTTCGTCCTTCATTAAGGAACGTCTGTACATCGGTGAAGCTACGGTTGCGACCATTTGCGGAGTCATATTTGGTCCTCATGCGGCAAATCTTATTGACCCTGGAACATGGGGAAATACGGATCAAGTCACCCTCGAATTCTCGCGCATTGTTCTCGTGGTCCAATGTTTTGCCGTTGGTGTTGAATTGCCGAAATATTACATGGAGAAGCACTGGCGCAGTGTCGTCTTCCTGCTGATCCCAGTCATGACTTTTGGGTGGCTCATCACCAGTTTGTTTATTTGGTGGATGGTGCCGCCATTGTCCTGGCTTGAGTCTCTGTGTGTCGCTGCGTGTGTTACTGCTACAGATCCTGTCTTGGCCAGTTCCGTTGTCGGCAAAGGAAAGTTTGCTAAACGAGTACCCAAACATTTGAGAGATCTGCTCTCTGCTGAATCCGGTTGTAACGACGGCATGGCATTCCCATTCATCTATCTCGCCCTATACCTCATCGATTATAGACCGGATTCCGATGCGGTTGCGGAACACTGGATTGTGCTTACAATTCTATACGAGTGTGTGTTTGGTGCTATCTATGGATTTTTGATTGGCTATATTGGGAGACATGGGATCAAGTACGCCGAACGACATGATCTAGTCGACCGAGAAAGTTTCCTTGTGTTTTACTTCGTACTGGCTCTCTTTTGCGCTGGGTCCGGTAGTATTTTAGGAGTAGATGATCTACTGGTAGGATTTGCAGCAGGAGTAGGTTTCTCGAATGATGGGTGGTTCACTCAGAAGACCGAGGAATCTCACGTCTCGAACGTTATCGATTTGCTTATCAATTTGGCATATTTTGTGTACCTAGGAACGATCATTCCTTGGGAGCAGTACAACAGCCCGGCTCTAGGCCTCACGCCGTGGAGATTGGTTGTTATTGCTATCTTCGTTATCTTGTTCCGCCGCATACCGATTATGATGGCCCTGAAACCTTTGATTCCGGACATAAAAACATGGCGAGAAGCTTTGTTCGCAGGCCACTTCGGTCCAATCGGAGTTGGCGCCATCTTTGTTGCGATTCTTGCCAGAGCAGAATTGGAAACCCATTCCACGACTCCATTAGCCTCATACCCAGACCCATCAGCAGAGAATTATGTTCTGGTTGGACTCATCTGGCCAATTACAACGTTTCTCGTCATCGCCTCGATCATCGTACATGGCTCATCAATTGCGGTCTTCACGCTCGGGAAGCATATCAACACTTTGACACTCACAATGTCTTACACAACGGGCGGGGAAGATGGTCCTTCATGGATGAACCGTCTCCCAAGAATTTCGTCTCAGTCTAGATCCATGGCAAAGGCAAATGCCGAAGGAGTCGACACGGATGGAGAAGATATCCACGGAGAGGATGTACCACCTGGAAGTCTACCACCAATTGGGATGCCAAAGGAGTTTTTGCGTCGCCAGAAGGAGGAAGATCGTGGAAGTCGTGCTTCGTCCATGATATCACGACGCAGGAAGAAGAGATGGGATGAGCGAGGTCCGGGAGGGCCAATCCAAGAGTCTGCCATACGTCCCCAGCGACGAAGTCAGAGCGGCTCAACTACTCTTACCCCTGGTGATGGATCACCTAACAGCGAGAAGGATGATGATGACCTTAGCCAGGAGAGGGATCTTGGTGAGGTTCAACATGACCCAGAGATGGAGGAAATCATGCATAGAGATGATGACGAGGAGAAATACGATCAGCACAGGTCTGATGCGGAACGATACCCAAACCGTGTGGAGGTATACGATGAAGGTGACGATGTGATCATTGAGAATGAGGATGGGGAAGTCATTTCGACCCAGCAGACACCAGTAGGAAAGGCCAGAGAGCAGGAGATGGAAGACATGGGGAAAGAAGTCAAAGACGACTTGGAGCATCCAAGTCATGCTTATAAAAATCTCCGAAAGAAGCTGGGAGTTTGGATGCATAAGGACGACGTTGATCCTGAAGGAAAGCCCAAAGTACCGAAGCAGGCAGAGCGAAAGCGAGGTCCTGCACTGGCCTACCAGTTCGGCAATACCGTATGTTCTCGTAGCTCCACTTGTATCCGCCTCCAAATAACTGACCTCCTCCCAGATTATTGTAGAAGATGAAGACGGTGAAGTCGTGAAGAAGTATGAGCTTCCGTCTCAAAGATCTGGTCAGAAGTCCAAGGAAGACAACAAAGAGAGCACCGTACGCAAAGGTCTTGATAGAGCAGGCACATGGATAGGCCAGGCACCTAAAAAGCCTGGACAAGAAAAGGCCGAGACGAATCCTAATCAATCTTCCCCAGCAGCAGGTGCGGAAACTGCTGTGAGGCAAGGGCTGTCACGTATGGGCACTTGGGGCTTTGGGGGCAGCAGCAAAGTAGCACCACCAGAAAGGGAACAAGAGAAGGAAGAAGAGGACGATAGACGAATCCGCTTCACGATTGGGGGAGCAGGTCGTCGTCTTACCAAAGATGACTTTCTCAAAGAGATCCAGAGCCTGGACCCCAAAGCACGGTCCGAAATCCTGGAGAGCAGCGACGCGCCAGCTGCCATGAAAGACATGGCAAGGAAAGATGCAAGCAACGACTCTCCCGGCAGCAGTAGACTATTTGGAGCCAAAGCAGTCCAAACAGCAGCAGGGCCTAAAGAAGCCAAAGGCGTGGGTGCCGAAATGGCCCGTCGCAGAGGCGCCGACGTACGCGCCGACGGAGATGACTCCGATAAAGCTGAATCGAGCTTCTCTTCTTCCTCCTCTTCGCAGACACGTGAACGCAAGCCCACAACGCGAGCCAGAAGCAATCTCACCAAGGTCGATTCGCCATCCCACGACGAGCCCGAGACGGCAGCCGAGCGCCGACGCAGAGCCGGCGCCTTGAAAGGTGTTGCCGAGCGGAAACCTGCACAAGAGTCTCGCGGTCGTAGTCCCGTTGACGAAACGCCGGCCGAGAAGCGTAGGCGTGAGGCTGCGCTCGGTAGCAGTGGTGCTCCGGACGAGGACAGTGACGACGATGATACACCGCGCGTGCCGGCACCCAAGAGCCGGGGGATCCGGTTCGCGCAGAGTCCAGTCAGAGGGAAGAAGTAATGTGGCTGTAGGCTTCTCGCTGTCGTGGATTCGGGCCTGAATTTTCTTTCTTTCGAGAGTTGTGAAGACTCCACGGCCGTCTTGGTCGTGAAAAAGGTGCATACATACCTACCTACGGGGGCGGGGTTTTAGAGTAGAAATTGCTATATGAATGAACGCATGGGATGGTGGTTTACTTGTTGGTCCAAATGATAAATACTTACGATACCTTATTATAGATAGGAGAGACGAGCGGGATGTGTTTAGCTTTGGCATGTATTTGTTGTACTTAGTGCATGTAGGGACCTATATCTGTACCTAGCATACCGTCTTATTGTAGCATAGCACGTCGCAATAGCTAATTAATGTACATATCAGACGACAATGTGTTTTAAAACATGGTTATGATAGGTAGCAAGCGTTGAGATGAAGGGAAGCGAGTAGTAGTGGTTTAACGGAGTAAACCCGTCAAGAAGTAGAGAGCGGTATCCGTGGTTGGATTTCTGCCATTTTATACAGTCTTGCCTAATTCTTTGTGTATATACTCTAAATGCAGTGCCCAATTTCAAATGCCACAAATGCTATGCTTCCTTACAAATCGTTCCCGGCTAGTAGCAAGAATCATCATACCCCTTTTGCAATTGACCTTCAAACTCCCATTCCATACTGATGATACAGCGGTGTATTGACCAACGCCTTCACCCACCCGTGGGAAAGAACAAGTACCTCCAGATTTCCCGGGCCGGTTCAGCCCCCGTCATGAGAAGCAGCCGTCAAGAGTTCATTCATCTTGTAATTCATCATTCAAGGTATTAGCTTGAAGATCGCCTTCCTCTGAGACTTCTCGCGTGCTCGTCTCACACAAAGACTCTAATTCCGTTTGTGCATACTCAAGCTCAGCGGCAGCAGCTGCCTGCCAAGTTGATGATCCGGTGGCGAGAACGAAGTGCGGATTTAAATCCTCAGCATCGAAGTACTTTTCCTTCCTCGTAGTCTTCCGCGTTCCTCCCTCTAATGCTGATAAGGCACTTCGGGTGGTTCGCATTCTCTTTCCTTTTGGAACTCTTCCTCCCTCGCTAAGCAGGTTACTTAAGCGAGTTCGCTCATCAAGGAGCTTGGCATCGTATGCTACTATGGAACGGACAAATGGCGCCACGTCGTGCACGATGAGCGACATGGTTCTGTCAAAGCATGATGCTTCCAAGGTGTTGTTGTTGTTGCTCCAAACATATTTCTTTTCGGGTGTCGCAATAGGGTCGAATGCCAAGCTGAAATCGAACCGCGTCAGCGACGGATCAACGTAGATCGAGTGTTCCCTGATGAGATTAATGGTGCATTGCTCGCTGGGACTGCCAAGTTCCAGCGGAACCTCAAGACCATGCTTAACATGCGCCTCTCCCTGAAGTCTGTTTCTAGCTCGAGATTTCATCCATGTTGACAAGTCTGCACCTAATCGATCGTAAGTTACTTTGGGATGAGCCTCCAGAAGCCTCCATGCCAGCACATAATCGTCTTTAGTTTTGGCTGAGAGCTTTGGAAGATCGGTATCAAGAGGTATCTATTCATGTTAGCAAACTCAAAGAGCTAAGCTACAACTGGTAAGGCTCGTGTATTTACCTGATTGATCGTCGAAAAGGCCCCAGCCGAGCAGATATCAGACACACTCAACATGTCCGCAAAATCCTCGTAAATGCTAAGAGCAGCATAATCGTCTTCACGTCCACTGGAATGTTTCCGTCGATCCTCCGCCCAAGATGAAATATCCGGTGTTTGCTGCCAATCTCCTATATCGAGGTTCCAACCATCCCAGGCTTCACGCAGTATCTCTTCCTCGACATCTAGACAGTGTGCTTGACTCTTAAGATAGTCCCGACTCAACCATCCCATGCCGGCTTGGTAGGTATCCTGGCTGATTATCCGAAGCGTGTTTCCATTTTCATCAACATCACAGCCTGGAGGCCATCTGGGATAGAACCACTCTAGTCCGCCCTTGCGATCTCCGACCGTAAGTTGGCACCAGAAGTCCAAATCTGTCAAAGAAGCCCTGAGGTCGAAACATCGGCCTTCATACAGCGCTTCGATGGCCGAGCGTTGAAGAGCGTGGCCTTCATTGGCGGCTACAAGGAGCATGTGGTCCACGGCGAGGTCCATCGGGGTTGCCGAGTATCGAAGAATTGCATGCAACTGAGGCCAAAGTCCTTGTAATGGTATAGCAGCTTCATCAGTACATGTCATGATCAATGGGCGTTTGGATGAAGTTATCAGAGGCATAACTGTGGCCCAGAATTGCTTATCTTCCTCGTAAAGAATATCAACTTCTTCCAACAATATTAATGACTGCCGTTGGTGTTTCGGCATTGTTTTGACGCCAATTTTGCCATTAACGTCCTCCTTCTTATTCTGCGTTGGCTTTGGATTGACAAGGTTATGCTGTACTGGTGGCTTCGGCTTAAAGAAGGAGTTCATTGTGCCCTGCCTGCCGCTCTTGAGATCTGCTGCTAGAGAATCCGAGATTTGCTTTATATCATCTTCGAATGCATTACCATCGGTTGCAGCAGATGAGCTCTGCACAAGATGGTTTCGAGTCATATCGCCAACTTTTTCTAGAATGTCTTTGCCACTCCGTCTGCTGCTAGCATTTATCTCAAATACTTCGAATCCTAGTTCTTTGGCAACCCCATATACAGTCGCGGTCTTTCCGCTGCCATGGGGGCCACTGATAAGCACCGCATTGGCAAGCTTTCGGGGTTCTTTTCCGTTGTACGTCCGGACTAATGTCTTCCTTGGAAGGCCATGGCTGACACTTGGGCTGTCAATTTCGTCGGGTTGCACAACTTCATCCATCTCATCATCATCATCCGAGACAACAAAATCATCCAATTTTTTTGATTTTCGTTTACGTTTTGCTGGAGCATCTGATTTAGACATTGCTGAACGTTTCGGTGCGGTAGATGCAGCTCGACTTTGAGCTTCAGTCGCACCTCTGTCGACAGCCAGAATCGTCAAAGACTGTAGCCATTCTTTCAATATCACAGGCTCCCGGCCCATCTGTAGCACTTCTATTGCTTTCTTCGGTGCATACTTAGTTGTCCATGCCTGTGTTTCGCACTGCGAACGGTCAAATGGAGAGAGTGAAGTGGCAATCGAAGCGTACAACCTTTGTAGCGCTGTGTGAGTCGTTCTGTGCCGACTAGCGGTCTGGATTTCGTCCTCCTCTGAGCTCTCGCCAATGTCTACAGAAGTTGCCTGGAATCCAGCGTGGAGCTCTTTGCGAACACGTCTTTGCAACGCGGATCCCGTTTCAATATGCTTCCGAGGAATTCTAAGACAAGGGGATGGCTCTTTAAACCCATCCGCATTAAAATCGTTAACGCCTTGCGCTAAAGCTGCAATGTTCAAGGACGCAGCAGAAACATTCAAGATGTCTTCATGATGCAAGATCTCTACTGCTTGACCTTTGGCTTTCTTGTGGGTTGGTGGTAATGGTGAGCCTTCATATCTAGGCGAATGTCGGCTATGGCCTCTAATATGTTGCATTCCTTCCCAAGGCCAAGCAGGTTCCATGGCACCAGGGAACTTGAAAAGTCTCTCAGTCTTGCCAAACCCAGCAAAAGCCGTTGAGTCCTTACTCAGAGCCGGTGGTCTTCCCCTGCCGGAGACCATTGAAAGCTTTGGTCGCTCAACAGGTCCAGGACACTCGGGTGCAGGAATTGAACTTTCAGCTGTCTTCCCCGAAAAGAATGGATGTGTGGTCTTGGACTTTTGAGTAACTTCCTTTTTCGAGGAGAAAGAATGCGGAGGCTTGCTAGTACTATCTGATTTGGTAGGGCCGCAGGTTCCCATATTTGGGCTACACACTGCCTTCGCGCTCTCCATAATCTGGTTCATTCGTGCACCAATCCGTAGTCGGGACTCTTGATCGTCGCCATATTGCATTACAACAACTCGAGACTTCGGCTTTCTACCACGAGGTCTTGGGGCATTTGCTGTGGTTGGTTTCTTAGCAGGTGGGGATCCGATTGTTCCAGTTTTTCGATTCAATCGCAGCACCTTTTTATTACTGTCGGGTTGTACGATTGGCCCGGACGCGGATTTGTGAAAGAAAGGATCGACTTCGATGGATACAATAGCCTGTCGTTCGACGGATGCCGGACTTCGGAGCCGTTTTGAGGTACTTGTGACCATATCGGTCGTAGCTGCTGTCTCGAGATTCGCATCCGCTTTCCCAGAAGCCTTCTCTTCGTCCCCACCGGTTTCCTGCTTGTTCAGCTCTTTTGTCAATTGCAACATGACGCCTTCCCCACACGCCCGGCCCGTATCTTCCTGTGATACCAAAGAGGTTTTAATTCGCTTTCTTCGACCAGTATTTGGGTCGACCTCTAACATGGCAGCCGATGCTGAAGATGTCGCTGCAGCACCATCATTGTCGTTCCTTGCTACAGCTATCTTCTTGCATTTGTTATTCTTTGGTTTTGAGTTGGGCTCGACTGCAGTGACAGCAGCGGAATCTGTAATATCATCGTTAACTGTCGATTCTGGACAGTCTCCTGCACACAGCTATCAGCAACGTTTGCTAAAAGAGGGGACTGTACCGGCTAGGGCATACTTATAGGTTTGGTGAAGAAGGGATGCAGACTTGTGGGCTCATGCTCTGCTCTCCCCATGGTGTGGGCAACCAAAAGTGCCATATAACCTGGCTCTCATTCACTCGTACGCGCTATTTCACGCGTTCTAGAAGCTCAGAGTTGCTACTAGCATGTTTTTGACAAAATTGGGATGTCCTGTAAAATCTGCGTGAAATCTATGGACCAGGATTTGAACTTTTAGAAGCTTGGGAATAATGCAATATGAGTATGACGGGAGGCAGAAGGAAGTGAAGATAATTCAATGTCAATGACCTCAATTGGGAAGCGCGTCGTCTCGCGATTTCAATTTAGCAGCGGCCGCCGTAGAACTGCACTACTACTACGCGCACAATCCTGGCAACCGTAATCGCTATCGCAACTTTTTTCCGAGACAAAAATAATTTTGATAGACCGCTCTGCTTTGAAGGACCCTGACAGCATCCGCGACGATATTTCTCATACTACCGTCAAAATGTCAGGTAGATTCTCTCTACAGCCACCATATGTTGTCGCTACATTGCCCCAGCCGATTGATCACTCGAATGGGTGCTATGTGGTGGGAGAAGTGCTTGGGAGACAGAATGGCTCAAGAAAGAGAAAGCGCTCTGAATTAGCTATTGGAATCCACGGAGAGGGTGTAAACCTCTACGATGTGAGCAGCTTGAGCACTACCGCTTTAATCTCAAGCTTACAAGATAATAGATTCCATCTTCTAGATTGATCACCTCCTACGCTGTTCCACCGCAGTCAACATTCACCTGTGCTCCCTGTTCGACAAGAATTCGGATTAGCAAAACCGTCGCTGAAAGACGAACATATGTGGCAACGAAGACACCACAAAGCTGTGTTACTTTGTTTCGTGATGTCAGCCCCAGATCTGGAACTTCAACCTCTTCTGCTGTCAACTGCAAGCTGGATCAACCCGCAGCAGACATAGTCTATCTTGGAACCGTTACCACTACTCGCACATCGGATGCCACAGCGTCGACCGATCTACTAGTAATAAAGGAAGATGGGGAAATTCTGTGCTTGGATGGAGAAACTCTTGAGAAGAAGTGGGTGTCGCCTGCGACAGCACTGTATCTGGACAGAGAATCAGAGAGCCCTCGAGACGCGAAAGTCGAATTTGCACATCTCACAAATGCGTTTACTGCCAGTCAGGGCATCTTAAAAGGTCGCCAAGATGTCATGGCTACTTTCTCAGAAGAAGTCACCCAAGATGGATTTAATCCCGATATTCTCGTTTTGGTCACCAGTGCTGCACTTGCTGAGGATACCTCCAGCGCCACATTACAGATTTTTACCTTACCAAGAAGGCTCACTTCCTCGAGCCTGAAGCAGTCGGTAGATTGCTTGCTTACTGCAAAGTTGACTGAGGGACGTGCATCGGCCGCTACGAAACGATCATATGCTCTGCACGCATCCACAGGTACGCTTCAGGAGCTCTCAGGAAATAAGCTATCCAGCTACGATCTCTCTCAAACCTTGCCCAAGGTGCAATCCGTGATGTCGATTCCTAGTGCTACATCATTTTTACGAATTTCGAACGCGTCCACCATGATTGCAACACACAGTACGGTTGGAGTCTATAATCCAAAGTTCGACTCTGTCCTAGCAACAGTTTCGCTCGATAGTATGGACACCAAAGCCGGTTCGAAGAGGAGGAGAGTCTCAGACCCATCAGACGATTCTTCGAAACCTGACTACAATCTTGTGGCTTACTTTCCACGAACTGGGACTACAGTTGGTATCTATGGAAAGGAACTTGTAGCTGTTCAAATCGACAGCCATCATGACGACAAATCAGCCACGTCTGGGCTTCTGATCGATTCTCTTGGTCGAGCGATTCGACAGAAGCGAAAGGGTTCTGAATGGACGGAAAAAACATTAAGATTAGATGGCTTGACAACATTTGGTTCATATCTTCCAGGGTCAATTGGCGGTGGTGATCCATCGCTCTCGGAAGACTTTGCCGCCACGGATAAATTTGTCTCGGAAAGAGATGTCGAAGGCTTCGAGGGTGTAATGGTCTCCAAACTTGGACTAAACACGTCTAACGTTTCTGCCAAGACAACAGTCAAAGGAAGTGTTGGTAGTGCGAAGACTTTTGTGGATCGCCGATGGGTCTCTTACGCTATCAAAAAGATTTTCTCTTGGTCCAAGGATGGCACCGAGTCGTATCAGCTAAGCATTGAGTTTTACCCGCCAAAGACCTTCGCCTGGCTTCTGGAGACTGGAAATCTTACCGTGGCAAACATAGAGGTGGCTCTTAGAGACGAGGTTCGAGCATCCCCCGAGCAACATATTCCGCATGGACAACTGGTTCGAGCTATAGTAGAGGTGGATCCAGAACTAGAACTCCTGCTAGCCCTTCTTGATAGCAACTATATGTGTGCTGAAGACCTTCTGCACGCCATCAGACGGTTAATGGAGAGTTTGGAATTGATTGGCAATGCTAGCACTGCCCAGAATGTCCTCACCAATGATGAGGGGCAAGCTCTTACCGACGGAAATGTTGAGGATGAATTAGAGCAGCTCGAGGCAGAAGCAGAGGAGGATTTGCGACTTGCCGAGTACCAACTTGGCCCCGGCTCCGGTGTCAGGGCACAAGCTTTGAGTGTAGCATTGGCTAAGCTGTATGCGGCCCCTTCTACTACGATTGTTCAGGCCCTTCAAACTACCTTGACTGGCCAAGAAGTCGTTTCACTGATATACCTTCTGCGGTTCGAGCTTGCACGAGGTTCTTGGACGTCCAGATACCTCGATGTTGGGCTGCTTGATTCTCCTGATGAAGAAGCGGAAGTCTTGAACAGTACCATCCTTCTGATCACCAGTCTCCTCAACAACTGTATCGATGCTATCGGCGCCGGTGGGTGGCTCGCGGGGGATGCCAGACTGATCAACGGAGACTTTTATGAATCCGAGGATCTCATCCGAAGTTTAAAGCTTGAAGTAAGTGCTGCTCTCGAAGGTATAGAAGAAGCATCGTACTTGAAAGGATTGATGTCAGAATTCATCCGGTATGGCGATGCGGTGCAAAAAGCTCTCCCTAAGGCCGCGAAAAGCAATGGCGAGGAGGACAACTATGCAGGCAAGAAGAGAAAGATAGCACCAGTGATAGTTCCATTGTCCGAGCAGAACGTTCCCGTGCTACCTTTGGGACTCAAGGTCGAGCAGCAAATTTCCCGACTTCGTGTTGCGGCCGGAGGAGAGGTCCAGCGACGAACGGCGAGAGATATTGGACGGCTCAAGAGCAAAAAGGTGGGGAAATATTCGCTCGAGCGGATTACCATATAGTAGTCTGCAACTCAACGGTATTCGGTTACGATAGAAATATACATTCAATGTCAAAGCACGATTCATGCTTCTGCAGATTTCATATGGTGTAACTCATCCTATGTAACCCTGGGTCTCAAGGCCGTCAGCGATGCATCACGGAGCCTAGATCAAAGGCCATGACATTCCGACGTGGACACCGAGTAGGGCATTCCGGATTTGCGACATCAGACGCAGATCACCATTGGCAGATACCAAGCACCAAAGGGATCGGGTCTACCCGAAGGCGATAACTGGGCCAATCTCCACATGCTCTCCACCCTAGATTCGCCACGAGTGGGCAGCACAAGCATGCGGGCCCGTCCTGTATGCTTAGCCATCAATCAAAACCCCATATCATACGACGTGTACACGGTGTCCGGGCGTCATGGAGAAGGTGTGTGTAATATTGAGGCTGAGGCTACATATTTTGCTTGCTGCGCCACCAGTTCGCGCTGCAGGGTTCCCCATCGGATTGGCCTGTTCGGCGATACGACAGCCTCAACGTTCTCCAAGGCTTGCCCGACGTCACTGGCAGGACGGGCTGCATTACGGCGAGATCATTAGCTAAGGGAGCAAGTCCAGCTGTCCTCCCGTCTTTCCCTTCGTCGCCTCTATTTCTTCGCCTGCTCTCCCGATCGCATTCTTGTCTTCGTCACTGTTGCTTGCGTCGCATACTGGAAACAGGATCCAGGACGAACACCTGGAGACGGCCCCACTCCGCACCCGCAGACTAGTCAAGCCAAAGAAGACCGATACCCGGCCCCCGTAAGGACGTCCAGATGTCTTTCGGCGCGTCGCCTTCCGACATCATCATTGTGGTGACCTTTTGTCGGGCGCTCTATCGACGATGCAAGGAGGCTGGAGGAGAATACCTTGAGATCAGTCGTGAGGTTCGTGGGCTACATACAGTTTTGCGCCATCTCAAATACGAGGTTCAGGCACCAGAGTCGCTACTAAATCGTGATCGCTCACTCTACGGCCGTGATCTGGCACCGATCATTGGCGATTGTGATAACACTCTACATGGACTCGATCTTTTGCTGCAAAAATATGGCAGGCTCGGCGATGGCAGTCCCTCATCTCCACGCGTCTTATGGGAAAAGATGAGGTTTGGCAGTAATGAGTTAGACGAGTTAGGCGGAATGAGAGTCAAATTGATTTCTCATAAAACCAGCTTGACGCTGTTCTTGGATACCATACAACTTCACGAGTCCGGAAAAGTGGCTACAACACTGCAGAACCAGGGAGGCCAACTAGATATGATCCTTGACAAAGTCGATAATATTGCTGCGCGAATGGGTCAGAGAGCCGGTAGCATTATGACAAATTACCAAGATGATGACAAAGAAGTTTGGAAACAATTCCGCAGAGAACTTGTGGCCGAAGGGTTTGATAGCGGAGTTTTGCATAGACATAAGGTATGATACTCGTATCCGTTTGACATTTACTCTTCGTGGATCCTTGTCCCGTGGGAACGATACATGCTAACTTTAATATAGGATGTTTTACGTGCATACATTCGTGAAATCGACCAAAAGGGCCTCCTTGATGAGATGCCAATCGATCCAAAATCACCTTCTGCCCAACCAGGTGTGAACCCTGATCATTGGTTAGATTCGGTCCATTCCGAAACATCAGACGAACCTCCTCCTTCATTTCATTCTCTGAATACCAATAGCACAGATGAGTCGATGAAGGAGCTTGTCCGAAAGGAGGATAACATGAAATTCCTTCCGTCCTTGAAGACAGCTCGAGTCCATTTAGAGCCAGAGGATGGCAACGCTCGGAAAAATATGTGCGTAAACTAACAGAATTTCTGTTGAAGTGCTTTCTGACACGATAGCAGGAACTCTCCAGCCCAGCCTCGGGAACACAAGGATCGCAGCTATAGAGAGCCTTCGCCCATACCTCGAGTGACGACCTCGAGCGAAAAGGAGCCACTGTACTTCAACTCTAGTGGATCAGACAGTGGCAACTCGGAGAGGTCTGAAAAGCAACTCCAGTCACTAAAGGCGTCGGATATGGCGCTAGTGGTACGAACTAGTGACCTTGTTGCTTCAAGCCCAAGTATAAATCTGCAAGTAACACCCTCGGGATCTCCGTCAAGTTATCGAAGCTACAACAGCTTTACTGGGCGAGATGATCCCGCTCGATCACTCCCCGTTCGTTCAAAAGATGTCAATGAATTTGGTGCCTCTCCACGAAGAAGTGGGGTGCTTGCTGTCCCTACGTCGTATCAACCAAGCAAAGACGGCAGTAATAGCCCCAGACAGGAACCTTTGAGATTGGCCCCGGATCAGAATGGAAATGAAATCCCGCCGGATGCAAAATGGACCAAAATAAAGCGTACCTTGGTTTCTCCAGAAGTTCTGGTTCAAGACCACCGACGATATGAGGCGTATGTACTGTTCTTCCTCGAAGGGATCTTTCTAACCATGTGAATAGTCATCCTGATTTTGTCGCAGTTCTAGGAGTGTTGACCTACGAACAAATTCAGGATTATGCAGCTCGGTCACAAGCACTGAGAGATGCACGGTATAGAAGACAACAACAACCGCCAAGCCACCTCCCACAGAGTATGCCAATACCTATCAGTCAACCTTCATCCTCCCGCAGCCGTGAAATACCGTCGGACGATGAATCCGAATCGTCAGAAGAAGTGGAGCGGCGCCGACCACGTTATCAGGAGCACCGTTCATATCCAGGATCGCCTAGTCCAAACTATACGCACACAACTCGCTCGGGTTATCCAAATCCCTATGGCCAGCCACCGTCACCATCTACGTCTTCTTCTACTTTGACAGTGCAGGTGCCACGCCTGTCACCACATTCGCCACGAGATCGATACATTCCTCATTCTAGTTCCAATAAAGAGGCAGAGAGGCAAGAGCCGCGAAGACGACACTCGTCACCACCACGACGCTCACATTCATCGCAAAAGAACGCGGATACACGTGAGAAACCGAAGAGCAGATGGAAGGAGAATCTAGGTGCAGGTGCCGTGGGTGGTGCGGCCATGAGTCTTCTGCACGTTCTCGCAGAGGCGGCAGAGGACCTATGAATGGCGTACCCGTTCCCTTTGAGCGAACATGACGGATTTCTTTTTGATTGGCTTGGACAGCGGAATGTAGGGAAGAGCGGACATATTGGCTCGGCGTGTCTGGAAAGCACAAGTTTGTAAGATCAAGGTCCGTCGAGAGACCGCTGCTGCATGTAGGGGTGTAAGCGCTGTCCCAGTCAGCGAATCCGATAACCGAAGATTTTCTGTCCTCCAACCCTGCGTTCGTCCTGCCCTTTCCGTCCTGGCTCGCACTCGCGGCCGTGGGTGGTGAAGAGAGTTTCGGTGATTTGAAGTAGGTACGTCGTATACAAGTTCTCCTTGACTTCGACCGTCGCACCAACACGAAACATGTCGGCGCGTGAAGTGATCGTGTATCAGGGCTCGTAGTGGTGGAAAGAGGAGTAGCGAGAGTTTGCTAAGCCTGCACGCGGACCCGCAGAGGGGAAGCTAACCCCGCAAATTGGGGTTTCCCCAGACGGTCAGCCCAGCACGGTTCATGTCCATCGTCCATCGTCTCCGCTCCCTTGCTCTCCTATCATTGCTGTTTCCGCGCGTCTCCTCTCCAACCTCTTCTTGTTCGTTGCCTCGTTCTGCCTGCCCGGTCCTCTTTTGTTTCCGCTCTCATCTCCGCCAGGGCCTAGAGCATCCGGCCTTGCATCATGTTCCATGCGGCGTGGGACCGTCGACGCTCATCATCGGTCCATCCCTTCCAGGCTTGGATCTCAAGGACACCTAAGTTTGCTGTCGAAACTCTGTTCCTCACCTCTGCCCTTTCTGATCCTCTCCACACCTCGGCTGTGGCCGTCTCCAGCACTGACGCTCTGCACCTTCTCGTGGTATGCTCATTAACCGCATCCCGATTGAGCTAACTTTGGTCCTGGTGGAAGCATGTCCAGCTCTAATTCCCATCGCCTTTCCCTTCTGCGTGTGGGGGACCGATCTCTCGGCCTTCTCCTCTTCTCTGCACTGCATCAAGCATTCAGCTTGAATACCAATTGCGGGGTCATGCAGTTGAAACTAGTTTGGCACGGCGGAGGGAGGAGACTTTGACAGACATCCAATTGTTTTCAGTTGTTAGCAAAATCCCGAGTTATTTCCTTTCATCCTCGCCTCCGGGTCTTGCTGCACCTGGAAATCCCACGCAGCCAGCAATACTGCCGCGTCAATGGGGTCCCAAGACATGTATGCAAAGCTCTTGGGCGAAGATAAGAGAGGGGTAACCATGCTCTGTGGTTCGACTCTGTGGTTTCATTGCCATGCCTGACCGTACGATCCTTACCACTGGCCGCCAAGCTCGTGGGGCCAATTGGATTTGCACCGTCCATTGCTAACAATATAGGAGCTTGCATAGCTGATCCAGGATGAAGAAAGTAGGGGACCCCACATTCTCCATGGCACGACGTGCGGGGTTCTGGGAGAATAAGGATTTAAAGGAGGTTCTCCGTCGCTGCTCCTCCTAGATACTTCTCCGTCAGACTGTACCTCAGAGTCATCTGTGGCAGTAATATTCCTCTCAAAAATATACAAAACTACTGTTCAAAGCTCTTTGTCTATAAAGTCTACAGTACGCTTGGTCGTTCAATATGACTGTCCCCGACGAAGTTGACATCATTGTGTGTGGAGGGGGCAGCTGTGGCTGCGTTGTTGCTGGCAGGTACGTTTTGAATCATCATGCCAGACACATCCGCTAATAACCTAGACTTGCCAATCTCGACCACAATCTCCAAGTGCTCTTGATCGAAGGTGGAGAGAGCAACCTGAACAACCCATGGGTCTTCAGGCCAGGAATTTGTAAGCACTTATTAAAGTCTATTTCTATATAGCATTAATTTATGTATAGACCCTCGTAACATGAAATTGGACAGCAAAACTGCTTCATTCTACTATTCACGTCCCTCGGAATGGCTTGGTGGCAGGAAAGCTGTTGTGCCTTGTGCTCACATCCTAGGCGGTGGATCATCCATTAACTTCATGATGTACACACGAGCATCTGCATCGGACTACGATGACTTCCAAGCCAAGGGGTGGAGTACAAAGGAACTGATCCCACTCATGAAGAAGCATGAGACGTATCAACGGGCTTGTAACAATAGGTTTGTTCTTCTTCCAAGTGAGCTATCTGGTTGCTAAGCTACGGGGGTTAGGGATCTTCACGGCTTCGATGGCCCTATCAAAGTATCCTTTGGCAATTACACCTATCCCATCATGCAAGACTTCCTTAGAGCTGCAGAATCCCAAGGAATTCCTACGACTGATGACCTCCAAGACTTGGTGACAGGCCAGTAAGTAAAACTTGACTTTATCCTGACTTCACACAGAGTACTTACATTAATTCAGTGGAGCTGAACACTGGCTCAAGTGGATCAACCGAGATGTATGTGTGCCAATATTACGCTGCTAAATATATTTCTAATAATAGATTGTAGACTGGTCGGCGAAGTGACTCGGCTCATGCCTACATCCACTCAACCCGATCGGTGCATTCGAACTTGCATCTGCAATGCAATACCAAAGTTGACAAGATTATCATGGAAAATGGCAAGGCAGTTGGAGTACGAACCGTACCCACCAAGCCTCTTCACCCATCGGTAAGCAGTTTACTCTCCCTTTTTAAAACATTGTTGATACGAGTTCCCCCAAGCAGCAACAATCCCGTACTTTCAGAGCACGCAAGCAGATTGTCGTCTCTGGCGGCACTCTATCGTCCCCATTGATCCTGCAACGCAGTGGTATCGGTGATCCAGCAAAGCTTCAAAAGGCCGGCGTAAAGCCCCTGGTGAATCTGCCAGGTGTTGGCTTGAACTTCCAAGACCATTACCTGACGTTCTCGGTCTTCCGCGCTACAGCCGGTAAGTTACAGTTTCGATGAGCATTCGGAGGTACCCTATTATGGGTGGACAGATGAAAGTGCTCGCGGCAGCATCATCTCTCAGGATGCATTACAAAGATTGGACCACTTTAGCTAATTAATATTAGATACCGACAGTTTTGACGATTTTGCTCGAGGTGATCCCGCTGTTCAAAAGGCTGTCTTCGACGAATGGAACATTAAAGGAACCGGCCCACTTGCCACAAATGGCATCGAGGCTGGTGTCAAGATTCGTCCAACTGAAGAAGAACTCAAGATGATGGAGAAGTGGCCCACGCCACACTTCAGGAGTGGCTGGGACAGCTACTTCAAAAACAAGCCTGACAAGCCTGTTATGCATTACTCGGTTATTGCTGGGTATGATTTCGCCTGCTCGCTTAATTTATATGAGTACTGCTAACATTTTTCAAGATGGTTCGGCGATCATATGCTGATGTAAGTTGACCCTATAAGGACCCGAAGTCGCCATGAAATCTCCCGTATCCTTTTAAGGAGCAAGTATTTTAGAGACTGCACTCTGGTAGACGTGGAGACGCGGAAGTTTGTCACATATTATACCACGTGACAAACAGATGCAAAGTCCTCCTGCTCCGTCTGCATAACTCTTTGAAACATGCAGAATCACCTTTCTTCACAGGTTGCTGATTATCATAGGCCACCAGGAAAGTTCTTCACAATGTTCCATTTCCTCGAGTATCCATTCTCTCGTGGGTCAACCCATATTGTATCACCAGATCCCTATGAGGCACCCGATTTCGATGCCGGCTTCATGAATGACGAGCGTGACATGGCCCCAATGGTAAGAACCCTCGTTGGTGTTGCGGTAAAATCTTAAAGAAAAAAACACTAATAAGATCATTGATAGGTATGGTCATATATCAAGAGCAGAGAGACAGCTCGTAGAATGGGTGCCTATGCAGGAGAGGTGCAAGCCATGCATCCCTTCTTCGCGTACAACTCGCCTGCACGAGCCAAGGACATGGATCTCAAAACAACCAACGACTACGCCCTGCCAGGCAACGTTACAGCAGGTATCCAGCACGGCTCTTGGTCAATGCCTCTTGACCCTCCTGCCAAGAAGCAGAGTGATCTTTACCTGAATAGCAACAAGCAGGATGTCTGGCACGATCTCGAGTATACCAATGAGGACATCAAGCATATTGAGGAATGGGTCAAGCGCCATGTTGAGACTACTTGGCATAGTCTTGGTGTAAGCATAACCGTCATACCATGTTAAAGCAAGCAGTCCCAAGAACTAATATTATACAGACATGCTCAATGGCACCAAAAGAAGGAAACAGCATCGTCAAGCACGGTGTGCTAGATGAACGCCTCAACGTACATGGCGTCAAGAACCTCAAGGTTGCAGATCTCTCTGTCTGCCCTGATAATGTCGGCTGTAACACTTGTAAGTTCTATCCTCTTACTCGTCCTTGCTACCCTCGGCTAATCACTCTTAACAGACTCTACTGCCCTCCTCATCGGTGAGAAGTGCGCCATGCTCGTAGCGGAAGATCTCGGCTACAGCGGTGCTGCATTGGAGATGAAGGTACGCAACTCTCAGAACGCCCTCATGCAAAACTCCTGTTGACTAATTCAAATCAGGTTCCAAACTACCACGCTCCTGGCGAGCTCTCTGGCCTATCCAGGCTTTAATCTGCAGATACAAGATGACTTGTTACCGTTCGAATATTTTATCTTCTGCAAAGTAGTCAATTCGGCGGTCTGTGAATTGATGTTATTCATGGGCAATTCTACCGTTACTTCACTCATTAATTCTCAAGATTGTGTATTTAAGCCAAGCTTTCGGGGAGTGGATGGCGGTGTTGGGTGATGGTGGTTCTTCTTGTGTATAGCCTACGTAGTCTATGCTTGTGATCAGGGCTATAACACACTCATTTTGTTCCATATGTTCTGATCGCTCATGCTGTGCAAAAGTCCTGTGATTCTGCGTCCGGATAGTAGGGCTAGAAGCTGTAAATATACCTGAAGTAGTTCTTGGCAAGATTCAGATATTGGGACTCGAGTTGTGATCAAGAGGGTTGTGTGCACATTGCATCGGCATGGAGGTATTTACGGGGCAAGTAGCTAGAGCCAAGAGGTTTCAACATTTTCAGACCCATAACGCAAACAAAGCCTTATCATGACATGGTACAAATTTGGCCCTTCTCGTACTGGATCACGCCAGTCTGGGATGTATGTTCTGAGGCACGTTGAAATAGTACAAATATGATACAAAAGTCATCTCTACTCTCCCGAGTCTATCATCTCCAGATCGCCCGATACTTGGTGCTAGCATGTCTCGCCTCCCAACCTCTCGGCTTCTGCTTAGGCTTGAGAGCCTCGATCTTCTTGCGCTTGAATTCAATATCCGCACCTTCAACGCCGGCTCGGTTCATCACACCAGCAGTTCCCTCGTCCCAGATGCTTCGGAACAAGCTCATGCCAATAGGCTGAAGCTTATTGTTCTGCACGAATGCGCGGAATCTAAATCCATCCCGGTCGACCGTCTTCTGTTTTTCCAAATCAATCATTTGACCTGCTGGTTGCTGCAGAACAAACACGGAGTAGCGATGGTACGGAGATCCCTTTTGGGCGAATGGAGGGAGCCAGGAGTGAACAAGTTGCTCTGCAGCGACCTTAGACAGAGGTAGGGAGTCTTGGGTAGGAGACAGTGGGATGTTCACAGCTAGGAAATGGCATCGCGTAGCAAAATTGTCTTCTTCGACGACAGGCACGTCTGAATCGAGGACCAGAACCGAGACATATCGCTCGCCTTGGTCAAAGACTTGAACATTCAGACGTGGGGCGACCTCACTAACTCTTGAGTCGACGTATTCTCCCGGTTGAACATTTCGGCGTCTGAACGCTAGACGAACCTCTGCTGTAGGCTCGAAATGTGGTAGGACGTCCGGAACAATGCTGAACTGCTCAATACGCTGGGCAATGATCTTGCGTTGGTAACTTCTCCATTTCTTGTCTGCGAGATATCGATAGATGGGCTTGCTCATGTCGCCTAAAATCATCGTTAACATCCTCACTTCGCAATTTACAGTTTGCAAGTTACCAACCTTCACCATCCTCAAATCGCTTCTTGATCATAGGATCGTTGATATCCGCAAGAACCTTGAGGTGTTCTAGATGCCTCCTCATGCTGTCCAATCTTCGGTCCTTTGCCGCCTGGCCACCAGCAAGCTTGGCCGGATCTTGAGCCATCAGATTGTTAATCCGCAGCCTCTCCGTAGCGATTGCTTTGAGCTTCTCTTCTCTGTCCTCTTGCAGCACCTTTCGGGCCTCCTGGAAGCATTGAAATGGCAGCAGCTCAAATGGAACATTATCGGACGATTTGATCGCGGCACGTCTACGTCTCGATCCTACAGGTATGACGCCAGTCTTCATTAATGCCTTCTCTCCCCGTTTCGATGTGACCGTAGCTGAATTCCATGTTCGCGTCCGGGGGGCGGGCTCCGCAACAGCTTCACTCGCCGGTATGGAGGTCGTGAAAGCTCGAATTGATCGAATCGAGGAGCTGGATGGCTGCGGATTGCGCAGGCACTGCGTCAATGGCCGTACAGCCTTCTGGCAAGAAGTCATTGTTGCGATGATGATGTTCGAGGATCAGCTTGAAATTTATCGTCGCATGAGCACGGTTCGGAACATCTATTGATCCGCCCGAAATTTTGAGGATCTCTGGACCTTCAACATTGATAGCGACAACCACATTGAGTTGCCCGAACACATCAAAATGGCGTCGAAAAGCCTGCAAGGCTTCTCAAGGAGCTTGAATGCCCTTAGGGGATATATTGGAGGATACAGGGATCCTTTGGCGGTATGCTGCGTCTAGAATTCCACGGCAGAGCGAAATACTGATCCTTTAATAGCAATGCTTAGCACCTCAATTATCGAGGTCAATGGCGACAGAGGCCGCTCTGCCATCAGAGGTGGTTACAGGACTGAACAATCTGTCTCTGCATGAGAACTCATCGCCAGCATCAGGCATGTAATCATGAACGCAACTTAGGCCAATGTGCTAACAGCCGTCTTAAGCCTCGCAAGTTCTCACCACCATCTACAAATTCCCTACCATGGAGCCCCTTCGATTCGAATCATATCCTAGCAACCACTTGTATCTTCCCCTCCGACGGGATATTCTCCACCGCGCAGTAGTGTACGAGGGAGATGCCACACGGCAAGGAACAGCATCCACCAAGACCAGATGGGAGATCCACGGCTCGCACCGCAAGATCCGGCCACAGAAAGGAACCGGTCGAGCACGATTAGGCACGAGGCAATCGCCAATGTTGAAGGGAGGTGCCAAATCCTTCGGTCCCCGGCCTCGAGATTTCGCGACGGGGTTGCCCAAAAAGATGTACGACCTGGCGTGGAGGACAGCCCTTTCATACCGGTACCGAAAGGGGGAGCTGATTATCTGCGAGGATGGGATGGACATCGAACACCCAAAGACGCGATACGTACAGGATATCTTCGAGCACAACCACTGGGGATCTGAGGATGGAAGGACGTTATTGATCACGGGAGACTATCGCCACAACCTGTTCAATGCGCTGCGACCAGCAGGACAGCATGGGCGCGTGCAAACGACCGAGGAGGTCGATGTGAAGGATCTGTTGGAGTTGGGAAGAATTGTCATCGAGAAGTCGGCTCTTGACGAGATCTTACATGGTCACCAGAGTGATCTAACTTCCAAGGTCCGAGCGATGGTGTAAATGGATCTGGGTTTGTACGTTATGCGATTTTCTAGTCAGCTGTACAAAATGTATTATAAGCTACTTATGAGACCAAGAGACGTCGTCTCGCAAGTGCAGTTTCTCCTTGACACAGCAACCTGCCTCCGCCAACCAGTCCATCTTGTACTCTTGCTCGCCCACCTACTCGAGAATCCTCCCAGTGCAGCCCTTCCGCCCCAAGCACCGACTCATCAATCATGTATACAAGCAATATAAAACGCACAGAACAAACGCCCAGACCCATGGTCCATCTTTTCCTGACAACCACCACAGCGCCTCAATGAAACCCAGAACAAGCCTCTCCGTCTCCCCAGCAGAGCTAGTCCGCCCAGCTCCCATCCGTCCCGAACCCCGTGTCCCCACCAACCAAGAAAAACAAAGACAACGCAGAAGAACCGTACAAAGCAGGCAAACGAGAAAAAAAGGCCTCGCACCATGTATTTTTCAGACTCGTCCCCTACCCCCTCCTCCCCCCATCTCGCCTTTCTCAAAGGTCGGTTCCCCAACCAGAAGCGGCGGCCTTGTCCCACCGAGTGAAGGGGAATCCCCGGGAGTTCTCAGAAAACTGCTTTCTCTCTAGCCTGGGCGTGACCTGCGTGGTTGTTTTTGGATTCTCTTTTTTTTAGAAGCTGGCATGAACGGGTGGGTTTACGCCGCGGATGGGGTGGAGACGGTGGGCGTTCTGCGTGTGGGGGCGGGATGTACAGCGTTGAGATTCGAGGTTGGGGGGACATGGCACGCGCTGTGTGGAACTTCTGTGTCTCTCAGCCCTGGTAAGCTTGGTAAGCTTGGTACCCCTTTTTCGGTGCTGGGAAGGAGAAGGATGCAGTTGGGAAGCAATGTTTGAGCTTTGGAGACTACAAGTTGTAAGGATATCTACTCATGGGCAGACACCATTCAATAAGAAAAGGTTCACTCTCAAATAGACCTTATAGATACAAGGAATTTGTAAATTATGAATATTTGACTGAGCATGCTTGCTGCCAAGAAGACATGCAGTCGAGGTATATCATATCATCATAAAGCGAAGCAAGTAACTAAACGACCACAAAGAGCGTCTCAATTACGGATCGCAAATTGCACCAAAGAAACTTTTGCAAATATCCCCTTACACTCCGTTTCCCTTCCTGCCTGAAAACCCATTACAAGCTCCATGTAAACAACATCTTCATACACATGCATACGCACACTCGTTTATGAGTGCACCTTCACCCATCATTATGGCTGGCTCATCTTATAACTTTATCAATCGAGTTGAGCACGTGCAACCGTTGCCAGCCCCGAAGAAGAAAAATAGAAACACGGCACTTAGAAGCGCTAATAACACAAGTACCACAGTCTCACAACGGTGCTGTCTGAGATATTCGATAAATTTATGTAAATTGTAGGCTTTGTTGCCACATAGACCTTGCCACCATATGAGTCGAAGATCACATGGTTGGGATGTCTTGTCACAAAATTGATGCTAATGACAAAGGCGTGGAGTCATCGACAAACATCGGGAAACTGCCCTCCACCAATCGCTGGTTGGGGAGCATGAACGGCTCTTGCAGCTCTTGGGTAGTGGCTTTACCCTGCTCAGATGGTGTCGAGTCCAAGTCACTTACGCCGGAATCTCGAAGCGTGACCTCGTCGGGTTGTAACCAATCATCAGCATCTGGACTCATAGCGGCTTTCGTATTTGGAGAGAAGGCGTCGTTGAACACAAAGGTAGATGTTTTAGGACATGTCTCTCTAGCTGGAATAAGAGGAGAAGTCTGGCCTGACGAGTGTTGCGACATTGACCTGCTCTGTAAGGACTGTGGCAAAGACTCCATGCTATTGGTCCGACTTGACGCATAAGCTTCAAAACGGGTTCTCATACTATTTCTCGTCAACGGCCGAGATATGTTGGCCGTGCTGGCTGACGAGGAATTGGTTCTCGACAGCCCTTTGTTTCGGTTCGATACTTCCTCGGCAATAGCTTCGGCGCTCGCTGTAAGCCAGGTATCAATTGCGCGGTTGCCACAACCAGCATGGCTCTGCAGCATCTCCTTATATTTGTCAATCTCACACATCAACTCCGTGAGGACGTACTCCATTCGTTTTCTCTCGGCCTGATACTCCCGAAGTCGGTCTTCCAACTCGTTGGTAGATTCCTTTTTCTTAGTCCTGCACTTACTGGCCGCAATTCGGTTGCGCTCGAGAAATTTCTCGCGCTTAAGTCGAGCCTCTTCCTCTGATGGCTGCTTCTTTGGCTTCCGGTTTCGTCGCTTCTTTACCGGTGGTGGGTTGGCAGCTTCCTGCCCAGGCTTCTTGTCCTGTTCTATCGATCGCTCTCGTTTTCGGCTATTGTTGGTTGAGCCGTCGATATTACGGCTACTATCTTCGGGCTGGGACGTCTTCTTAGTCTCAATTGCATGCATGTTGACCGACATAGACGAAGTAAATGCTTGCGCAAAGTATGGGTTGTTTTGCAAGTCAACAACATCACCGTTGTTGGCTTGCTGAGAATGAAACAAGTGATCGAATAAGACTTTGTTTGGGTCGGGCGTGAAGCCGGTGGATCCGAAGCCTCCAGGATAGAGTAGGTTGGAAAGCTCCGAGTTGGTCATATCTTGAAAATGGTCGGGAAACGAATTGAAGTCCATGTTGTGGTTGTTGTTGTTGTTGTTGTTGCTGCTGCTACTGTGGAGGGATGGATCTAGGATGAACGATGGGTCGATGGTATTTTGAGCGAAGCTTTCTTGACCAGCTTCCGTCATGGTGGCCATTGAAGTAAATCGGGCCCGACAATTGGGTTGACAGATGATGGAGCTGTGGCGTGAGGGTTGTCCAGTCGGCGGGTTTACGGTCATTCGACGGCATACAACAGCTTAGGTGTTTGCTGCGCGACGCTACTGACCCAAAAAGGCATGCACAGCGACGAAAATGGCCAAAAGGATGGTGTGAGACTGGTTTCACGAAGATCTAATGAATACTTATAATCAGTCGGTGATCCTCATACAACGCGCCGGGGCAGAATCATACTGGTGTTGGCAAGGCGTCGTGTGAAGGAAATGCTTGACGGCAACAACGAGTCCTAGGAGTATTCTAATCAACCGGCCATCGGTATCGGTGTCCAAACGCGAGGCCTGCTCCAAGCTTGAGTGGTAGACGCGATGGTGCACGGCCAGAGGGGTGGATAAGTCGTATGGTGACAAGAGGTCTGGGTGATGTCAAAAGGGTTATAAGGAATGGTGCTGGATCGGCTGAGTTCTGTGGTGTTCTGTGCTGGTGGTGAAGACAGAAGCGAAGGCACTGTAAGTGCTGGACGGGACTGGGGCGGGGAATGGTAATGTGAAATTCGATGCGAACAGACGGAAGCGACACCGAGACCAACCTGGAAAATGACGTCCCGCCCCACTCAATAAGCCAGGAACACCTGCTAGCTGTTTGCGGCTAGGCCTTCGCCTGGGGCAAGAGCTCCGGGACAGAGGGGCGAGAGGGGCAAGGAACAGGCTTTTGTTGCCGGCTCTGGCTCCCACGAACCCCGTCGATTGCTCCTGACCCTGCCAGAGTCTTACCATTCGACGTGCCCGGAGATCGCAGGCGGACTCCGTTCCGGGCCCAGAATGCAATCAGATCCAACTTCCAACGGCGTAGACATTTCTGGCCGTGCTGGGGTCGCGGAACGGTGGTCTCATCAGAACCTCTGTCGCAAGGACATGCTGGACCACGAGAGAAAATGCGCCGCAGAGATCCAACAGCCCAGGGCCACGGCTGGTTATATGTCATCCGGGGGAGGCTTCTGTAGTATCCCGCCCCAAGGAGAGTTGCATCACAACGACGAAATCTGCTTCGCGGCGACGCAAGAGCTAAGGCTAATGGATGGTGCTGGGACGGCACTCTGATCTTCGCTCACTTGGGATGTCTGGGGAGAACTCGACCCTCCGCTCGGCCCTTAGCTGCCCGCATCTACCATATTGCCAGCTCTCTTGATGACGCCGAAGGGGGACCACGATTCGACCGCATGTACCTCATACATTGCAATCGGGGACGCCCTAGGCACTTACCTACCCTAGCAACAACAAGCGTACATACCATTCCCACTTTGGTTCAATGCCTGATGTCCCTTGTTTGAGCTTCTTTACAATAGTACATCGCTGGTCCAACCAAAACCGAGCTTGAACGAGATCAATCAGATAGAGAGTGCAGCAGTGTGGTACGAGCAGGAGTACATCGCCGGCAAGATCGTCCCGACTGCTAGGCGAGCCACGCTCCCAAGCTCCTTTGGGGCAAGCCCGCAGCATGCCAGCGAAGAATTTCAACGGCGGGGGGCCAATAAAGATGCAACCTGAAAGAGCACATTGTAGATGAGGACAACCACCAGGCAGTCCCAGTCTTTGCGCATTCAGGAGGGAGAGCAACAGCGAATAGCGGCCAAGAGCGGCACCAAGTTGGGGCGTGCAGATGAGGGGGACAGGCTTCTGCAACTCTAATCGTACAATCCTGACGCGATCGCACTGTAGCATTCCTCCGGACCATGGAGCTTGCCCACCTGATTGGCTGCCTGCCGATGAAGCAGTCTTCTAGCTACGCCAAAACTGCCCAGCATGCTGACCAGCTGATACTCGACACAGAAACAGAAACAGAAACATCGTGCTCGCCTCGAGTTTGGGAAGGAAAGGAAGGGAAAAGAAGCAAAGGGAAGGGAAGGAAAGAGTTATCGGGCCCTACCAGAGTACATGGCCGGGGTTCTTCGTTCTGTACGCAAGAGAATGGAATGGAATCCCAGCAGAGTAACCATGGCTTGAAGCCTCCTCTGCCACGCTCGCTCGGGGTTCCTTCGGGATCGCAGCTGGGTGCCGCCATCGCGATGCACCGACGTTGATTGCGTTCACAATTATGGGTCGTGCAGTACAATCGAAGTATACCGTTCCATCATACCAGCACAATGATGCTATTCGGCTACTGGGTGCTCGTGGTACGGAAGGACGTCCGGTAGAAGCAGGGATCAAATAGAAAATCATCTACCGCCCGTGATCTAGACTTTTGCGATCGCCACGCCGAGGTTAGCCGGACTGCCACACAGCCCTGCGAGCAGGGGTGGTGGAGCAAAAGCTCCGTAGCCAATCAGAGCATCGTCGCCTAGGTGCCCGCGTTCCCAAGGATGTGAGTGAAACAAGTGTGGAGAGACTTCATTGGTCTTGGATTGGGACTCAGCACGACGTTGGTCCGGAGCAACCTCCTGACGATAAGGTACAGAACGAATGACGCTCCAACGCTGGGGATACAATCTTCATGCCTACTGTATGACAACGTCGCGGCGTGTTATCTATCCCAAATCCGGGACGGGGGGAACCCAGACCAGACCAGACGAGACCTGGCAGGGGCGTGTCGATACTGGAGGTTTGCAGTTGACATCCAGTTGCTTCCTTTACGTGTAGGATCATGTAGCATGGTATCAGCTGCTCGGCGGCGGGTTTACGACGACCGGCGGTAACGGTCAACCGAACGCGAGTATGGGGGAGCGAAGCCAATGAGCCACCTCTCCACCGCAGACATTTCGGTGCCCGCACGATCCATAGCCTCCAATGCGCATCCGGCCAGACACGCATGCAAGGAAGGATCGCGATGGAGACAGACTTGGGACTGAGCACGCCGGAGCCGTACGAACCTCTCCTACAATTTTCGTAAGCGGCGTCGTCTATCCAGCATGCCATTTGCAAAATCCCATGTTAGCAAAGATGGCATTCTGGGTGGCAAAATGAGGGGTCGGCCGACGGCCTTCAACACTAAGTCTTCGTCTCTGCTTCAATGGATCAGGTACACAAGGCGTTCGTCGACGGTAGTGCTACACAGTTCTGCAATGGGTTCAACCGCCGATGGATCGGCTTACCCTAGCTCGTTATGAACATCATCGGGGTGCCATGTTTTCTCAATCCCGCCAGCATAGCAGCGGGGCCTTTCGCGCTTGCGTCCGAACGGCAATGTCGCACGCTTTGATGTCACTCTGCGTTCCCTCGGCCTCGCAGACCAGGATAATCCAATGGTGGCTTCTTGTGAGGTACCGTAGAGAGCAGATCACGTACACCTCGGCAAAACTTATCTCATGTGAGGGCGTGCCTAAGCTAGAAAAAGTTCCCATAGCTTTCAGAAGCCTCTCGAAACTGTCTTGTCTCCGGACCACTCCGGACTCCACCGTTAATTGTGGCTCCCAGCGGTACCAGCCTGCAGCTGGGCTCGTTCTAGTTTGTAGGATTCAACCGTACCCTCTTTGGGATCCAGACTCGCTGTCGACAGTCCGCTTTGAGGGATCAGGGATCCTTGAATTGTGTAAGCCGGAGCAAACGTCCCAGCCTCACGGCATATGCCGGACCAATTGCTGGATTTGATCGTCTGTACAGTACATACTCTACGGCGTATCTATTACGCCAAGGTTTCTGGCACTTTCTTACGAACAGGGGATATCTGGCAAATCAAGTTCTCTGGTTCGACCAAGTACTAGCTTCTTAAATAAAGTAGGTCTGTGGTGGGTTTGGGCCTTGGCGGAATTGTTTGGCCGGCTAGAGGTACGAGGTACAACACAAGGTAGAGATGTAGTAACGGTTTCTACGATTCGGGTTCAGATTACGATCCCTGGAGCTCCGAACCAGTGGAGGCTTATCGTCAAGTCAGAGAGATATGCACAGGGAAGTGGCCCAGGGGGTTGACTTATGGTATGCGGTATGGAACAACTCCGTTAGGCCTATTGAACTCCACGCCCCATAATGTAATTGCTGACGGGCCATCACCATTGGCTGGCGAGCATCTCCAGGGACGGAATGACCCACACAGGACTTCCTTTGTGCTCACGGATCGCTGGCGAGTGCAGGCGTCTGGCGTCATGGTCTCATGGTCTCATCGTTATGATTGTATGCAGCAGCACGGAGGTGTTCCCCCCTTATCGGCCACACTGCATAATCAACGAGGGTAGGGGAGATAGCTCGTGCACGGTTTGACAATCGGTTGGTGGGAGAGGCGTTCTTTCAGATCATCGTGTGCCAGAAATGGCGGCGATGCAGTAATCATGGACCACGCACGTGTGCGTGGTATAGGCCGTGTCCACCATCGCCGTACGGTATCTTCCTACGGCACAGATTGCAGGCCGTGGAGCGATAGGAAATGGTGAGCTCTCGAACCGTAAGCAACCTTTGTGGTTCCACTGCACTGGAGCGCGCTATGATAATACTGTGTTGGATATGCTCAAGGGTTTGTGAGCTATATCCTGTCTCCAGCCGGACGCTGTAAGGAACCTACCTATCTAACTCTGGGTTGTTAATCGATATCTGCGTTCGGGGCAGCCAGCCTTGGGTCCCCGGGGCATATCATCTCATCCGACTATTTTTACGTGGTTGCTTATGTGACAGATATCAGGCCAGGGTGGGCTGAAATCACACTGTGAATGATCATGTCAATTATGGCGAGAGAATTATGCGTTGTAGAAATCACGTTCTCGTAGTTTCTGTTGCTGTCTTAGGGAGGGAGAAGAAAATAGAGGAGCAGAGCACCGAAGGGAATAGAATTAAAGTCAAGTGACGTCCTACGTCCTACGTCCTAAAGCGAGCCCAAAAGAGGGGGGGGGGGGCCCGTTGGGTTGTTTTCGGGGTTCCTCGTTTAATCACAGCCGACTAGCTGCCGCGCACCTCCAAATATAGACTAGCGCGCCAAGAACGCAAAGTGGTAAATCACGTTTTGGCGCGTCTCCCCTCCACGACGCGTCTCGCAGAACCAACGCTCAACCTCATCCACGCCCCTCTGTGCCCTCAACTCCCACACATCCAGCCTCACCATACCACCACAACCGCCAACCCACCATACCCTCCCGCCCACACCGTCATAACATCACCCACGATGGCCGAAACCATTTCCACCCCGCGCATCACCTCCCAATACCTCGACTCCTTCACCAGCAAGACGGTGCGCATCGTCGGGAAGGTGACCCAGCTGCGAGGGGAGCAGGCCACCATCGACTCGGCGGGCAATGTCACGGCCCATCTCAACCGCGTAGGTTTCCTCCCTCCCCGCTCCCCCGCTCCCCCGTCCCTTCTCTCATTCTACTCTTTCATCCCAATGCATGCGAGCGAGGAAGGGAAGGCTAACCCTCGTCCCATCTATACAGGACTCCCACCTCACCGTCGGAAACGCAATCGAGATCGTCGGCAAGGTGAACCAGGATCTTTCGGTGAAGGTATTGAAAGCGACGGACATGGGGAGCGCATTCGGTATGTTTCCGCTTTACCCTTTTTTCCTTTTTGCTTTTTTCTTCTTCTGCCTTGGTTTTCCACAACCGCCCCCCCCCCAACCGGCCCTCTAAATCTTCCCCACCATTTATCAGGAGCGAAGAGGTTATGCGGGATGGAATTGTGCTGAGGAAAGGTTCCGTTGGATGTAGATTACGCGGCCAGCAATGCCGTTGTCGATGCGACGTTGCGGTATAAGGAGATCTTCTATTATGAGTAGAGGCGCGACGACGCGAGAAAGGGGGAGGTGATTGGAGGATTTTTAGCTTGGGTGATGGGCGTGGGGGTCGTAGGGGGGAGTGGAAGGGAAGGTGGATATGCGCCAGCGGCGGAAATGGGGAAAGCTTGAGATGCCGACATACACGACTTTTCGTGGCGGTCTAGATGAGAGAGGGCCCGGGGAATGCCAAAATCGGCCGCGGAAGAAGGAAGCGTGTAGCTTGCTGATGATTTGATGAATGACGGGCAGCATACCAGAGGTCTGTCCTATGGAGACGTACCATGGCTAGGAAGGCTAGGCTTGTTAGATATGTAGTCTTGGGACGGAGAGGGTAATATCGAATGTACAAATGCTAACCATGTCAAGTCGGATCTGCAATTGACTGTGTGTGGTCTTCTAACTCTGCTCGAGGACCTTGGCCCCACGGCTTGAAAGGGTAAGAGCCTACTCGAGCATGGAAAAACGCACAGATCTTGATCGGTCTGAAACCAGCGTTAAAGGTTGTTTACCGTGGGAGCGGCTGTCACATATGGAACATCAGGTTCGGAGAGAAGTCGGAATCCCTTCTCGCGCCACAAAGCCATCAGCAGCCGTAGAACGAAGCTCACAGGATAGTCTTTTGTGACTAGAGAGAAGATAGATGAACTTTTAATAGAACTCATAGAACTACTCTATCTTTTATTGTCCGGTCCCTTTGCTTGTCCAGGTCGATAATGGACCGCCTTTACATTGCCATGTCTTTGCGGAAGCATGCTACTCGTGGGGAAAATAAGTTGAATACATGTGTATGTGCAGACTCCAATGCCAAACTCCCAAACTCGGTCTATACAACCTGATTGAACCCGACTCCGTCCAATGCCCATTCGCGACCAGAAAAGCAGAAATCCCAAACACCTTCGCTATGCTACAGAAATCCAACAGTGTGATTATGAAGAATAATAGAGAAAAAAGAGTCGTATCATGCTTGTTGTTGCTCATTGGTCGTGTCATTAATTCCCTGCTCTGCTGAATCTGGCTCCGTCTTCACGAGGACTACTTCGTCTTCATCCATGCCTTCTAGTTCGAGTGTGCCACCCTTCCCATCAAAGTCAATGTTCCACATCGGATCGACATGTCCATCCTCATACAGACTGAAATTAAGCCGAGGTGGTGAGCTGGGCATTGGAATATCAGTGGAAAAGAAGTCCGAGTCGAAAGCCGGGAGGTGAGCGAAGCTCATCACGTTACTATGGGATGCGTCCAGTGGCGGTAGACTTCCAAAATCAAGTTCTATGTGCCTTGATGGGGAGAAGGACTGGTTGTTCGCATCTGACATGAGTTGGTTTAAGGTGGCTGTGAACGGAGACTCAAAGATCGCCGGATGGTTTCTAGGAGAGCGACGGACACTTCTTGGCGTCCGTGTTGGCGTCTTTTGTATCATCATCATTAACTGTCCTGGTGATTTTAAGGATCGACCAGATCGAGTCACACTTCGTGTGATTGGTCTGTGGTTTGATGCTGGTCGAGTCGGTGTTTTGAATGGATTTGTTGTAGCAGGCGACTTTTGGACTGGCGTAGTTGGTCGAGCCATCTCTTCCTCGAACAACTTCATCAAGTCTGCATCCTCTTCTCCTTCAAATGCAGGCGGGCAATTCTCTTTGTCCGCCGTAGCAACTGCTGCACCCTTTAACGACCGGAACTCAGTGGCCACGCTTACAACGTTAGTGACCACCTCTCCCAGGACCTTTGGCGAGCCATCCTTTCTTGGAGATGGGAAGAGGATTCTGCGGGTAGAGCCAAGATCTACGTCCTCGACTTCGATTGGATCATCTTGTGTTCCCACCCAACGAGCTGGACTTGACTGAATGGCTCTTCGCAGCGCCGCAGACGCTACATCAGAAGTCATAGCTTTCACACGCTTTGGTGGTCTCAAGCTCGATGCTCGTCGTCGCTCATGGCTAGCTTGCATACCATAGGCGGGTGCGATTTGTGGCTGAGATCTTGTTTCAGGCTGCGACTGAAATCTCGGTTCGCGGTTAGGTTGGATTGGAGGTAATGTGCTGGCCTTCTGCACACTTTCATTCGGACCGTCCCTTCGTACTGGCGGCCGACTTGGCTCGGGTTGGGGTTGCGGTGCCTCAGTAGGAGGAAAGTAGCCTTCAGATGGAGGTAAATAAGCCTCAGAGGTTGGTAACGCTGCACCTGCGTTGGGATCCTTCCTGCGCCTTCTCTTCGCAGGCTCTCCCATGGCAGTCTTGATATACTTTTCCTCGGGCCTTTGCACCTTATACTTTGAGATCCATATTCCACAAGCTGCTTAATGTTAGTCCAGATCTGGAACTGCTGTACTACTACTCACGATTGCAAAGTGAAATCTCTTTGAAAGCTTTCTTATCCTCGTGGCGAGCAAGACTCTTCTTGACAATACGATATGATGTTGGCGTCCCATCAGGAGTTCTAGTGAGGACTTCCACTGCGGTAACTCGACCTGGTGCATCCGAATAGTCATAGTATCCTGGCGTGCCCTGAAGCTCCTGGACGAACGCTTTGCGCCAAGTTGGTGTATCGATCGCCCCGCAATTGTTACAGAAAGGAGGCATCTCTCCCTTTTCGATTGCCTGCTCCAGCCTCTTTCGGGTAATGTTGTTCTTTGCAGCTTGCTCAGCACTCTGAGCACGTGCAAATACTGCATCAGCAGATGCATCGGTGGGTGTCGGAGTAGGCGTCGAGCCTTTTGGTCCTTTTGGTGCCTCACTTGCTGCGTGGGGAACCTGGGACCAGGTCTGAGAACGTTGAAGATTTGAAGGGGGTAGGGCAGGATCGCTTGCAGCCACTGTAGGTAAGGTTAGAGAACCCATCGAGGCGGTTCGTATCATTGATCTCGAACTAGGTCGTGATTGAGTTGTAGGTTGGGAATTAGGTCGTGAAGGCCTGGAGAAGGTAGTATGCCCCGACAACTGTGGTAAGGACGAGCCTGCTTCTAATTGTGGCGCTGGAGAGTTTTCCTGCTTGGTTGACAAGGTCTGTCCGCTTTCACTCGCGCGAGGCTCGGTAGATGGTTTAGGTGCCACTTCCATTACTGGCCTAGGAGCTGGTGGTGGAGTGTTTCTAATCATCCTAGTTGGTAGAAACTCAACTGGTCCAGGTATCTCTTCTTGGATCATAAAACCATGGTGCTCTTCCTCCTTTGCAACACGCCCTCGGCGTTTCTTGACCTGCTGTGGAGCTTCTTGTTGCTCGATTTCAGTGGGATTTAGGTCCTCGTCAAAGTCCTCACCTTCGCCAAAAAGGTCGTCCAAGGAGCCGCTCATAAATCCAGAATCTGTCCTCGGCATTGTGGGCAACTCCGGACTAGATGGACACTGCGGGCTGCAGACTGACGTAGCAGATCTCATGACTGGTGGTGATGAGCCTATATCAGGAGGTGTTCCAAAGTGGCTTGCTCGTTCTGGTGATGGATTGACTGATTCGATTGAGTCCATAAGCTGATCTTCGGTGTCGGCGGTAGATGCTACTGGTGGGTACGGAGAAACGTGTTTGCGTTGCTCACCCTGAGATAGGAATGAAGCTCGTCGCAGACTGCTCTGAGATGATCCATCTTGACTCCTTCGTTGGTTTGGCAGCTGTGGAACCGGAGTAGGAGCTCGTGGTATTTCTTGGAGATGATTGCCTAAATCACCGTTGGAAGGGTTCATCGCAATAGGTCGGAACAAGCGCACAGAGGCAGCCGTGCTTGCAGTGACTCTCAGAGAATCCGATGCCGATCCAATAGTTTCCTTGCTGTTCCAGTCTGCCTTCGTGATCTTCGCCCGCTTTTTGCGCCCTACTACCTCCTCTCCATCTGTTCCTGCATCCTCGGGTACTGGCGCTGCTGGATTCTCCTTTGCTCTCTTTCTTGAAGCAGGCCTTTCCTCTGCATCGGTCCCTTCTTCGTATCCAGAAGTATTGCCTCCAGTAACTGCGGTGGCCTTTTGACGTTTCTTATATGGCCTGCGTACTGACGCCCTGGATGATGGGCGGGAGCTTTTCGCCGTTAAATTGGTAGTTTGGCTCTCAACCGCTTGCTGGTCGAGTGAGTTTTGCATAGCTTGCTGAATGTTAGTGCTCAACAGTTGGTTGAGTACCTCCATAGTCATTCCATCCTTCCCACTGGGTGTTTGTGGGGTAGGGGCTGCGACCTTGGTTGCAAGATTTGCAAGATTTGGATTCGATTGTAAGAACGTCTGCCATTCATTGTGATCAAAGCCTGGCGGGAGAACTTTGCTGATCTCTCTATACCTCTCCATGTTGCTAATGTATTCACTTTGCAACACGGTCGGTACAGGGACTAGCCTCAATTTTACCTCTAGCGTGTCTTTGATACCATTGGCGAAAATGGCGGGAATATTCTTGCAGACGCGCCCTGTGATTAACTGCCGAGATTGGTGAGCTGGAGCAGTAGGCGTAGGAGACGAAGCGGCCAAAGCCCACGACAGCATTCCTTGCCCGACCAGAGGATTATCGTACTCGGAGTAGTCGTACGCGTAGACTGTGTAATCCTGTCCTAATCTTGCTACCAGCTCAGGGCTACACTGAACTATCGCTCGTATACATGTTTTCAACTCTACTACGCCAATCGACGTGTTGTCGTCCATAGCGACTGTCTGAATGTTCAAGACATCAGGCCATCGAGCTAGGCAATTCGTTTTGTTTTGATCGTCAAACGTGTAAAGAACCTTGACTGCAGATATAATGTTAGCATGGAGCCCTCACTTCTACCAATCCGGATGACACGTACGCCTCATAGGTCTCACAGAGACTCCATCCTCATCACATTCTGTGCCTGTGGGCATTGGAGAGGCCTGAGCCTGGGGAGTCTGCCATTGTCCGAAAGATGGAGCGGGAGATGACATTGTGGACAAGACTCTTGCCGTGATGCAAGTCCTTACGGCTCAAAAGATATCGAGAAGCTCCACCAATGTTATTTAAACAGTTGCATAGTCGTCAGAACGCTGTCGAAGTCTAGAAGTAACCGCGAGGGTTTTAATGGAGTGGCTAAGAACCGTAGAGTGATGTTCGCGACGCGTGCAAGAGAGTCGATCAAAGAAGAGACAATGTCTCAATCATAAGTTTGTAGTAGAAGGCCGACAACGACACTATCGAATAAGTATATTATATATTCAAAAGGCCTTGAGATGTTGGAGAAGGAAGGTCGGGAAGATGGTGAACAAGTATGTACAATCGAGGTTGACACCAGTTCTCATTGGCCGTTGACCAAAGCGCGTCGAGGGTATCGCGCTAGTACACCTTCGCTACTGTAGCTCTTTTCAATCAGCCTCTTATTGATGCCTGAGGCATGTAAATGAGATATGGGTTTGATATCCGGCTTTCGCTAATGGCTCAGCAGGCAACCGTAATCTGGTTCAAATGTCGACTTTCCAGAGGTAAGATAATTGACACACCAAAAAGTGGTGGAATAATTTTATCGCTTTCGCGGGGCTTATGGTCCCTTTATAGTTTCTGGGATCTTGTGCCTTCTGCGATACACACTTAATCCCCGATTTTCGCGGCTCCCACACACCCTCTCTGACTCGCCTTCTTCTGATCACATGATGACCCTCACCAATATCTAACATAGAGTCGGAGATAACAGAACATTGTTCGCGACCGGTGAAACCTCCAGTATTTGCAACTATTCCCACCATTTCAATATCCCATAGGTGCTAGCTTACATATCGTACAACACCCATAGCACTTGCTTCCTTACCTTATACCGAGTGTTCCACCGCCAACTAATACAGTGGGCTAGGCATGGATGTGCTCATTCGAGATTTAAACAAATCACGGTTCATAGCTGGGCAGTGGAAGCCAGCTCAGCGTTCCGTTTTCCTTCTTCGTTCGCCTGTGAAGGATCTCATGTACAACCTCTTTTATGCCCTGCTTGCCATCTCTTTGCTGGACGAAATGTTGCACAACGGCATGTCGATCCTTTGCACCAGCCAAAACGATTTTCTCAACATCCTTCTCGGTTGGAATGCTGAACTTTGCGTGAGGATATTCGGAGTAATCGATTTCGTTGAGTAATTGGAGCCGTTTGCCCCCAACCTCAAAGAACGGATCTGCAACGTTGTCCTCAGGTTTGATGTCCTCTAAGGTAGCAGGCTGCCATTTGGGTTGCCCATCCTTTCGAATGAGCAATGCATGGACACCCTCGGTGAAATCAGGGTGGCGCATGAATTTTCCGGCAATTTGATGCTCTCTTTGGAAGGTTTCAGCGATTGACCACTTTTTTCCCAGTCGCATCTGACGTAATGCTACATGGACGGCAGTGGGGGATCTTTGGTGCAATGTTGTAAGAGTCTTCTCTGCCCATGCTTTGGAAGCACCCTCTTCAGCTTTCAGGGCGGTAATGATGTCCGCGACATTGTTCTTGCTGAAACAGCGATCAATAGCATTTCGAAGTTCACCACTGATCAACATAGGCTCGTCATAAGGCAAGCCTGTGCAGAATTCTTCGATGGTGGAGTCGATGAGTGCCAATCGTTCCTCAAGGGTTTGGTAATCCTTGAACCTCAGCTCAGCCAGACGCGATTCGAGTGTTGGTAATGAGGTTGAATGAATGTAGTGTGTTGCAATCCCGGAATAGAACACATTGACACCCTTGAGCTTATCACTGGTAAGAGCAAGATATGTTCCGATGGCACCGTTCATTCTTGGTAAGAAGAAGGACGCGCCGACGTCGGGGAAGAACCCAATAGTCGTCTCTGGCATAGCAAATAGTGTCTTCTCTGTTGCTATCCGGAATGGAGCATGTATACTTAATCCTACTCCTCCACCCATTGTGATACCGTCGAGGAAAGCTACGTATGGCTTCGAGTAAGTAGAGATAAGGTGATCCAGCTTGTACTCAAGTCCGAAGTAGTCCGTCGACCTTTGTTGACCCTCCTCTCCCTCTGTGTTGTCCTTTGCAAGTGCCGTTACATCTCCGCCGGCGCAAAAGGCCTTGGGGCCTGAGCCTTTGATCACCACCACATTGGCCATATCTGACTTCGCCCACTCCTGCATTCTCGGCACAATCTTTCGAACCATAGATCCGTTAAGGGAGTGCAACTTCTTCGGCCGATTCAATTCGATTGTCCTCAAGCCATATAAAGTGTTGAAGAGTACATCCTCTGGTTCATCTCCTGGTAGTTCTTTGATTACCTCAGTCTCTTTCGTAGTTCCGCTTTTCGATGATGATCTAGTAGCCGTAGCCATCTGCAGCTCAGTTAGTGGATGAAGCCAGGAATGACGCAGCGATTCAAACCTGAGCTTTTCCTACAAAGGCAGGATTCGTGAGCTTCGCTCTCAGTGGCATAGTTGTACGGCTTGAGCTCCAGCTTGCAGCCGTCCCAGCTCTGCTACAAAACGGCCGAGCAAACATGAAGAAAGAGGGGGTTTAAGTAATGCGGATGATCATCCAAGGAAAGGTTCGGAGCTACTTTCAGTCCATATACCTTCGAGCTTTCTGGATCCGAGGTATCTTCCGGCTTTTTTTGGACGAAGTCGGGGGGAAAGCCAGAGGTGTGCATCCAGCATCGGCTATGCTAAACGACGCGAATTTTGGCGTCTTCAAGCCTGATATCACTAAATGACAGCATATCGTCACTAGAGATACTATCCTCAAGTTTTGGCTAGCTCGTCGCGATTCAACGACAGGTGCTCTCGAAGTGATTCCAGCACCAGCAAAACGTCAACACAATGGCGGAACCAGCAAAGATAACGTACAGTATCTTCTTCGAAAGCTGTTAAATTGGGACTAACAACAAGACAGAGAACTGCTTGCAAAGCCGCGCAACGAGCTCACGTACGTGCTGCGATCTACTGTATGAAATCTAAGGAATACTGACCAGTCCACCAGAGAGTACGAGATCGCGCAACTCGAGGAGCACGAGTTCACCTCCGGCCCACTCTCCATTCTCCAAACGGCTGTTCGATCTCACACCCAAGTCTTGATCTCATGCCGGAACAACAGAAAACTGCTTGCGCGCGTCAAGGCGTTCGATCGCCATTGCAACATGGTGCTGGAGAATGTTAAGGAGATGTGGACAGAGACCCCAAGAACGAGCGCAGGAAAGAAGGGAAGACCGGTCAACAAGGACAGATTCATCAGCAAGATGTAAGTGTTACTGTCTGGAGGAGATGCCAAGAGGCTGAAGCTAATCTGTGAATAGGTTCTTGAGAGGAGATTCTGTCATTCTGGTGCTTCTTAGCTGAGCTTTCGATTTCACGTTTTGTTATGGATGGGATGCGGCGGACGCAAACGGTCGGCTCATAGTGGTTCTCAAGGATTCAATACAATGGCGTTGAAAAGTCGCTGAATATACCCATAAAATCTCGACTCCTAGTGAATGCTTCTCTTTCCGCACGATAACGCCTGTTACCAAAAGCTCATTATTAATGTGAAACTATGCAAGGAGCTGGGCCAATTCATGTCACACAGATGATTTGGATCGTTTGCTTGGCTGCAGCATTGAATGCTAAGGTAAAATACGGTTTAGCAAGAGATGATTCCGCTAACGGCTCATAGGAACGATAAATAATACTACAAAAATATCTTGCTCATTTCAAACCATCTCATAATCAGTTTCCGGTTCAGGACCTTTAATACCCGCAAGACCCAAGAAGAGCTCACTGAGACCCCACGCACCAGGATCCGGGACCTTTTCAAAGCCAGTACCGCCAATGTATACTGTGCGACCTAAGCTGGCTTTCATACCCTTTGTACCTTCGGCTCCAGCTCGCGAGGCTTCAGCAGCCTTTGTGATGTCACCAGTGGTGCCTAAAGTCTCAACGAATGGGTGGAGAGCATCCACCAGTGTTCGATCTCCTGGCTTGGCGGGAGTGTATTTTGCCAATGACTCAGACGCCTTTTTAAGCGCTGTAGCCCAGACCTCTGGGGTCGCCTCGCCTTGTGATGCTTGTTGTCGCAGCGCATGAACCAAGGCGTTGAGGAATATAGTATAGAGGGCTCCAGAAGTGCCATCCATCGACGCTTCCACAACCTGGGCAATCTTGCTGACATCAACTGCGACATCACCTGTCGGCTTGTCGATCGTAAGCATCTTCAAGACCGCTGATTTGGTTAGTCTTTGGCCATTTGGTAGTGGTGGCTGGCATACCTTTGCTGCCCCTCTGCAATGTCTGGCCACAATCACCGTCTCCAACAATCGTGTCGAACTTGGTGACATCTGGCTCTGCGAGGATGACTCTTTTCAGTCCTTCAGTTAAGGATCGCAGTAGAACCTCTGGATCGCCCATGAGCCCACTCTTCTTGACTTGCTCTTCCGACCCTGCTGAGTCCTCTCTCACCTCCGTGGATCTGGCCTCCCAAGTTTCCTTACTGATAGGTGCCGCCCAGCCAGCAGCTTCGCAAGGTGCATCCAAAAGCTGCAGCATGCTCGGTCCACCAATATTCGTGTTCACCACATTGAGTATAGAGATTGAGAAACCAAGGCCGTTCAAGCTAGTCATGTAAGTCCCTGCCAGAACCCGGACAGGTTTTATTTGGTAGCTCTTCTCCAGTTGAGTGACGACCTCTGCCGTAATGCCGCCCAGTTCCAGCACACTGACACCTCCGAGGTTGTTAATCATGAGAACCACTTCGTTGGAGTTTACGTTCAAGAAAGCCCGGTCGTCATCCTTGGTATCTAGTAGTTGAGCCAGCATGCGTTTCACCAACTCTGGCAGATCCACCTCTGCTCTCCCACTTCCAGGTTCGTTATGAATTCCCATTCCGATCTCGACCTCTTCCGCTCCCAAAACCTCTGCGGAATTGGGATCAGGTCGCGCCCGACCGGGCACGTGGACATGCTCCAGACTGGCACCAACACTGACGATGTTGTCGGCAACAAGTTTACCGACATTGTAGACGTCCTTTAGGCTGGCACCTTGTGCTGCCAGAGCTCCAGTGATTTTGTGGACCAGAACCGTACCAGCAATACCACGTCGACCGACTTTGCCAGCAGCTTTCCTGCCGACACCCACATCGTCTCCAACCACTAGCATTTCCACATCCAGGCCAGTGGCCTTAGCCTTCTCAACAGCAACGCCAAAATTAAGCACGTCTCCCGTGTAGTTCATGACGGTGACCAATACTCCTCTTTCAGCGTCAACCCGTGACACAATGGCCTTGCGGATCTGCTCAGTGCTGGGCGAAGCGAAGATGGAGCCTGCAACAGCAGCAGCCAAACCACCACGGCCAACAAAGGCTCCGAAACTAGGTTCATGGCCACTTCCCCCTCCCGAGATTATTGAGACTTGTGACGCATGGCCGGGTCTGCGGTAGACGATCTTGTATTCCGCATCAAGGGCGATGGAGGGGTTGGTGAGAGTCAGAGCATGCAGAGCCGAGTTGACAAGCAGCGATGGGTCATTGATGAAGTGCTTAGCCGACATGGTTGGTGTTAAGGGATTGCCTCTGTCTCACAGACAACACTCATGAACAGGAGGAGGCTTAGAAGAGGTTAAATAGTCGAGGAAGTATGTCTATAGATAAGAACCGGCTAGGGCCGAGGGCAGTGGCTTTGAGATGCCCTTCTTGTCCGTACCGTATGATCATGGTGCGGGGAGCTGGAGGGACACAAAGCAGCACTCCGCAAGCTCCCCAATGGTAATAACGGAGAGAAGACCGTGAGGGCACGCAAAAGACGTGAGGCGCTTACAATTGCCAAAATGGTCACAATTATTGGTGTGCATGTCACCTGAGCCGTTCATGCTGGCCCGGCGGTCTGGATCGTGTCAAAGGGTTCAGCAGCGACATGGTTATTATTGCTATCCACTTTCGCAGCATGGTAAGGCGTCTGGGTGCCGCTTTTTTTGCACCCCGTGGAGGCGTTCGTCGCAAAGCGGGGGCACCGGCAAACCTGCCGTGGCAGAACCGCTGATTCTTTTTTCAACGACGAGCATTCAACCCGGGCGCGCGACAGAGCTTACTCAACACGCCAGCGCGCTTTCCACCATGTCCCAGATCTCCACGGTAGCTGTGCCAGGCCAGCTTCTTGGATCCACGAGCAAATACATTCCAGGTCCGGGCACACATGTACACAACTCAAATCTCTACGCTTCGATCCTAGGCCCTGTCACTGCAACAATTCCTCCGAAACCAGCTGGTCCGCAGAAGCGCCTGACGAAAATCACCCCAGCTGCCCCTGCGCCCCTTCCGACGGTCTCAATCGACCGCAACCTGTCGGAAGCTGGCCCAGGCAAGGATGGAACCATTGCGAAGGCTGAGATCTTGCCGGAGGTCAATAGCACGGTTCTCTGTAGAGTAACGAGGATTACTCCCAGGCAGGCCTCCGTCGCGATCCTGGTTGTCGGCGAGACAGTGCTGGATGGCGAATGGCAAGGCCTGATCCGTGTTCAAGATGTCCGGGCGACGGAGAAGGACAAGGTGAAGATCTTCGAGAGCTTCCGACCGGGAGATATTGTCCGCGCCGTTGTTGTGAGTGCATGCAGTATCTTGCGACGGGTATTTTACTGACTGCAAATCTTAGATCTCTCTCGGTGACCAAGCAAACTACTACCTCTCCACCGCAAGCAACCATCTGGGTGTCATTATGGCAACCAGCGAGGCGGGCAATGCGATGTATCCAGTCAGCTGGAAGGAATACAAGGACCCGGAAACTGGAATGAGCGAGAACAGGAAAGTAGCGAAGCCGTTTTAAGTGGGAGGCACTGGCAGGGCGTTTAAAGGTACATAAAAGCATAATGGATGGCGTAGGCGTTACTTATAGGGATGGGCATCTAGATATCGTTGTGAGACGAGCTTTCGCACACATTCATACATGGTCTGGTTCGTCGGTGCTAATGTCTTCTGCCAAGACGTAACGTGGTTGGAACTGGAATCCCAGACTTAGAAATCAAGAAAGGGATAAACGGCGCCGAAGTCATATCTAGACTTAGTTTGGAATCTTAGAAAGACCGAAACAAAGTTGTCAAAACAAAGATAAGAGATGGTTGGCGATCATCCAGTGTTATTGTTGTTCGTCTTGCCTATATCCACTTGCTGGCGAGCTGACGTTCTTCATGTCATACATGATTTACAAATCAAGAAATCTGGAGTAGTGGAGTTCTAAGCAAATCAATATGGTTGCCCGATCCAACAAAATTATAACCGTGAAATCTACATTGCGTACATAAATCATGCTGAACAACTCCTATGCCCCCAAATATATTGAGCTCATAAAAGCACGCAGTCCTAGAAAGCCCTCCTTGGGCACTAGATCAGGGATAACAAGCACTGGAGCAGCATACGTGGTGAAACAACACTTACCTCTTCAGCATCTAGGCGCTTTTCCTAGCCTTAAAGTCTAGCCTTGAGGCGTAGCATAGCCAAAGTAAAATGCCAAAGCAAAAGTTCTGAGTGCGAAGAAAAGCCAGAGGCAAGCAAGCCATTTGGAAATATGGAGTTAAAGATTCGTGCGCGGACTTACAAATAAAACCAGGATGCTGAAATGACCTGAGAGGAGGTCATTGGATCGTGATATAGCATCATATGAATGATGACTTAGAAGAAACGAAAGGATGTGAAGAACATAAGAAAACACGCAGTGGTGGATAAATATTGCAGTGTCGCTTATGAAAACGACGACTCTCACAAGCGACAACCGATTTACCATAGTCCATGAATTGGAACTGGCCAGATCCTTTACAGCATCTGCTAAAAAGGGGGGCCATAAATTAATCTTCACCTTGCAATTCACGCGGAAGCAAGAAAAATGACGTAGTCTTCTCTGTACCTCTGGCTCTCCCTTGATCACGCTACCGCAGATACGAAGTTTTACAAAAAAGCCAAGATAAAGTGACTCCTGTCCCGTTACTTTGCAGAGATCGACTTCTAAAGAGCGTTATTATGCACGCTTGCCATCTAAGCCCATTCCCCTTCTCTTTAGGAGTCGATCTAACTCAAGCGGCAGATCCAGATCTACCTCAGTATAGAAAGCGCTCTCACCACACCAGTCCTTAAGACTATTAGTGATCTATTCCTTTGCATCTCAGCACAATCGTTCCCGAAAAGTACCCTCTCATCAAATAAGTCTAGGAGGCCAAAAGGATGACGATGATGACGACGATGACTTACCTCTGCTCGAAGGATTAAAGTCTCCGTCTAAATTCTCCGAACGGAAGCCTGAATGAGCCCACCCCTCTCGGCGTTACAGTTTAACCTGATAGCCCAAGAGACCAAGAGCCAGGAGTTGACGCTCACAAACAGCGCGCGGGAAACCCAGATCGAATGAGTCTCGGAGCTACGTGTGGAAACGGTGGCTTTGAGGCAGGAAAGCAGCAGAGCTGGGACCAAGTACGCGATAGGGATGGCAATAAACAAATGTCAGATGACTGGGATACGAAGCTGTTAGCCTTTATGCCTAGCAGAAGGTGAGGTAAGAATGAAAGGCCTAACTGGGTGCGACGGCAGGATTGGTCCAGAAGCTCTGGTTTCGGCTGTGTAGATGCATTCATGTTGATCTTGGTGCTGCAGCAAGTCGGACCGAGCGGATAAAAGTCAGGTTAAGACAGAGATATTTGAGAGCTTGGGACGATTTGAAAGAGAAGCAAAGTAAAATTTCCTTCAAGCATTTGCAGATGCCCTTAAACTTCTTTTAAAAGAATACGTTYCACCTACACAAGCTAACATTGTTTTATCTTCCCGTGGTCCAATTATACCTTTTATTTTAGCATACCTAGGTTATTTAATGATACCTTTTGGTTCTGTTTTAGCTTCAAGTGACTTTAATTTAGGTATATTATACATGTTAGCGGTTTCTTCACTATCTACATATGGTATATTATTAGCCGGTTGAAGTATAACAGTAATATACTTTTTAGGGTTCACTTCTTGTACTGTTCAATTAGTTAGTTACGAGTTAATTTTAAGTTCTGATATATTAATAGTTATAATGTTAACAGGTAGTTTAAATTTAACTGTTATTATAGAAGCTCAAAGATGTATTTGATCCAGAAGTATTCGTGGACCGGGTTTATTCCAATCACATTTGATGATCTACATTGAATGACAATACCCATAATTCACTATATGACCCTGTAATAGGCAGGCAAGAGTTAGAAAGGCTGCTCACATAAAACACGACTTTACAGTAATGTTTGAGATATTGTGGCTACCATTACCGCTCAAAAGATGTCTTCTAAGAATACTGTATCTTAATACGGCGCCATTACACCTTTGAGCTTACCAAGAATTCATACTATACTGTGTGTCCGTCCAAAATATGAGATAAAGTCCTCTTGAATGTCCAATTTCTTCGTGGAAGAACGGCACAGCACTGGCCTGTACTCACTCGTAGGCACGCCATACCAATGCTTCATCGTCACGCCATAACCCGTTTACAACTAAAGGAGAACGTATAACTGTGTCTTGGCTCTTCCCCGAATGTTCTGTTCTAGAAGTGCTTCTGGCTCCGTCCGACTTTTGTAACGGCTGGGTGCTCGTAAACAGTTCATGGCTCTCGACATCATTCGGTGCTTCTTGTACCGCGACGGCTTGACCTTCGCCAGATCGTGAAGAGACAACGACGGATCCATCCTCACTGAAAATTATCAAAGGAGAGGTTGTCTCTGTTGGTGCAGAGGAAGTACGCCACCTCTTTTGTATGCGCCCTGGGCCTCTTAATTGCTCCAAGGTCTCAAGCCGATCTTCTGCGGCTTTAGCTCTTTTCTTCCACGCATCCATCTCCTCATTCACTCTCAGAAGCTCGATTGCTAGCTCCACCTTCCCTTGCTTGAGGACTTCCTTTGCTTTTAAGTCGAAGTTCTCTATGTACTTCAACTTCTTTAAAAAGCGGTCTTGTAGACCTTGTATGTCTCGGTCTATCTCAGTTTCCACATTTGTTGACGACGAGCGACGTCTGCCAACTGGAGAAGTATCAGTATCTTGCAGGAGCAAAGAAGTTTGTATGCTACCACGATTATTCGCATTCTGTAACCGAGAACTTCGTCCATCTTCATTTAATGTCGTCATGGTGGTTTTCATTTTAACTTGACCTATCAACGTAGCGCTGCCTGTAATTTCTCGGGACACGCTCAGATTTCCATACGTACCAGCTTGGCCATCAAGAGTTTTCATGTCTTCTGTTGTCTGCTCCCCCCGAAAACAGAATGAATCTCCTATCTCCAGTGATTGCATATATGGATTTGAGGGGTTGCGTGGTGAAGTTGCTGATGTTTCTAGAGTATACGTGGGAGTGGCAGGAACAGGTCTGAGAGGCGTACAATCATCTAAGGATGACCTAATCATTCGCCGTGGTGGCGACCTTTTGGCGACTTGAATCTTTGGAGGCACTAGTCCATCTGCCGCAAGAGGGTTGGAATGGCGTACTGAAGGAATGGATCCCCTTGACCTGACTGATCTGGTGGATCTGAAGGAATTCTGCGACTTGCTTGGCGATGGCAAAGGAGACATATTTTGAGTGTAAGAAGCTATAACATTCTTTCTCGGAGTCTCGTTTCTTATTTTTATGGGCGATGCTGATGGGTCTGATGCTACAGTATCAAACTTTGCAGCCAGAGCTTTGACACTGCCTTCTCTACCGATAGGCGGTACAAGCTTGCGGTCATTGGCAGAATGTACAAAGGTAATCTCGGGTGGTCTATGGGGCGATATGGCGCCCCTTGACACGACAGAAACATCACATTGGATTGAGTTCCTGTTCGAAGAACTATGAGCACTTTGCCTTCTCCTGATTGGCAGGTTTGGAGGAGCATCAACTCCGTTCAGCGAGTCCTGGTGATTATATTGCACAGATGATGCCATAATATCGGCTTGAGCCAGTGCTGTTGTGTTCTCTGCCGGATTTTCTGTTTCAGACTCTGTTGCGCTTTTAGTTTTATTGTCGGATTTTTTGACTTGCATTTGCAGTGACTCTGATTTAGGGCTATTGTCCTTGGCGTCTTCGACACTTGCGGCCTTCGGAAAAGTGAGTTTCTGCTCATGGGCTATACCTAGTCTATCGGATCTGATGGCTACAGCTTTGACTCCCTCGGACATTGTAGAGGGCTTAGCACCACGTTCTACCGAAAACTCCTTGAAGATGTCCTCGAACATGTTGTGGAACGGTAAGACTTTCTCACCTTGAAGTAAGTTTTCCTGTGACGTAGGTTTACTCAAAGGAAGAATCGTGGCGGTTACAATTGTGCTGCTCCTTTCATGTGCTTGTTTGGATTCCTGCACAGGCGACTGCTCCTTTGACTGTGCATAGACACCTATTGAGGAAGCTGACTCGATGTCTCGGTTGAGTTGCTTAGTGATTGACTCTGATAGAACCTTAGTGTTGGTAGCCTCTTCTTCAATTCTAGCGGCGAGAGCATTAGATTTGCGTTCAATTTGCGACAGAGAATCAAGTTGTTCTAGCCTAAGGTTTTGCTCAAAATCTGGTGAGGGCTCAAATGCTTCCAAGGCCTTTGCGAGCTTCGCTAATGAGACTTTGTCATCTTCGTCAGAAACCTCACTTAGGGGGTCTTTTGAGTGAGGTGAAGCCATAGGTGATTTGGGATGGCAGGTAGCATCGAATGTCTGCGGCCGTCCCTTACGATCCGGAGAGCGTGTTATTGGTGGTCCTGGTTCGCTCTCTACAAGCCGGCGTGCACTATGGGAAATTTTCGAGCGACGTGCCCTAGCCGCTTGTGACGCGGTTGAAAGTCTCAATGGGTCTGACGGAAGCACTTGCTGAGGTTCTCGCAGATGTTCCCTAACCATTGATGTATTGAGATAAGGATGATTCTCCTTTGTGGCGAATGCATGGCGATGCATATTACCCGGTTGATCCTCTACTAAATGTTGGAGTGAGTTATTTTGTACCGGGTGAGCATTCTTCTTAAGCATTAGTATAGACGGCGACAACGATGTTGCCCCCTCAGAACTTGGTTGCCCAGAATGTCTGAGAGTATCCTGTTTTAGTAAGTGGGCCTTTTGCGATGGCTTTTTTTTAAGCTTCGATGATGAAGGAGATGGTGTCGTGAAAGCTGAGTCCAGTAAATCAGGTTTAATAGTTACTACACTATCTTTGCCCAGTTCAGTCTCCTGCATGTGCGAAGTTGCATGAGGTTGTAAGGGCTGCTCTTGTAATGTTTCTTCGGCAGTTGGCGAGAGAAAATTCATTGAACGAGTACTTGGCAGCATTTGGGTTGATGCTGGTTTCTTTTTATTCCTCTGTTTCCTAATCTTCAGCTCGAAACCGTGTTCTTGTCCCGTGTGTTCTCTTGTAGAAGATGCATCTCGCCCTTCCTTTGTCAGTCCACTGGGCCAAGGCAAGGAAAGTAGTGACTTACGTGATATAGGTGTTGGTGACATATTCCGCTGCTTTGACTTGATGACACGATTATCGTCCCAATCTGGAGGCCTCCGCATGATGAACGCTTCTGATGCTGACGGGCGAAGGAATGGTGGCGGACACACTTTCCCCAGAAGCCCTAGGCTTTTGTAAGGTCTCAGAGTTCTGACTGTTCTCAAATCCCTTAAATGACGGACAACGTCTCGCCAATGAGTTATGAGCATTTCTGTGATGCTATTGGCAATCTTGATTTTGTCTGCTCCTGTGAGAAGAAAGGAACTATCGCCATTGCTCCGGCTTTTTCGGTATTTATCCTTGCGAGATTTTGGAGGGCTGACAGGAAACAGGACCAGAGGTCCATAAGGGTTTGCGATGCCCATCGTATAGTTTTCTAAGAGATCACCAACTAGCAGAGGCCCAAATATGACACTAAGTGGACCATAGCCCATGAGATCAGATGTAGGAAGTGGTCTGCCAGTAATGTCCTCCCTGCGGGTCGTTTCAGCTGCTCTGCCTATCATGCACAACAATCCGAGGACTGCACAGATGAAATCACGTCTATATTGTGACTGGATAGTGCCGATTGCCAAAGCAATAAGCCGTGCTCGAATCTTGGTCTGTTTAGTTTTGGTCATCTCGGGGTCTCCCTTAAGCTGACTATGAATAGAAACGAATGCGTCGAAAAGCGGCAAGGACCCAAGGATGCCTCCTGGAAGGCCTAAGAGGAACTTCTTGAAAGCAGAAGCAACATCGTGTACATCACATTTGATGTGGTCAGGAAGTGTTGGACACCGGACCGTACCCGATATCAGATCGCCATCTTCGTCAGTTGAACAGTAATGGTTATACAAAGCACTGACGATGTTGTGAGCCCCTGGAACCCTGAAAACACCTCGATTTGTTGGGCCTAGGCAAAGATATCATGAGAAAATGTGGTACGCCAAATTGTGACAAGCTTACCATGTTGCACCAAATACTGAGCAGTTGCACGGAAACATGTCGGTACTGCAAGACCACCAACAGCATATTCCTCAGGCATATATATCGGACTGATACCACACAGGCGTACCAGCTCCTGAAGGTCTTTGTTCTTCAGGATGTCTTTCTTGGCCTTTCGCCGTATGGATAAATCGCTTATACTTCGTCTTGGCCTCACCACCTTCTCATTCTTGAGCCTGATAGTCTGGTTGTTCAACGTGGACGAGGACCTTCGCAGGATGTTTCGAGAAAACCAGTTTCCTGGTTTGCCGTTCGCACTAATCGAAAAGTCAATCTGCACAATATCTCAGCATGAAGCAGCGAGTGAGACTACATTCTTACGTTGATAGCCACATGCTCCTCCGGAATCAGCAACGGGACATTATGCTATGATGCATCAGTAGTGAGCTTGAATGAAGCTTACTCTACTGCATACCTTCTTTGCAAGTCGATTATACTCGTCTAAGAACTCGGTGCGATCCTCCAGATCATCGTGATCAGAAAAGGCTCCCCCACTTGAAGAGGTCCAAGTGTTACTGCTCTGCATTGCCCTCCGACGTCCTCCACTTTCTAATTCCAATGTGTCTTGAAAGCTATGAGAGACATCTGCACTCTTCTCAGGGGATGCCGATGACTTTCGAGGAGGGATTATTGGCTTATTTAGCATCTCTTGTGCAATATCGCCATTATCGGAAGCTCTGTCTTGCGCTCTGAATGGCCGTCGAGCATAATGTGATGCTGCTGATGATGAGCGAGAATATAGCGCGTGCGAATAAGACTGCATCGTAGCGACTTGAACTTGGCAACTAATAGAGGACCTGTGTCGACGAGTTGGAGGAGATTTAGGAATCAATCCCCAGTTGGTACGGGATTAGATATATCTGACTTCGCCCGTGGTTCTTTCTACTCCTGGAAGCTTCAGGACAAACACTAGACGACAGTAGAGGAGGATTCCCTAAACAACGCAAGAGCCATTTTCATCCTCCAAATTCATTCTATCTCAGTAAACCACTCGAAAATACCCACGAGGAAATAGACTTGGTCACCAGTCTGTTCTGAGGCGAGTGACTTTGAAAGACTCTACAAAACAATCAAGACAACATCAGGTCGCCAGGCAGGCCCCAGCCACAGAATCCCACAAAATCACTTTGCTCATACCACCAGAACTATTGTTATCATAAGCATCTCAACTCTTGAAAGCGGGGAAGATGGGCGAGGGGTTGCTATAACTTACTGCCTGTAACGTTGGATGTTGCTCGACTAGAAATTCAAGCTGCCCATGAAAGGATTATCTTGGAAGTGACCAATATATTCTTATGTCACCTGTACATTGCAATCTAGGCCGTCAGGCTACTCTGATAATATTCATGGTATTATCGGAAACATTTTGAAATATCTATATGATGCGCCGTGTGCTGATTTGGTATTCAGATCTGTATCCCAAGTAACCTAAACGCCAAACCGCTATGCAACGCCGTCAAACCCCATCCTATCCAGCTTCGAGTACGCGTCCTGGTCAGTGATCGTCGTCTTCGCCGTGCAGCAAAACATATTGTAAGATGTCTGATAGAGAAATGACACCCTTCAAGTGATGGTCTTCGTCAATAACGACTAACCGGTGTACGCGGGATTTCCGAATCGTGTCAAAGATTGAATCCAATCTATCCTCCTCGCTGCATGTGTAAATGCCTGCGAAGTTCTCCGATCTCTTGGATAAAGCATCCCCAACTGACGCTCCGAGCTCATCATAGACACCGCCTTTAATAATGGTAATCACATCCACGGCTTCGAAAACGTTAATGACCTTCTTCTTCTCGTCCAGAATTGGCACACTTGAAATGCTATGCTTGACCATGATGTGTATTACGTCCATGACGGTGGTATCCATGGTCGCAGTCTGCAGATCGCCATAAGTGCCGAGGCCGATGTCTTTTACGCTTTTCTTCAGCATTTCAGTCTCATCAACATTTACGGCAATGAATTTGAGGATTCGATACTGTGTGATGACACTGACCACCATCTCCCGTTGTGTTTCTTCGTCAATATCAACGAGGGGAATTCGTCGCGCTCTAGTTTTTAGCATTTGCCGGCAGGCCTCGTACAATGGCCGAGTAGGATTGACAGAGACTGTCTCTATTGGCAACACCCCAATGGCTTTCTCGATATCTGTGCAACAATCAGCTCAAGTTTTAAGCATATCCACGCAAGGATGCATACCTCTTAAACTACTCAAACGGAACTGGTCTATCTTCGATAGAGCATCTGGATTCTGAAAATAATACTGGATGACGTTTATGTAATCAGATGTTGTGAGAAGACCTGCAAACGTTGAGGTCTGCGAATCCCATAAAGGGGCCGAGACGATGCCTGGCAAAAGTCAGTTCAGCAAGGCGTATGTAGAGAAGACTGAATGCGTCTTCAACCCCTTACCATTTTGCAACAGTATATTCAAGCTCTTCTTTACCAGCAGCTCCGTATTCAAGATGATGAGGCGAAAGGATAGAGGGAGCACGTCATAGCTGGTCCGTACCCGTAAGAAGTCGCGAATGGATTTCTGTCAGAAGTAGTTTGTCAGTTTCGTTGCAACTTGCTATGGTCCACGACCCCGGGCGCGGCTTTTCCAGGAAGCTCCTCGACGCTGCAACTGGCTTGCACACTTACTAGGCCATGCATCTGGTCCCTGTCCAGAGGGGACAGCGGTTTGTCCTCCATTGCGCGGTTGTGGCCTCGGGGAAGAAGGAAGGTCGAAGGTTGGGCGACGAGAGGTGGCTCGTGACCATAACTTATTGGCGATGAATTGCCATGGTCTGCGGGTTGAAGCGCGGGAGGGCGTATGCCTTCTGGGGCTGCCGCATCAGACATGGCCGTTTGCTTGTCGCATAAAGCTTGGAGATGTTGTTCGCGGAGAGTAACGATTAAGCTTTCGGAGAACGGGAATCTAGAAAATTCTCTGAAGCGATGAGCAATAACTCAGTCGCGTTGCAGCAAAAATGCGTGATACCGGTCTGTGTGGAGGTGGAGGCAAGTTATTGGAAAGGTTTACCCCACGATGGGACGATGGGTAGGGTGACTTCGCTCCTATGATGATCCGAAGTGTTGAGCGTATCTGAACACCTGCAGCTGCAGCAGAGGTGCGTTAACAGAAGCCAACCCAGAGTTATTCACAGCTGTCTAGGGGCAGCGGATACTTTACTTATCGAAACCACGTACGCTTTCCAATCTTGAATTATTGTACGGTCACGACCTCTAACGCGCCACTACATAGGTGCGATGCAAGCAGCAGACAAACCTCTGTGGCTTTGAGCAGTCGAGTCCCCGCTCTGCAAATATCTTAAGGTACATGTAGACAAAGACTCGCATTATTGTGTTAATACCTTGGCTGGACCATGATCATGGCGCGAAAAGCTTTCGTGACCCCAAAGGTAATGCGCTCTCCTGCTGCGTATAACATGCATGAATGAGTGAAAGCCTCGAGTAACCGTCCTCAACAAGCATCCCTCCTTCAAAGTACACGCATAGCGTGCTGCTCGCCTTGCTTGCAAACGCCAGTAGCGCTCTGCAAATTTACTGTTTATTGGGGACTTCATATAAAATAGACTATGATGGAAATGCTCCGTTGGCCACTGCCGCAAATGAGCCACCAATCATACCAGTCGCTCGGGTTTGTGCAATGTCTACATAGGTACGTACCTGGGTACCTGCCTATCAACATCCACCTAATCCTCAATCAAGGTATTATCTCCTCACCTACCAGCATGCGACGCCGACCACTAGAACAATGCCCTTCGCATCGACCTACAGCTGGTTCGGACCCTGGATAGCAGGACTGGCCAATCATGATGATGCAATAGTGGCCCACCCAGTATGTCATACGGTCGTCTCGCCCTGCTCGCCCACTGGTAGTCGCGCAGGCAGAAAGCGAAAAGCGAGGGCAGATGTCTCTCGATGCCGTGCGCCAGATGCGACAGTCAGAAGATGGTGCCGTGTCTTGGAGTGGTGATATAAAGAAGGCACTGCAATGCATGTGATGTGATGCAAACAGACCATGTCTCGTCTCGAAGTCGTGTTTACGCCAGGGAGATTGGATTGGATTGGAGATTGGAGATTTTGCCGGGGTGCTTCTAGGCGAACGGGGCCATTTTACTGTAGACTGCCCCCCGATGGAAAGCTTGGCGTGCTGTCGACGTAGCCCCGACAGCATTTCTGAGCTATCTTGCTCGTCAAAAAGGCTCCTGGACTTGAACTCAACCCGAATCGACGTTATCGCCCTGCTGCTCACCTCCTTCCACTGTGAAGGCTACGCTCCCTCCCCTCCTTCCCTCCAGCTGAATCATCTTGCCGCAGAGCCTCCAGCTCGCCACCACCACGACCCCCATTCTCCTGCGACCACGATCCGGGTCAAAACAATCGCTTGATCCCACCGAGAATCGACCAGCCGCGAGTCCTGCGGGACCACATCTAGAGATGGGTATCTGCTCATCGTCGTGCTGCGGAGGTAATGAGAGCGCATGGTCTGTAGCTGTGCAGCTGTAGCTAACGATACCTGCAGGCAAGTCTCGCGATGGCTTGTACGAGCCTGTTTTGGCAGAGAGTGAGCGGGAGGCAGTTGCTGATCTTCTACAATATCTCGAAAATGTGTGTATACTTTCATCGGCCTGCCATAGCTTCCTACTCACAGCCTATAGCGCGGCGAGACAGACTTCTTTTCTGGGGAACCATTACGAGCATTGAGCACTTTAGTGTTCTCCGATAATGTCGACCTGCAACGGAGCGCAAGCTTGACATTCGCAGAAATTACTGAGCGAGGTACGCATCAACCAGTAGCTGCACGATTCCCGCTTTTGGATCATAAGTTCCCAACCACACTGAGCAATTGATACATGACTAGTGTCACAAGAGGCTCTTGCAACGGGGGATGAATCAATGTTATGACAAAATGATTTGGAACTATAACTGATGGTTACTATTAGATGTTCGTGAGGTTGACCGTGCTACTCTCGAACCGATCCTGTTTCTCCTGCAAAGTCCTGATATTGAGGTTCAAAGAGCAGCGAGTGCAGCCCTCGGCAATCTCGCAGTTAACAGTAAGTTCAAACTCATGGAACGGGAATCTCTAATGTATCTAATAATTGGCAGCGGAGAACAAAGTAGCCATTGTCCTGCTTGGTGGCCTGACCCCTCTCATCATGCAGATGATGTCGCCAAACGTTGAAGTGCAGTGCAATGCGGTCGGATGCATCACAAATCTAGCCACCCATGAAGATAACAAGGCAAAGATAGCAAGATCCGGAGCTCTAGGGCCGTTGACCCGTTTGGCGAAATCAAAGGATATGCGTGTGCAGCGAAATGCTACAGGCGCACTCTTAAATATGACACACTCTGGTAGGTACAATCAGTCGCGGGCAAGGAGTGTACTAATTGCTTTAGACGAAAATCGACAACAGCTGGTGAATGCTGGAGCTATACCGGTGCTTGTCCAACTACTCTCCTCATCTGACGTTGATGTGCAGTATTACTGCACAACGGCTTTAAGCAATATTGCAGTTGATTCGAACAATCGAAAGAAGCTTGCTCAAAGCGAAAACAGACTTATTCAATCACTTGTCAACCTTATGGATTCTTCCTCGCCAAAGGTGCAGTGTCAAGCGGCGCTTGCACTCCGAAATCTGGCGTCCGACGAAAAATATCAATTGGAAATAGTCCGAGCACGAGGCCTAGCTCCACTATTACGACTCTTGCAATCCTCTTACTTACCACTTATTCTTTCCGCCGTCGCATGTATTAGAAATATCTCTATTCATCCTTTGAATGAATCTCCGATTATCGATGCCGGCTTTTTGAAACCACTTGTAGACCTTCTTGGTTCTACAGACAACGAAGAGATTCAGTGTCATGCAATCTCAACCCTTCGGAATCTTGCTGCTAGCTCCGATCGTAACAAGGCTCTTGTTCTTGAGGCTGGGGCTGTCCAGAAATGCAAACAACTAGTCCTCGATGTTCCTTTGAGCGTCCAGTCTGAGATGACTGCTGCGATTGCTGTGTTGGCTCTTAGTGACGACCTCAAGACTCATCTCCTGAATCTGGGTGTCTTTGACGTTCTAATTCCATTGACCGACTCAGAAAGTATTGAGGTTCAGGGTAACAGTGCTGCTGCGCTTGGCAATCTTTCGTCTAAAGGTAAGATGCCATCATCTCTTGTGTAACTATCTCTAACCAGCTTAGTGGGCGATTACTCGATCTTCATCCAGGATTGGACCGAGCCAAATGGAGGTATTCATGGATACCTCAAACGCTTCCTTGCAAGCGGTGACCCGACATTCCAGCACATCGCAATATGGACATTGCTTCAACTTCTGGAATCTGAAGATAAAAAGCTTATTAGCCTCATTGGAAAATCGGAGGAAATAGTTCAGATGATCAAGACGATATCCGACAAGCAGATTGAATCTGACGACGAAGGCGAGGAGGATGGTGAGGGAGAAGTCGTTCAACTTGCTCAACGATCACTCCAGTTACTTGGTCAGGGAGGAAAGTCACATATTGAGGGATGAAGTAATTGTTCTTTTAGATTGTTCGGCTTTTGCGGTTTGCATTATGAAGTGGTTCGGCGAGGTGTTATACGGCGTACATTGTAAGGCATCATTCTCTGAGCGAGCATTGGCGGAGCAGAGGATAACAACGGAATGGATCCTTGACTTTTCCTGTGGTCGATGATACGAGTAAGCAGATGCTGGGTACCTTGCTAATACCTCACATCTTTCCAGAAGTTTTCCTTACACTTGTTACACCTCCTAGTACGCCCAGTCACAAATATTTCATGTAATTAGACAGGACTTTCATGATACCAACTTAGTTCTTTAAGCTCGAATTCACTATTGTAATGCTTAAGCGGTGCCCCGATGAGGTCAAAGCCCTGATTCATGTGCTTGGTGATACATTGACCGGCTTCAGGTCGTTTTCGATCCATCTTCTTTCGTCCCAAGGTAAGACTTTCGCAATAACTTTGCCTTTGATCAAGGCCAAAGGAATTGGCCCAAACATTCGCGAGTCTCGTGAATACGGCAAGTTGTCGCCAATTACCCAGCAATGGCCTGCAGGAACCTGGAAAATGTGAGTTACAGCTCCACATGGTGGTTAAGACCATGTCTCACCTGAATCATCTCCGAGCTACCGGATCCTGGTGTATCTTTCAAGACATAATCTCCAGGCAAGCCTAAGACTCTCTTGATAACGCGCTCTCCCGGCTCGGCCACAGAGTCGAAAGAGACAATATCGCCAATCTCCACACCGCGACCTTTCCGATGAAGTTTGGATATGAGCAAGTGATCTCCGAGGACCTCGAAAGTGGGCAACATAGATGCCCCTGATGCAGGATTGATGATATATCCGAACTCGGTGAAGACGTGTGCTAAGGCACAAGTCTTGCCTACTGCTATGAACAATCGAAAGGGGTGGCCGCCATAACGTGTCTGGAGAGATCGAAGTGGCCCGAGGACATACTTTTGAAATGTCATGGCATTATTATCTTTGGTGTTCTACACCTGGAAAACTTGCTATTCTTTATAGTAAGACAGGATGTCACGAAATCACGAGACGGAAGTTTGACGGTTCATAAAGCTTGAATCCGACATTTAGCCGACGCGTCAAGAGCTTTACCGGAGCTCAATCCGAATGTTCTCGATCTCTATTTATCCAACAATTGCGGTATCCTCCTAGCAGCTCAGCCACCATGCAAACTTCAAGATGCATATGTAGTACAGCTTCGGCGCTTCATAGGGTGTTCGTCATTCCTACTGAACAATTACATCGATTGGCGTATATGTCGAGCTCGACTTGGAGGCCAACACCGAATACGTTTGCCTCAAAGCTTTTAGTACAGCATCAAAGATGTTATGCCTCTATGCCGTCAACTGCAAGGCGTCTTCCGCGGAATGAAGAAATCAAGGCCTGGTCTGTCAGTCTTCGAAATGCGGAAGGAAAATTGGACCCGCCTCGCAGCACTGCAGATATTCTCAAATCCATCGACCGCGCTAGTTATTCTCTGGTAACCATAGTTGCTGGCAGTCCTGGCGTACCGCCCATCTGCAAGATTGTATCTATGAAGGACGAATACAAAGCCGCGAAAGCCAAGCAGAAGCAAGCAAAGAACCCCAATGCAACGACGAAGGAGGTAGAGCTCAATTGGGCTATCGATGAGAACGATTTGGGGCACAGAATGGACCGCGTGAAGGAGTTCTTAGGAAAGGGCTATAAGGTGGAAGTTTTATTGGCGAAGAAGCGGAAAGGAAAGGCTGCAACAATGGCTCAGGCATTGGGAGTGGTTCAGCGCATTCGGGATACTATCGCTAGTGTTGAAGGCGCGAAAGAGTCAAAGCCCATGGAAGGGAAGATTTTGGAAACTGCTACGATATTTGCAGAGGGCAAGGTTCCAAAACCACAGACCTGATATGATTTGAGTCCCTGTTGAGCACCTTTAGCTGCCACACTGTAACGGGGTTAGTCTGCTCTGTACTGGGATTCCAAACTCAAAGCAATGGGCCCTTCTAGTTGGAAATTCCCTTTCTCGTCTCTGATATTGGAAGGAAGTAGATTGATTATAGAGGATGTCCTTGGGAGAATCTCCTGGGAAACAACTTCAGTTGCTCTTCATAGGTATTAAGTACCATGTACCAACACAATATGACAACTTCCTCTACCAAATAATGACGAACCTTGGATTGTCCTAGAAAAGATACACCAAGAAACAGTTGTACTTTAGTTCTTTCAATGGATATTAATCCTAGATATTGATATTTCACGGTATCTACAAGCATTGATCATTCAAAGCACTTACGCTATAGTCACGTGTGGCGGAAGCATTGGCAGGGGAAATCGCGCTAAAATAAGTTCCTCAGCCTTGGAGTCATTCCTCAAGTTGGAAGTGTTTGGAATTTGACATCCTCGTCCCCACCAGAAACGCACAATGCCAGCTTCAGATCCTCCCTCGGCAGCTGAACCGGCCGAATCTACGGTCGGCCAAGAGCCGTCAAACGCAAATGATACACACAAAGATGCGGCGAAAGAAGCACCAAAACTTTCAGGCGCAGAACTGAAGAAGCAAGCGAAAGCAGAGAAAGCAGCGCGAAGAGCTCAGGCTTTAGCGGATAAGCCAAGTGGAGGAACTGCATCTCCAGGGCAGCCATCTCCTATTTCAAAAGGAGGTGAAGGAGCAAAAGGAGCAAAGACTCAACAAAAGCGCACACCTGCGACCAATGTCGAGACAAGAAATTTACCTGTTAGAGGAGCATCACAAACTACTCCACTCCCGCAAATACCTGCGAAAGAAGACAAGACTGTGGAATTCTTTAGACACCTTTACAAGCCGCGCAGAACTACACTTACTGGTGCAGCAAAAGAAGTTCACCCAGCTGTCCAAGCATTGGGCCTGCAAATGAGCAGTTACACAATATGTGGCAGTTGTGCAAGACTAGTAGCCACCCTGCAAGCATTCAAAAGGGTGAGTGTCGAGATCTTTTCTCCATGGTCATAGAATGTTGTCCATGTCTTAAAGCGCTCAAAACTAAATAAGCATAGGTCATTGAATCGTACACAACCCCACCTGGAAATACACTTACACGACATCTTACATCCCATGTTCTCTCGCCACAAATTGAGTACTTGGCATCATGCCGGCCTTTGTCAATATCTATGGGCAATGCTATTCGGTGGTTAAAATTGGAGATATCTAAAGTTGACATCTATCTACCAGATGCCGAGGCCAAAAAGGGCTTATGTGAGGCCATTGATGTCTTTATCCGAGAGAGAGTCACTTTCGCCGATGCAGTCATTGCCAAAAGCACAGCATCTAAGATCAAGGATGGAGATGTCATTTTGACATATGCAAAGAGCAGCTTGGTCCAAAAGGCCATAGTGCAGGCATTTGAGGAAGGAAAAAAGTTTCGAGTCATTGTCGTTGACTCACGGCCATTGCACGAGGGAAAACACCTTGCAAGATCCTTGGCGGAGCTTGGTATCGAGGTGAAATACTGTCTGATCAACGGACTCAGCCACAATATCAAGGATGCCACGAAAGTTCTACTTGGAGCTCATGCCATGATGAGCAATGGGAGGTTATTCTCTCGTGTAGGGACTGCACTTGTTGCCATGGAAGCTAATGGAGCAGACAAGCCGGTGATAGTTCTTTGTGAAACGATCAAATTCACTGAGCGAGTGGCTCTTGACTCCATTGTGCACAACGAGATTGCTCCAGCCGATGAGCTTGTTATTCCTGGTGGCAATCTCGCTGCCTGGCGAGATGTGAAGAAGCTTCAACTGTGCAATCCTATGTACGACGTCACACCTGCAGAATACCTTCAGATGATTGTGACGGAGTCTGGCAATGTACCACCGACATCTGTACCAGTTCTACACCGATTAGGGAACGAGAATCAATGATAGAAGACAGCTGGCTTCTTGAAGAACAATATTTATTAAAAGCTACGGTCCCCTCGTCACGCCGCCTCCAACATGGCAAAAGCAAAATGATGTACGTGTCTATCACGACAGCTTGGAGGTCGAGCACAGCTATAGCTGCCAATAAGAAGGTGTGTTGGCTCATACATGGATCTATAGTGGGAAGCGTGAAAGCCACTCGCGATGGCACAGGAGAAATTGTGTAGCTTTAGGCTCTGCGCCAGTTGTGTAAGATAGTGTAGTGGCAGCTTTACGCTCTTCTTCATGAACTTGAGCAAACAATATGAGCTTGATTGAGCTTGCAAAGTTATAACCAATTCACCTGCATGACTTCGTTAAAGGTTATACGTCCATATATAATCAATTGCTTGTTCGAGGCTTCTTCTTATACATTCATAGCCAAAGCCCTTCTTCCCGTAGCTGTTGCCATGAGGTTTAGCACTGCATCGTATCGGCTTTGACTATTCATAACTCTCCAGCAGCAGCCCTCTCTGCCCTCCTCGCCCTCTTCTCCAGCAAATCCTTCTTTCGTGCAGCCAAGATCGTTCTCTGGTTGTTCTCCACGCCTTGCAACCAATATCCGAAGCTCGCTCCCGTTCCGGCGAAGACAGGGTAGACCCATAGAGATTCCTTATTGAGGATAGGACGCATCTCAATACCGAGCTGCCAAAGGCGTACAGCAACACCTATAATCGACTCCCGTGTTAGTGTCCAGCCCGCAAATCCAAAAGCCGTGGTGGGGGTGCAGGAGCATACCGAAGCCACTCCAGAAAAGGACACTGGAGACCATTTTTGCGAGCTTTACCGCCGACTGATATGAATCGCGAGTCTGTGAACGTTCTCGGTGCGTATTTAACAGTTGGGAATCGAATGTTCCGTACCGCAGGATGTAGTTGTTCGTCCGCAATGCGCGTTTCTGAGCTAACTGCTGAGGTCAATTGAGGTCGACAGGTATCTAAGCGCCTAAATTTAGCCGCACTTCGCGCTTAAAACTAGAGCTTCACGTGCACGAGCTTGCTTCGCGTTTGCTAAACATTCCGAACTTCACTTCTGGACACGAATGTATCGACATGCAAAGTCGGTTATGTACTGCCGTGTGCGATTTTAAGCATGGCCTTTGCAACTCCTTATGTCAAAGATGGCACTGCAACTGATGGACCAGCTCGAAAGAAGCTGAAAACCTCGGATCTACCAATTGCTTCTGCGACGCGAGCTGCGATTGAGGGACTGGCACATACATTCAAGAAGAAGGGAGGATATGATTCAATCAAGAAACAAGTTTGGGCCAATCTCCAGAGCGGTGTAAGTTTTATTACAGCATGTAGAGAGCATCAGCTCATTGATTTCGCTTCAGGATTTCGAAAAGGAATTTACCCATTCGCTACTCGAAGTCGCCAAAGATGAGCTCGAGAAAAACCCTACACAACTTCTGAAGTTTGACCAAGGAAGGGCGGTTGCTCTGCTGGCTGGTGCGGTTGATCGTGCAGGCGTTTATCAGACCGCGGAGACGCGAATCGATGCGCTCATCGACGCTCATGTGCAAGAAGTTGAAAAGGGCATTCGAGCTCTGCGCCGAGAGGATATTGGAGAAGAAGCTGCCAAAGCGGAGGAATTGAGGGGGGGCAAAACAGACGAGCAGTATGCTGCCGAGTATGCTGCTAAGAGGGCCGCACGCGAAGAGGCTAGAGAGAAGGAACGGGAAAAGGAGCGTCTTGCTCTAGAAGAAAAGAAGAAGGCAGAAAAGGCTAGGAGGCGGGAAGAAGAGAAGAGGCTCGAGCTTGAGCACGAGAAGCGTCGACAGGAGCGTGAAGCAAGACGGAAGGCCGACGAAGAGGCACGCGCACGGGAGCGAGAGCGTGAGAGGGAGCGAGATCGAGAAAGAGAAAGGGAGAGAGAAAGAGATCGGGAACGAGGCAGAGACAGAGCTAGGGAAAGAGACCGAGATCGAGATGATAGGCCACGAGAAAGAGATCGTGAGAGAGATCGCGAAAGAGAGAGGGATAAGGAAAGAGACAGAAGTGACCGTTCCCATCGGGATGATGATACTCCAAATCATAAGGAACCACCGAAGGACAACAAGAAGAGTAAAACGGAGGCCGAGCTCTCGAAAGAAGAGAGTGAGCGCTTGACACGATTGGCTCTTGCTGAACTCACGAAGGAGAGTAAACCTATCTCACAGTCACACAGTCATATGGAATTGGAAATCGATAGGTCCTTGGCGCCTCCTCCCCGCAAAACGATGCCCGCATCTGCTATCAACCCAATATCTCGGAACTCGCCTTCTGCAAAGCCAACAGAGACAAAGAAGACAGAAACACATATGAAGAAAGAGGAGACAGACTTCAAACCACCATCTGGTCCAAGTGCCATGAGGAATCGTGATGAAGACCGTGACCGGAGAAGCAGTTACCGAAGTCGAAGTCGAAGTCGTGATCGGCTCTCAACCCGAAGGTCTCGTAGCAGAAGTCGTCGACGACATGACAGCAGAGATCGAGATGTCAGAGATAGGGATTCTGAGCGCTCCAGACGTGATAGTCGAGATCGTGATGATCGGCGTCGCCGTGATAGCAGAGATAGAGATGATCGACGTCGTAGAGACAGTAGAGAAAGAGATGACCGTCGTACTCGAGATCGCTCCCGCTCTCGCTCCCGCGACCGTCGTCGAAGCTATCGATCTCGCAGTCGGAGTCACATCCGCGTTCGAGATCGAGATCGGGTTCGAGTCAAAACCCCCCCTCGCCTGTTACCATCTGGTGCTCCAGAAATGGACCCTCGGAAAAAGGCTGACACTCTCAAAAGAGAAGAGGAAGCTAAAGCATATCTTGCAGCACAGAAAGAAGCTCGTGAGAAGGGGCTGCCTATACCAGGGTGGACAGATAGAGCACCCAGGAGAGATGTTACTGCAACTCCTAGGCGACAGGGAAGTGAAGCACTGGCTAGCCCAAGCTCGACGAGGAAGCGCGAGGCTTCTCGAGATAGAGATAGGGACAGGGATAGGGACCGGGACAGGGACATTGATAGGGGCTCTAGAGCTCCACGAGGTCGCAGCAGATCACGTACGCCACGAGTACGACGTGGGAGCAGGACACAGAGAAGCACGAGTCCTATCAATATTGATCGTTATGTACCGGGGGCTTCGTCTTCTAGACGGGATAGTGTAACGGTGCGGAGCCCGGCAAGGAAACGGGACCGAAGCAGGGACCGTGACCGAGATAGAGACCGCCGTGGTCGAGATGACGATACTGATGAAAGACCTCGAAAACGATCTCGAAGTCGTCGAAGGGATCGAAGCAGGGACAGGAGTAGGGACAAGGAGAGAACACGTGCGAGGACGAGAAGCAGAAGTCGCAGTCCACACATCAAAAGGGAGAAAGACTCACGAAGAGAGCGTAGCCGCAGTCGTGATAGAACCAGGAAGCGCGACAGGAGCAGAACCAGGAGCAGAGATAGAGATCGAGACAGGGATCGAGATAGAGGTAGAGACAGAGATTGGAGAAGAAGCAGAAGCCGGAGCCGAAGCCGAAGCAGAAGAAGAGACTCAAGAAGGGATTGAGAGCATGGTGTTGTTACTTCTTGAAAGTTATCTAATTATACCAAGATGGAAAGCAGCTTGTTTTACTGCCTGCCTGACTGCAACGAGGTTATAGCAATTCAAAACTCCTTACCTAAGCGGGCGATGGGCGGTGCACTCGCAACAAGCATGCAATAATGTTTGTTGAACTCCATTGTAAGTCCCACAGACCACTTGTCGCAAGGTTTGGATGTGTTGCCAGAGGCGGTTTTGGAAACATCCGTTGTTACGGGAGCACGTGCTTTAGTACCTCCTTAGCTAATCATGGCCGAGCATTCCCAACCTCGTAAAGAAGCTGCTAATCAAGGAAACATCTGTTCGTCTCCCTACTCGTGTGAACCCTTGATCTGTCAAGATGGACAGATGAAAGTTGACCATCCTCATTCATATCTCTAAGTATCTTTGTGTCAGGTCCAAGATGGAGGAAGAAGGTTCAAGGCCGCAGCGAGCCCCGCGGTATCCGGCCGAAGATACCAGTCTTACCAGCAAGAGAGAATTGATGGGCTGGTATGCGTATGGCCTTGCAGCTGAGGTTTTCGCTGTCTGTGGAGTTGGTCAGTATTTCCATGAGATTTAGAAGCCAAACAAGAATAAGACTAATCAGATTCAGGTTCTTTCTTACCTGTCACGCTGGAGCAATTAGCTCGTGAGAATGGCGTTCTTTTCTCAGATAGGACCATCTCTTGCGTAGCTCCTAAGAGCTCAGGAGGCAGTGGCTCATCGTATGCTGTCAAATTGTTCGCAAGAGCTGCGCAGGATAAGAACAGCCAGTGTGTAATTCAGCTGCTGGGTCACGATATCACCACTTCTAGTCTTGCCATGTACACTTTCTCGGTTAGCGTCCTGGTGCAATCACTTGTCTTGGTTTCCTTCAGCTCAGTTGCAGATCATGGTATGTGGAAAATCATAAGGGAGGTGATGATGTGAGCTCACTCTTAGCAGGAACTTACCGCAAGAAGCTTCTTCTCTTCTTCGCGTTCACCGGGTCAACGGCAAGCATGCTCTTCCTCCTAGTCGTTCCAGACATCTACTTCTTTGGATGCATGCTAGTCGTGGTGGGTGTTGCATGTCTGGGATCCTCATTCGTGCTTCTCAATTCTTTTCTCCCTTTGCTTGTGTTGAACCATCCACAAGTACAAGGGGAAGCACCAGCCATTGCTATGCAAGTAAGATCTCCCGGATTGAGAACACCAACTTTGGAACCAGATGACATAGAAATCATCCCTACTACTCCAATAAAGCCAGGGTTTAAGGTGGATTCAACCGAGCTTCAAATATCGTCCGCAATATCTGCCAAAGGAGTCGGCATTGGATATGCCGCTGCAGTCTTCGTCCAGATTCTCAGTATTATTTTACTCTTTGTGATGTCCAAAACAGATGCCGCGAAGTTGTCACCTTCACTACCTTTGCGGCTCGTCCTGTTCTGTGTCGGCCTATGGTGGTTCGTCTTCTCAATTCCAACATACTTATGGCTTCGTGATCGGCCAGGACCGCCATTACATGCCTCAATGGCTGGCCGAGCTATCACTCTGAAGTCTTCTCTGGCTTACGTATCTTTCGCTTGGATGTCTCTCTTCAGGACAATACGAGTTGCAATCAAGTTACGACAAGTCGTCATTTTCTTAATGGCCTGGTTCCTCTTATCGGATGCGGTCGCGACTGTGTCTGCCACAGCAATTCTCTTTGCTCGCACAGAGCTTGGTATGTCCACTGTTCAAGTAGCTATACTTTCGATCACAGCAACTTCGTCTGGAATCGCTGGAGCTTACACCTGGCCCAAGATATCATTAAGATATTCTCTGAAGACTAACAATACAATCGTGGCATGTATCTGCCTAATGGAGATTATACCATTATATGGTTTGCTCGGCTTTCTCCCATTCGTCCAGTCCTGGGGCGTGGGGGGCCTACAGCAGCCTTGGGAGATATTTCCCCTAGGAGTTGTTCACGGATTTGTGATGGGAGGCCTATCGTCTTATTGCCGATCTTTCTATGGACGACTTATTCCGCCTGGAAGCGAGGCAGCGTTCTACGCACTCTACGCGATTACGGACAAGGGAAGCTCGGCAGTAGGACCAGCTGTTGTCGGAGCTATTGTCGACGTTACTGGAACAATTAGACCAGCATTTGCATTCCTGGCAGTATTGATTGCCATTCCAGCCCCACTGATCTACATGATCAACGTCGAGAGCGGCCAAGATGATGCTGCTAAGATGGCGAGGACTATGAAGGCAACAGGTGGTGAGACCGATGCTCGTTCAGACGATGCTTTCCATCACGAGCAGTCCGAAGGACTACTAGCTGATCACAACTGAATCTGCACAATGTTCCCAATGCGTTATGTTTATGATTAGAAGGACCAGGTATGAATAGAACAAAGCTTTTGCTGGGGGTGCCTTAAATATGGCTGGACATGGTCAGAGAATACGAGGGATTTGGAATGGGTACGGTTAGGATTTCCTATGAGAAGGCAGGGCACTTTACAAAGGACCGGGACCCTTGTTGTGGTATGCAGTGCTCGCCTGCAGCGGCGACTTCCACGTACAGTATTAGCTAACAAAATAATGTTAGCACTTCATTGTGCGGGTTCTAGTAGAATAATTTCGCCTTGGAATTTTACAACTATGACTTCTTGAGTCCAGGTTATTAGAAGTTAATTCAAAGATATGGAGCCAGTCGTGTGCAGATTAACTATGCCCATAGGCAACCATAATACCAGCTTATCCAGCCTTACTAAAAGCAAGTGCGTAGTTGTTGAAGTCATCATGTTCGTGCTTTCAATACTTTATGCCTCATCTTGCAATTCTCCAATATCTTTAGTTGCCCAAACAAATCCTCCGTCCTAGAAATGCCTCTCGGGGTTTGATTGCCGCAGCGCATGAGGTGGTTTGGCGATTCACGTGATGCAACAAAAAAGGAGAACATGTGACCCATAAAAATCGGCGAAGAGCATCGTCCAAAGCTTGGAAGATCAGTCTCTTCGTCTCTCCGAGGTAGCAACCAAGGAAATTGACCAGAAAGTTTCCAATCTACACTGCAAAGTCAGCTTGGCGAGCAAGCTAGTTGCACCAGCGTCCCAGCTGACTTGAATACAGGGCAGAGGCAACAGCGATGGCAGACACGGACTTGAATTCAGAAGCGGACCCAATAGCCGAGCTGCTGATATCGTATGACGAGCTCAATAGTCCGCACGTCGACGTCCTTGATGAGGTACCAAGTGCTTTGGAATTCTTGCGATATGTAGCACGCAACCGACCGTTTGTCGTGCGAGGCGGTGCAAGTGACTGGAAGGCAACTCGCACTTGGAACGTCTCGACCTTGAAGGGCTTGCTCAAGGACGAGAAAGTCAATGTTGCTTTGACTCCTAAAGGGCATGTAAGTCACTTGTTGAAGTTGGTTGGAACATCCTTCTTACTGACTATGTATTTTGCAGGAATGCAGATTCACCCACGTTGAATGACCAGGGAGACCTCGTCTTTGTAAAGCCGTGGGAAGAGGAGCAGTCATTTGATACCTTCCTCGACTTTGTAACACGACAAGAACTGTCATCCCATGACATCTCTGATGAGCCCAGAGAGGACAAGGAAATCAGATATGCACAGACCCAGAACGATAATTTGCGGAATGAATACCTGACCCTCCTCGCGGACGTCGAGAAAGAGATTCCATGGGCCCGTATTGCACTGCAGCAGAAACCTGAAGCCATCAACCTCTGGATCGGGAATTCGCGCAGCATTACCGCCATGCACAAAGATAACTACGAGAACATCTACTGCCAGATTATTGGGCAGAAGCATTTCGTCCTTCTTCCACCACTTGCATTTCCTTGCATCAATGAACAGGAACTGCAACCTGCGATTTATGAGAAGGAGGGCGAGAGCTTACGCATGAGGATCGAAGACGGTGAGCCCAAGGTTCCCTTTGCAATTTGGGACCCCGACCGGCCCACGGAAAACACCACCGAATACTCACATCTTGCGAATCCCATGCGGGTCACCCTGGAAGCCGGAGATATGCTGTACTTACCCGCACTTTGGTAAAGTTCCGATACTATGGATCAGAAAAAGTGTTAACTTTAACTTTAGGTACCATAAAGTCTCCCAGTCATGCTCGGAGGAGGGGCTGTGTTGTGCTGTAAACTATTGGCATGATATGGATTTCGCGGGTAGTTTCTATCCACTCTGTGACCTTGTTCGCGGTGTCACATTAGCCAGATCGCAGCAGTCTAGGAGTATTGGACTATAGCCTAGATAGGGCAATAATAACAAAATATCTCTACAAGTCTAGCAGATACTTGATGTTGTTCGATTTACATGAGTGAGGCCTTTTGTCAAATATTTCCAAGCTTGCCATTACGTATAGTTGTTTGCACGAGGTAGCTGCAGAAGTCTGAGTCCGCAAAAGATGTGGAAATAATAAAGCTGCTCATCAATGTGTTTGCAAGGGCCGCATGTTTCGCACTGAGTATATCACATTGAAAGTGCCCTCACCGAGTATCTGATTCAGTGTTACAGTCAAAGCGCAAGATTATAAGGTAGCCTGGTGGGCATTCCGAATCATAAGTCAGTAAGAATTCTGTTACTAGCATAAGGCGACGCTAGGACATTTCTATGACACCTTTTCCAACGCCCATAACTTGTAACAGCATTGGCTGTAAAAAGCGCTTGAAATTATCTCACATCAGTATCCTCTTTTTTAATAAACCACCAAGTCCTGCAAGGATCATTACTCTGCCATACTCATAACCGTCATGTCGTCACAACTCCAACCAGGGCTCCTCAGCCTGGGCAAGAAGGCATCTTATCCGCATGGACACTCGCAGATATTACAACCACATCCCCAAGTTCGATCTACAACATCTATCGAGACTGAGGTCTCACATGATCCAGACTCCGGTCTGAACTCACTCTTACTTTCAATTCCGTCATCCCCTGGTAGCCCAGCCACCTCTATACCATCCGCATCTTTAGCACTATCACCCAATAGCAATTCGAGTTTCAGCTCCAAGCATGACTTGCCAGTACCTGGCACCAAAACCAGCAAACCAGTACCCAAACGCCTGAGAAGACCACCCAGAAAGCTCCTTGAAAACTTCAAGAAGTCTAAGATCATTTCGATCCAGAAACGGGATGGGACTCCACATCCCTGGAAATTGAGAGCACCGAGCATTAAAGCCAAGACACCAAAAGCTTTCAGCAAGCAAGAGAGTATCGACAAGCGAGAGAAGACGCAATCAGTGAAGCATGAAAGCAGCTTTGAGGTTGGGTGTCCCAAAAGAAAGAGCCATGCGGCAGTGCATGACGGGGAGGAAGCATTTGGCCAAGAGCTCGAGCAGAAGCTAATAACTGCAGTCTCTCAGATCGGACTCCCTGGAAAGATGGAGGGCATTACTTTCAAGGGGTTTATATCTTGGATCCGCTTGGGAGAGACCGTTGAGCGCCCAGTCGAGTTTTCCTTTCTCGGCAATGACCAGTCCTATCCGTCTTGGGAGTAATTTCATCCAAGCTTTGCCTTCTACGCCTTGAGCTTCTTTCTTCGCAGCCTGTATCATTACTTAGCAAAGAGTACAGGAAATTAGGAAGGATGACCACATGATTACTACGTCCTTCGCAGGACCAAGGTGAATAGCACATGTGTCCAATCCGTCTTCTTATTACACATACCCTTCGTCAAGGCTTCGTAAATACGAAGACCCTTCAGCAATTGCTTCAGGATACAGCTGTAGCACCTGGCAAGGACTTTCATTGGTTGTATCCACCCCATCCTGTAATATTTAGGCTCGCATAAAATGGAAAAAGAGGCATTGACCTTGGTATTCTAGCTCCCAACTCATAGACTAGAGAATCTCTAAAATAAATAGGTCTTATCGCAATACTTTGTCTCGTGTTTATCTTCATGTATTAAGGTATGGCCATGGAAAGATATCGTGCAGTTCGATCATATTGAAGGTAGAGGCAATGTCCAAGACCAAGTTCGCCAGAGTTTGGGATATGCATCTAGCTATCTAGATCTCTGGCTCAAGGAGATTCAGGCATGCTTAGAATCGTATGGTTTGAGCAACCTGCTTTATTTGCCAGCCCGAAAGCGACAGTGATAACGGAGTCGGAGTGGTACCCAAGTCTCCCTTACCGGGGACTTACGAGCAAAATTAGAGTTGCGACTTAAAAATGAGAAGGGGTCTGGATATGGAAGTTAAGCGAGCCACCTGCCATCCCTTCTGGGCCGCCGCCCTTTGAAGTACATACCTCAACACGAGACCCATCCTCATTGCGCGCCCTGTTTCAAGCTACTACTTTGAGAGGAAGCATGACGAACATACATTCGCAATCGGACGTCAGCATTCAGGCTAGACCTTTAGCCGTTGTCTCCAATCAAAAGCCTGGCAGGACCTTGCAGATCTCCGTGCCAATCGGGGTTTATCCTAGCAAAACCAAAAGTAAGAAGAGATGCTCAAAATACCTCCAGCTCCGAAAGGGTGGTACTCAGCTTGTGGCGTCCTACGGACGTTTCCGTGGAAGATGATGCAGGTCATACTACGCTTTTTATCTATCAAAAATAATTTCCCCAGTTTAGGGACAAGATTAGGGTAGGGCTGGCAGCATGATAGAATCTGGGGAAGAGATTGTGGAGTTGATTCAGGTGGCCATTTAACCGGACATTTCTGCAATGCTGCCCGAAATGTAGAACGTATTCTTCCGGGTCAGCCACGCATAGCCTCGAGCCGAGGCAATCTAGACGAACAGGTCAAGGTGCTCGCTCTCCTTTCCATGCCTGCCGGATACATTACCCTCAGATATTCCTAAACTTCAGCAGCCATGGGAGGTAAGACATAGACATGTTTTGATCACACAATTTTTAACAGCCCACGCGGGTTTAAGACGACAAGTACAAGGATTTAGTTAATCTATTGGTATCGAACCCTTGAACTCCCGTGCTATCGCAGTGACTCCATCAACCAGTCAACCCAGGTCACAAGGGATGTTTTGAAGTCGCAGAGAACGCCTCGCCACATCTCTTTCGAAAGACAGCCTCAAAACAGGGAATGCATCTATCTGCATGCTGGAGAGAAAAACAGATCGAATGATCAACATCATGGGAGAAAGTCGTGTGATGGAGCTAGTTGAACAGATTTCGTGCAATGGTTGAGTTATGTGGCATGAAATGGTTCGTATCGTCATATATCGTGGAATGTGGTGCGTTGCATATTAGACCCAGTAAGTGTGTGGGTTAGACGGCATTCAGAGGAATCCTGACTCGGCGAGAACCCTATATTCCCAGATAAGTAAGTAAATGGTCACATTAAATAGCATGCTACCATATGCTAGGTTCTTCCCCGCAATTACTGGCGCAAGCCACCATATGGTGTCCCGGGGTTCAGTTGAACATACCTCACAATCTTCTCGTCTTCTCGCTCACGTGGCTCTACAGCCAAACTCTTATCATACATCTCGTGTACATCTCCTGCAGCTTGCATATTACTGAGGATGTACTCCTGCAGCTCTGGGACTGGCTGCAATGGATAAGGAACATTTTGATATTGCTGAATGTCACGAATGACTTCTGCTGTCTTTGCTCGCTTTGCAAAGTTAATATGGGCTGACTTTTTGATGATGGACGGGATTCCGTCCTCGATGAATGTGAGATCGGTCAAGTAGACACCTATGCATGGAATTAGTTTCAGAATGTTGGAAACGAGTCTCAGCCGCCTGCCTACCAAAGAAAGGAATACACGGTGGATTGGCGAGATGTAAGCTCTCTCTGTATTCTCCGAAATTCTTGGTGCTACCCATAAGTCGACGCATCGACTCCAGCACTGCTGTGGTCTTTGCAGGTACTTGATCCCATGTTCGCTTCAGACGGTGAATTGGTGCTGTGCCTAGTGCTGAGATGATGGAGGTAAGTGTCGAGTAGTTGTTCAAAGACCTGCATTTCTATCTTTCCATTAGCATAGGCCGACGAAGGCGCTGATAGACTTACATCTGCTACGTGCACAAAGTGCTTGATGACCACAACTCGTTTCTTGACATCTAATTGGGTTAAGATCATCTCCGCAACCCAATTTGTCAACTGGTTCGAATGTAAAATCAAAGCCTTCACATTTGGTGCAGGATCTGGGTCATTTTCACCGACTTTCTTCTGCCACGTCTTGTTTAAGCATTCGGTCGGCTTGATCTTGCCATAGAGCTTGGATTCCACGATCGTCAGTTGGCGTGCAAACTCTGTAACGTCGATGTCAAGAAACTTCAGTTTCTTCATGTTTCTAGGCATGATAGGTTGTGGTGTATTTTGATTTAGGGTCAGGACCAAGCGCTTGTTGGTTGTTTCTTGTCCGCGTAGTCGTTGCTCCAGGACGGTCATCAAAGGCTGCGATCCAGGAGTTTCTGTGCTTTTCACAGTGTCTCTCGCAAATGTATAGACCTCTCGGATCAGTGCCTTTGTGTCATCGCTCTGATCCTCCATCCAGAAGTTGTCAAACCAACTCTTTAGAATGTTCACTACTCTGAAACGGATAGGCTTTTGCTTTCGATCGCGCCAGACTTCGTAGTCCGATTGAGCCATACCTTCCGAGGGTTGCACTTGGAATCTTTTGACGAGAAGTTCAAATAATTCTCTGGCTGTAGTGAATGAACGATATGTAAGCAGGAACGTTCCGTTGAAGCTAGAGTCGAGTTTGTCATGACGCGTCAATTGCTCAACCAAGGCCACAAGCGTACCGCCCTTCAGTTGAGGAGGCGTGAGCTTGGTGTCATAAGAAATGTCATCTTCGTGATCCAGCTTAAGACATTCCGGCATCTCATCTCCTGGTTGTTCATGGCGTATTGTTGGGGAAGGCTCTTCGCCGAAAAACTTCCTGAGTTTGGAGTTTTCTCCTTTGCGAAAGTTTGCAGCTGGATCACCATCGGAATAAGACTGTGATTGTCCATTTTGGGCCATACCCGCGGGCCGCAGAGCCTGGTTCTGACGCGAGTCGGTACGCTGATGTGAGCGCTCATATGGTATGCTATCAACGCGTCGTCGGACTTCTTCACGGGGCGAAGATCGTTCTTGTGTTGCCATCTGGACTTGTTCGCCTAGAAGTTGGAGTGAGAAACCAATGTGTGAGGAGTTCGTCTCCAGTGCCCTGGCGCATTGTCGCACATAATTCAGTCGACCTTCGAGTGATTCGCCTCGTACATGCGCCCATTCGTCGCCAAGGGGTCCTGCAACTGCTTGACATCCAACAAGAAGATCTGATATGCTGTCATATAACCCTTGCTTGTAGGCGGCGAAATCGACCAGCTGAGGATTTTGAAAGCTGTTGCCCAATGGGGAGAGATTGATTGATTCGACTGCAGAAACCCAAGGCTTGAACATCTCTAGGACTTTCGTAGCTGCCGAGCATACATTGTTTCCAATCAACTCGTGTCTATATGGTGTTACAATTTTCTCGGTGACAACCAGATGTTCTTCCAATTTCCTTATACTAGAGATTAACATGCGCTTCAGGTCATCAAGACGTTCCATTAGATTTGCGTCGAGTGTAGTTGAAGGCTCCGGTGCGCTTTCGTCGTCATCCAAGAAATTCGACGCCATGAGGTCTCTTGACCCAAGGCCGTTGTTTTGCCAACTACCGCCGGTGTTGCTGCCAATGACGAAGCCTGGAAGAAGGCGAGGGATGTCTTCTCCACGCTGCTGTCTCGCAACCTCGACATAGCTGAACACACCGAGGAGCACCCCATCAGCTTCCTGCAGACACTTCTGGTATGATTCCGCATTTGGCCAATCTGCAGCAGCAATATGAGATGAAATAACTAATTTTGAGAATTTTGACATCATGTCCCGGAAGTGAGGATACAATGCTTTATTTGTAGAAATGATGGACGGTTGGCCTGAATGGTTATCCGTTGTGCCAGAACCAGCAGCAAGAAGTAGTCGTAGGTGGTCAGAAATGTCTTCTGCGCGTCGGACATATTCTGACCGTTCGCCATTATTGATTGCTTCGCGATAACGGTCTACCGCCCTCTTCATGTTGCTGACAAGTCTGTTCCATGTTAATGGCGTGGCTGAGCCGTCATCGAAGAACGATCGTGGGAGGGTTGCCGCATGTGGTGGGCCAAGGGAGGGATTGGTGAATGACGACGTGGAAAGAGCTGTTGCAGACGTTGAAGTCATGCCTGCAGAAGAAGCATTGGAGAACGTATCGGTCCGCTGTCGCGTATGTGGGGAAATGCCATTATTGATCGAGTCCATGGAAGTTGCAGGAGATAGGCCTTCGGACAGACGAGAACGGCGTTTTCGTGGCTGCACATATTTGTCAGTAATTGTTCAGGTTCAGAATCAAGGTTTGAAGCTACCAGAGACCCCCTTGACACTAGCATGAGCGATTCTCCCTCCATTTCCGATGCCGAATTCCCATCCGACTCCTCATCTTCATCTTGTACATATCCTCGTGCCATCATTTCCGCAGGCGGTCTCGTCTTGTCGGGAATATTGACGTTCATACGATCGCGTGGCCCAGTCTCTATGGCGGATGGAGATTCTAGAGGAAGCTCCATACTACTTTCTCCAGTCTCAGTATTGAAATAAAACAGTCGTCCGTCAGGTGTTGCCTGTGGTATCCAAAAATCCGCCCTAGTTTTCTCATTCTTGCTTGTCCCTTCCATGGGTAGTTGTGTCATGTCATCTCGCTCCGAGTCTTCCTCCTCTTCGTCGTATTGGTCTTCGTATTCCTCGCCGTCCTCCATATCTTCCTCTTCTTCTTCCTCCTCCTCTTCATTTTCATCTTCCACAAGGCCCCTTGAATTATTATACTGGGCGGACTCGAGCCCATTTTCAGGTGCAACAATAGCCTGGCAATAATTACTGGGAAACCAGCCACGAACACCGTTGATTACTCCATCCCACCATCCACTTTCTAGCTGAGTGATGACTTGAATGACATCTCCCTCATGGAAGCTCAGACTTGTGCGATCGTCTGCCTCGTAATCGTAGAGCGCTCGCACATACATGACCGGCTGCGGTGCGTTGCCCAGAAGCCCGCTCATCAGTGTTGGTGTCAAGTTGTTTGTCGAGGTTTTCTTTCTCAGTGTGGCAGAAGAATAGTTCGGTGTGTTATTGGATTGGCTGTGGCTGCGAGAACGCACTTGAGTTGCTCCTGACGCCGAATCGTCGGAGACGATGCTGCTTGCAACAATGTGGTTCGATGTGTAAGAGTTAAGGGACTGTAAATTCTGTTGGTTAGAGAATACGGCAGATTGCGACTGAGTCAAAAGCATCGTGAGGAAAGCGACGCTTTACAATTCAATGCATCGCAATCGGCCAGCCTTGCGCAGAATATAGGATTATGGTCGCAAAGCAAAGTAGATTGAAGTGTCGATCCAGCGCGTCGTCAAGTGTGATGGTACGGCAGTGCCCGTCAGCAAGGAGGGGCTGGCTACGGTGAGGTCCTTCTGCTATGTCGTTGGCCAGAACGTCTGAGCCTGGCACAGCATGGGCGGCAGTAGGCCGTCAATCACGACGTTGTATTGGTTCGCCCAGGTCTAACAGGGTGTGTAGGGCGTGTATCTGATCAATGAACTGTAAGATACGGACAGACGAAGAGAAATGAAAGAGAGACAGAGATAGAGATGCACGAAGCAGGCACTGTCAACCAGATATCGCGAGTTGGGTGGTGAGGGGTGAGTTCCGGAGAATGGAGGTGTTTACTCTTCTTGTGAGCGACTGCGTTAGACAAAATCCGGCCTAGCGCTTTCAAGCGACAATCAATACTTTGCGACTCAACCCACCACGCACGGAATTTGAGCGGAAGGAGTAGTCAATCTTTCAGTCCGATCACAATGCTGCCGGCCTTTCTCACTGCGAGCACGTTTTCTTTTGGTCCAGATCAGAGGTTTTACAAGGGAGGAGGGACTGGGCGGTTGGAGTTACTACACGGATTATGGCCGTGCGATACCAGTCTTTTTGATGGGGCATAATTCCCGTGGCATGCACTGCGAACATTCAAACAGGAAACACCCGAAGCCGTGATCCTGCTGTATGTGGGGGACTGCTGCAGGCCAATGGCTTTATGCTGTACCTGGAGGATGGGTATAAGGAGCTACTTCCCGAATAGTGCGGCCCTCGTCCAAGTACAGTAGAGATATGCGAATCGCCAGTCCGTGAATTGTTTCTAGAATCTGACCAAGACCGAAACATTGGGATGGCGACGGTGTCTTTCGTCGAACTCACTCCTCTCTTCATGCTGAGTCGAACAACTGTGCAGGTCTCACTCGTGAAGTTCTTCCTTGCACCCTCTCACTCTCATTATCGCTCTCACACCACTTTGCTACGCATGCTATGCACTCCTTTTTACATCCACTTCCTGCCGATCAGGCCAAGAAAAACACCATCAGTAAAAGCATGCCTGCCCGTGCTTTTGTTTAAGACAAAACTCCCACATGTGCGCGCGAGAGCACCTGCCCAGCTTCCGCAAGAACGGTTTGTTGCAAGTCTCTCATCTTAAGGTATTTACAATTCTGGCGGCAGCATTTAACCCCACCAAACCTCGTGATGCGAAGCACAAACACCATTTGCTGGCCATAGCAGATAGACCCGCACGATCAATGCTATCGTGTATCATCTCCGTCTTCTTATCCATCGATCGGACCCAGAGCCTTGCTATGGCAGTATCACCTTTTCTGCACACTTTGATCGATCAAGTGCTCATCGAGACTAAAGCAGCAGACAGCTTGCTGGGCCCATAGAGTTCGAGAAACACGCGGAGCACACGCGAGGGCTGATGGCAAACTGCAAACGGCCATCATTACCTCAGCGTCAATTTATCGAAGACACTTCACGAGAAAAGCATTCGTCATTGGTCTTTGAGAAGAGGGCAATTAGCTCGATCGTTTTTATAACCCAATTGGAATCGTCCGAATGTGATCTCGAGAGCTTCTTGTCCGCTAAGGAAGTCTGCCTACGGATTAGGTAGGACTGAGTGATTTAAGAGCACTTATGTCATTCAAGAGGACATATAGCTAGTCGACTGGAAGCGCATAGCCCTTTGAAACCATTGATCAAGACGAGATGAAGACACATTCATTCTGTCAGATGGATTTGCCAGATTTGATCAAAGGAGACGACTGCTCACAAAACCGGCAGCTGGCCCCTGAATATCATCTACACAACCGAGCCGATCGACCAGATCGTGCCCTTGTCTTGCCACAAACTCGTATCATTCTTGACATATTCCCGTACTTTCTGAAATCATGAAGCATCGAGTTTCCTAATTAGAACAGCTGAAGCGGTAGGAGTGTTCAGAGTTCGAGCCTGCAGAAACCGACGAAATAGGTTGAACACTCTGTGTAAAGTAAGCCAACCCCCCCACCCAGTAATCAGGGCGTCTGCGGTGGAAGTAGCACCCACACCGAGCGATACTACCTATATAACACGGAATATGCAACCGTGGGCAGGTGGACTTCTCTCACCCGTGCCGGATAGCTGCATGAGCCGGCACCAATGCTTGCATGCCTGAACTGCTATGGTTTTATGAATATGAAAAAGACAATTCTGCACAAAGGCACCGTCGGCCATCGTTGGAAACATAGGTTTGGTGATGCCCCTCCTGATCTCTAGAATCGACGAAGTCAGAAAGTGGTAGGTTATCGAGGAGGGGAGAGCACATCTGGAACCAGGTTATAAGATTAATTGACGCCTCCATTACCGCCTTACCACCTTCCTGGAACCATCGCCATGGATGGAAGATAAGGGAGATTGTGGGAATAATTTTCAGGAGCCATTCTCGTTGAGGGGACCTTCTCAAACCGGTGCCACGAACATCGTGCCGTTAGGAGCTCCGAAGTTCGAGATAAGGCAAGTCTCTTGGTGAGACCATCCAATTCCTTGAGAAAAGAAAAGAAAAGAAAACGAGGTGTCGGCCGAGTCGGGTGGACAGCAACTGCATAGAGAAAGGGAGACGAGGATTTTTTGTTATCGAGCCCGGCCTGCCTCGACAGGCCTAGAACCGCCGGCACTCGATGAGTATCTCCTTGCCAACACCAGGCCTTCACCGTGCTTTGTAGAGTTATCGACGCAGGCTTCAATGCGTAAAGAAATGACTGTTGACCCCGCTACGATGTACTGTGGTGGGGGAGGTCTCCAGAGAGTGGCGGTCAGAAGCTGTTTACACGGACAGCACATCATCATCATCAGCATTGATTGTACCGGTTCGACCACGGCAGCACATGAAGCTGGGTACCCGGCGATCTCGTGGCTATCGTGGACGTTGAAGCCGAACAGCGTTACCTGAGTGACTGATACACGATCCAAGTTCACAATGTCTGACAACCGTGGAACCGTTCGTTGACAAGGCGACTGGTTTCATTGTTGACATCGACTTGGAGGGGCATCCTCGACAGCGTGAAGTTTTCACGAACATCATGCCCCATTTTCAAACGCCTCAGGCTCAGGGGGAGACGAGACGACTCCATCACGGGTGCCAATTTGCTGGTAGCGAAGGCATCGTGGGCTGATTGCCTACAGAGGGAACGGGTAAGTCGCAGGAAGAGCGATTGCAGGATGCTCATTACAGTATGCTTGGGACGGGGAGCTCGGGATATGGAGAGCGGTCCCCAAAGACCGTTCCCTGGAAATCCTATTCTTGTTCGTTGCCCTAATCGATTGGATGTCAGGCCTTCCGGGCACTTGCGTGAGGCTGTCAGCTCCCTGACCCCCGAAAATGGACGTGAACAAAATCACCCGTTTTTCATGAGTGGGTAACCAAGGTGGGTTTTTCGCTCTCGTGTGCCCTCATAATTATCGTCAAACTGGGACCTTGCCATGACTTGGCTCCCTGTTCAATCTCAGGCGGTCGAGTCGTCAGTTGTGAAGGGTGTCCCGATTCTAAGGCTACCCACTGCCAGCGGCTTGCGACTTGAAGACGAATTTCAGATGGACAGGGGTGCTTGCAAATCGCAATTCCGATAGAAGCCCAGGAGATGGCTTCTATGCCCCTCCATCATTGAAACCTGCTACTCCTGGCACCATGCTCACTGACCACGAGGGAGGGGAGTGGCCCGTACCGCAAGAGAACCTGCTTGCGAACACGCCAGCCAGCCATCCCTCATCCATCCAGCCAACCCGTCCCAAGAACGAGATTAGACGTGCGTGCTGCAACTGTGGTGGCTAACAGATAGCTTCGTGGAGGCCCGACCCCCGTACGGCAGCGTATGATATCACTCCGAGGGGCTTCACCTAGTGAAGCGTGCCTTACCAGATCCAAGAAGAGAAGATCCAAAATCCATCTTTGGCTCTTTGGTGGATTCTCCTCCCAGCCGTTTGTTGCCCCTCTCCCGTGCCCAAGCGAAGAAAAATAGGGCAGTTGTGATCAAAACTTATCTTGTCAGCTTGGACGTCAAACAGGGTCTGTTTGCAAGGCAGGTTGGTTGGGATCAACTCTCGTAACTATCTAGGATACCTTCAAACAGTTCCACACCGGGGAACACTTCCTGATGCCGTAACTGTGCACTAACATGGTTCAGCAGCGACCTTCCATGCGACGACGGAACGACCTCTTTTCGCTCTCGTACCTGGCATCCTAGCCCCAGGAATTTGATGGATCGTCACGTCTAGTACGGGAGAGGGTTGATCGCAAATGATGAGTCGGATACAAATTATCAATAATTGTCCAAAAGGAACTCTATGTGATTTTGAGCCCTGAAAAGCAGCACCATTATTAGAACGAGAAATTGTCATGTCCTTCGAATCTCCCGCTGTTCCTAGGTGGACTTCATCTGTCCCTTCCGGACCTGAACAAAGTTTTGCGACAGCTCCCTTGTAAGATATTTATGATGACCATCGGTGTCGCGTTCCGTGAGGCCAATGGATACGCGACGAGTATGAGATGAGGCCGTAAAGCAGCATGGTCTCTTGCAAACACTGGTCTTCCTCCGGTGGACACTACTTTGTACAAGTTGTACCGCAGCTTTGACGGATCAATGCCATCATGCAGCGATCTGAGCGGTGTGATACAGTTGGCATTAGAAGATCCCAAACATCAGACGAAGTACATATTCCGGCGAGGATGGAGGGGCAGCGCTCTCAAGGGTCATCGTGACCGCTATTGTGTGTTGTCTACAAGTCTCCGCTGGGCTGAGAAGGCCTGTTTGCTCCGGGAAACTGGTGGGCAGGTGCTAGAAAGCACCCCAACAAGAAGCACCTCGGCGCTTCTCTCCAGCGAGGGATGAGAGGGAAATGCAAGAAGCAAATACGTTGCTGGTCAGGAATCGCCGTCATTCCCTTTCAAGAAGTAATCCACTGGGGTCGTGATGAAGAGTGGACACTTTACTTTGACAGCAATTCAGTGAGGGCATCCAGACGCCCTCAACTGCACATCCCTTGCAGTGTACTTCAGCCCACCAGCTCCTGTGAGCGCATCGAGAATTCCAGGTCGAGAGGCGAGAGTGATTCCCATTCCAGGCACCGCAAAGGCATACCCCTCTTTCCAGCTGGGTTTCGCGTGAGCCTCTTTACCCCCCCTTTGTTGCCGCAACAAGGTCAAAGTGGCTGTAGTCGTCAGCCAGGTAGTGCCTAGATGAACTGTCATCATGTGCTGTGCAATGCCATGCTTCGCTGTCCATCCTGGTAGAGGGAACAGGTCATGTGAGTGATGTGATGTTCTAGTCATGGCCGGAAGCTACTGGCCGGCACCTCGCAAGCAGAGTCTGTTGCAACGAGGGATGGACAACCGCAGAACCCCACCTGCATGCACCCTGTATCGACACTGTAGACCTCGGTGTGCAGAGCGAGGGAGGCAGAGCTGCCATCTGCAGAGCGAGAGCCATGCAATCTACGCGCCTGCAGTAACGAAATGAACGACTGTGGCCGGCAGAGGAGCATCAAAAGAAACGAGCAGAAAGCTTTTCCGTGGGCGTCGAGTCAGCGGAGGAGCGCAAAACTCGAGCGCAGAGGGCATGGCAAAGTACTTGCTGGGTACATGACCTTACAGGCGACCGCTGAGGCGGACGGCGGACAGCGGACTGGCACGGGAAGGCCGGGCACCATGCCCCTCTCCACCGACGTCCAGCTCCCAGGACCGCACGACTCCGGGGACCAGGACGAAGCGTCGTCGTTTGCATTCATAGCGACGAGGGCCGTAAAAGCAGCGGGGCGGGGGTATACGAGTCACCCGTACAGGGCACTGGAGAGTACCGCAGCACCGGCAAGAATAAAAGCCAACGAAAGCTAAGCTAGCCCAGATCCACTCGGAAATAGAGAGGGGGTAGCCACCACCCCTTTCCTCAGGTCGTTATCCCATCCCACCATCAGGTCGTCTAACCATCTACCTACATCTCCTTCGCGCTTCCCGTTCAGTCCTTCGTTCTCTCGACCCCGCCATCCATCACCTCTTCATCATCAACAACACCACCCGTGAAAGCGTCCTCGACCTTTCATCCTCCTTCTCGCATCCCACGTCTCGAGCTCGGATACATTTTCGATCCTCTCACCTTGCGACAGAGCTGCAGCCGCCTGCACCCCTCATCCAACCACCTCCCATACCCAGTCGATCGCGAGCAACCTGTTCTTAGGAACCGTTGCTTCGTGACGCCCAACACCATCACAATACCACGAACACACACATCGATGACCAGCAGAATCCAACAAATGAACCATACGCAACAGAGTTCCCAAGTCACACTTTAAACCCTACGCCCACGCTCGCGAACCAGACGATTTCAACTATCGATCTGTGAAAGGGACGATTACCAGCCACCAAGATGCCAGTAGCAAGCAGCATGACTGCCGTCCTCCCCAAGTCGGCCCTCGCTCCCGAGAAGAAGTACAAATGCCAGTTTTGCAACAGAGCTTTCAGCAGGAGTGAGCACCGCAGTAGACATGAGAGATCACGTAAGTTCATGACGCCGCTCGCTCAACTTTTTGAGTTTCCCCTCCCCAATTGTCGCGTGTCGAAATTTTGGCCCGCATCGCGACCCGACCAAATTCATCCACGTCCCATCAACACTAGCTAACGTTTATCGCAACAGATACCAAGGAGCGCCCTTTCAAGTGCATGAAGTGTAGAAGTACCTTCGTGCGCCGTGATTTACTCCTTCGACATGACCGTACCGTACACGCCAAGGATGGCGGCATTCCACTCCACAGCGACGTAAAGCGACGAGCGGGACCCAAGGCGTCGGCCGTGACAGGAGGGCCTTCGAAGTCGCCCATCGGCATTGACACGTCTGCCCTCGAGCAGATCGAGGCGAGCAGTGACGGCATGGTAGATCTCGAGACGGCTGCCATGTTGATGACTGACCTGCACCACAAAGCGACTGCCGCGATGCGCAATGCGGGCGTAGGACCATATGAGAACAGACCTGGAATGGCTTTCTCTCATCATGGTGCTATCATGGACCCATCTGTCACCTACCCTTCTGGAGCCATTGCGCTGCCTCAGGTTCAGTGGGATTCGTTCATGCCGCAATCCGTTACCGAATCCAAGTCGCATTCAATCTCGTCGGGCTCTCAAGAGTCTCAATCGTCGTTCGCAAGCGTCAGCACTCTGCAACCCCATCATAGCCAGCTTTCAAACATCGGTGCGCAACCACTTACTGGCTACAACGCTCTCGTTCCAGCACTACAAAACATGATCAGTTCGCTTCCAAACTCAAGAACTGCTAGTCCTGCACAACAATCGTCGTCGCACTTTCCACCCAAGGCTCCTCAAGTCATGAGCGATGAAGATCGCAATGTAATCCTTGATAACATTCGAAGCAATGACGGCGAGCGAGCGATTCCGGAAAGCTTCCGCTTACCCAGTCTTGTTCTCTTGAACAGATATCTCTCGACTTACTTCAGCCTGTTCCATCACCACTTGCCCTTCTTGCATCCATCGTCATTCAAACCAACTCAGGTATCAGCGCCACTCTTACTCGGCGTTCTGTCGATAGGAGCACTGTATTCTTTCGATCAAGATCATGCTTATATGCTTCACATTGGCTCAAAGGTACTCGTCAATCAATTCCTCCAAAACAAAGAGAACTTTAGCTCCCGCAAGTGTCCTCTATGGACTATGCAGAGCTCGCTGCTTAATATGATCTTTGCTAGTTGGAGTGGCGACCCAAAAGGTCTGGAGTGGGCATGTTCAATCAAGAGTTTACTCGCAAACATGGTAGCTGGCAACCGCTATGAGCTTAAGTTGAGGACCGAAGCTCGTGATGGTGCTAAACCAAGTAGGGCAGAATGGGTGGAAGATGAAGGTTGTCGTCGTACATACTATGCTGTCTACATCTTCTTCGGCTTGTTAACGTTGACATACAACCACACGCCTGCAATCAGCTTCAACGAGTTTGAGGACCTGCAACTGCCATCAACTGAGACATTATGGAACTTGACTGCAGACGATAGTACATGGCGCGAGCAACTCGAATGTTCACAAATTCCGTCCTTCATGGAAGCTCACGACAATCTTTTCCAGGGAGAGTCTTTGCGCTACAGTCCATTTGCTACTCGTGTGATGATCAACGCTCTGTTCCTTGAAGTTTGGTACCACAAGCGCAGTCCTGAGGCTTTACAAGACGTGGTTACTGAGTATAAGTTGCGACTCGCATTGGAAACGTGGGAGAAATCCCTTGAACTTTGCGAGCCGGAGATGATTTCGGTCCCATTGAGCGCACCACATAAAGGCCATCCTCTAATCTTCAATGCCATGGCTATGTTCCGAAATGCACGCGCGCGCCTCGAGGTTGACCTCAAGTCCATTCAAGAAGCCATTAGATACCACGACCCCTTCGAGATCGCCGCAGCCATGTCAAATGCACGCGATAAGGTGAAGAGATCAAGTGAAATGATCAAAGTTATTCAAGAATGCTTCAATTGTATCGAGACCGCAGCTTTGGAGGGCGTGAAGTGGGTTGCTCGAACCTCGGCAACGAATTGGAGTATAGAGCATCCGCTTTGCGGCTTCGACTTGATGGTTATCCTCAGCCTGTGGCTTTATCGTCTGGAAAATGACGAGGAGCGTGCAAGTGATGAAGAAATGACCATGTACAATAAGTTCCAGAAGCTGTTTATGGACAACTCTATACCCATCTACAACAGCAAGCTTAGCTCAAGCGTTGCCCGTTTGTGGGGTGGTATGCTCGACGAGGTCGTTGTTTGGGGGTAAGTCATCCCACATCCTACGGGCCACTACTTTGCTAACGTATTTGCAGCATGACCAAGCTTATGGGAGAGTCCTTCCGTCTTCATTCACAAGCCCTTGTTGGCTATGAGGATGACATTGAGGCATCGGAGGTTTCTACACCTTCAATGATCTCCCAAGGTGCCGAGGACGACAGTGTGTATTAAGATTGTTATTCCGTTAATGATTTCATGATTTCATTCGCCATCTCCTTGCTTTAGAATCGGTTGATATCCATCTCTTCTCATTTCCTTGTTTTCCTTGGCAATCTCTTTTGTTCTGCATATAGCGCGTTACAGGCATTTGCTTTTCAAGGTCACGGGCAACAATACGGGCTTGGCTGGGCATACTGGGCTCTATATCTCTCTTACCATCGCAGCGTTTCGGCGCATCTTAATTACTATTCGCACCTGGCTGGCCCACCTGTCTTGTTTCTGCCCTGTCCTTCGAGATACGCACTTATCGTTTTTAATGTCTCCTCTCGTCATCCTCCATTTCTCTGATACCTTGTTCGATATACATCTGCTATTTTTGGCTTCTGCGCTTTCCTTGATCTCCTTGCACGTCTTGCGATTTTCTGGGTATGTTGGAGTGGGTGGGTAGCACTCGACATGTGTGTATAGATAGTTTCAATCTCAAATCTCAAATGGCAGTCAACTATACATAACACCTCACTCATACTTCTGCTCGTATGAAATGCATTATCTTGTACTTGTCAATCGCTATACACCATTCAACGTATACCGGTTGTCTCCCAGCCACCATACAAGTACTTGATGTTCAAGGTTCTAGTAGATTGCTAAATATGCTTATAGATGTGCATCTAGTAAAAACGTATGTTCCAGGATATCCAGGCAAATGTTGCTCGCAGGAACTTGGTACCCTTCAACTGCAGGAGAGTAAGGATATCTATGATCAAATGCCACTTCCCGGTAAGGAGGCTGCACACCCAACACTTCCTGGGAATGGTGACCAAAAGCACTAGAACACAAACGCTTGCATTTGCTTTAAAATTCATTCGTTGGGATTTGTGTTTGTTGCCAGTCTTCTCGTTTTTGGGGGGGGGGGGGCTGGTAACACAAGTATCCCTGAACGTAGCGACCTTGTCGGCTAGGCAAGATTGTTCCTCACCATGAATGGTGACGGTCGTGCTAGTGAACCAGACAAAACTCGTTGTATCATATTAGGGATCCCGATATTCTCCCTGTTGCGTATCGTGGAGATACTGCGAATGCAGCAGTGAATTTCGACTGCTGACTTGGTGAGTGAACATCTGTCTTTGTACATCCGATGGCCGAGCCAGTTGCTCCGGGCGGGATCCATGGTGGCGGCCTGTTCCGTGGAATGGGTTCAGCGGGATTGCGGTGCATTTGCAGGTACAATAGATGCCAAATTTGTGATTGTTGTGGAAAGGCCGCTAATGAGGACTCTATTCCTGAATACGCAAACTGCAGCAGTGAAGCTCCGGACCCTGTCGTGGATGACTGTGGAGGATTAGCGGAGCTCCCTGAGGTCCACATCTCTAGCCAAGGTATAGCAGCCTTGTCGATTGGTATTATCTTGCGACCTCGATCTCGTCACATCTGGCGCGCATCTTTAAATATTGAACATCGGTCTCGGTAGTGGAAGCAATAATCCTATCGAGGGCCATAGAAGAATTCTGTATAGTAGTCCAAGTTACTGTACGTTCCCTTGTTTCGTGGATAAATTGCGAGTCTTGGGGTATAATATAATCCTTAGACAGTATAGTACAAGCTGTTTCAAGGTCTGTAAGAGTAATTTTCAAGTACTCTAGTAAAGCTCTCCCGTTCTCAAATGTCTCGAAATCAATGCCATTGGTAATATTCATTTTATGAACGTAGAAGCGCTTTGATCGCGACTACTACTTGCGGCTCTGGAACCTGTTTCTCAGCCGCGTCTTCTTAACAACCTCGAGCTCTTTTGGTGGCATAGTTAGTTCTCCTTGATGTTTATAATCTACTATCACAAGCCCTTTTAGTTGATCCTCGAGTACTTGAGGTAAGGCGGTAAATTCGTGGTCCAAAAGTCGAAAATGGCTATAGAATCAAATATTCCCTTGTCTAATTGTTTTTCCATCTTTCTATATTGTTTTGATCTCGATATAAATTGAGTACTAGTAGTCTTTCGTTTCTTCCTTGGTAGGACGACGTAAATGTCCTCTTGTGGTCTTTCAAGTACTTTTGGATTCTCAAAATCAACTTTATCAGGATGTGCGCCTACTATATTAACTTTCTTGTTACTTCTGGCGGGTCAAAGAAATCGTTATCATTATTGTCGTCATAATTATAGCTTGAAGACAGAGAACCTATGTCGTTAGTTTGAGGAGCCCCCTTTTCAGTCGCTAAAACCTTACATTTAGAGATATCTTCTTGCGTCTGATCTGGATTACCACGCTGTATTATTGGGAAGTCTAAGCAAGGGCATTGTATTTTTGTTGGTAGATGTTATAGAGCCTGTGCTAAGCAGTTAGATTAGCAGAGTAGAGTCAGGGGAGCTGTGGGAATTTACCATAAGAAATACGTTGAAACTGAGCGCGTCGAGTTCTTCTCGAAATTTAGGAGAATACACTTTATCTGCGGAGGCCTGGAGATGAAGAAGCGTCGTTGTAAGTTATATACACAGCTAGGGAAGGCGAGAATGTTTGGTAAAGCAAGCACTTTCAGGGATGGAAATGGTGTGTAAGCTGTGTGTTTGGAGAGCTTTTGGCTTGACAATGTAAAGGTGAGTCAAAGTAATCTATGATCAACTGCCACTTCCCGTTTAGGAGGCTGCCCACCCAACACTTCCTGGGAATAGTAAACAAAAGCAACAGAACACAAACGCTTGCACTTGCTTTACAATTTATTTGCTGAAATTTGTGTCTGTCGCCAGTCTTCTCGCTCTTTCGGGGCGCTGGTAACACAAGTACCCTAGGGTAGCAACCATGTCGGCCAGGCATGACCTCCTGTTCCTGCTCTGGGTGATACAACTTTCTTGCTTCTTCAACTTCACGGCGGCAGATTGCGAGTGTGGATACTCTTCAACCATAGGAAGCTCGACCTTCGATTATGTCTTCACAGATCTACTCGAGTCTGACTTTCTGCACATTACCAACATTTCCCTGGATACGGATTGGCAACCACAGTCTTACAACGTCACGGCTGAGGCCTCGCGCGGTGCTTATGGAACTGGCTTCTTGGTAACAAACGTCGTCTCTAAGCCTATTGCCAATGTCGGCTCCTTCTCTGGCCCTGGAAGTTTGGGGGGAGATCCCGGCTTGCAATTCTTGGTTGACGGAGGTATACCCAAGAGTGATTACGTCGGTTGTGCTGAGATGGATTCAGCTCGTACAGATATGCTTTGGGGGACGTATCGTGCTGCAATGAAGCTTACACCGGTTCCCGGAACTGTCAGCGCATTCTTCTGGGTCAGTGGTCGGGCTTTTTCTGGTTGTGCCTTGATATGACCGCTTTGTCCTGGACTGGATTTCGGCTGACTGGTTCTTCAACAGTATTTCAACGATAGCATGGAGATTGATATGGAGTTCCTTTCCGAGCAGTGGGTTTTTGAAAACAACACTTTTCCGGTCAACCTTGTCTTGCAGTCGACAGCGTCTGTAGCAGCCGGATACAATGCAGCGGGTACAGGCAATTACATCGTGACGAACCTACCATTCAATCCGACTGATGGCTACCATGAGTATCGCATCGACTTTATACCGGGCAATGTCATTTTCTATGGTGATGGAGCTGTCCTAGCTCATATGAATACAAGTGCAGTGCCAACCATGGCCGGGCATTTGATTCTCACACAGTGGAGCAACGGCAATCCTCTCTGGTCATATGGGCCGCCAGCCACAGCGGCCATCATGACCGTTAGCTACGTCAAGGCCTACTTCAATTCTTCTCTTCTGGAACGCCAAACGGCGTGGGAAATGAGATGTAAAGATGGAAACGCTCTCAATGCCATTTGTCCCATTCCTGACCAGACCACAGCGCCGAGTGTATTGAAAACTACGGACAATACCACTGCTCTGCCATACTTCTTCAGCAATGATGACAACAAGACTGCAAATCAGACCGTGTATCACAGTCTTGGTCTGGCAGCCGTAAAGAGTGGAGAGACGTGGTTTGCGCAGACTTTGGTGTTTACTATTTTCCTTTTAATTCTTTTGCTTCTGTTGTAAGAGCTCAGCACTGCCTTTTGTGATACCATATTTCGTTCAATATTGGGTCGGTTTGGGGCGCAAGAGATATGGAGACAAAGAGCTGTGGGGAGGAAAGCTGGTCTTGGAAGCTTGATTAGAACTTCTCGTTCAATCCACGTATTGTGGAGGGTGATCGATTCGTCTCGCGCTCTCTTAATAATTTTGAGATTCCTACCTTCACAAAATTCGATCTATAATTTCGACGCACCTGTTCTACGTACAGTAAAGCATGATCTTGTAGCCCCAAAGTAAGCACTTGTAAGTTCTTTACCAGCATAACCAGGCAGGTAGGTAACTTACTCTCAATTTCTCCTTTATATCATATACGCTCGCGCATGCCTCATCTCGCAGCTCTGAAGATGTCTTTGGCAGCTTCGCCTTCACCAACCTTAGGTATTTCGTCTAAACGAAGCAGTATCGCAGTTACAGAATTACGGCTTATTCTGAGGGCGTTCAAAAGCAGAAAGAACGCCATAGATCGCTCCAACGCAGTTTCCCTAGTTAGATGTGCTGACGAGTCTTAGCATTCATGGAGCTGTCAGCGAAAAAGTCAGGCTCGTCGTCGTCGCCTCCAAACCAAGAGATCCCCATTTTCGCAGAAGCTTCGTCTGCTCCCGATGTCACATCTGCCTATGATAACGTCGGACCCCAGATCACTACGGCTCGATCATTTACGCCTGACAGTCCTGGTATCCAGCCCGAAAGATTCCTCGCTCCCATGACGGATCCACGAAACACGGTCCATATCATCCTCAACCAGAATGTGTATATGGTACACCGCGACATCCTCTGCCACTACTCCATCTACTTTCAAAATGTGCTTCCTGACCAAAGACCGATCTATAAGAAGCTGCCCAACAGCAATGTCCATATCTGCATCCGGCTACCCCTGCAGTCTCAATACTTCCACCTCCCACCCGAACTCCAAACAAGCGAGCAAGTCCTCGATCTCTTCATGGCGTGGTTGTACCACGGCGCGCGGTTCTTCGCCAACTGCACCGTGATGGCTAAGTACTTCATCCAACTCTGGGTCTTTGCTTCACGCATCAAGTGTGCCAAGTGTCAGAATGACTGTATCGCGGCCATCGAGCGCTGTCGTCTGCGCGACGGCATCATCCAGACGACGTGGGTTTCGTGGATCTACCAACACACCCATAGCAGCTGCGGCCTGAGACGCTTGCTGGTGGACCAGTGCGCGTGGAACCTGTCTACAGATTACTTCCTCGAGCACCCGCTGGTCTTCCCGCCACAATTCCTGCTGGATGTTTTGGTCGCTACCCGGCGAGGATTGTCTGGTGCGGTTCTAAGTGCAGACCACAATGTCTGGGCGGCATCAGGCTCGCCTCCGACGGAGGGTACATGTGGGAGACTTGCTAGATATTGGGTTGGGGATGATACGGGAGATTTTGGGGAGCAGGAGGATGGTGTGTGCGTGGAGGAGAGGCCTCTAGAGGTTGGTAGGGAGAAGGACTCCGGAGTGGTAGATACGCACGAGGTTCCGGGCTCTGAGGATGGAATGGGTCGGTAGGCAGGCACTATGGACATCTGCTGTAGGAGATCGGGTTAGGTCAAGCATGTCTTGTAACGTTGGACCTGGATGGATATCAAGCGATTTGGAGGTGAATCACTGCAGTCGGTGAGAATCACAAAGATAATTAGGCGACCGGGAATCAACAGGCTGCTTCTAGGCAAAGAGGACGAGGACGACGCATTGTGTCTGCATCTCAGGTTTGGATACCACGCTGATTGACTATGTTGGCTGAAGCACGTTACGGCTATCGGCGCTACCAGCAGCAGCCTACTAGTCAGGGCCGGGACGGGTCAACGGGCATGTCGTGTGCGTCAGAAGATCCACTCAGCGACGATCGTCGGGTGATCGGGTTCCTGGGAGCTGAGCCTAAGTCCGGTCCGTAGACTGAGGGCTCGAAGCGAGAGGAGCCTCAACGTCACCATTCCTGACGTCTTCGATACTTGATAGCTGAATGCTTTCGACCCTCCATTGCCCCTGTCTTCTTCTCCCTCATTTTTCGTGTTCGTGTTGCCTCTTGTTCCATCTTTGGTGTAGTGTATCCACGCCAGCAACATGCACTTTCTATCTCCAAAGCTTGCCATCGCCCCGCGTGTCCTCCTGGGGCCGCACTGATTCCAGTCGCTGCCATGCACGAGCTGGGCTGGGGAGGGGAGATCGGGAGCCTTTGAGGCCTCCATCGCAGTAATGACAGAGCGGCGATTGGCCGGCGTATTCCACATCATACAGCTCGTCCGCTACGCTCTCTCGACCCCTCCACCTCCACCTCCATGTTGTGCCGCGGGCCTTACGTCAACAAAATAAGAGTCGGCATTCACAGACTCGTGCACGTCACCCGTTTCTGTGGCAGCTTCAATCACCGTCTCCTATTCAATTGGACTTGTTCCCATTGGTGGGTGTGGATTTTCCTATGATGCCGTGCTTGACGTCTTCCGGCGTGGGAGGGGCAATTTTGTTTGTCATAAATCTTCTCTCCTCTGACACCACGCTATCTCCTCCAGCTGTTCTTGAAGATTCTTGGACCACCAATTGCCAATCTCTCCTCTCCAGCCCATACCTACGCCGCAGATATCCTAATTCCAAATCAAATGCAGTCTGTTATGAAAGGAACGGTTGAGAAGGCGGGCGAAGCCATCTCCGGCATCATGTCGTCCAACAAGAAGACTGCCGACATGAAGATGAACATCGTCGAGCCCACATCCTCAACGCCTCTCACTTCAGACTTTGGTGTCAAGCAACATGACACAGACAATTGGCTTTCTGCATCAACGGGCGATCGACAAGGTCCTGCCCTTCTGGAAGATAACTTTGCGAGGGAGAAGGTGTGCGGTTCCTTTCCTTCCCCTCTTGTCGATTGCTCACAGCCCGCCTAGATCATGAAGTTTGACCACGAACGGATTCCAGAGCGGGTCGTCCACGCCCGCGGTGCGGGTGCCTTTGGAACCTTCAAATTATACGAGAGTGCTGCGGATGTTACCAGTGCTGGGGTTCTGAACGACACGAGCCGCACAACTCCAGTCTTTTTGCGGTTTTCTACCGTCTTGGGCTCTCGTGGTAGTGGTGAGGGCATCCATATCTCTCATGCAAAATAAGTCAGCGCTTACTGAATTAGCCGATACTGTTCGTGACGTCCGTGGCTTTGCGGTTAAGTTCTATACCGATGAGGGAAACTGGGACATGTGAGTTCAGAGCTCAGAGATGATGAGACTGAGTCTTTACTGACCAAACATAGTGTTGGCAACGATATTCCAGTCTTCTTCATCCAGGATGCTATGAAGTTCCCGGATGTCATCCACGCAGGCAGTACGTGCAATTTACACGATCCCCGGCATCAAAATCTTTGATCTAACAACCCTACAGAGCCCGAGCCTGATAATGAGGTGCCTACGGCCCAAAGCGCCCACAACAATTTCTGGGATTTCCAGTACTTACATACTGAAGCAACGCATATGTTCATGTGGGCCATGTCTGACCGTGGAATTCCAAGATCGTATCGTATGATGCAGGGCTTTGGTGTGAACACTTTCACCTTGGTCAACGCCGACGGAAAGAGATCGTTTGTCAAATTTCACTTCACTCCTACACTCGGCGTGCACTCCTTCGTCTGGGACGAGGCTTTGAAGCTAGCGGGCCAAGACCCTGATTTCCATCGTAAAGATCTTTACACCGCTATCGATATGGGAGCTTTCCCGACATGGAAGTTTGGCATTCAGGTCTGTCCCGAGGAACGTCAGGATGACTTTGATTTTGATATCCTTGATGCAACTAAAGTCTGGCCCGAAGAACTCCTTCCCGTCAGATATATCGGTGAAATGCAGCTTAACAAAAATGTGGATGAATACTTCACTCAGACTGAGCAAGTTGCTTTCTGTACTTCTCATGTTGTGCCAGGTAAGCCTTCAAATTCATTCGACCATGGATGGAGCTGACTACAAGCCAGGCATCGGCTTTTCTGATGATCCACTACTCCAAGGCCGAAACTTCTCTTATTTCGATACCCAGCTCTCCCGTCTCGGTGTGAACTGGCAAGAACTGCCAATCAACCGACCCGTCTGTCCAGTTATGAATAATCACCGCGATGGAGCTTTGCGTCACAAGATCACCCCTGGAAAGTACAACTACTGGCCGAACCGAGGAAGTGTTGCACCACCAGTCACAAAATCAGAAGGTGCTTATGTCGACTACCCTGAGAAAGTTGTTGCCATGAAGCAACGTCTAAAGACCGTAAAGTTTCAGGAGCATTTCTCTCAAGCTCAGCTATTCTATAACTCGATTTCTGAGGTTGAAAAGAGCCATTTGACTGCGGCTATTAGTTTTGAGCTTGATCACTGTGATGATCCCGTCGTCTACGAGCGGATGGTTGAGAGACTGTGTGATATTGATCTCGGTTTGGCACAAGCCGTCGCAGAGCAAGTCGGAGGCCCAATGCCAAAGAAGCAAGGGCGACCCAACCACGGACTGACCGCAAAGGGGCTTTCGCAATTCGACTTTACCCCGGAAGCTCTCGGCCTAGAGCCCACGATCGTTTCCCGCATGGTTGCCATAATTATCGGTGACGGGTTCAACCTGAGCGAGTACGAAGCCGTAAAAGGCGCACTCACAGCCGCCGGCGCCTTCCCATTTACCATCGGTCCCAAGCGCCAACCTGTCATGCCAGCCGGCGGAGGCAAGGGCGTCTCACCCGACCATCACTTCGAGGGTATGCGTAGCACGATGTTCGACAGCATCTACATTCCGGGTGGATCACATATCAGCACACTCAAGAAGCAAGGACGAGTCGTGCACTGGGTCCGCGAAGCTTTCGGCCACTGCAAAGCTATCGGTGCCACGGGCGAGGCTGTGGAGCTGGTTCAAATGGCGTGCGGCATCGAGGGCATGCAGTTCAGCACCTCTTCCGAAGTCGTGGACTCCTATGGTGTTGTCACCGCGAGCGGTCTTGGAGCCTCGGCTTCTAGTGTTGAAGAGGGCCTGAAAATGATCAAGGGTGCTAAGAGCTTCCTGGATGCTTATGCTTTCAATATCTCCCAGCATAGGAATTTCCAGCGTGAGGCTGATGGGTTGACTGCTATGGTCGCTTATTAGTGTGCTATGATGGGCCAGAGATTTGATGCGTTGATTTTCTTTCTTGTTTTAATAGGATCATTTTGCAAGGGCTGGGTGGGGGGAACCTGGAGTGCAAGATGTGTTTTATTTAATGAGTCACGAGGTGGATAGTACAGATGAGAACACAAATAATACAATCTCTTGAAAACCACTGACATTTGGGATATTTGACCTTTTTTGTCTTTCTCCTATTATACCTATTATACCTATTGTTGAAAGAAATAATCATGTGACCATGCAGCAGGCAAACATACATGTAAATAGACCTCCAGGCTACCTTCACTTTCATCCTACATAGTCAATGATGACCTTCTATTGACCCCCCCAAGATTCGTTCCTTGCAACATATTAAATGGTAACTACTTAACGACTTTCTTCGTGGAAAGCTGATCCAGAGCTACATTTACGATTATAGCAGCGATACTTTTCTGGGTATAATGGCTAGACGCTTTATTCGGAGCAGGTTCGAACTCGATGTCTAAAGAGTTATCCTCTATATAGCTAGGTATGATATACGTTCGTATATTAGAGATAAAGGAACAAAGCTTGGAGATACCACCGGACTAACGGTAAGCGCAAAGGCTAGTTAAAAGTACTAGTCTGTCCCGTAGAGTATATATTCCCAGGTAAAGAGACGTGAATATTAGGTCTCGAAAAGCTATATATGGTATAAGCGGACTAAGAATACTATACCAAAGTAGCTTTAAAGTATACTATTAGATGAGTAGCGTACAAAGACCAAGCTATACAATAGACTATATATTTAATTAGAAGGTGAAGAGAGGTGAAGAGAGGTGAAGAGAGGTGAAGAGAGGTAAAGAAAGATGAAGAGAGGCGAAGACAGGTGAAGACAGGTAAAGAGAGGTGAAGACAGGTAAAGAGAGAGAACAGGTGAAGGGAGGTAAAGATATTATGAAGTTAAGGAAAGCTAAACAAACAAACAACACAATATCGTGAAAACCTCTAAAAACTCTTTTGGATACTTACCATTTTTTGTCTCTCTCCTATTATACCTAATATAACATTATATAAAGATCATTCATGCTGGATTGTACTTTGGATGCCATGTACCCTATACGAGCTTCCTCTCTGTTTCTATATCCTCGTATTCTCTTCTGTGGCTGATTGTGCCTCCTGGCTATGCAGTATTTCAAAACCATGGTATACCATACCTTCACTCATTACAATAAAGATACAATCGTTTAATCATCATCTTCATCAAACTCTGCATCGACGTCCGCCCAACCACATCCCCATCTCCTCCCTCCCTGCTCCCCACCTGTGCGCAGATCTCTCGCATCGTCACCTTCTCGCCAGCATCGAATCAGGAAATCGTCACCAACGGTAACAAGATTGCCGTCGTTGGTCCAAGCCATCGATCCAACTTCTCTGTCGTGGCCCCGAACCAAGGGGGTTCCTCGTCCTGAGATGGGTATGGTGTCTCCTCGATCCGAGGCTCCAACTCTGCCGCGCGGCGTGCCTGAACGACTTCGTTGGAGGCGTGGAAAGCTGGTCCCCTCGTTTTCTTGCCTGGATAATGCATTTTGTCCCGTGCTTGGTTGTCGTTGCGAGAAATAGCGCTCATCGGTTGGGAATAGGACGGCACAGCCATCACTACTACCTACGGCCAGCATTTCTGACTTGCCGCCCTTTGCTTCGCGCAGTGCGGACTTGACGTAGAAGGAAGCGGCATGTAATTTGGGGTGTCTAAAGCCATAGATGGGTCCTAGACCTTCTTGCGTTTCTCTCTGTGGTCGGCGGCGTTCTTGGCTGTTACTAGATAGCTCGGGGGCGTGGCCTAGGATTAGATGTGAGGTTGAATAGGCGTAGACGGTACTGTCTTTTGATAATGCGTAAAATCTGTCACCATTACTGCTCACATTTAGTGAACTGATGCCAAAATGTCGCCATGTAGTATGTGTTTCGGGTTGCTTAGTGTATGACAGTGCTGTGGGTCCTTTACGTCGAGTATTGTTCACTGAGCGGATGTCCCAAAGCTTTACTACGCCGTTCGCTTCGGATGCCGTGAGCAAAAGATGTGACTGCCCCGGAGGAAGAAATGATATTGCAGTCACTGAGACATCTCCTGTCCGACTGTGTGCTTCGCCTGGAGGTGCCATAACCGAAGGCGCTAATGGTCTGGTCTGGTAATGGTGTTGATGAGCATCATATATGCTTGAAATCGCATAGCCATTTCTCCATCTCCTGGCACCAGGGGACTGATTTTGCTCAACTGGTTGGTGTATGTGCTGTACTGAGCCCTCAGAGCCTTTACATCTGAGATCCCAGATTTGAACACTGCCATCTCTACTGGAAGTTGCCAACACGCTGTTGCTAGCATCTCCCGGCTGAAATCGAATCTGCTTCAGAGAAGCAGAGTGATTGGCCAGAATAGAGATGGTAGTCTGTGTAGACATATCCACAACCCTACCAGTCTGGTCGCCAGATGCTGTGGCTAGAAAAGTGTCATCCTTGGAGAACGCCATATCAATTACAGCATTGTTGTGAACGCGAAAAGCAAGAAAGGTCTGGTTGAAAGCTGGCTTTCCACCATCGGTGGATTCGAGTAATCTTACTTGGCCTTCTTCATCGCCTACTGCAATAAGAGAATTGGCTAGGCTGTGTCAGCAATGTAGAGGACCAAAATAGCGGTTATACTCACTATTACAACTCGTCGTGCAAAATGGAATGCTGCGATCGGGTCCTTGAAGACTCATACATGTATGTACATCATCTGGTCTGCTGTAAAAGTTGGCTGTCTCTTTCTGGTAGTCTAAGGCACACAATTAGCTAACATAAAAACCCCACCGGCTCTACTCACCATCAATAGGATACGCGAAATGACGCCGCCCTGAACGTGCTAATGACCCAAGGCGCAGCTGCATCAAACGACCTCCGATACCACGTTCTTCAACAGGTAGAAGCCGTCTAATCGGTAGCTTATATGTATAGCTAACTTCTTCTCCTCCTCCATAGGCATTGGTGAAGGCCCTTTCGCAGGGAGATGAAGGAATATACATTGTATCCTCCTCCTCTTCCCCTTCCTCTTCCTCGTCCTCGTTCAATGCTGCTTCTGTGCGATTTAGGAAATCTCGAGATCCCAGTTTCTTCTCTGATGTACCTTCCTCTGAAGCATGGATTATTTTCCTCCTTTTAAGTTTGCGTGTGAAGACTACCGGGCTGTTCTCTTGCCCGGATATACTACGTAATGACTGTACAGGGCTTGATTGTACCCCATTTCGATTGTTTGCTGGTGCTGTGATGTCGTACAGAGCTTGTCTCGCTGAGCTTGGCTTCAGATTACCATGAGACCTCGGCGTAAAGAATCTGGTGAATTTCCTAGGCGTTATTGAGGGATCCCGTCTTTCCTTTCGCCCTTCTCGGGTATACGCAGGTGGTTGAAGAGGCGAAAGACGAGATGCGGACAGCGTATCTGCCAGCGGAGAAGAATCCTGCGCGGATTGGATCATATTCGGAGAGGTCATGCTCAAGAACGAGGTCGGTCGGTGATCGAAGGTGTAGATGCCAGGCTATGTGCATGCGACAACGACAACGTCTATGTGCCCAGGTGCTTAATTGAAAATCACGAACTCTCGGTATCGCGACTGGACGCGTTCGCGAAATACTGCTGTCCATATCAGGGTTAGGCTGATGCAGGGGTTCTTATCTTAGCGCAGTTCCGCTCTAGCAAATCGACTTTTTGCTAAGGAAAAATTATGAGAAGCTGAAGTTGGAGCCGACAACTTCGCCTGGTCCAGTTTTGTCAACCACGCCTGAACATTTGCCATCATGGCTATTCAGAAGAAGCATGGAAAGGGTCGTCTTGACAAATGGTATAAACTCGCCAAAGAGAAAGGATACCGTGCCAGAGCTGCTTTCAAGCTGATCCAGCTTAACAAGAAATATGGGTTCTTGGAGAAGAGCAAGGTCCTTCTGGATCTTTGTGCTGCGCCGGGAGTATGATGGACTTGCACTCAATACCCGGATCAATGCTGATGTTCTTTTAGTCGTGGTGTCAAGTCGCTGCCGAGACTATGCCAGTAAGCAGTCTTATTGTTGGAGTTGATCTCGCACCCATTAAGTCTATTCCTCGAGTCATTACCTTTCAAAGCGATATCACGACCGACAAATGCAGAGCAACAATTCGCCAACATCTTAAAACATGGAAAGCCGATACAGTTCTTCACGATGGTGCACCCAATGTTGGTACGGCATGGGTGCAGGATTCTTTCAACCAGGCGGAATTGGTGCTTCAGTCCATGAAGTTGGCCACAGAGTTCTTGGTTGAGGGCGGTACATTTGTGACGAAGGTCTTCAGATCGAAAGATTACAACAGTCTCCTTTGGGTGTTTAATCAACTGTTCACCAAAGTCGAAGCAACGAAACCACCATCATCAAGAAATGTCTCTGCAGAAATTTTCGTTGTGTGCCAAGGTTTCAAAGCGCCAAAGAGAATCGATCCCAAGTTCCTGGACCCTAGGTCTGTTTTTGCAGAGCTTTCAGATCCTACGCCGAACAACGAAGCCAAGGTTTTCAACCCAGAGATCAAGAAGAGAAAAAGAGACGGTTATGAGGAAGGAAACTATACACAGTTCAAGGAAGTGCCAGCTAGCGAGTTTATCCAGACGACTGATCCTATTGCCATTCTGGGAAGCTTGAATCGACTGAGTTTTGCTCAGCCCGCTAATGGAGATGTCGCACTTGCTGCGCTGGATAAGCTACCAGAGACCACGACCGAGATTCGCAATTGCTGTAATGATCTTCGTGTACTTGGAAGAAAGGAGTTTCGTATGCTTTTGAAATGGCGTTTGAAGGTGCGCGAAAAGTTCGGATTTGCCACGAAGAAGTCCGCAAAAGCTGCAGCTGAAGCTGCCGCAGAGGAGGTTGCCGAGGTAGAACCAATGGACGAGGAGCTGAAGATCCAAGAAGAGTTGCAAGCATTGAAGGACAAGGAGAACACACGCAAGAAGCGTGAGAGGCGGAGAGAAAACGAGAAGAAGCAGAAAGAGGTTATACGAATGCAACTCCATATGACAGCACCTACCGAAATCGGCCTGGAGCAGGCAGGACCAAACGGTGAAGGCTCTATGTTCGGCCTGAAGGCCGTTGACAAGTCGGGCGCTGTCGATAAGATTGCGAAGGGCAAAATGGCAATTCTGAAAGAATCTGATGCTCACAAGGAATTTGACTTCGGATCTGGGGGGGAGTCTGATGTCGACAGTGATCCAGAAGAAGATGAATTGGACAAAGAGATGGACGCTATGTATGAACAATATCAGGAGCGTAAGTCGGAAGCAGACGCCAAATTTCGTGCCAAGAAAGCTCGGAAGGAACACGAAGACGGTGACTGGGAAGGTTTCTCTGCTGGTGGGAGCGATGATGATGACGAGCTTGAAGAGGATAGCAGCGACGACGATTCGGACGAGGAAGCTCCGTCTAAGCGATCTCTTTTAACAAACTTGGAACGTAAGGAGCAGAAGGCCGGGGGACTATCGAAACGAGCGGCACAGTTTTTTGACCAAGATATATTCAAAGATATCGGAGGCGTAATTGAAGAAGTTGAAGAGGATGAAGGATCACTAGATGAAGACGACCAAGAAACATTAGCTGCAGGCCTTGATGAGTTAGAGATAATCAGAGAAAGCAAAGCTGGTAGCGATGAAGAGGAGTCGGAGCTAGTCGAGGAAATTGGTGCAGAGAGCGATGAGAGCGAAGAGGACGGCTTTGAAATTGTCAAGCGCAAGGACCAGGATGCAAATTGGGAGGACGAAGAGCCTCGGAAAGATGGCAAACTAGGTAAGTCCATTTTTACAATGACCATTTACTTGGACATGACTGACAAAAAGCATAGATATCGACATCATCACTGCAGAGGCGATGACCCTTGCCCAACAAATCGCATCAGGAGAAAAGTCTAGATACGATCTCATAGATGACGGGTTTAACAAGTATGCTTTCAAGGACCGTGACGGCCTCCCAGAATGGTTCTTGGATGACGAAGGTCGACATGACAAACCACATAAGCCCATTTCCGCATCGGCAGCTGCTGCCATCAAGGAGAAGCTCAGGGCTTTGAATGCAAGACCTATTAAGAAGGTCCGAGAGGCAAAGGACAGAAAGAAGTTCAAGGCCGCTCAGCGATTAGAGAAACTTCGAAAGAAGTCTGCTCTGTTAGCCGATGAGGAGGGTATGACAGAGAAGGAGAAAGCCAACAGCATCTCCAAGCTTATGAGCAAGGCCACTAAGAGGAAGCCAAGACAGGAGGTCAAGGTGGTCGTTGCCAGAGGTGGAAACAGAGGTATTGCCGGTAGACCAAGAGGTGTCAAGGGCAAATACAAGATTGTCGACGCTCGTCTGAAGAAGGATGTAAGAGCAGACAAGAGGCTGGCCAAGAAAAAGAAGTAATGGTTGAATAAAAACATGCCGAATAGATTCCTTGTACTATCAAATTCCCAAGCCGTTCCCAATATGCAATGACTTGTTTCGCGTCCATATATCACCCCGAGTAAGGGAAGTCCGTTCATGAGATATACGGTAGGAAGAGCTCTGACCCATCATAACGTGCAACGCAACTTCTGCTGAAACCAGGAATTCTTCAACAGCGAAACAAGTACGGGTCTTTAGAAGTCGTATCAGAACACTTAACAACACATCCAAAACTAACGTTACTGATATTGAGTGGTCCTATCAGAGCTGATAACGGTCTAGGTGTTTACAAAATGGTGGAAGGAAGTGTTAGTGTCGGAGGGTCGCTCAGGCTTAGCTTTATGAGAGGGTGGAATCGGAGCAAAGCTGTGAGAATGATTAGGAGAAGCAGGCGTGTGTTCTTGACGTGGGCTACAATCCGTGAGATTGAGCTTGACTATCTAGGGCATTTCTTTTCGGGAACCGCGCTAATGTTAGATATTAAGTGAATTCTACTTCAGGTGCATCTAGATGTAAGGGCAAATACCCTTGGAACATTTGAATGGTAGGAAATAAGCAACCACGAAGTCATTATGAAGGCATTCTGTCATACTTACTTAGATGGCAGAACCTGTTGGATAGGGTTAGGGTCGGTATAACAACACAGCTTGTCTCTAAGCGATCACATAAACGCTGGCAGTGATATAATGTGCAATATATCCTTGGTTATATCTACCAGTCCTAAATTGTATGCCTGTCTAGCCATCCATGGCCGGCTACGTGTCCGTTATCCCCAACGCCTCGCTATGCTTTGTATCCTAATATCAACCAGAAACCGCCTTTTATACATCCATTTCTACACCATGACTAGGCTTCCAGGTGATAACAATTCCTTCTGTCCAGAGCCGTCATTCTCGCTGTATACCCCAGTTGACGGCACATATGGAGAAACAACAATGGCTTCTGTAGGCTTGTAATTTTGCTGGCCGTCATGCCGTTCGTCGTCCTCCGTGTCCGAAACGCTCGTGGCAACACTCTCGTCGCGTGTTGAGAAAGAGCTAGTCTGTTCATCGACATCTAACAAGTCTGTATGTTCGGCCGCTGGCAGTGGAATGGATGCTGCAACAGCTGCCTCAACTATGTCGGTGTTCTCTTTGATGGGCATGCTTTCCACCATATCGTTATTTGAAGTTACATCAACAGCAGGCTGGATGCAATCGTAAAACAACATGAAAACGCCGCCCTGGCCAAGAGCCTTTTCTTCGCTAGCTTTCATCACATCATCGTCGCTCAAAGACCACCACTGCTCATTATAGTGACCCTTTTCGTCAGGGACGGGGTTCGGGTGCTTCTTGTAGCAGATGTAATGCCCGTTTTCATGTCTTCCATAGTGCGTCACCACCGCGCGCAATTCATAGAATGGCCCTCGAAACCTTGAGCTTCTGTGCTGACTAGCAATCATGGACTCATCAGGATTGAGTAACCATTCCTCCATATCCGATCGGTCTGGTGAACCAGCGCTCCCAAGGCACCATGGGCCCAAGTCTAGAACCTTTGGAAACCTGACCTCTGAGTAGTTCTTCCTAAGCTCCCCAGTGAGTTCATCAAAGAGACTGCGGTTAAAATGTACTACTAATGATTTTGGTGGTCGCGCAATAACGGCTTGCCTTGACTTGGTAGAAGATACACGGCTTTTGGATGGGATACTGCATTTCTGGATCAGAGTCTTCTCCTCGTAGTCGTCATCTTCCAATGCTTCAGTCACGGCCGCTAGTCGTTGTGTTGTTGTCGTCCGAATGGTGGCGTTTTCAGGAGTATCGTCTAGGCGTTCCAAGATGGTTGATAGTAACCGCTGGAACTTTAGAAGCGTACATTTTCCGCACTCAACGCCTTCGATAGGTTCGAGCTTGGTGTATTCATCGAGACATTCGGAAACATTATGCTCCCATGCTCGACCAAGTGGTACCGTGAGGCAATTGAATGGAATCATGGACAAGCCTTCCGAGAAACCACATCTTGTGCAACCAACTCTTTGAGCTATGAGTCCTTCTAGCGGATTTCTGATTATTGGCTTTGGTGAGGGTTGTTTGTCGCCAAAATTGTGGGTTGGTTCTCTTTCGAAACCTGGCGAGTCTCTGGTGGATTCTGCGGCCTTCCTGACTTCCTTGTCAATTTCATCGAGGACCTTTGAGAAGTATTCCTGCGCATCTTGTTGCTGCCAACTACTCATGGACTTCAACGCCGCGGGCGTCCATATCCGCTTTCCATTGTTTGCGGGATCGTTCAAGGTTTCGATCAGACCTTCTAAGGCTTCAGCCATCTGTGCCTCTGGCATATCTGTCTCATCTGATTCTTTGTGCTTGAGTCGGGCATTGACCAAGTAATTCGGGAGCGTACGCAGCGCCGCCAGCCCTTGGAGGACGCTGTTTTGATAACAAGAATTATCCCAATTCCCTAGCCCTGCAGGCCGCCCTTCGCCACTCTGCGCAACCATGCCGATTCCTGGAAGAGTCGAAAGCCGCCTTCTTCCAGCCTGAGTCACGGTGCTGATTATACCACCTGGAGCATCCATGCCTAAAATCCGTCGCATTACCTCGCTCTTCGCAGCATGTGTCTTGCGCAGTCCTCTGAGCTCTGGACTCACAACTCTGAGCGGGTCCTGGTAGGAATCGATGGCATCCAGGAGCCTAGATGGCGTAAGATACACTATGATGTGCCAAACTAGTTGGGGCAGAGGAAGAAGGTCAAAGTCTAAGGTTTGTAAAACGTGGTAGGTGAGAGCGGCGAGAGCGAGGAAGAGAGGGAATATTGCGCTAAGACTGGTGTAAGAGGTCCAGAAGGGTTCCCGATAGTCCTGATGATACTCGTTCTCGTAATTAGGATCACCGTCGAGTAGATCCTGAAGCTTGCGTGTAGGATTCATTGTGAGGCATAAGGGAAAAGGACCGTCTTGACTGTGCCGAAGTGCGTGCGCTATGGCAGATATTGGGCGAGTGAGTGCGGTTCTAGCAATCAAGTCCGACCTAGCAAAGAGGAGATGCCATTTTGATGTTTTTCATGTAGAGGCAAGGAAAGTTTACGAAATTGGTTGGGCCAGAGATCCGATGACAATCAGTCCGAGTTCCCCAAGCGCTAGCGCATGGATCGACGCTCTAGAGAGAAACGACCCTGGCAAAATTTATTTGGAGGAAGTTTACATTTTGCTGACCCCACCACAGTGTAGTTTCAATATTCACCAAAGACATCACAATCATTGAAGATGGGAAAGACTGCACCCCCAAAGAAGAAAGGAGGTGAGGATCTTGCCGACACTTTCGCTGTTGCTATTGTTTCATGCTAACTCGAGTAAGCTGCCTCGGTTCATTCCCGCGCCGCAAAGAGAGCATCCTCTCCTAGCATCAACACCGACAAATCCCTTAAAGAAATCAAAGCTCCAGAGGAGACCAAGAATCGCCCGTCCGTCTTGGCTGTCCACCAAGGAGCTGGAGTGTCTAAGAAGTCCAAAAATGGCAGGAAAGCAGTCCTCAGTGCAAAGGCAAAGCGCCGCCAGGAAAAGGGTTTGGATCGTGCCGAGGCTGTAATGGATAAAAAGGAGATCAAGATTGAAAAAAGCAAAGGAAAAGCAAGGAATGTGCAGGAGAGGGCGAAGGCTTGGGAGGAGTTGAACAAGAAGATGATTGCCAAGAAGTTGCGCGAGGAGGCCCTTGAGAAAGAAAACAACGAGGACGAAGACTGGGAAGATAACAACGAGGACATCCAGATTGAGAGTGCATCTACAGTCGAAGTTGCGGAGCCAGCCACAATTGCTGCAGAGCAACCTGTCGCCATGGACGCTGAGGACGAGGAAGAGATTCTATGACGAGGCTGAGTTATGCACCTTGGTTTTGGTGTTCGTGGCGTTGGTGGTTTAAACAAAAAGATACCATAATGTTATGATGTATTTGAGGATATTCATTAAAGTCCCCCATAAAGGAGAAGAATCTCACTTGATTCGAGATTTCACAAAGAGCCCACATGCCTACCTTAGTATTTGTTTTTATTTACCCAGCTAAAAACAAGGCAAAGTTGCGGTGATAAAATAAATCGCGATAGGCTCTCGCCACTAACCAATCATACCCCTTCAAAGATCCGCTCATTCAGCCTTGCCCAAATACTTTGATACTTCACAAGAGTTGAGAGCTCAACCTATCAGCCATTGCCGCAATCGCGAACACACAAAATGTCGGCCAAGCGTATGACCGCAAATCCTATCAAGGCGCCACGTTACAGGCCTGGCAAAGCTGTTGCAGAAGAAGAATCCTCTTCTGAATCTGAAGCCAGCGATGACGAGGCAGCAGAGCAGACAAAGCCTATAGCTCCACCTCCGAGAGTGACGACTGCTGGTGGCATCACAAGCAACTTGAGCAAAGTAGATCTGAATGAGCGAAGGAAAATTGCTGCTGCAAAGGAAGCTGCGCGTGTCGAAGCTGAGAAGGCCTTGAAGCAGAAAGAAGAGGAAGGGTTTGTGACTGAGAGCGAAGACGAGGAAGAGAGCGAGGATGGAAGTGAAGAGGACAGCGAGGAGGAGTCAGAGTCCGAAGAAGAGGCACCGCGAAGGGTCATGATGCGACCGACTTTCATCAAGAAAGACAAAAGAAACAATGGTGCATCTGCAGCGACAGACGGCAAGACAGAAGCAGAGCTGATTGCCGAGGAGGAGGCAAGGAGAAAAGCGGCAGCCGATGAAATTGTCGAGGAGCAGATCAGGAAAGATATCGCAGCTAAGGAGGCTGGGAAGAAACACTGGGACGACGAGGACGACGACGCTGACGATGTTGATGACACAGATGGGTTGGACCCGGAATTCGAATATGCACAATGGAAGCTACGAGAGCTCAAGCGGATCAAGCGTGACAGGGAGGCAATTGAAGAGGCAGAAAAAGAAAGGGAAGAGATCGACAGGAGGAAGAACCTGACTGAGGAGGAACGTAAGCTTGAAGACGACGAGTTCATCGCTAAACAGAAGGAAGAGCGCGAAGGGAAGGGCAAGATGTCGTACATGCAAAAGTACTACCACAAGGGTGCTTTCTTCCAAGATGATGCCAAAGCGGAAGGCCTTGACCGCAGAGATATCATGGGCTCGAGATTCGCAGATGACGTTCAAAATCGGGAGCTTCTACCGCAAGCATTGCAGCTGCGAGATATGACCAAGATAGGAAAGAGAGGAGCTACTAAGTATAAAGATTTAAAAAGTGAAGATACTGGACGTTGGGGCCAGTTCGATGACCGTGGTCCCCGGAAAGGACCTGGCGGCTTTGGCGCAGACGAGCGCTTTATGCCAGACAGAGATCGTGGAGCTAGTGGAGCGAACAGCATGCCAGTCGCCGAGAGAAAGAAAGTCAGCGGTGCACCTGAAGGTCCTCGATCAATACGTGAAGACGGAGAACGTTCTCGAGATGGCGATAATTATAGGCCTGGCAGAGATCGGTCACGGTCTCGATCAGGATCGCCGAAAGGAGACAGGTACTATGATGACCGAAATCGTCGAAAGAGAAGCACTTCCAGAGATCATTATGAAAACGACAAACGGCGGAGGTTAGATTCCAGATAGTTATTTCTGTATAAATGATATTCAACCGTGCCAATGTTCATTACGCGTAAGTTTCCACAGAACACAACCGTAAACGCCAGCCCCTATCCCTTTAGCCCTTCAGTCCAACCTTTTATATCCTGACAAGATCAACCCTCGCCCGCTCAAACAGCTTGTGTGCAACTCTCTTTCCTGATGTCCGCTCTTGATCTGTCAAAACTTGCGCATGGACAGTCATTTTAGCAAACGTGCCCGCTGCCTTTCGTTTTGATAGATATCCAGGATTCACCACAAGCACACTCTCAACGACCTGCAGGAATTGTCAGCTTATCACAAGACTGGGTTCATTGGCTTACCTTTGCAAATGGCGGAAGAGCACTTGGTACAATGAGCAGATCTGGCCGTACATTGAGCATCTCTCCCAGCTTGAGATAGCTTGTGTCAAGCATAGCACCGGCAGGTGTTCCTTCGAGAGTGCCAGTCTTTGGTAGGTTCTCCCGATCCTGTGGCGGGAATAAAGGGAAGAAGTGGCGCTGCTCAAGTAGATATTTTGGTAGACGAGCCAGTAGAACAGAATCCTTAGGTCTTTCTCCAACAACTTCTGCTTGTCTCAATTCCGTGAGGATATCTTGGGAGGATATTCCAACAGCCATCTCATTGATCGCCAATGACATGGGGTTGCCAATTATACGGACAGACTTTGGTAAATCAAGTTCTTTCCTAGGAAACAGTTCTTGCGGCCATGAGACATGTTTGCTAATAGCATCTTTGACTGATGGAAGTAAAAGAATGGTGATGTGAGGGTTTGAGGCAGTGAGCTGCTTGAACGCTGGTGAAATAAGATATTTAAAGACCGTCGTCAGAGTGGCAGTATCTGGTTCAGCTATAGCATCGTCGGGAAGGTCAAAATCCCCACTAGCAATCAGTGGGTGATCAATGTCGAGAAATGGCCCAGCCAGAATAAGAGCATCGGCATACGAATCTGCTGCTTGACTACACAATGCGTGCAGAGGTTCAAAGTCCAAGTTGTCATCTGCTGTATACGGTCCGGAACCAATAAGAATGTTTAGTGGAGCAGCTTCTGAATCTGTATCCATGGCATCTGGGCCGCCTCGCAACCTCTCGATGTGTGCATCAATTTGCGCAGGCGTTGATGCCGAACTTTCTAATAATGGAACTTCCAAGATTTCGCGGACAGCAAAGTTCTCTCCAGAAGCATTGATACCTTTCAGAGCCACGACCTGACCGGGGAAGAACTGGAAACCTCGAACAGAGTCTATCTTCAAAGGCACCCTCAGACCAGCTCCCATCCGTCGTGAAGTTTCCAGGACGATCGACGAAGCATTAAGCTTGCCATCTAACGAGTCCGAAGCGATTCGACCTACAGCAACTATCTCGTTTGTACTTTGGCTCGCCGCGCTACCAAATTCTGTATCCTCAAGCTTGTGATGATTCTGCACTAAAAGCATGAACTCGTCAATGCGGTCGTCCAGGATCTCTGACGCCTCGGAAGATTTCATAGCCATTGGCTTGTAAGATAGCTTCTTCATGTCGGAGTATGCTTGTAATTTAATTCTAGGCTCTGCATATGGGGCCATAGGAGGCTCGGGAACGGTGAGATGGTCGTTCAATACCTCCACTGCTTGGCCAGCATTCTGACGATCGTGGAACGAAACTCTGTGATCTGTCAGTTCCACCATTAGTGGTCCAAATTGTCTCTTACTGTTTAGTATTCTCTGCAGTCTTTTGGGGTGTCTTGAAATTAGGGGGACTGCTGGCAGGTTCGGCCTTAATCCTCGATATAGAAGGAGTTTCCATGTTTCGCCGTTTGCCTGTGCTGTTGAGTTTACTCCCTGTCCGAGGAGTGTTGGGCATAAGGCCGTCTAGACTATCAAAACGTCAGCAGTCGTCTGAAGAGGATTGAGGAGCATCATACATTCCAAAAACGTCTCCAGTGCTAGCCACGCTGCGCGGGGTTGCACCACTCCTCTTGTTGGAACTTAGGACATGAGCCTTGCTGCGGTTTTCACGTTCCAGTCCTTCCTGCACATCCTCCTTCAAAGCCCTGGCTGTGTTGATATTCAATTTCATATCTTCGGACCCGATCTTGATGCTGTATGACTCCCACTTGTAAAATAGTTCTTGCGCATCGATCGAGTGAAGGCGCATGATTGATTTTAATTCAGCTAATACGTCTTGTTCCAGCTCAGCTCCAGCGGCAGGAGTAAACAGCTCTTTGAGCTCGTCGGCGGAGTTGTCTGCCATCGTCAAGTTTTGTTGTTATCACTTTTGTGCTGTATGTCTCTAAGAGATGCTCCTTGAAAATAATGTCCGAGGGAGACGCGTAGAAATCGCGAAATCCGCGTCGTCGCGTAGATTGAACAAGGCTGCATCACGAGGCTGACAAAAATCACTACCTTGTAATGTCAATATAAACTCAGATGTATTCTCTTTGACTTGTCTCTTATCAATTTGCACAGTGAGATAGTCATTGGAGTTGATGGTAGTAGCATTCAAATTAGGAGAACGAACTCTCGTTGCTCGTGTGTAGATCAATATCATTACAACCTGCTCCGTTCTTTCTTCATTGTAGTAATAATGGGAGCATAGTTCCTTTCAATCACTTCCTTTGGTACAGATGTTCCATCCTCTTTTGGGGCTTCAATATTCCATGTTCCCAAAAGCCTTGTCCCGCTTGTAGATACGGACATAGATAGACCGCCCAGCACCTTACCGTCAGTGATTGCGTCGGCCATGGCCTTGGCAACATCTTCTGCAGTAATTGAGCTCGCCATGGTGTAGCCGAATTGCTCCATTTTCTCAGGATAGTCTGTCCAAAGTGGAGTTCGTACAAGCCTGTCAAGTCAGTATTTACACGGCGAAAACTGCCTTCGAAAAGGGGACTTGACTCACCCTGGAGCTATGCCGACGACTTTAATGCCTTCGAGACGCTCCAGCTCTGCCAATGACCTTACGAAGCCAATCACCGCATGCTTGGTCGCACAGTACAAAGGAGCGCTGAAGGTGCCTTGAAACCCAGCCAAGCTGGCTACACACAAGATTACGCCTTTCTTATTTCTCCCAAGCAGGGACCTAATGGCGATTCTGGATAGCTTCATTGGATGAGTAACATTGATGTCGACTTGAGAGTACCCATCATCTTCTGTGTCATCCCAGAAGTTACTCCAGGACTGATGAATAGTTAGTGCGACCAAAAGTAGTGACTTGTAATTAGGGATTTCTCACCGGCTCAAAAACACCGGCTCCTGCTACCCAAACATCTGGAACGTCCTGAAATGCATCAAGTGAGGACTGAACCAGATTCTCGAGGTCTGCACGCTTTGTTACATCACACTTCGTGAATACAACAGATCTGGAGTTGGTCTCTTTCACAAATGCTTCGCCTTCCTTTGTCAGCTTGAGATCAGCAATCACAACGCGTGCGCCTTGTTCAATGGCGAGCTTCGCAAAAGACAAGTTGATTCCTGACCCAGCGCCAGTGACCACAGCGATTTTGCCGTTGAGCGGGAAGTGACCGAGCGGCATGATATCTGATATTTTCTCTCTGATCAATTTTCTATGTAGAAATCCATTCGCCCTCAAATAGTTCGTCAAATGGCTTTTCACTATTTAACTGATCACACTGGTACTACTGCTAACTCGCTTACGGAAAAGTATAGCCGTCGCGGAGGTTCAGCTCAGGATAGCAACATCCGCATACCTTGAAGATGAAGTTCGTACTTCGGGATTCTTCGGCAAGCGGTAGTCGATAGCAGAACTGGGAACTCTTTTGAGTGCTCAGTTGTCTGGGCTGGTTCTGCAAACGTGGAGGTCGGATCTGGGGAAATCTGGGGAATATGGAGCGGGGAAAACTAGATACACCGCTTAGGAGTCGATTTCGACTATGTACGTACTGCGACGCGCTGAAATTAAACTTAGTCGCAGCAAGTTTACTTCGACTTTTCTAGATCCTTGTGGACAGGGTGTGCTCCCTTAGCCTGCGGAGCATATTCTTCTTTGAGAAAGATCGCTTCTATTCGTGCTGGTATTTGAGTTCTTTTCTTGCTCGTAACCAACTACACAGAAACGAGGTTTGGATGGAAACTCGGTTTCTATCAATATGCTTTTCTACTACTATAGTTGCATGCATGCATGATAATAGGGTCACTAACATCTTAGCTGTGATCGTACTGCCTCTATTTGTCTTTAAATTCCTTCCAGCATCAAATGAATCCTCGGCGACGAATCAGTTCCGCGTAGCCTGGTCCCCTATCTTTTGATGCTTTGAGCAAGTACCTCTACTTCATACGCCGGGCTCAAATATCTATATATTTAGCTAAGGCCTTGAACGTTGGAATCCTCAATTCTTGACGGCTTGGCCTGAACCATGTCTTGACGTCTCATGATTCTGCCTCGCTCGATTAGCAGGTATTCAGGCGACCGCTTCTTGTCCTCATTTCTTCTAGGTAGCAGAGAGAGATGTACAGTAATGGCGCACGCCATTAACTTCCACTTTGAGTCGAAAGTTCTTTGCGAGTCACGACCGTCCCCAGTGGCGTCGCAATCCAAGGACCGTGCCATCTCGACCATCCCTTCACTTTGCTTCTAACACTCTCAATACTCGTCTCTACCTCAACTACTGAGCCAGTGCCATCTGTTGTAGCGTTTGCTTCGCTATGTTCATCTTGCTCTGAACTCTGGTTTGCATCAATAACGGAATCAGCCATTTGCGCCATCTCAGCTCTGATATCCTCCAAGCTCTGATCCGTGGCGCCAGGCACATCCGCAGAGCTAGCAGTGTACCTAGACGATGGGGTTTCTTCCCCATCTAAGAACGTCCTAGAAAGCTCCAGCGTGCCCCAAAATGTGGGAATGTCATGTGTCCCACCCTCAAGCTCTAGTAAATTCTCAACAACCTCATCCTGGTTCCACTGATTTAATGTCTCCGCAAGCTCTCTCCGCCGTCTCGGATCTGACTCATTGAGGTAGTCCTGTAGACACGTCTTACACGTTGGTTCGGCCCTGGCATCTCCAGGATTTGCATTTGGCTCTGGGGTTAGTTGCGACCAGTAGTAGTTCCAGATCCAGTGAAGCGCTTTCTGCGCAGCAATGCGCAGTTTGGGAAGGGAGGGTAACTCCTCGTGTGTCGCTTGATGGCGTAGTTCTACGTAGGTTGCTGGAAGGCCGATGGTCTTGGCAATTGAATACATACTCAGCTTTCGTCGCTTGTCTTGATAGCTGTCTAAGAGTCCAGTCACGAACCTGTAGATATGTTAGGAATTGAGTTTCGAAGATGCGCGGATATGAAAGCGTGAGATAATTTGGGTTGGGCCATTTTGTTTTATACGACGGCTAGGTATATATTATTTGACTACTGGTAACACTTGATACCAGTATGCGAACTCCATCTGCGACATGAATATAGAGAGTAGGCTCACGATCAGACCAGATCAGTGACTTTCCGCCATCTGTGTCATCGGCCAACTCAGTCGAGACGTATCAAACTTGATCAACCCGACCCGCAGCACAATAGCAGCAAACCATAAAAGAACGAACCACAGACTACACATGCACTCACCTACAGAAGGCAGCCGAGTAAGCCGCCCTTACACAATATGCGGAATTGCCAGGATTATCATTCAAGACGGCAGAGGTGAGGATGGCAGTAGATTCGACGAGATGCGGACAATTGCCTCGTTGCATCCAGACTGAGATCCGCGCAACAGCATGACGGCGATCCTTATTGCTTTTCGATGGTGTCCCTTTCGACGTCCCTGCTCGAGGATACAGTTGCTGCCGGACTTTGAGGAGCTCGTTTCGGTCGCGCCAAGGTGTTATGACATACTGGACCATGGTTTTGTTGGATCCTTTCTTTCGTTCTTCAGGGGCTTCAGGGGCAAGATGGATCTGGCATGCGAAAGTATATGATTTGGGTTCCAAGCTAGATAATGTTGGGAAATGATGGATTAACCGTGGTTAATCAAGCTTTGGTTGTTGTTTGGACAGTGGTTGGCATCATGACTGCTGCCTGACTCCTGTTGTTTCAATGCTCAATTTTGTTCCTTGCCAAGCTTTTATTTAAGGTTGGCGCTACTGCACAATACCCTACTTAATTCTAACCTCACGTGGCCTTGGTCAAGGGTTGACAAGAACTCCAAATTCGTATTTTCTTACCTCCTGCGGTCGCTCCTGCCTACCTATACCAACCTAGCTACCATGAATCTTCATATTCGTATCTGAGCGACGTGTTTATTCCGACGCAGTTTATATTAGAGACAAAAATTTATAGTCACATGTGATACAACGTAAGTCATAGAAGAAATATTTCTTTCTCGGTTAAAGCTATATAATTTACACTCCGAAGTTCTCCATGCCTTGAGGCAGATCCTTATTTAAATACAGACGCCGATTCCACTGGTTTCCCTGCCCGTTCCATTCCTAAGAATTGCCCAGTTCTTGCTATGCCAGCATATAACGCTCCATACCCAATGCGATGAAAAATGTAAAAATAGGTTATAGATATCTGTCTATAACCAGCCGGTACGATCATAACTCTGGGTATATATTGCTTGTCTGGGATGAATCTCAAGCGAGGTTTGTACGGAAGAACTATCATCTGCCTCACCCTTCTGTGGTTCGACAACATCCTCATCGTCTTCTCCTTCTCCGTCTTCATCTTCTGCTTCGCCATCGTCGCTGGCGGGAGGGTCCCAAGCATCCTCAAGCTTTAACCCTTTTCCTGTTGGTTCGTTTCTTCTGTAATTTGATCCAAGAAGTTGCGACATCATTAATGCTCGATAATTGTCGAATTGCGGGTCCGCTGCAGGAGACTTGGCGATGTCTGGAGTATCATAAAGCCCCATGCCAATGAGCTCCTCACCATCCCCCTCGGAGTCGGACAAAGCGTGATATGGTATTGACTCTTCGCTGGGAAACAAAGGATCAGGGTGTTGAATAGGTAAGAAGTTCTCGGGTGTGGGTGGTGCTGTTGAGTTTTCAAAGCCATTGGTGGCGAAGTTGCTCCAGTCAAAGTGCGAGTACATGGAGTTGTCCATATCTAAAGTGCCAGTGTAGTTCTGGGGTTGGAGGGCTGCTGATGTAGTTGGATAGCAATCGCCATCTTGCATGGTAGAATAAAAAGCTGTTGAAGAAGGCGGGTAAATGAATTGTTGTTGCTCGCAACCTGTAAAAGGCATAGAGACTGGGGAGAAGTTAGATGACGGTGATGTGTATCCGGAGTATACCGCTGGAGTTGGAGGGAAGTCGTAAATCGAGAGGCCGTTCCTGGTATCGTATCGCTGCATAGGAGAAACCGACTGCTGCATCTGTGGAGCTCCCATGGACGGATGCCAGCTTACTGGACGATTCGTCTTCGATATTTGTCTCCCATCCATCGACGGTACCATAGCTCCAGCCATGTACTGTTCTCCCATCATGACTCTGCGGTGATATGGCGAATCGGTGTTGACTGTCCTCCTCCTTCCCAAGCCTGTTGAACCTCGGGGACTGTTACTGGCGCTGCTTGGTTTTACTACCCGCATTGTACCGTTCGTTCTTTGTGATGCTGATCCTCGGGAATATCTTCGGGTCAGGTTTGAAGAAGCCATCTGCCTCGATACATCGTCCAGCAAGGTCTCAACTGTTGCATATCCCATTGGATTCACCCCGTACATGGTAGCTCCGTACCCAGAGTCCATCATGGTGCCACCTCGAGCCGGCGTCTGGCGTTGTTTTCACGAATTTCCCCAATGTGCTGTAGATCGAAGACGTAGCCGCGGCTCAAGTCTAAGTGATGAGTGTAAATAGGATGTTGTAGAACAAGCCAGTAGTGTGAGAGTGATTTAACACAAGAGAAAGGAACTGGCAGCTTAAGAAACACGGAGGCAAGAGTAGTTCATTAATCTTACAAGAAGGGATCCTCTCGACTAGAGAGCGGGAAGTACAAATATGGAGGCTGCCCACCATGGATGTACTGTAAGTTAAAGTTCGGTATGTTGTCTGTGTCATCTGGCTGATGGACGGTGGAGCAACGAGGCCAGCAGGGATACCATCTCAAGATTTGTCGGGTCTGAGCTTCTTCTGGGGATTGCATGGCTCGAACAGGGCTTGACTTAGCGGTTGAAGTAAAAATGTGTCCGCGCCCCTGGCCTGCAACAAGCGGATGATAATTCATGGGCCAAGCCAGGCATGTGTGTCGAGGTCCTCCTGTGGTCATGTTGTCTCTGGACTAGGTTGCATGTTGCATCCCGCAGGTGGAGAGGTACTGGACTGTACGTTTCCGTGCGGTGCTGCATGTACTAGGCGGCGGTGGCAGACTGGCAGTTGGTCATGCTGCTACTGCTGATGGCGCGGAGGGGCCCTTCTGCTCTCGCGCCGGCGTGTCTGAGCCGTCAGGTAACTGCTGAGTGAACCTATCGTATCGGATAATGGAACGATGTCATATGTGCTATGCTGTGCTGTGCCCGCTGCCTGTGCAGGCTCCTGGGTCGGCCGGCACCTCGTTTGGGACCGACGGTCGCCAATTTACGTGCATTATTTGCCAGATATGGGTGCTTGGAGCTTGGTGTCAGACAGGTTTAGTGACATATGATTGCGTGTTAGGGAGGCTTAAGGGCGGTGGATGTTGGGTGCGAGGGAGTGGGATTGGAAGAAGGGGGGGGGAAGCGGTCAGCCCGACAAGGTTCCAACCTGTTTGGTCTCCCAGGTTGTGACTTGACCTGCCTTAACGTCAATTGTGGTATTGCCTGCTTTGCCCGCTGCGTACGTGCCTGTGCATGCTCGGCCTGAGTCTGGGGTCCTAATTATTGGAGCCCCGACCGACCAGACCAGGCCCAAGTGAAGGGGAGGGGTGCCGCTATCCACCCAATAGTGGAAGTGAAGGCGCTCTTCAAACATGGACCGGTCGGTCCCAACTTCACCCCCCCCGACGACATGCCAATCCCACAGCGTCTGTGCCCATCGTACGGTCTGCGAGGGTGGGACCTGATTTGCTACGCGCACTCGAGGCGCCCCTAGCTCCACCGTCGTCCTGCTCTGCTCCATCCCGCCGCCACCCTCGCTGCTCCCTCCTCGCACGTCCACAAATTTCCCGGCCACATTCCAGTCCACCTTCCTCGCACCCCTCCCTCCCAGCCAGCGCCGTGAGCACAGGGGCGGCAATGTGCTCATTTCACTGCCAGAAACAGGCAAGCCCATAGATCGCCAAAAGAAGGATTCCCGCATGCGCTTCGCTTCGATACGACCGAACTGATGTCAAGGCCAAGAGCCCAGGGCTAGCGTCTCCGTGCAGGCCCTACGGAACGGAGTTCTGCTGAGGCCTGGGCACGTCTTGGGTTTTTGCCTTTGCTCTCGTCCTTCCGTGGTCGCCAGCGGGATACCATCACTCCTCGCAGACACCGACGGCTTACTCTGGAACGGCCATGGTCCTCAGGGCCACTTGCCGTGCCCAACTCACGACTCGCCGCCCGCTCTTGAACAACGCATATCACGGCTACGAAGGGTGTCCGCTGGACGGCTGAGCAACACCTTTGATTGCTTCTGCCACGCATGTGGAGCGGAGTGCAGGGGATTATCATTTAGAGTACACTTATGGGGCGCTTGTTGTACCGAGGGGCATCTTGACCGGGGCTGCGATTAATCCTTTCGATATTGCACCAGCCTTGCTGTTTTCCACCACGAGTTCAAGGTGCTCAAACTGATGTGCAAGACATGACTGACTCCCTGGATGCCGAAAGGATTCTCCAGTCACGAATGGACCTTGCCTCATGCTGCTGCTAGGGATCAGAGCTCGGGGGCGCATCATGGTTTGCAGGTATGGGTCGTTTTGCTCAAATCCTGAACTCCGTGGTCATGGCCTGTATCGAGTAAGTGTCACTCTCGCATGAGATGATGAGAAGGCGACAAGTTCGTGCGCCCGAGAGGATATCGTATGTCTGCGACTTATGGTTTTCAACTCAGAGCATGGTGCCGCCGCATCACAACTGGAGAAACAAGATCATGAATCCATGCACTTGACTGGACCGGACTTTGCGCTGTACCGCTGTAGACTGTGCAGCAAATATGTAGGGCTTGCATACATACAACAGGCAGATCGCGCACCGTAAGCGGGCCATGGCGAGCCGATTGCAGATGAAAACGTTTTGGACCCTGGTTCTATAATTTCAGGCATTCTGTTTGGCTCGTTTGGGTGCTCAAGGCCGAAAGGCTTCTGAACCTCATGGATCATCAACTCTATCCTTGCGAGCTGTTCTCACGCCCCTTTCCCGTAGTTTAGGTCGCCTTGACGAGGGCCCCATGATCCCGTCATACCGTCTGCGCACATCTTACCCAGCATGCTGTGTGACCTCCGTTCTCCGTACCGCTATTTTACGGCCACAGTACGAGGACGGGCCTTGATCATACCGGGGCCTGACAAGGTATGGCGGTGACGACAACCGCGGACCTTGGACCTGGATTTTCCTGATTTGCACCAATTGGTACTAGTCATTCCGACTGAGGCTATGACATTCTTGCATCTTTCAACATTGAATAACACGAGGTTCAAGGATCTTGCCGCTCTGGCATCCTTCCAGAACCATACGTCGCAGATTAAGACCGAAGGATACATCCTCTGTTCAGACACAGAAACCAAACAGAGGCATGCATTCTTGGCCAAACTGTGGCCGCGGTTCTCTCGGAATGCTCGTAATGGCTTATAACGTTGCAGGAGCTCGCTGCGAACCTAGCATCCATGAAGTCAAAAATAATCTCATTGATGCCCTCCGCCCCCGCAGGCCAGAGGCTTCGTATACCTCGTCGCTCCTCCAAGCTGACCACAATACGTAGGTATGATACATCCTGTACCTTGGGCACAAGCGACGATCTTATCAGTCAGCCATCTTCCGGGTTATGTATTCTAGGGTCTCAGGTTCTCGAGCAGCATGAACAGAAGCTTGGGCCGGTCCCGTACTATTCTTGTTGCCGAAGCAATTTTCTGAGATGAGGTGGTACATGATTTGCCCTACCGAAGTGACGCGCAACCGCTTTGATCCGTCGCCATCCGCTACAGCCATGGTGAAAAGTCGTGAATAGCAATTAAATCCTTGGGTGCATTTCTGACAGGAATCCCGAAAAGAAAGGCTGGACAAATCATCGGCTTCACACGCTACCGATCCACTGCACCCATGGAATAGGAATCACAAATCCGGAGCATGATGCATTCAATTTCAGCTCTGGTCGAAACCGAAGAAAACTTAACTCACAAGCATCGAAATCAGCATACCTCCGTGCGGCAGTTGCCTTGAGATCTTGGAGATCAATTTTTGTTGCTGCATAACAACCAAAGCATACTCAACTCCCGGACTGCCATTTGCAACAATTTAAGCCTAGCTTGAGTTGGAGCCATAGCCACAATGTGACACCTTACAAGTCTGGTGTTGTACTGAACGGTAAGTACTGGTTGCTGGGGCTGAAGCTGATCCCTGCGCCGGATTTATTCGTTGATGGCGAAATTTCTTTTCAACAAGCGTGCAGGTTTGCATTAGCATGCAGGACGACAGGGAGTCTGCGTGGGGTGGGTGAAAAGTGAGGGACGTGGTAAGAATCCCTGTACGTTTTGACAAGGGCTATTGTCCTCGGGAAACACTTCTATCGGACTCTCATCTGAATCTAACGACTTCAAGCAGGAGTGCACCCATGTCTGTCGGATCTGACAGGGCTGGAGGCCGGGCTCCGGGCTCTCTTCTCCTTGTCAGCCATTTTCAGGTAACTAGAGCACAGGGAATGTTCCACGTTGCATCTGTGGAGGCTGTTTGATCACATCTGTATCATACGCCGGAACCGTATTTCAGCAGGAATCCTCTTGCGAGGGCCTCGATCGGTGCTTCACCCCAATTCTCGAGATTTGCAATATCCTTCCTCTTGAGGCCAGATCGTCTAGCTAACAAAACAGGTTACTAAAATAGAAAACCAATTCTACAAGACTGCTAGTCAGCTTTTCTTGCTTTCTCCTGAGAATGGTGCTATACTTATTGACTGGTGTTGAGTTCAGAGCTTAGGCTCGATCATCTTCTGACCTCGCCACCCTTCTGTCAAGCCTGCATAGCCACAAGCCCAACAACTGCAGCGGTCAGCGACCGAGCGATCGAGAATGTCGGAACAGAATTTGGTAGGCGGCGGAGAAGGCAGCACTAATGCGGTACCGCCGCAAGGATCTTTGGGAGTGCTGTCACTTCTGTGCCTGGTCTGGTCTTGAATGAAATATCGAGCGTGCACCATACCAAAAACTTAAACAACAGCAATACCATTGGCTTACCACTAGCAGGGCAAGGAACACAGCTCCAAACACATGGTTGCTTAACACTTGTGGCGTTGTGTGGTGCAGTAGTTCACTTGTGCACCACATACTCCGCGCTCTGATGAAATATGATGATGAGGAGGTCTGTTTTCTGAAACCGTTTACTTCAGCCGAACTTGGATCATCTCGCGCAGTTATCAAGGACCCTGAGGAGCCCACGGCCATAAAGGGTTGCGTAAAGCGGACGCAACCCTGCATTACTATATACACACTCGCTTGGTTCCCTAACTGAGCGCGACGCCGGTGCAACAATTCCAAGCAGTCAGGTCCACGCACGAAATTCATCCAAAGTATTAGATCCAACAAAAGATTGCAAGACGCGTTTCTGATTCCGCTAGCCTTACGAAACGACCATCTACATTCCTCCAACGGTCTACTGTGTCTTCCGTTTGCATTTATACGCTTTAGGTCTTTGATCTGATTCAAAGCATAGTGTGAGACAGTGGCGAGTTTGCCTGTACCAATGAAGTAAGTATGTGTACCATAAAGCCACCATTCACCCAGCCGCCTCTAGTAAAGGCTGCATGTCCCATGACACTCCGAATACTTCGAATTCATGCGGTTTCGAGGTTTGTTCTTTGGCACTCTCCAATAGCACCCCTGTACGCTTTACAACACAGTATACCGTTATAGTATTGCATCGTGCGCTGGAATAAATTAGAAGAGCACATCTTAAACCCCCTTCCAGTCTACACTGACATGCCTTGCGACGAGTAAGGGAAGGAATGAGAACGATGAAAGTCACGGCCCTGGCATTCGCACTGCTCTGTGCTATTGAGCGCGACTCTTAACGACCATCCAGCAACTCCACAGATCAACCGGGCAGTCCAGTTTTAATTGTACCAGAGTAGGAAGGAACTTATGCAGAAAACTATCGCCACACCATCAATCACGGCAAAGCTTATGCTTGCCTTTCGACGGTGTTCAAGCGATGCAAATGGACAAATCCTGGTTAAGGCCTGATCAAGCCAAAGGGATTTAAGCTCCCATAGCCAACCATACGACGCGTGAGATACGTCACATCGACTGGTAAACCATATGCTGAGGAGCACGTATTGCTTTTTAGGAGTCTATCCTCCTCCATATTCCCCCGCCTGCCCGACGGGAATTCGGGATTACCCCACGACATTATCTTCCCTCACTGCTTACTCATTTCCTGATAAGTGACCGAAACCGTCGACAGCTTTTGAACACCATTCGAAACTCGAATGGTGGGAATGCATGTAATCTCTTCCTTTCTGGCCGCAGAGTAGGCAAGCCACAACATAGGCTTCCTCCATCACGGCCAGTGGATGTTCCAGAACCCTGACGATCGTCACCCTATCCGTTTGCATTAAACTGAGCAAGAGTGGAAGCGAAGAAGATTGCGAGAGCCAAGGGCAAAGTCTGAAGTAGATAGCGCAGGAGGTAGACGATGGATCGCTTCGGGTCATTTATCCTTTTATCTGGCTGATATTGGCTGCTCACTGACGACAGGGCACCAGGGGGCGGGTTTCTCGAGCAAAAGCATGATCCCGCAAATAGGCACGAGTACGCATGTCCGTAGCTCCGTCCTATGTTACAGCACTTGATTGATCTCAAACGGTATGTAAGCTGCATCGGTATGGCAACGGAGATTCGATCTACGCGGAGAGCATTGGGGCGTTTCTGGACAAAGTCTGTTCGGACCTTTAGCCTTCACAGGGCAATAGTCAGGGGGGCTTAGGTGCAAGACAAGCCAGAGGGTTGTCCAACAAACAGCCCCGAACATACGAACGGGCCGTGGCTGAGAAAAATAAGGCACATTAGTGCTCACTATAGGGTGCAGCTCTGTAGCCGGCCTTCTACCTAGGCTGGTAGTGACACCTCCTACCTGCTGATCCTGCGGGAAGGGCCAGTGGTGGAAGGTTCCAAGCACAAAAGCCCGTCGAAGGACGCAAAGCCAAACGCAAAGTTCTGGCTCCCCTGCTTCACACTACTTGTGTAGCCTTTCCTCTCGCATGATTATGCATCAGACGAGACGTCGAGTCGTGTCGTGTCGTGTCGGCAGTAGGTAGGTATGACGGGAAGAATGAGGATCAACATGGTCTCTACCAACCAACTAGCAGCACAACACCACCCAAAGCCAAACAACCCAGCAGGCTAGCACGGAGTCTTGCTTACTGTTCCGACGGATATCGTTATGACGAAATGCTACTATCAGCCGGATGGGTTTCCGCTGGTGCCCAACACTTTTGCGGCGTGGGAGCGTGCAGTATTATCAACTTGGAATCCTGTACATCTTCCGCTTTTCATAGCTGCACACTCTGATGACCGACTCACCTCGGCGACTGGGTTACGATATGGAATTGCCGGCCTCGATCATGGGCGCACATGATCAAGTCTTAGACTCGGCTGATTTCGTGTTAATGAGTGTCCGGCGCGTCGCGGTGCTCGACCACTTAAAGACCCAGAGGGCGGAATGGCGCTGGAGGCTTGTCTGCGTGGCGGCGGTAGAGTAGTCGAAGGTGCTGAGATTGGGCTGTCGAGCGCGCTGTAGGCGCTGGCATGGTGTGGGTGCGTGCATTCTGGCTGGGTTGGTCATTCGTACCAGGGCTGGGCTGGCTGACTTTGGTGGACAGCAGACTGGTAACGGTGGGGTGCGGTACGGTACGGGTACATGTCTCTTCGTGACATTATTTTGGTGAAGGCATGACTCTTGCCCCGGCGCCGTCGACGGTGTGGATCTGGTCCCATGCCGAGGACTACTGCACTGACGAGCAAGCGAGAGGGGAGGGAAAAGGAAAGAAACATGTACGACATTCACAAAAAGAGGCCCAAGAGTACCTGCCGGAGACATCGGATGCCACCCAAACTTGCAAACCCTTGTTTCCTCTCACACTCGGTCGTGGCCATCGGTAGCGCAGAGCAGTATCATCCCAGCCCCGTTTCGGTATTTCGAGCCATGCCTTCGTTCCGTGTCCTTGTTTGTTTGAAGGTGATCGTGAGGCTCCACACACGATGGCTTGCATCGCGACCACACAAACTATCGGTAGCTTTTTGAGAAGCATGCCTTTTTCAACCATGAGGATGAGGAAAATGATGATGGCCTAACCCAGCCGCACTATCCTTGAAAAAAAGTAATGCAAGGTTGTGTCTTGCGTCGTGGGACAATTATAACGTATAGTGCGTGCCAAAAGTCTTGTCGAGACTTGCGGAGGAGGCATGACGCCGTACGTTACTGGCTCGGAGGCTCGTCTTCGGCCATTTGGATGCTGGGACGTTCTAGCTAGCGCTTGCGATATTGATTGCGGCGTTGATATACGACCTTTCAAAAGCGGTTACTCGGCCTCCGCATCACTTCCTTTCTCTTAGGTGGGATGCTATATCTCCGTGGTCACTACGGAGTACTGGGGGCCCAGCGATGGATGGATGGATGGATGTAAGAAGGGGCGGTCAGCAATCTCGCTCCCCTTCTCCGCAGACAAGACATCAGGATTCGGGCACCATGCATGGCGGACCTGCTGTAATGCGCTCGTTTCCGTGTAAGAACCACATTTTCGAGATCTTGGACGAAGCCTGTGATGGCCGTGTTCGCCCAGGGACCAGGCCCTCGCTCACCAGCTACTCATCGAAGATCATCATCTATTGGAAGATCGGTTGAAAGCCCTCGCCAGCACTGACTAGCAGAATTCTTCCTTGCCACTACCTCACCCTGTGGAATTCACTTTATCTAAAAGACGGATGGATCACTGCAAATGCAAGAGTTACCAGGCGGTAGGACATCTTTCGAGGAGCCCCATGGTCTAGACACAGGAACCGCAAATGAGTGTCTTTTGGGAAGGGATGCAAGAAAGCCTTTTCAAGCGTGCATATCAAGAGAGTTGTGTTAAGTTGCATCGCGGTTGGTCTAGCTGCTATTAAACACAGGTATCCATTTCGTACATCGGTGATTGATCCATCAGGTGGAGATTAACCTCGCTCACTTTTATCCTGATTATGTCTGGCACAGGACGGATGGGTACCTTACGAAGGGGCGCATTTTTGGCGGTCGTGTGGTACGTACCTACTTTACATACAGCAACCGCATGCCAGGCGCCGAGTCAAAGCAGGCGGACGAGGCAAATGAGCAGGCCAGCCCGTTCAGTCCACAGGGCGGAATTTATTCGGTGACATGGATTAGAATCGTGCCAAACCTTGGTTTCATCGATTCACCTGCCAGCACGCCTGCATGCGATTGGGAACTGTACGGATTGTGTCTTACGGCGCAAGGGCTTCCGATAGATGAGAACCGAGCAGCGGTGGCGGGCAGGCTGAGCTGCGCTGAGTAAGTGGGTGAGTCTGAGAACAATCACGCAACATGCGTCGTTAGTAACAGGGAATGGGAAGGATCTGGAATCTGAGCCGAGGAGAAGAAGGCCTGAGTGATCCTGACATGATACCCTGAGAACCTGAACTTTGCGGAAGCCCCTGAGCGTTGTCCATAAATAACATAAGACCATGGAAGACGAGGCCGCCCCTTGACCTCACCAGAAAGGGCACAATGTAGCGCTCACACCGCACATCGTACCTTATCTGAGAATGTGGGGTGGTGCTACTGTACCGTCGCCATGCTTGAAGGAGCCCCTCCATTTGACCTCCTGAACCGGTGCTCTGCAGAAAGCATCCTCCGAGCAGCAGCGCTCTCTCATGGTCGACTCTTCTTCACAACATGTTTGTGAGAAGATGCTGAAGCAGGAGGCAAATGAACAACGAGGGCTGGTTGGATATGCATTGTAATCAGATGTAATCAGACGCATACCTGTAGCTCTTTGTTAGGCATAGCGGCTCCTGGGGAATCAATTCACTGCGGAACCGACGTCATGAAAGTCAATAATGAATAATGAAGCAACGGGAATACCATCAACCCTCGATCTGTGACCTCATTGTTTGCCTAAGATGTTCCCCGCGCCATCTCCAGAGCTCAATATTCCCTTGAACCCCAAGCATTCTAGTGACCTTAGTCCAATGAACCCGAATGAAGAGGTGCGAAAACCGCTACAGGGTCTGAAGATGTGGCCGTGCTAAAGCTAATAGCAACGCAGGACCATGGCCATTCCAGCGCCAGCGATTCAGAATACCAGCATGCGCTGGAGGTGCGTGGCTTCTCAAGCTTCTTATTGCTGCTACCCTGCTAACCTGCAATCCCGCAGGTAGTCTTCGACGCCCAGAATGCCCACCGCCGCAAATCCTCTCTTATCGCTGCAGATACACCCCGCCATGTCTTCGAGCGACGGAAGAACACCGAATGCTACGTCCACGCGCTACTAGAGAGCCAGCGCAAGCAAGGTCGACCATCGCATAGCGGGTTGGAGAATATTGCAGAGGGCCTCAAGCAGCGGAGACTTGCAACGGAGACTAGTGAGAGCTTGGATATAGCATTGGAGAAGGATAACGCTCTCGTGGAAGTGAAAGGGAGCGATGCAGACGCAAGCGGGCAGGAGGATGAGAAGGCATGGAAGGAGAGACATAGTGCCCAGGCTGAACAGAAGGTCGAGGTTCAGGAAGGCGATGATTCTACGGCTGTTCATAGTCGACTACTCACCAAGAAACAGCTCTCTGATATGGCCTGGGGTGTAAGGGAGCTGAGCAAACGCCTGGGCAAGATCAGACTCAAACTCAAGGTCAAAACAGTCTTTCTGCTCACCAAAGCACACGATGAGACGTTGATTGGGAACACGAGGGATGTCGCCAAATGGCTCCTGAGCCCGGAACGAGATGTCAAGTATACGGTCTACGTTGAGGAGAATCTGAAGGACAACAAGAAGTTTGACGCTGAGGGGCTTATGAAAGAGATCGAGGAGACAACCTCTAGCCAAGAAGGGGAATCTAATGGCGTCACCAAGAGCGCCAGCAAGAGGCTGAAATACTGGAGCAATACCATGTGCAGGACGCGACCGCACAACTTTGACTTCGTCGTCACTCTAGGTGGGGATGGGACGGTGCTGTATGCTTCTTGGCTCTTTCAAAGGATCGTGCCACCAGTGCTGAGCTTTGCCCTGGGCAGCTTGGGGTTCTTGACCAAGTTTGACTACGATAAATTTGAGGATACCTTGACAACCGCTTTTCGAGATGGTGTCACTATCAGCCTACGACTGAGATTTGAAGGGACTGTCATGAGAAGCCAACAGAAGAATACAAAAGCTATTACAGATGGTGAAGAGGGTATCGTTAAAGATGAAAACCATCATCGTCGAGATCTAGTAGAGGAATTGATTGGGGAGGAGAAGGAGGATGAGCGAACCCATCGACCAGACGGGACGTACGAGATCCTGAATGACATTGTAGTTGACCGCGGTCCCAATCCAAGTAAGACTTCCCCAAAAACAAAAGCACGAGTTGAACAGCTCTAACTCCAACAGCCATGTCCTCAACCGAAATCTTCGGCGACGATGAGCATTTCACTTCCGTACAAGCCGACGGCGTCTGTGTCGCCACACCTACAGGATCCACCGCCTACAATCTCGCAGCTGGCGGCTCATTGTGCCATCCAGAGAACCCTGTAATACTGGTAACAGCCATCTGCGCGCACACTCTCTCTTTCCGACCGATCATCCTACCCGACACGATCGTGCTGAGGATCGGCGTACCGTACGATGCTCGAACGAGCAGCTGGGCGAGCTTCGATGGCCGGGAACGAGTTGAGCTGCGTCCTGGCGACTATGTTACGATCAGTGCCAGTCGATATCCATTTGCGAATGTCATGCCCCAGGGACGCAGGTCCGAGGATTGGGTCAATAGTATTAGTGGTAAGCTGGGGTGGAATACGAGACAGAGGCAGAAGAGTTATAAAGAATGGTCATGATAGAACTTCAAGGGGATGCTTCTAAATAGGGGTTCTCACTGTCGGATACTGTTATTTCCAGATAGCCACCCGTTCGGGCATGCCTTTCATGGCTTTATAACAGATTTCCCAAGCAATCTGGGGATTCTCCAAAGGAAGGATACGTAAAACGGGACGAAAGACTAAGTGTAATCTCGATTACTCAACTCTTTTCCCGAAATCATGTTGGTAGACTAAGTGATGCCACTTGGTCAGTCACTGACTCAACCGCTCATCATACAAGGGATTAGCTTGGATTTCTAGCTACATCCTTCGTACAACGAGGAGATACTATGACTTTGTCTCTCTACACATCCTCTAGATCGTCGTAGCTTAGGGACCATTGCTATGAAGAACTTATGCTAGAGCAAGGTATGGGGCGTAAGAACTCACGGCGTACATGACTTTAGAGTCTGTATTCATCTCAATAGCATGACAGCCTTGGTCATGGAATGCTCTGAGTTTCACACAGGATTGAAGATCTATGACTAGGCTTTGGTGATACGTGGGTGAAGATTACGTAGGTGTAGTACATGGAGACTGCGGTTCGATGGTGATGAGATTGAGAGGATGAGTTGAGATATAGCAGAGTACTCAAAGGACACTTTGTATAATTGCATTGAGAGCCGACTAATGGAATGCTCAGTCGGAACAGAACTTGCATGATCCGTGATATTTATGTTCGGGTATACACGCTTTTCGGAACAGATACGATTGTACGTGTGGTCATATAGCTCATCATGGTGCAAAGGCATACTCCTCATAAACCTTTCTGTTTGGTTGGGTTTGGCATACGGGAATTTGATGTATCTTGTGCTGCGACTGCGCAGCCCAATTCTGTTGCACATAATCTTCGCAGTATATGGAATAAGAAAATGGGTGAGCTGGACGACCAAAGTATTGAGTGCTGCTGAAGCCGCCACAAAGGCTAGAGTCTCCATTAGAGTCGCTACCTTTGGCAACACCGCAAGTGACAGTACACAATCATCGCTCCAGAGGTGGGATTTGAACGAGCCTCCTACCTCTGGCAAGCGAGTAGCAAATCCACAGGGCATATCAAGCGTGGCAGTCCCAGTGAGAAGAACGGACAATAAGTTGTGACATTTTAATTTGCCGCTCCGAATGGGTTTCCTCCACACATACAGCGTTCAGGAAAAGTTCCAGCAGCAACAGTGGCCTGCCCGCCCCTTCGCCCTTCCCACACTCATTGGGTTTCTTTCAATTGTGCCGAAAAACTCCGTTCCAATGTGCAAGCAAAACTCATCGAATAAGAAGGCCCCATCAGCGACGATTCTCTTTGGGTGCTTAATCATCCTTCCCCTTCCTCCGTCTTTCCCCCACTCAGTCGCAAAGGGTGAAATTTAACGGTGCTGCGCGAAAACATGTTAGAACTCTATGTGCTTCTTCGTTTCCTGGGGTTTCCCTCTGCTCGTGCGATTGGTGGTGTGTCCATACCTTGACGAATCCAATATCGGCGGCCTTCTCTCGGAAGCATTGACGGCAGATGTTAAGACCGTATTTTCTGATGAGACCGGCCTTGTGGGTGCAGACGCGGCTGTAGTAGAAGAAACCAACATGTTAGCCAGAATCCAATTGCCCTTTCCCGGGACCGCATCCCCCTCCCCTCGACTTCTGGGAAAATACAGGTCCCCCAGCGTATCTAGACGTACCATGCGCGGGCGCCCTTGCCGTAGGTTCGGGGCCGAGAGTTCCAGACTGATTCGTGGGACATGATGGCGATTTGGTGGTTATCGAGATCGGGATTGTCGATTGGGCGGATGCTGGACGCTGTGAAGAAGAGAAAGGTTTAGCAGGTGGAAAAACAAGAGAAATCGTGTCCTCGTTGTAGAGCGGGCGATGTTGCCTGACGTGGGGTTTGAGGGCTGTACTGACCTCGAGGTATGGGTTCGCTGGATCTTTTCGTGGAGTGTCTTTCCGTCGTCGCCAGAATTTTGGTGGTGGTTTTGCGAATCTGGAAGTGTGCGCGCTAGGTCGATTTAGGCAAGCAGGGATCTGCTCACTCCAAATCGGCTTCGAGCCCAAGAGACTCTGATCCTGAGCTTGACTTCAAACCGAAACTCATTTTTCAAGAAAGTGAAATTGGCATAGATCTTGAATCTGGCGCTATTTAGCCTGTCAATAATCTATACGCAAATTTCTATCAGTATCATCTGCGAAAACAAAGACAAACTGCTTCTAAGTGGCCGCACATGCTGCAGAACCATACCACTGTAGTCGGATTAACCTATTCTCCGAACGAGGCAGCACAAGGCTGATGAGCAGAACGCGATTGCAGTATCACAAACCGTGACTGGCATATACACGCAAGCTCAGCCTAGTCATATTTGCCAAAAGCTAGGATACAAGTGAAATTTGATGCTTCTATAGACACCCAGTCTCCTTCATGGTTCTTCAAGTCTCGAAATCAAGCAAGATCAACCAACATGGTGACATGCACCGCTCCTAGCTATAGCCACACGCCCCAGCTAATCACCAGTCCTGCAGCCTCAAGACTCCAATTACACGTACATTCACTTCAACCGACCGCGGGATGCTGACCTATTTGAGGATTTCTGCCGGGACAAGCTCCCTGACGATGACATTTACGTGCCTCCTCACAACCAGCCCATCAATCCCGAGGATGAAGACGATGTCGTCCCAGATCAACATGCGGCATTTGGCATCCAGCGCGCCACGCAGAAGACGAAGGAACCGGCTTGGAAAGACCTGGGTTTGGCGGACCTTATGAAGAAGGGACCTAGTGCGCAGACTGGAACCGGAGGTAGTAGACTTAAGGGGTTGCCGAGATAGTGGTTGTGTGTGTAGCATGGCTTTGTGGTATGGAGTTCCGGAAGGTTTCTTTGGAGTTCAAGGTGTCTGTCTTCGATAGTAGTACTATACCCATGCGGCTAATATTGGTGATATGGGCAATCGGTTTAGGCTCAGATTGTGGAGTTGATGGCTGTCCGCTGGGATATGCTCAACCTGCTGCATAGCGGATATTGTACTTGACGCCTGCGGACACGAATGTGGCAGCGATTTCTCAGGAGTACCGGATATGTCCCCAATACACAACCTGCTACTCGATTGTCTTGCGTGATACTCTTTTCAGCTCCTAGTATGATTAGATCATTGAAGATTCAGGTCCACCCAACTCCAAGCAATGCCCCCTAAACGCCAGCCCATGAAAATCCCCCAAAGCAAGCCTGATAGAACCAACGGATCAAGCCCTCTAGGTCTTCCCAAGATAAGCTTCCCTCTCAACAACCTCGGGCTGGAACTTGACCAAGAAAACCGTCTTCCCAGGCCACAGCTCGCCCTCCTCGCCCTTGCCCACACTATGCGCAGTGACCCTCGCCGGGAAGCCCGCGCCATCGCAAGCACCCTCGACGATGCCCGCGACGAAGGCTGCGCAGTTTAGCTGGTTCATCTCCTTGGGCACGCTGATGTACTGGTTGACGAGCGGCTCGTTGTCCGAGATCATGTACTCGTCCGGTGTGTCTGGGTTCGAGGACTTCTCCAGCGCATCGGCCGGGCGCGAGAAGAGGTGCCGCCATAGGACGGTGGTGATGAACTGCAGCAGGGCGATTATGTTCAGTGGCCGAAGTTGCGTGCGTGCTGGTTCGCGGTAGAGGAGGAGGTCGAGGAGCTTGAGACCGATGGGGTGTCCTTGCACGTTCAATCTAGGACGGGGCAGTATCATTAGCATATGCAGTCACAGCATCCAAGAAGCATCCTCTTCTTCGTCCTTCACCAGCCCTTGGAACACCTTATTCCTATGCTCGGCGTTGCTCACCTCTTTTCCAGATCTTGAATCCCAGTCACGCGCCTCTGGGCATAGCCGACCATCTCACTGAACAGGTATGCAAAGCCCGCCTGGCTGAGCTCCTGCGTCCGGCTGCGATTCAGCGGCCGGTGGTATATCGTCTTGCCGGTGGAGGGGTAGCGCAGGCCTTGCTGTGAGTTGCGGGCCGACGAGGCCTGGCTCGAGGGCGGCGGTTTCGAAGGTTGTGATGCCATGGTATCAATTTCTATGGTATTGGACTGACATGTGTCTCACGACAATGGTTTGGGTTTGCAGTGGTTTGGAGCGAGATTGAACGGGGGCTGCTAGGTGCCAGCTTCATGAGCTTGGAGTGAGGTTATTGATAGGCGTGGTCACAAGCGAGGCAGAGCTGATAGAGGTCTCAAAAGGCACGAGCTTGAAAAGAGCCAAGTTTACGGTTTGTGGCATATTATTATACATTCTATGGTATCTATAATAATAAACAAACAGTGGTTACAAGAAAAGTAATTGTACTCTATGCTCGATTGTGTTATTAACCCTACAATCAGGGTCTCTGTCTTCGTTCCACAACTCCCGTTTGGTCGCCTTCTATGGAGATTACCGGTTCACACTCAGCCGCCAGTCCATCCGTATCTCAATTCGCCTGAATTGCACTGGGCTGAAGTGATACATCAACCTCGCTCTTCTCTGAGATTTCTGCAGGTGCGGTCACAGAAGAAACAGCGGTCTTTGATGATGCAGAATCTGGGAAGAGACTTGGTACATCTCCACCTTTCATATAGGCCTCACTTTCGCCAATGTTCTTACCAGCACGGACCCATCTCTCGCGCTTCTCCTTGCGCTTCTCCTCACATAGGCTGGTTAATGCTGGCCAATATGTTGCGTGGTCGTACTCGAATTCCAGATCACCTTGGAACTCGGCCCAAAGCTGTTGGGGTGGCACATGTGGGCGTACGTCTTCGTTAAACTTGAGCTTCGCCTTCGTCTCTGGATCAATGAAGGGTGAAATGAGCTTAAGGAAGCCCCAGACAACCCAAGGAACTATTCATGTTAGTGATATCCCTTGACTGCGACAAGGATGCTTACTATTGATGACCAGGGCTCGTCCCAGCCTCTCTGGGTAATGTGTTTGTAAAATATTCAGAACCTCCCTGCCCTGCCCAATGCCAGGAGCTGTGTTACTCCGGTTCTTGGAAGGTGTGAAGTTGATCAAGAGCGCGACGGTCTCTTGGGTTGGAAGCATCAAGTCCACAGCACGTTCTAGCATGTAGACCATATGATGAACCTGTCGAGGACTGACGTCTGTGTTCTGTCGTCCTGGGCTCAGATATTGACAAGGTCGACCGGCAATGTCAAATCCGAGAACAACCTGCTTTCCAGTCTCGCCTTCTGGCGAGATGTGCTCCGGTGTGAACGTCTCAACGCCATACTCTCGTCTCCAAGTAAGAGTCCCAAGAAGCCTGGTGGCAGCTTCTGTGGTATTCCATTTCGTAGCACGCAAGTACCGCAGCAAACACTCCCGTGAAAGCCACATTGTCTCGTCCTCTGTGATTGGACCTCCTTTGCTTGCTGATGGTACCTCCTTCCATCCCTTAACTGTCTGTAGTAATGCATCGTACTTCGCCTGCTGAGCATCAGTGAGCTCGCGGGGTGTAGGCAACGTTATTGAAGGCAGCGGGTCGACAATTGGTGTCTTATGGGGTTTGGAAGTCTTTGCTCGGAGGGATGCTGCCACGGGTGACGGCTGCGAGCTTTGTGAACTAGAAGGACTCGGGTTTCCTGGTGCCTCCGTATTCTGGACGTCCTCTCTGGGCTCCTCTAGAGCAACCTCTCCCATTTTCTGTTCCACTGTCGCCAGGTTTTCCGCGGCAGTTGCCATCTTGTTGACGATGCGCAGGGGAATCGAAGGAGATGTTCCGAAGGTGCTGGTGAGGGGTACAGGAAACTTCTTCCAAAGTAAATGTATATACACAAATGAACGTGCAAAGGCAGTTGCGATGGCGACTGTCAATGACACGCAGTATTAAAAAGTAAGGAGAAGTTATTCTGCTGACAGCTGAGGACGGTGAGGTTCTTATCCATATTGAGATTAAACTGACTCAGCCTTATCGGGTGGTTTGTTTCCGTGTCGGCGTGGTGGCCCATGGGTCAAATCGCATCGTATTCGTATGCACAGTTGGCTGGAAGGCATTTACGACCAAGAACTATGTCCTGGTATAAATAAACTGTCTGTGGCGGCGATAGAGTTTCACTGTTTGCGCTTGCTATTCACCATCAGTGTTATGCCTTTCTTAGATTGGCTTTGCGCTCAAGCTTGAATTCGCGGTCGCTTAGAGTTCGCGAGCGTGATGCGATTTTCGTGTTCTTATCCAGTTCAATGCCGTGCCCACGGTCAGTCAGTAGCTGATAGGTTCAATGCTTATCGAAATTCAGGCACTGACATGTCCAGAAAGAAACTATTAAGTATCATACAAGCTATTTGGAGAGAAAAAATGGGTATTGTAACGCGTTGATTTTCATAAGTAAAGCTTGATACAGTCAGCTTCTTGTATGAAATTAAGGAGCAAGGATTTCCATTTGGACTAGTTTAAAGAGACTAGCCACTCTATTTAATCTTCTAAATTGATAGCAACGGTAGATTGGAGAAAGATAATTTACAAAGCAAGGAGGACAATTAGGGTACAGTGTAATATAGTAAATTCTAAGATATACCTTTCCACAAGCTGCCCAATAACCTTTAGTTAATCCTCCCATAGAATAAGTAGTATATTTTTGGTTGCGTGGGGTTTTTATGAGCAAGGGGCTATAAGACTACGTAGTAGTATTGTATATAATATGCCCTTAGAATGTACCTTTCCCTCTTTACTATATAGTTCGTCGAAGCCCCATTACTCTAGGTCTTTTTGTGCTAACACTTTACACAAATAGCTATTCTATATAGTTATCTGAGACTACTCTATTGATGAACGGGTCTATAACGTAGTCCGAAATTCGACATATGTATAGAAGGGAATCTTATAGTTATACTGAGGGTATTGAAGACATATAAACTACACTATAGCTGATGGTGTATCAGAGAAAAAGAGTGACCCTTGCTTAAATAAGACGTTCCATATTGATTATATTACAACCAAGAGTACTAGTGGCATGTGGTAAGGACAAATATACCTCTCTCAATTTATGCCAGAACCATTCCTACGACGCATTTCACACCCAAGACATTTTCAGATCTCTTCTGGTTTGCTCCAGCTTTCAACTTCATCCTGGAGCAATCAAGTAGTCTTCGGCTCGGTCGGCTGGGCCGCAGCCACCTCGGGATCATCATCATGACTTGCTTGTCGTCCAAACTTCTCCTCAGGATCCATCTCACCACGCTCCATCCTTCTCGTGTGGGAATCGACATGAGTCTTCCACGCGGGAGTACCCAAGTACTTGATGCTGCCAGGCGTTGTGTAGTCAAAGATCTCCTCGACCTCCTCGAGCGGTTTCTGGGCGGTCTCGGGGAAGACGAACAGGACGTGGATGAACATAGCGACGCAGAACACGCCGAACAGGATATAGGTCTTCCATGTGATGTTGGCGAACGCCGGAGGCACAAAGTACGCCAACGCGAAATTGAAAGCCCAGTTGGCTGAAGTTGCCAGGGCGACGGCTTTTCCACGTACACGGAGTGGGTAAAGCTCGGGTGGGTAAATCCAACTGACTGGCCCCCACGTTGGAGCGTATGATGCCACAAAGAGATAGGTACAAGCAATGAGAGCCTTTGCGGGACTACCGGTGATCTTCATCGATTCCGAAGCAGATGGGAATTCGTGGGGTGCTGGCTTCACGCTATAGACGGCGAGCAAGGCGGCGTTGATGAATAGGAATGTCATCATGAAGAAGGCGCCTATCAACAGTGGCTTACGACGACCCCAACGGTCAATGAATAGGAGTGCTGGTACGGTCATGACCACATTGATGATGTACTGAATCGAGGATGGGAGGAGGACACTGCTTGATAGGCCCTGCAATGACTTGTGTTAGCGAGCTCTTGAGCTGAACTGCCGGATTGCGTGGTTCACTCACAGCCATGGTAAAGATATATGTGATGTAATACATCATAACGTTCATTCTAGGAATAAGTCAGTATCCCATCTTGCAAGTGCAGTAAGCTAGCGTCGTACCCTGTAAGTTGCGACCAAATCTGGGTGAAGACGCCCTACTTCATATTAGCACCCAGTCCCTCGCTTAGCAGGCCAAACTACTCACAATATGCGTGCGGTTGATCATGTTAGGCTTGAGCAATTCCCAATAAGTGACATCCGAATTGGCGCGCTCGAATTCAACGACTTCTCGGATCTCAGCCATCTCCCTTGCTACGAAAGGAGAGGTCTCGTCGCCGTGCGCGTGCACTATTCGAACCTCGTTAGAACGTAAATCCGGACGACAAACAACACAACCTACCTAGAGCCAAAACTCGGATACTTTCTTCCCAACGGTCTTTTTTCGCGAGCCATCGAGGTGATTCAGGAAGGAAGCTCATAGCGAAGAAAAGGAAGATAGCCGGTAACATCTGCAGGCCCCATGGGAGACGGAATGCTGCTGTACCGTTGAGCGACGCGGAGCCGTAACTGATATAGAACATGATCAAGATTCCCCAAGTGATAGCCCCTGTTGCTTGAGGTTAGGTTATGTCATCATGTGTCATTTAGTAGTCCCGCTTACATTGTTGACAACCAACGAGTCTTCCTCGCTTGGATGGAGGAGCAACCTAGAACAGAGGGAATTAGCTATCTATGTGATTCGGGCGAGGCGAGACCGCAGAACTATGGAAGTATAAACTGACTTACCTCGGTGATGTAGACAGGGACCTGAGCAGAGCAAATGCCCACAGCTAGACCGTTAATGATACGTCCTACTACCAGCATAGGGATATTTTGCGAGGCGCAAACAAGGATAGAACCAATGCACCTATTGCAGGGGGTCAATGAAATGCACTTTCAAATAGCCACGGGCGCGCGACTCACCAGATAACGGAACCAATCTGAATGGAGGTTTTTCTGCCATAGATATCGGAAAGGAATCCAGAGATCAGAGAACCCAACCAGGAACCCGCCGGCATGGAAGCAGTAATACCCCCTAGCTTGAGTGAGCCATTAAACTTGGATTCTTATAAATTAGTTCTTACCTTGCACGGAAGAGGATGGACCATTGCACTTGTTGTCGATAATCTCGCCTTGGTTAAAGTAACAGAGGTATGGCTCGGTGGAAATGATAGCCGACATGGAGGAGATATCGAATCCTGCAAGATCAGAAAATTAGTGGCGGAGAGCAGAGGGCAGATGCATTGTGCCCACCGAACAGTGCTCCTCCGACCACTGCCACCGCAGCGATCACATATACATTTCCCACCGTGTAGCCCATGGTGCAGATGTGTTGTCAACCGTGCCAACACGCGAGGGTAAGATGAAGTTTGCTGGTATAAGTTTGGATATATAGAGCGAAGTCACGCAATGAGGAAACAACCAAAAACCGTCAGCCAAGAGACGCGAGAGCGCGAAAATATATATGAGCCAGTGGCAGATCCGACCAGGGTTGGCTGAAGAGAACGGGCCGATATGAGCAGCAGTGCGACCACGATGCTACAGAAGCACAACTGCAAAAACAAGCAATTGAGGCAAGGATATGCAACAAGTCTCCAGCCTTCGTTCCCCTCGCATGCCATCCCCACACCCACCCATCCCCGGTGCTCGCGAGCCACCCCGTCATCCCGACTTGCCTTGGGTCACTTGCAACGTAAAACTCCCCTGCCCGCTGGGGGAGATCGTATGCTGAGTGGGAGGCACAGTCCACGGACCACCGTCCCTGTACCTATCGGCTTAAGAACTTCAAGCTTTGGGGGAGTTTAGTTATGGCACCATTGCGAATGGCCTCAATGATCAACAGCACTCATTGGCTGTCGGCGCTGCCGTCTCCAGCCGTGTGCAGCAGACGATGCATCCCGATGCCTTGCCCGGCTCAAGATCCTTCTACAACAACCATATCGCTCCTGTCAGTCCCAGTTGCGTAAAAGGTCGGAGTCCCAGGTGTTGTTCATTTCGCAGGGCCGGGGAAGGGGATGGGTGTGGGGCAGCCTGACAACACCCGTGATCATCCAGTTCTTACACCACGGGGATATGTCCCTAATCATACACTCATTTGTTCTTGACCACATTGCTTTCCGCGCGCGTCACGAAGTGATTCCATCCACTTTGTCGTGTTCAGAGCTAGACTTGGGACGTACTGTGTGCTGAGGATGCCATCGTCCCAGCGAGCTGTTTGCGGGGAAGCGCTAAGTCGGAATTCTTAAGTTACGGCCCTCACTTGTTTACAGCCTTCCACTCCACTCAACCGCCCTCAGACACGGCTGGACATCTCCTCACCATCCAGTAGCTCGCCATGTCGTCCGCAGCCGTCTCGGCAATGAAGAATATGACGGCAGCCAAGACTTGAGGACCTGTACAGAAAACGCCTCGTACGCCTCCCGTCATCAACCCATGTCTTGTGGAGACGGGGATCATTACAAGCTTCGCGAGAAGAAGCTGTCCAACGGCTGGCTGAATCGAAGTAGACGTAATGATCTGGTATCAGGTTCTCATGGCCTTCTCGCTGCTTCGCTCAAAGGAACCAATCCCTTGCCTGGACATGGTCACCAGTACTAATGAGTGAGGCCTTGGACGAATTCTAGAGTGTTCGAATGACACTGAGAATTTCAATGATTCACGAGACTCGAACACAGAGAATGGTTTTCGTATTCACAGACGAACATTCGATTGGAGTCTTGAGCCCCTACCGTCTACCTATTTAGAATGAGCACATGATGAACAACCGACCGAGTTGGAAGTTAGTGGAATCATTCCTCAAAGCCGGCCATCAACACTGCTGTCGCACCACAACCGCCAAACCTCACCTGGTTGTGTTTGGTGGCCGGTGAATAAACCGAGGCAAGATGACGAAAACCAAGGACCACAAGTAGGCGAAGGAAACAATGCCATGCTCAGGCAGCGCAAACAGGATCGACAAGTCTTTACTGTTTCCTCCACCTTCCTTTCGCGCCTCGAAGGTGAGGGATGCAACGTTTCACACGGCGAAGCAGCGCATTGAGTTTTTCCACCTCTCACCACGCCCCGTGGGGAAGGCTTGGTCCGGAGAAGAAAGTGAATAACAATTATGTATTATGCACAAGTCACGTGCAAAGGTCGGGGTGGAGGGGCTGTGGTTCCACTTTGAGTGCCCCTCTGCTCGGAGTGCTGGTGGTGAGGGGGGGTGGGTTAAGAGGAGGGGTTTAAGGGTTTAATGCCTTCACTGAAAGGGAAGAGGACTGCTTCCTTATCAAAGTTACACTATATCCACGCTGCAATCCCCCAAGTTTCCTCGGAGGCTGTGGAATTTTTACTGTTCTATGGAGCTGTGTGAATGACGGTCTGGTATACGCGACCAAGAACCAAACGTTTCTCAAGTCTTCAGACTTCAACACCGGAACCCCTCGTTACTCACCGAGCCTGCGACCCAAGACGCCATGATACCAAAGAAGGGTCTTTGGATCTGTAACCATACGCCTCTGAAATTAGAAATGAATTGATCTGGTCTGAGCATCGCTGTCCTAGCGCCTGTCGCTCGCCGACGGTTAAGCCCAACTCAAAGATGTTTCAGCTCAACTGGGGCCAAGCTCAGCGACCATAGACTGACTACCTAACCTCACTTTACCTACAGAACAGATCACCTCACATCCTCAACGAGAGATAGCAGCACCACTATCCTTAGACCACACTCCCTATCTCGAAGCTGCAATCATGTCGTGTAAGAAGCTATCCCATCCCTCCGGCTCGTGCAAGCAGGACAATTGATATAGAAATGCTAACCAATCCCTCTGGCCCTGCAGTCCTCAACACCACAACCGACACGGTCACAGTCACCAAGCTCCCCATCCACATCACCAGAGCACAAGTTCTGGCACTCCTGCACGACCACGACCGCATGATAACGATGAACCCGCTGGTGACGGCGCACCATCTGCAACCGGCATCCATGTCGGCCACATTCTTCAAGAACGAGCTACCCGAGCACAAACCCCAAGTGAAAGATGGCGTGGAGGTGCCAATTCCCATCTACTCGATCACCGACGACATGAGCGGGGGCAGCGCGAACGCCGGGGCAGCCGGAGAGGGAGAAGAGCAAGCAGCGAGCGGAGGCAGTTGGCGCGGCGGGTGGGCCAAACGCTTCATCCCCGATGCGATCACGTATAACGCCGCGATACAGAATCGAGAGGATGGTATGCTGACGATTACGCACGCGCCCATGGGGGTGCATTCGACGACGACATGGCTGGTGAGGGATGCCGAGGATGGGAGTGGAGGGCTAGTGCTAGAGGAGAGGGGCAGGGTGTCGAGTAATCGGATGTTGATGGGGTTCATCAAGACAACGCTGCAGGAAAGCCATGATAAGTTGGTGAAGGATTTCGTGGCGGTTCTGGAGAGGGAGGCGGCCAAGTTCTCGGAGGCGACGACGACCGCGAGTGCGCAGAAGCCGGTATCTAGTTGAGGAAAGTGAGCCGTGAAGGTAAGTCCCCTAGATTCAGGTAGGTTGGTAATTTTAGACAGGCGCAGAGCATCCAGCGAGGTCAGATCTCTATCTATATATACGTATACATATAATAGCACTCATTCAAATGCGCAACCGGGGATCAATCCTCAGGATCACCATCCCAATCCTTTCCCTCCCTACACACCTGACCTCACAGATCCCATCCTCACCCCACGTCCCCGGAAAACTTATTTATAGGGCATCTACGCAGCTGGTATGCATCATCATCATCATCATCAAGCTCGCCACGGAAAATCTCACCCGCGTCAGAAAGCTGTTACGAGGCACGAGTACCAGTCCCCAGTGGCAGTGGCAGTGGCAGTGGCAGTGGCATTGGCAACGAACCTTCAGCTGCAGAGCAATCCTCGGCATGCCCAGCAAGGTCTTTTCTTCCTCCGGAACGACCTGCGGTTCCAAGAACGATGCAGCCGCCGTCCTAGAAATGAAAGTACCTACCTACCACTCGTGCACACCCCACGGCGCTCGCTCGTCCTCTCTCCGGCTCTTAAGCGACGAACCAAATGTGCCATCAGCACCTCCTTCTATCTCTCTCTCTCCCCTCCTCCTTTTTTGTTTTTTCACATTTAAAGCTGCTCAAAATCGGTAAATCTTAGAAGCCTCTTGATTTCCTGGATAGACTTCTGGCTGTAAAACATCACTAGTTTGTTTTATAAAGCCGCCCATAGCATATATAACTAAACCTTTCCTTCCCACTTCTCTTTCCAGTTCCCCTTTCCTCCAAGGAACCAATCATGGTTTTTGTTTCTGAATAGCTTGTTTTGGTGGTTGATAGTTTTTTCTTTCTTAAGCGCTGAATTCCACCTTCCCTATCCCATCTCCTGCTCAGAAGGGTCGTTCCATTCCCTCGATATTTTTGTTTTGGACCTTCATCTGCGAACTCTTCAGAGGTGCTTGCAATATTTCATCATCAAAAATCAATCCCTTCACTCCCATAAATCATTCATCATCATCACAAGAAAAAGAAAGAAGAAAAAAACAACGAAACACGAAATCTCCAGCTTGCCTGTGAACCCACCCACCGAAGGAAAAACTGCTCCCAAGCCGTCCGTGCCTCCTAGGTATGAAGCCCCTATCCAAGACCATTGAAAGCGGAATCATCATTCGGAACGATAAGCCCTCGTCGACATAGACACCGTGAAACCATCCTCAATCCCGTCCAGTCCAGTCCAATCCAAGAAGTGACCACACGAAGAATCGAATACGCAACAAGAAAGGTTTCCCATGGTGCCAAGCAAGGCAGGCCTGAAAATTGCTGTAATCAAGATCAAATACAAAAGATATAAGAGGGTATCTGCTAGCGGTCGATCTAATTGCTGAAGTGCTGTTGCCATAAAGAGAGCCTCGATCTAAGGCTGTGTAGATGGACAACGCTTCCAATCATTGGGTTGGTCATTGATTGATAAGAGTTGATGATCGATCCGGCAATGTCTAAATTTGTCGTAACCATAGCTTCCCGTATTTACCGCTGCGGTACCGTATTTGCTAAAAAGAGGTTGTCGATCCTCTCATATCAAACTTTTGAAAAGGAAAACAGTGGGTCAAAATGCCGGGTCTGAGGATCAGGTTCTGATTTACGGTATGTCGAAAATGATTATTCACGTTGCGCGACAGAATCCTCTGCTCTTGCTCGCATATGACTAGCTTGAATCTCGAGACTTCGGGCCATCAAGTGCGTTACTAAAATGGTTAGCATAATCCCTTACAAGACCATGATCTCTTACCAGGCCAGACTGCAGCTTTGTCCAGCATGTAAGCTGTCACTCTCAAAATCTTGCTCCCATACCCCGAGTTATCTCCCCCAGGAAGTCGTTGTGCAGCTGCAGCCATCGAGGCAACGGCTCCCATGCCTTGAAGGTCGTAATTCATCTTGATCTCGGCGCTATTGAGAACTTCTTGAATCTTGGCGAGAAGCTTGCAGTCTTCCTCCTCAAGAAGCATGATGCCAGGTACTTGACTAAGGTCGATGTCGTCCTTGCCCAGGATACCTAAGTAGCGTCCAACTCGTTCCTGTACGGTTGCAATCCACTCTGCGAGGACTTGGGCGCAATCAAAAGCACACATGGCAGATTGCAGCGGTAGTTCCCGAGAAGTGAAGTCTGCGAATGTAACGCCGAGCTTATCGGACATGGACAGCGAATCGGCAGCGTAAAAAGCAGCTTTTCTAAGATGACGTTCACGCTTTGATGTGGCACCTGAGTTCGCCTGATTGCCACTGTTAGAAATCTTAAACTCGGTCGACGAATTCGACGTTGGAGGAGTATCTACGAAGACGGAACTGGTCCCGGAGGATGGGTCTGCTGAGTCGTCTGAGCCAGGAGAGTGCTCTGCATGTTGGACGATTTCACTTCCACGTGACAGCTCTTCAGCCATGCCGTCGAAGTCCCGTTGCCAAAATTTCTCTTTGGATCGAGAGAGGTTGACGAACAATCGGACATATGCGAGGTCAAGAAGTGGAATGCTATCTGCAGATAATGGGCCAAGCCCAAACGGATTTGGTCGTTCAAGACTGTGTTGTGGGTTGCTTGCCCATGCAGCTTGCCATGCTTTCAGAGCGGGTTCGATATGCCTGTGCATCTTTTCGGTCTCCTCGTTGGTCCAGATCTTGTTGTGGTGTCTTTGTCTTGTTTCCCAGATGTAGTTGTGCAAAGCATTAATGAGCACTAAACATCCGAACGTGCTGGGTCTGAGATCACTTTTGGGAAGTTCTGTCGAATTGACGCTGGAGCCGAACTGTTGCTGCATGTGAAGTTGCTGTTGCTGCTGCTTTTCACTCGTCCTCAGAAGCTCCCCCAGTGCATCGTGGAGAGTAATCTGGTTGTGATCGGCCATCCTTGCTCCACCTTTGGCTCGGAAACTGCTCGCACTTTCAGCAGCCCAGAATTCCTCATCGCAAGGCAAATCCAGCATGATTTCGGAATTGGTCAAGGCAGGAGTATGATTGTAAGCCGACACCAGAAGGCTTGAGAGAATGAATACGGCATATAGTGTCCTCTTTCGCTCTTCCATGGTCTTCCACTTGAGCCACTCATATTGATCATCTGAGACGTCAACCTTGTCCCAATCTGTCTCTTCATCTGTCATGGATACGTCTTGTTGTGAACTTTGCTGTGGCCTGAGCAACTCTGCAGCCCGAGCGAGACTGACGAGTGCTGCACAGTGAGTACTTGCAATATCGCCTGCAGTCTTGTCTCCACAGTTGTGGCCGTATACAACGTTCAGCAACATGGCTTGTACAAGCCATACAGGAGTATGGACCGAATTGTCTGTGCTTCTAGTACCATGGCTTGTAATAGATGGTCTTCGGTGGTCAGCTTTCCGAACGTCTTCCTTGCGACGTTCCTCCAGGTACAATTGAATCATCTTCTTGGCAGAGTCAAATAATTCCTTTGATTGTACCGGCTCGAGTTCATAGAGAGCACCAATAGCTGCCATTGAAAGAATCAAGCAGCCACGGCCACCAACTAAGCCCGCATTATGTCCATTATTTGAGTACCCGGAAACATCAAATGACAGGGTGGAGATATGCAAGAATGGAAGATGGGGATGGAAGTGTCGAATGTAAGCCCCGACATAACGCTGTAGGTCAAATGTACTTGGCAAAGTTCTGGTCGTCTCACTCGCGCTGCTGGTTCGGCCCGAGAAGTGAGGAGACAAAGGCGAGCTCGTCGCTGTGAAAGAGTATTTCCGGCCTCCAAAAGGCGCACATTGAGCTAAGGCAGCCAGAAGAGCCTGCCTAGTAGATTCTGTGATAGAGGCTAAGGGAAGGCTAGTATGCATGCTGCCGTTCATAGACACTGGCGTCTCAGGTCCAAAGTTCATCGTCTGATGCAGACCTTGTGTTGTTAGGCCCGGCATCACAGACGGACTAAGAGAACTCATGGATGGCGGAGGTGTGGAGAAGTAAGGGTCATTTGCGTGCTTCTGAGGTAAGCTGTGTGGTGAAAGAGGACCGCTCATCAGATCTGGGAAGCCTGAGTGGCCTAGATCCAGCGTGAAAGGGTTGGGAGTCATTAATGGAGGCGCCATCATCGAGCTCTGCCACATGGCCCCGGTGGTTGCAGCTGCGGGATTGTTCGAACCATCCAGCATGACTTCACTGATACCACTTTGACTAGCAGTGCTGATTGCTGAAGGGGATGACCCATCTATAGCGCTTTCGTTAGGCCCGTTAAATGACATCTGATGCTCGAATCCAGTCATCCAATCAAAGTTCTCGTCCAGGGCCTGGCTCGCAGACATATCCGGGAACGCCTGATGGTACGGAGACGCAGCATCTATAGCCATCGACTGAGGAGAGTCACTATAGTGCAAAGCATTGGGGTTGATAGTCGTAGAAGTTGGGCCAAACAAGAGTCCTTCGAAATCAAAATCATTGCCGTTAAAGCCTCCATTAACTGGGGCGGTTCGCAATCCTCCACTATAATCAATATTGTTGAATGAATTGGTTTCCAGCTTCGGCAAACCGTGATTAGCACCTCGTTGACCCATGACGGTTGACATGCCACCGAAGTGTTCGTAATTTTGCATTGGAAGACCAGCAAGGCTAGGATGGCGGCTGTGCGTTGGGGGCATAGTGCCCCGAGCAGCGGCGGCAGTATTGGTAGCTGCCATAAGCTGCATATGAGCTCCATCGACATGGCTTATCGTGTTTGCCCTTGGTCTCATTGCAGAAGGTCCAGCACTACTTGCAACTGAACCTTTTCTAACGCGTCCCGCAGCAGTGCTACTTGCAGCGCTTTCCCGCCGATTTCTCGGTCGAGAAGATGGCGTGGTCGTCATGTGTAGCTTCTGCTGATGCCGTAGCAGCAGATCTCGCCGAGCGAAACATCTTGCGCACTCCGGGCATTCAAAGGGTTTTTCTTTGGTATGCGATCGCTCATGGCGTTTTAAATGTTCTAATCGAGCAAAGGATCGTTGGCAGGTACCGCAGACGTGAGGCCGAGGTTTATCAGTCTTTGGTGGGGGGAAGCTGCTCGAGCTCTTCCCGTTGGTAGCGGGGCCTGCCACAAATATAATCAGAACTGAAGCTGTAGATAAAGAAAAGAAAAAAAGGAACAGCGCATAGTGCACCGTTCATCAGAGGGTCATCATGAGCGATATCTCGAGGCTGGAGGTGGGCTATGACATACCAGTCTCTTCCTTCTTCATCCCACCATTCGCACCTGCGGCAGCGGATGACGTCGCGGTAGGCATAACAGGAGGTTGCGATTGAAGTGCAGAAGGGTCATTCAGCATCGTCTTCCAGAGGAGATCGATGTCGTCGTCGTCGTCGCCGAAAAATCTAGTGCAAACAGCTGGTTATGGTCGGAATGGCATGCTATGTAGGTCTGCAAGTCAACAAACCACTCAAATCGCTCCCACTTCGGCCCTGGTGATGTTCGAGAAGGGCCGTGGCAATGGGCAGAGGGAAGAATGGAGGCAGGCTTGACTGACGGATTTCCAATGGCCAGTAGCAGATGATCTGGCGGGTCCGATGCGATGGAGACCTGCTGCAGCAGAGTGATTTCAGGTCAGAGGATTAATGAAGGACTCCACCACCGACCGGCTGTCTCTCAGAGACGCTGCCTGCCACTTATCGCTTGGGATGGGCGAGTGGTGCGTCTTTGCAGCTGCACCTCCGTCGCCGTTGCAGCTTTGCCGAGTTCGATTTGTCAATCCGACGCACGATCAAGCCCGACGTGATTCGTTGTGCAGAGGAGGTATCGTTGTGGTTTATTTTGGAAGCGCAGTGAGGAACTGGAGCGCTGCACCGTACTGGCACAGACGGAGCGGATTGGGCTGGGTAGACTTGGCTGGGATTGGGCGGAGGGCTTTGTGTGTCTCGAAGGACAAAGTATGCTGGGGGTTCGGACCACGAGACTTGTTGACAAAGGTAGAGAAGAACGGGTTGACTGCAAGCACTCACGCAGTCGTATTCTCCCCTTCCCTTTCCTTCCCTTTCCTTTCTTTGGCTTTGGCTTTGGCTTTCCTCGTACCTCGTCGTGCTCGGCTGTGAGTGGGTTACTGGGTGGGCAAGGGTCGTGGCTGAGCGAGTGCGTCTGACTTGGAAAGGCCGCAATGGTGGCAGCTAGCCGGAAATCTGGAGAATACGGAGGGCGAGCAGGAGCGTTACCGTAACTCAAAGCACTTAAAGTGCCAACACCGGCCTGCTACTGGTTGGCCGCCCGAGTTTCGTCGGGCCCCACAAAATTATGGGGATCTGGCGTGTCTGGCCGGCCTGGATGTCCTGGCGTGAGAATGTGCGTGTGGGCCAGCGTCAGCGTGAGCCGGCTGCGACGTCGACAGCTCTTCAATTCGCGACGTGCCGGCCGGCTGATTGGCCTGCTGCTCGCTCTGCGACGACGAGCTTCGAGGTAGGCCCTGAGGGAATTAGGGTCGTCGTGGCGTAGATGCTGTGCAGTGTGCAGTGTGCAGCGTGCAGTGACGACGATGAAGATGGGCAGGAAGGGCCATGGGCCCGTGGGACCTTGGGATGGAAGCGCCAGCGAACAACGACCCGTAGGTCACCGACGGGCACAGTAGGGTTGATCAGGCTCGGACAGGTAGGCAAGTCGCACTAGACGCTGTTTACTGTTCAATAGACCCGAATCACGACTAGCTATTGCAGAGCGTCTAAACCTCCATCCCAGTCTAACAGTAAGGCTCAGGATCCTGCGGCCAGTTGATGAGCGCGAGCCAGGCGACGCTCCGGCGGACGTGAGGCGCGATACTTGATTGTCATGCTGGGAGTCATCAACAGAATCCTCCTACCTTGAGCATCCTGGACGGCAATCCCATTTGCCGTGAATGCCGACCAATATTGGGCAGCCTTAATCTGCTTCAGTCTTCTTCGAAGGGCAATCGGAGAGAGAGCAAGCAGAAACAAATCACGAAGAAAATCCCGCCATCGGTCCACTTTCTTTCTTGCTGGCCTGTCTTTGCCCTCCCAACCACTTTTTCCTTCCTCCTGCTGGTTTGGGGCAATTCTTGCTATTCTTGTAGCACCCAGGCAAGAGCCAAGCTAGGCCTGGCTCGTCTGCTGGCCCACTCCAGTACAGTACAGCATCGGACTTCGTACTCACCAACTCACCTTCTTTCTCAGATCCACTTCTGCACCACGCTGAAAGCGTTTTCGCTCTGTTACGGCCAAGGCAATCAGGTCAGAATCCCCGTCGCCCTGCACGCCATACCTCGAGCGTATGAATCTGCAATCACCGGTACAGGAACCAGCGCGAACTGCTCCAAGAATCCACACAAGAGGCGTGCCGGTCCCGTATCACGTCGGTATCAGAGCTAGCCGAAGCTCCGCTGCTCAATGCGCCGTCGTCTGCGACCATCATAACATGGCTGGTAATCGCAGCGGGACCTTCCACACCCTCGCCACACCCTTTCCGTCAGGAAGGGCTCCAGATAGGACCTGGCAAGGTAAGGTACAGATTGTCTGCTCGTTCTCTCCTGCAGGCATTTCTCTACCTGGTGTTCTGCTCCTGGCGGATGGATGGATGTCTCGTGGCTGCATGGGCGGAAGCTCCATCATTGGACAATGGAAGCTTTGGTAAAGAATGACTGACAAGAGTCTAATGGCAATAGACTTCTCCAACCCTGTGGATTCTTCGGGCTTAAGATGAAGAGTCCAGAAACAGAAACAACTAGAGTTGGTCAGGTTTTATGCCTCGCAACACGATTCCCTACCGACGATTGCGTCGTCAGGACGGCTGCCATTAAAGGCTCGGGACGTGCGCGGAAACCCACCAGATGAAGACAGACACAATGCTTCAGCATCGTAACAATAAGAGTGCGATGAAGATATCGCATAATATAGACATGGCTGCAGATGTTCATGTCGAGTTCCAATCTACGACAGCACGTTTTGCCCCGTGTTCTGGACTCGGGGATCAATATCCGCATAGCGCATCCCCGGCATCCCCACATTTTGCAATGGTGCTTTGATTGATCCTGTTTTCTCCTTTTTTTTGGTTTTCTTCTCCAGACTCCAGGTTCCGCGCCGCCCGGCCTCATCTTGGGGAGATTGGGGCGTCCGTCACCGTGCGATCCAAGCTTGTCAGCGATTAGATAAACCCCTGAAACGATGTGGCAGGTCATTTGCAGCCCTCCCAGGTAAGGGATTCGAGTGAGAAATACTGGTACTCTCGCACGGCAAATGAGTACAGGACCAGATCCCGTCCATTACGCATATCGATCGGCTCTTCAGCGTGGCAACTCTCGCACCCGTTCCTCGCCGCCACCCACAACCCGACCTGGCAGAGAGACGAACGAGGGCAGAGAAGAATAAAAGGAAGCAAGACAGAGCTCGCGCGTCTCGGTACAACGACACACCGAATGTGTTGAGTTGCCTGCCAGTTTCAAAGTGATGCAGCACCAGAGTCCAAGTGGATGTATTCTTGCATGTCGCCGCAGTCTCGGCTGGGCCTAGCAGACTCTACCCATCACAAGACCAGCGCCGGTTGACTCCAACGGGGTTAATGGGAAATGCGAGCAACGTCGACCAGGGTCAACCCACGAACACCTCGCTTCATCGCTGACAGGAGTAGACATCCGGTCCATCGCGTCTTGGTCGGACATCGACAGTGCTGGGCTGGCCGACCTGACCTGCTTTGGGCCACTCACGTCGCTAGCCGTGCGTCTCTTGCAGCGTGCATGCATGCGACGGGACAGGACGGTGCTGTCTCCCATACTGCTCGCACCCAGCCAGCACGCTGCATGTTCCTTGCCCTGGCGTCTGCCTCTGCAGTGAGACTGCACCGCTCCGGCTCCAGGTGTCGTGTTGGGATTGGGGCGAGCGGCTGTGGGAGGGTGTGGAGGGGTGGAGGGCGCGGAGAGGGTGTATGACGCGAGGGTGCTATTGTTGAGGGTGACGGCCATCCTGGCCATTTCCCCAGATTTCGAAGCGTCGTCTACGGCTTACCCTGGCTTGGCCGCCATCCTCCTCCTCCATCACCACCACCACCACCATCACCACCAACCATTCACGTCCCCTCCACCTACCGTGCCTAGTTCCGCACTCGTCGGCGTTCAAGCTCGTTGGCGCGCTTTTCCGACGCTCACTCGGACTTCCAATCTCGCACCGGCTCTCCTCCCCATCTCATGCCACCCCAAGCATGTCACGCAAATAGCTCAGCTTGCGGTAGACCCTCCGCCGTCTGCGATATGCATACCTGCTCCCCGACTTTAACCGGATCATCATCGTGCGTTCATGGTACGTGGTTGATGTCCACTACACCGACGCCTCGAGCCTGCAGCCCTCGTCGGTCCTGGGCTACCCTGAATCTAGACTGATGCCATGGGGATACTAGAAGTAAGCTCTCGCATTCAGGACTGCTTTGGCTCGGGCGCAAATCTGGGGAAAGCTAGCCCCGTCGTCGTCGAGCTCCACCATAAGCTGGACGGTCTACCAGGATCTGCAGCCATCCAAGAAATATACCTCATGCTTATCCTTCCCCTTTGCAAGTTTCCCCTTAGCCCGCGATTGGTGCAAAGGTTATACGTTACGCCACCTCCAGCGGTTCATGGGCCATCCAGCTTTGCACTGCTGGCTTTCTCCGTGATATTTCCAAGAGCCTCTTCGTACCGTTGTGTGTCGAGCCACCCATGATGCAACAGTGCAGGGCCAGAACCTCCGGAAGACCAGCTGACGAGTCAAAGGGAGAAGTTATGCCGAGCCTTGTTCAAGGTAGCTCTTCCTTGTACGCCACAGAGAGCCAGACCAGCCCACCCTCGTCGTATTTAGGGTCTAGCTATCTTCCTTTCCCCGTTGTTCGTCGTCTTGTCCTGCTTCGGGTGTATAGATCCTTCAGGAAATCGAAGATCGTGCACAAGAACGCGTAGATGATGGGTTCCCCAAGCAATGGAGGTTGGTAAACGTATACTCTGACGTTGTTCCTCTGCAAAACTGCGCCAGGAGATGTTCCACAAGGCTCTCGTCACAACCCTGTTCCCCTTAGTGCAATACGGGAAATAAGGTACTTTAAATAAGTCTCTTAAGCGTGCTTCCATGCATCTCATTTCCAACCTCACAGACCAAAGTCCCGTAGTAAGGCTAAGGGCCAGGATTCCGACAATTTCCATGTACCGCCTCCATAACTCTAACCAGTCCAGTAGTAAGCGTACTTGCGCGTTATGCATGGACCGACAGAGGAGGACGCTTCTCTGTAGATCAACGTAAGTTAGCTCTCCATTATGCAGATCAACTGTTCTTTTGTTTTGGCCCGTCTGAGATTCACATACATCACTAGTCAATTTTTGTTCGCTCGGTCACGATAACTACCCATCAAACGCTCCCGGGACCTTGCCTGCCCATAGCTCATTTGCATTTGACTAGGTAGCACTAAAATACCACCTTAAGACATCCCGAGGGTTTGCTCTATTTCTCATTCTCTGAGATAGGTAGATTTCATTCGGAAGACAACGACCGAGAGTAAAGGTCAATTGGCACTGTAGGTAAATGTGCGGTACCTTTACTCCCAAGAGAAACTATTTTAGCCACCTGTGCATCTTTTCTAAATAAGGTAAGTTGCGGGTGCAACGCTCCGCGCTTTCTTGCTTGCATCACCATCTGCCCTGATTTCAAATGTAATTCTCGAAGGGAGGAATTCTCCGTCACTGATCGCCACCACCACCGATCATCAGCCCTAGGGGCTAAAGTGCTTTACCAACGTCCACTCCGTGGCATGTATGTATGAGTGCATGCATGTGTAGATGCCTGTATATCTTGATTGCATATCTCAGCATAAAGCTTCCCTCTACCATGTGTCATTCCTTCACCTTCTTCGCTGAGCCCTTGGTACTTGTCACGAACACATCCCGGCCTTGTCATTCGCTGCCGTCCCTCCTCGGCTTTTGTGATAGGGTAGGGAAGTGGAATTGCCTCCCGGGCCGCATTTGTGAGACGTTGTTTCGCGGAGTCGCGGGTTAACGTTGGAATCATGGAACTTTGCCCGTAGGTGGAGGCAAAGTTAAGAGTCTGTCAAGAAACTCTTACTACTAAGTGTGTCCGCCTCGTTGTCTCTTCACAGGTGTCTTGGCGCACCTCTTGATGCATCTATGACTTCGTCGCTACAACTTGGAAATCTTTGAAGGTGGAATCTTCCTTGAAAGTGCACACTATTATGTTAGATATACTATTATATAATGCCTGTATTGTATGTTTCAATCCCAGAGGTGCATGTATTTTTTAAGTAGAAGTACGGTATTGATTGGCTTTTGCTGCATTAATGCTTTTGAAATATAAAAAAGAAATTAAACTCCTCGTTATTAAGAATCCCACCAGAGACTTGAAAATATTTCTTTCTCTTTTATGTCTCTGCTTCTAGATGTTTATGCATGTATACACACCACACCAAGAGAGAGACAGAAAAGTAGACTTATAGTAAAGGGTTTTAAACCTATATGTTTAGCGAGGAGGGGGGGGGAGGAGAAGGTTGGCCGCCTAGTCAAAGCTATCGGAAATATATACCCTAACTTGACACAATAAATAAGGTCATAGCTATTGCATTTCTTGTAGAACCTTTCAAGTCCAAGTGGGCGTTTGGTTACTAAAAGGCTCTTCTCCGCCGCTTTACCTGCGAAGAGTGTTTCGTGTTTAAGCTTGAAATATATCTCGTCGAGCATTCACTTAGACGATCCACAATTTATCAACCCTATGTGTGTATTATAGATATGAACAGAGACTAGTAGAGATTCGTACTAGTTTAAGGGGATTATGAGATATCACTATTTGTTCTTAATTCGCAGCAGGCACGTAGTTTTGCTCTCAAGTTGACTCTTGATTACTTTTTGCTCACTCCATGTCCAGTGCGGGCAGGTCAACGACAACCATGTTACAGAGAGCAAGTGAGCAAGTAAATAAGAAGTGCTTATATTCATTCTAGAAGCCAAAATAACTCGACGCTCCATACAAAGCCTATCATGCTCACTTCCACGCACAAGCCACCCACGCAAGCATCGCCACCTGGGCTTTCTCCTCCGTCTCTTCAAATGCTTCCAACTTTCTCAACTCTTCCTTCAGCACACCCGGCAACCTCTGCTGCTCCTCCTCGCTATAACCCTTAAAAAACATATCTTTGAATAACAACATATTGTCTACTAGCTCATCCAACGTCGGCGCTTCGGCGGCACTCATAACGCTCTTGAGCGTGACCTTGTTGCCAAATCCGGCTTCTTCGAGCTTCTGCACGAGATACCAGCCGGTTTCCCAGCTGGGGTGCTGTGACCAGATGAAGGGCTCAGCATCAGGGCGGATGGTTTTAGCGGTGGCTAGAAAGGCGGCATCGAAGTTGCGTTCTGGAGCAGGAGTGTCAGATAGGGGGCTCTACGGAACAATGAAAAGAGTGGTCGGGCAAGACTTACGATACCATGTCGTTACGACCGCCTAAGTAAAGCAACCATAATCAGCATTCAAACTTCCCCAACAATCGTCAAAAAGCGGAGCAAAAACTCACCACACCACCCGGTTTCAAAACCCTCCACATCTCCCTCGCAGCCTTCTCGGGACCCGCAGGATCCTCGACATTGGGCGCGAACCCAAAGTTGGTAATGACATGACTAAAAGTTCCATCACTCAAGGTCTTGAGATCCCGAACATCCAGGATCTCCGTCTCAAACCCTTCCTGCCAGCCATTTTGCTGGATCTTCGCCTTTGCCACCTCCAGCACGCCCGGTGCCAGATCAGCGGCGAGGATGTGCGCGCTGGGGAATTGCGTCTTGATCAGGGTGGTGACGATGCCGGTGCCGCAGGCGTTGTCGAGGATATAGGAGTCAGGCGTGATAGGTGGTGTGAGGCTGCTGAGGATTTGGACAGCAACGTTTGTTGTGCAGCGACTCGCCATACGGTCGTGGGTGTTGCTGTGTATATCGTGGAAAGATTTAGACGCCATGGTTGTTGCTGCTGTTGCTACTATGGCTCTGCTCGCTTGTTTTTGTTGCTGGAATAGGGGTTGCTGGAATTGTGACAAGAGGGTGAGAAGACGGGTGGTAACTTTCATGATGTAGTACTTCCTTTCATGGCAGATGCATCTCTTATATACTTTGAGCACCTGCTTGTCTTTTCAATTCCGACCCAGAAAGCTAAAAAGCCGAGTCATCTAAAGTCTCCGTTAGGCAGCCAATCCAGAAAGTCTCCGGTGTGTGTACTCATAATGTTTCCGACGTTAAGTATGTAGACCGGAGACTTTTTCAACGCCTGGGATAGTAAGCCAGAAAGCTCTCCGTTGATGAGCATATTTGTTTTATCCTAACTTCCTCGCGCTTTCTTACCAATGGGAGGATGGAAGACGACGAGTAGGTTATATATGTAAGCGATGCCAGCTGCGCGACTAAGGTGACGCTTGTGGTTGGCGTGACTATCCTTCAAGGTTGCAATGTTGGAGCTCCCAGTCACTTGAGAGAATAATCTCCAAAGATGGTTTGGAACTTGGCCGGAATTGGTGGTAATGTATTAAAAATCACCAGTGACCAACCAGGCAGCCGACGACTGATAGCACAGTCCTGACCAACATGGTGGGACATGCCAACAAAATGTTCTATCTGTTGTCGGTTCAGATTAATTACCCAACTATGTGTCCATAATGTTAAGTTACTCCCCCCAATGGTTCCCGACCCTGTCATCAGTGAAGCAAAACCACAATTGTGATTATAAATACAAACTTGCCCTGAAGATATTAGACATACACAATACCTCCGCAGCTTTTAGCCACCAGAACGTGCCAACTCCTAACACCGTGCTCACAATGCCCCTATGCCCGTTTACATATATCGTCATCCATGTGCACCGTTGGCTTCGGTCATGGGGTGGCTACTGTCGTATTTGTCCAATTCACTTCCGTCCCCAGAGTACCCAATCCTGTCGCGATTATCATCAACAACCCGAGCATACTCAAGAAGTAGGCGGAATGTGTATATCTGATTTCTCGTCAGTCCCACCTCTCAAAAGTGCAGTAATTGGATTCACCTCAAGATCTTCCCGCCTCAAAACCTTGGACGCCCACTCTCGCCCCTGTTGTCCCAGCTTACGACCCTCAAAATCATGCCTCTGAACATACGGGCCACTCTCAGGGCTTCCAGGTTTACCTAGGCCGATGAAATAAGTTAAGACACTGTAGATGTCATCGTACCGGTTGTCTAGAGGAACAAAATGTCTCCAAGCAAAGATTCTCGAATCATGCCACTCTCTGAAGATAGTAGCTTTGATTCCAAGACTCTTGCTCTGCAGAAAGGCGTGCCAACGCCCTGAAAATGAATGTCCGTCTACGTCAATCAAATATTTATTCTTGAATTGCTCACTTAAGCTGGTCATGCTCTTGTAGGTCCAGACACCATCGTAGAAGCTACAGTCTGGCACGCAGGAAGCAGGCTCAGTGAAACCGACATCTGTGTGCTCATCTGCAAATTCACCCGCCCGGAAAGTTTCGTAATTATGGTATTCTCCTGCTTTCTCGGGATCCGGGTCGGTGGCCATAATGCGCACGTCCTTGCTTGCCATGACCGTTCCATTAGTGATTAGAGCAAGTCGTTGGCGATGCATTCTCATCCAGTTATCAGCCGTATTTGTGCCGCCAGACGTTACACCTCGCCAGATCATGCTATCTTTCTTGTCGTCCCAATCATAGTCGAACGTGGGATCGTAAGCATAACGCTCATCGTTCTTGTAATACATATTTGCGGGAAAGAGAATGTCACTATTGACATTCACCTTACACTCTCCAAAGATAGGAACAAGACGTTTGCTCGCCACAACGGTGCTTGATGCAAACAGAAAGCCGTGGTTGTTTTCGATCTCTGGCCCGATCGTGCAGAGATCAGAAGATCTATTAAAATTCGTGATAAATCCGCCATTGGATTCTTTGTACAGTGCTTCTGCAGCCGCTACAGTAGAGTTCGGATCACGAGCGTGAGAATCTGGCGGGCATGCTTCCTTGGCTATATCCATGTACTGTGTCCCTGGAGCCGAGAACCACTGGGCATCAGTTCTAAGAGCACTGTCGTCCTTCTCTACGTAAAGTCCTTTACTCTGCTTCGTGAACTCGGGCAGTGTCTCGGGAACCAAGCGCCTAGTATCCTGTTCTTTTGCAAGCAGCTTTTGCATATCATCCCACGGGACTACAACTCGCGGCTGATCCAGCCGGTTCATTGCAATATCCATGTCTGGAAGGTGCTTGATGAATTTTTCCACCATGCTTGCAAAAGTTTCCGCGCGCCAATTGGCGTTTGTCAATTTCCAGACCTTTTGATTCCGAATGTGGATGCCCGAGACACCCTCTCTCTCATTCTCATGCATATATGCTGCCAAAGAACGTAAAACCGCAGGCTCTACTCCCCAGAATGGCCTCAGATCATCCATGATCTGTTCGAAGTCGTCCACGTTGTGAACATGGTTGTCCCGCGCGAACTTGTACCACTCCCGGAACCCTGGAGGAGGATGTCTGCCATATTTCCTCCTATACCTCGCAACCGTCTCCTTGAATGTTGTAGATCTGTTGTCTTCGTACTCGTTCCATGCCTTGTCTGCCTCTTTCATAAGCGCAACTATTGGGTGCTGGTCGTCCACATTCGCCTCGAAGTGGCCGTTGTCGTGATACCACGACGGTATCTTTGGAAGCTAGAAATCAGATGAGCGCCATACTTTCGTCCCAACTTCTTCTCACTCTGGAATTAGCTTACATTTGGATCAGGGGGTGTGTTCTGGCCAGATTGCGCTTTGCCAGGTATCGGTATGTGATTCAGTTTGGAGGGAACGTCTGATCCCCATAGGAGAGAGAGGTTCACCAGAAGAATGACAAGGCCTACAGCAGCCAAGAGGAGGAATAGGCGCCGCTTTCCACGATCAAAGCCAACCATAGCGGCAGCGTTCTCTTGTATGTCGTTTCAAGCTATGGGGAGCTCTCGCATCGGCCTTCACACTTCTGTCATCGGAGGTTGGACTGTCGCACACAAAATAGCCATCCGCCACCTGCTCGTAGATGATGTAAAAATTGTGGTGAGGAGGATACAAGACAGTCTGTCTCCAGGATGCCAGGAATAATTTGGACGCCAAGAATCTAGAGCGTAACTCTGCCTGAAAGGGGGTTTATGCGATAAGATCCCCGGTTCGCTGGGGTAAGGGATCTAAAGCAGCGCCGACGAAAGGAGAGACGATATTTTGAGCGACGCTCAACATACCTAAAATTCCAGAACAGCCAAAACCACCGCCATGCCTCCTCGAATACCCGCGCTGGCATCATACTGCCGGCCAGTGCCAATCGCTTCATCGCCCTTGGCTGCTTTCCTGCTACCCTTGTTCCAGGCTCGAAATGCTTCGATTCTCGCGACCCTGTCCGAAAACCCTGGCCATTACAACAAGCGCATTCGACGTGGTAGAGGTCCATCATCAGGAAAGGGCAAGACTTCAGGTCGTGGTCATAAAGGTCAGAAGCAGCATGGAAAGGTGCCAGCTCGATTCCAGGGAGGTCAGACACCACAAGAGATTGTTCATGGCACAAGAGGATTTGAGAATTTGTAGGACCGCATTCTCATAGTCTTACAGAAACGTAGCTGATATCCTATAGATTCTCCGATGACATGTCACCTGTAAATCTTGATCGCATTCAGTCGTGGATAGATCAAGGCCGTCTAGATCCCTCAAAACCTATTACACTCAAGGAACTTTGCAAATCAAGGTGCCTGCATGGAATTAAGGACGGAGTCAAGCTCCTAGCTAGAGGAAAGGAGGAATTGAAGACGCCTATCAACATCCTGGTCTCAAGAGCATCAACAGCTGCGATTGAAGCAATTGAGTCTGTCGGAGGCAAGGTCACCACAAGATACTATACGAAAGCATCCATCAAGAGACTGCTGAAGGGCGAATCTGAGTCGAGCTTTGAGCCTCTTGCTTTGACGCCACCTACGGGCAAAGAATCTCCAATTCTTGCGGCAACATCACCTTCCGCATCCCCCTTCTCGTACCGCCTTCCAGACCCAACCAGTCGTAAAGATATGGAATACTACCGAGACCCAGCTCATCGTGGATACTTGAGCCATCTAGTCCCCGAAGGACATGGGCCCAGTTTGTTCTTCAAGACCCCTGGAGCAAGCAATGTGCGCAGGAAGGCCAAGAAGGTTGGAGCGGGCGGTATTGCAAGGGGAGAGAACAAGATTTGGTGATGACGAAGAACCATGTAACATATGTATGTACTTGTGTAAGATTCTATATTCTGGCATACAATCAATGAAATTGCCACCGAGAAAAACAACTATCAACACGCTCATTTCTATTATTAAAGCCACAGCTCATCCCTAGGGCATCAAAGACAGTACTATTGCTCTATTCCTCTTGAGCAATCAAGCAGGAGGTAGCATGCACCTAAAACCGACATAATTCCTAGCCCGTTTGAATTATGCACCAAAGTAGTCTTGTCACAGTTCACTTAGCTAGATGCCCTTCAGGGAAAGGTGCCCAAGGTTATCAAGCACGATAGGGCCTTGTTTTCTTAGGATTGATGGGTGACTAGCTCCATTATAAAGATGGAGGCTATCCATGAATTATAACATCCCCCGGTGGTCGTAGAAACAAAAATGTGCGCGGCATAATTACCACAGTGATGTCTAGTCTGATCTACCATATTTCAAACAGCATTGTTCAGTTGTATGGTTTGCAAAGCCTCTATCATGAGCGTCTATTTGGGTCATCAGCCGACATTGTCTGCAGTGGGAAACTGCTGCAGGACGGTTACCGACATGAGTATGACGACCTCGGAGCCTCAGCTTGGAGCTCCTTGCGCTAAGGTAGCTTCGAAGCCGTTAGCTTGATCAACACCTGAATCCGATAACCAGTGTATAATCACCATACGCCGTCAGCTCGGGCGATTGATTGTGAATTACCTTGCCCTTGCATCCTAAAGCTGTATCTTCATAGCAACCTCCAGTAATGTCGCTCTTCGGGACATCGCCGCCGGACGAGTCCTCCGTCGCAGCGACAAAGTCGCGGCTCTCTCTTTTCGACGACGATGTTCCAACTCCAGGATCAAAGTCATCGTTATTCGCAGACGATGACAATGGTCCAGGCGGGTCGCCATGGGGGATTCCGACTCCAAAGAAGGCTGGTCGAGGCGAATTGATCAAGACTCTACTTCCTGCTTCCGACGTGCCAGATACCTATATCGATACCTTTGATAACATACTAAAGGATGGAGATAGTGCTGGAGGCAAGATCAGTCCGGCTGGGATCACGAAAGTGCTGAGCGCTGCAAAGTTGGGAGCAGACGAACAGAGTCGCATTATGAATATCGTTTCGCCGTCCGGAGAAGCAACCTTGGACCGCAACGAGTTTAACGTGTTGCTTGCATTGGTTGGATTAGCCCAAGAGCACGAAGACATCACTCTTGATGGTGTCGACGAGAGACGCAAGAGTATGAATTGCTGATTTCATTATCTATGGTTAATTAAGCTGATTGCTCTAGATCTGCCAGTACCTAAATTACCCAGTCTTGTCTCCACCACTCCGCTTGCTGGCGTATCTGAGCTGGCAGCCAAACCTCCTCAGCGACCAGCGACACCTCCCACAGCACCACAAGAAATCCAGTCCAAACCACAAACGTCACGCAAGCCCTCGATGGACTTTCCTGAGTCAGATGATCCGTGGGGCAGCCCAGCCATGCACAGGGGCCATGCGCACGAGACAGATATTCCGAAGACGAATGGAACACCTAAACCCGCCAGTAACGGTGCTCATGAGCCGATAAGGACTACAAGTAATTTCACGACTGCATCAAGAGAATCAACCAATGGAAATGGGGCTTCAAATCGAGACTCCGATGCGCCAACTACAGTACCGAGTGGTGTATGGGGATCCTATGACGAAAATTCAAATGCTTCTTTCGCCAATACAGCTGCTACAACTATTGGAGATGAGGGTTTTGGGGGCGCAGGAGATGATGGCGATCGCACAGAACCTCCTAGACGTTCATTTGGCGGCGGTCGAATAGCTGGCGCACCTGAAGAAACCGTGATTATCACATTACTTCCAGAAAAGGAAGGAATGTTCATGTTCCAGCACCACAACTATCAAGTGTCAAATCCAAGGAAGAACAGTAGAGTTGTGAGGAGATATAGCGATTTTGTGTGGCTTCTTGATTGCTTGCAAAAGCGCTATCCTTTCAGACAACTACCGCTTCTGCCACCGAAGAGAGTTGGAGGTTAGTGAAAACGAAAATAGTCTGCCAATCAATACTAATTTCGAGCAGTTAACGGAAACCATCTAGCTGCTGATAGCACTTTCATTGAGAAGCGAAGAAGAGGTCTCTCGCGGTTCTCAAACGCACTCATCCGGCACCCAGTCTTGAGCCAAGAGCAACTTGTGATAATGTTCCTAACTGTTCCGACTGTGAGTGGCTCTTTCTTTTCGTAGATCCTCTGGCTAAAGCATACTGACTAGCACCAGGAACTTGCTGTATGGCGCAAGCAAGCAACAATATCCGTTCAGGAAGAGTTCGTGGGCAAAAGCCTGCCCCCAGGACTGGAGGATTCTTTGTCGCCAACTCTGGAAGATCTTTTCGACCGTACTCGCTCAGGAGTTCGCAGATCTGCTGAGATCTATATCAACCTTTGCAACCTCATGGATCGCCTGGCTAAGCGAAACGAAGGCCTTGCTGCTGATCATTTACGACTCTCCTTGTCTTTACAATCATTAACAGACGCATCCATAGACACTTATGCCACGGACACCAATGATGTTCCACTTCTTAACGAAGGCCTTCAAGCCACCGCTAAGCACGTTTCGAACAGCCAGAGTTTGCTCGAAGACGAGGCAAGAGCGTGGGATCAAGGCGTTTTGGAAGATCTAAAGCGACAGCGTGATTCTCTAGTTAGCATGAGAGACATGTTCGACCGCCGTGAAAGATACGACAAGGACAACATACCTTACCTTGAGCGAAGAATACAAAGCAACGAAAGCAGGCTTGTCACTATCCGAGGGAAACCAGAAGGATTGATCAAACCAGGAGAAATTGAGAAAGTTACAGATGCTATAATCAAGGTATTTCTGAATCCTCTCCTTCAATTCGTATACTAACAGGCTGCTCAAGGACAAGCAGTCGATTGTTGCTCAGCATGCCCGAGGAGTTTTCGTGAAAGAGTGTCTCAGGGATGAACTCATTAACTTTCAGCAGACGCAATATCATGTCAGCCGCTGGAACCAGGACTGGGCACAAGAGCGTGTCAAGTACTCAGAGTTGCAGGCAGACAATTGGAAGCAATTGCATGAAGAGCTGGACGGTATGCCAATTGGAGATTAGAGATGGAGGAACCATTCCATCTACATTTACTTTTGTAGCGGGCTTGTAATATTTTGAGCGGTCACTTCATGAGAGTAATTAGTTTGAACACACCAGCGCCTGTACACATAATGATTTCCCGAGGAAGCACTGGAGTAGATAGAATATACTCTTCACTATATCAATCAATAGATTTCTGCAAGTAACCAAGATAGGATGGGGCCTGAGGCAAGTCGCCCCTCGCTTGCGATTGCGATAACTGCTCTGCTATCGTACGCGCCCTATACAACCTCACAGCAAAACAACCTCCGACCCCTCCACCTCCAATATCACTTCCAAGTCAACATCTGTGCTGGCAGACTAAGTTTGCGATGCCACCCACACCAAAACAACGTCAAGATCTGAATCAGTTCATGATCTTGACTGGCACAACAGAAAGAATTGCAACGAGGGTGAGTCAAGCGCTGGGCAATCAAGATAAGCAAGCATAATAGGGCTTTCAGCTAATCGGTCTTGCACCAGTACCTTAAGGGCGCAGGATGGAAACTAGACGCTGCGTCTGACAGGTAATTCTTCTCTCAACTTTGGCACGAAATATTTGGATGGTATACTTCAGAGGAATGGGATGTTTGGATGGGCATGGCAAATAGGCTCAAGGCAACGACATCGTGTCTTGAGCGAACCTTTCCTTGCGCCTCAAGTGTCGCCGTTTCGAGAACTTTCAAGTTCACTCTCACCGATACCGTAGACCTCGGCGATGGATTGGGGGCACGTCAAGCTGGCAGGCTTCCTGTTCGAATTATAGGAAGGATTGTTCACAGAACCAAGAAGCCAGCAGTAGCTCGATCAGTTGAGCAATTCTTCCATGGCTGCGGTGATAAACTTAAGAGATAAGCCTTCATCTTGGCATGTCAAAAAGGAAATGGCACGGATCATGACTTTACCTCTGATCCCCTCTGGATATTCTTACTCTGGAATCACCCAACTCGATCAAGGTCCTCTAGCAAATGGCCATGTTGGGAGAATCTGCCTTGAATAAGTGGTTGAAGAGACCCCAAGCTCGTCAGAAGTGACGAAAGTTCGCCATCTGATACTTGCCACCATGCTGGATGTAGCTGTTGCAAGTCTGAGTCAAGCGAGTAATTCCAAAGTTGGGAATTAGAATCTACCAACGCTGATAATCCAATATCAAATGCGGGAACAGCACAGCATCCTTTTAATTATATGCGATATTTTTGGTCAACCTTGGTCATGGTAATTGCTAATACCTTTCAAATAGTTATTTCGCGCAAGCAAATACGGCCGGAACGCCAGCTAAAGACACTTCCGCAACATTGACAAAGCTCTTTGACAAGTACCGAGGTTAGTTTCTGCCCTTTTAATCAGGGTGATTATTGTTTATACAAATTACTACTCCAGATGAAGACCAAGATGAGGCAAACACTGCAGGTGTTGAAGGTACCATGACCTACCTAGGTGACCTCGAAGTCAACATGGAGAATATCGAGGTTCTGGTACCTCTTGAGATTATCCAGGCTCCTGTAGTTGGCGAAATGACCAGACAAGGCTTTGTTGAAGGTTGGAAAGCTCTCGGGTCAGTTAATGCACTTGAATCCTTGATAACTTACTAATCCTGACCTTAGCCTCGATAACGTGGATAAGCAAAAGGCTTACGTCGCAGAACAAGTGAAACTACTTCCTAGTGATCCTGCTCTCTTCAAGCGTGTCTATAGACATACTTTTGTCTGTGCAAGAGAGGCTGGGGCCAAAGCCCTCAAGGTGGAAGAGGCTCTTATCTATTGGGGCATGCTCTTCTCTCCTGCTGGGCGACCATGGGCCACTGCGACAATAAATTGGTTCGAGCTGTGGAGTGAGTTCTTGCAGAGCAAATGGACGAAAAGCGTCAACAAGGACATGTGGAATCAAACTCTAGAGTTCGCCAATAAGAGTATGCAAGATGAAAGTCTCAGTTTCTGGAGTGAAGATGGCGCTTGGCCAGGAGTTATAGACGAGTTTGTGGCATACGTTAAAGAGAAGCGCGGGTTGCCAGAACCTATGGAGACAGATTAGATCGTTGATTGCCGTTTCTTTCTGCGTATGAATTTGGTCACGGCAAGTAATGAGGGAATGAGCTTAGAAAGCATTTGCATGGTTGCTCGGCGCATGGGGAGCGATGGAGTTTGGAAGTCAGACATCCAGACTAATAACAAAACTGAAGAACGATTTCCGTATGATCCTTCAGTGGCTTGAACAGATGAGTATAGATCATTTGGTTACTCCCAGTACGCCTTCCAATGCCATATAATACATGATCCTACAACCCACTGGATCCTACCTGAATGAGTCCTCTTCTATCATGAAGTCTCCCTCGATTGCCAGGGTATTTGCCCCCCAATTTTGCTCAAGCTTTCCAAAGTCCCGCTTCCTAGCTTCACTGAGCTGAACTTGATCATTCGCGGATCCAACCCTAACGTTTTCCTTACGTCGTCTTGAGTCTTGCTTGATGCATCGTATCTCATGACAAAGTAATGGCCCTCGTGGTACAGAGCTTGATGTTTGCGAGTGCGCTTTGGGAGACTGGAGACTCCCCAATTGGTAATCCCACGTATCGTTCCGCCAGATTGAAGTACAAGTGAGCCGGCGGTACGCACAATTCTGATTTGTGTCAGTCAGTATATTCGTGGCTCATTGCTGGATGAGGATCCTCGTACTCCTTGACCTCAGCGAGGTTGCCTGGCCGGACCTGTATCATCATTAGTATCTTGAGCAGGCGCCTCTATGAATCTCTTGTGCCTTACAATTGCAATGAGTTCGTAAAGCATGTTGTCGCCCTGTTCTCTGGTCGAGATTGTATCAATACCTCGTTGGCGGTCGCGACTCTTTCAAAGATTTAGAACCGACTTCCAAATTAGCGACCCCTGCAAGTGCCCCATAAAAAAGTGCAATCGCAAACCCGATAAGAAGAACTTTCCCCTCCACACAAACGCAAAATCTTGTATTCAACCTCAGCAAGCACGCCGTCGCAACCATGTCTAAACGACCGGCGGAGGATTTTGAAAACGATGATATCGCGCTGAAAGGCGGCGATCGCCCTGAAAAGCCTGAGTTGGATGATGGAGTTGGAGAATTTGAGGACGAGTTCGAGGATGAGTTCGAGAGCGAGGACGAGATCTTTGAGGCAGGTGTAGATGGCCGGCCGGATGCAGAGAGGGAAGAAGAGGAGAAAGCCGGTATGTCAGATGGTCTCAAAATGCGGTATCAAATACTGACATTTCTCTAGAAGAGATGGACGTGGACCAACAGACATTTATCGTGGGCAGAAACAAGCTCGAACCTGGACAAACATTATCTCCGGATCTTACCACTTATGAGATGCTTCATGCTCTAAGTACTCCATGGCCTTGTCTTTCTTTCGATATCGTTAAGGACGGATTGGGGGATAACCGGAAAACGTACCCTGCCACGATGTATGCTGTAGCAGGAACACAAGCAGACAGCAAGAGAGAAAAGGAGAACCAACTGATGGTTATGAAGTTCAGTGGGCTCAGCAGGATGGAAAGGGATCAGGAAGGAGACGAATCATCAGATGACGATGATGAGGATGCAGACCCGATCTTGGAATCGACGTCAATACCTATGACCTCCACCACGAACCGGATAAGAGCTCATCAAACCCCAGCTTCAGACTCATCCCGCCCTCCTACGACTCTGACAGCTTCCATGACTGAGGCAGGTCAAGTTCTCATTCACGATGTTACACCTCATTTAGCGTCTTTTGATACCCCTGGCACAATTATCACGCCGCAACAAAACAAGCCTTTGTCTACCCTCCGCATGCACAAATCGGAAGGTTATGCCGTTGACTGGTCTCCTCTCGTTTCGACTGGCAAACTCCTCACTGGCGACAATGATGGCAAGATTTATGTCACCACAAGGACGGCAGGTGAAGGTTGGGCTACCGACTCACGGCCTATGATTGGTCACGAAGGTAGCATTGAGGAATTGCAATGGAGTCCGTCAGAACGCAATGTCTTTGCTTCGGCATCTAGCGATGGCACTATCAGAGTCTGGGATGTACGAAGTAAAAGCAGGACCGCCGCCGTCACTGTACAGGTCAGCGACACTGATGTCAATGTTATGTCATGGTCTCACCAAACATCTCATCTGCTTGCATCCGGAGCCGATGATGGTACGTGGGCAGTATGGGACTTGCGACAATGGAAACCAAGTAGCACGTCCAAGCCTTCGAAGCCTACGCCGGTGGCAAGCTTCAACTTCCACAAGGAGCAGATCACAAGTGTGGAGTGGCATCCAACCGATGACAGTATCGTGGCAGTTGCAGCTGGAGATGATACCCTTACACTGTGGGACTTGGCTGTCGAGCTTGACGACGAGGAGAGCAAGGATACTGGTGGTAACCCAGAGGTACCACCGCAGCTTTTGTTCGTTCATTATATGCAAAAGGCCAAGGAGGTCCACTGGCACCCACAGATTCCCGGTGCTTTGGTTGGAACAGGAGAAAACTTCAATGTTTTTAAGACTATTAGCGTATAGAAACTGCATCATCAAAGAGTTCTCATGTCCACACCACTCCTCCTTTTCAGTTCGATTTTGCTCAAGATATTCTCTAGTACGTGAAGATGTCGTGGGCCTGAACTAGTTAGATCGGACTGGAGTAACCTTCCTGCTAGGAAGAAAACTTTGTACAGGCTGGTGAGGTCTAGGCCGCTGGTTCATTGTTCGGCAAGCTCCCTGTGCAATCATTTTCATGGAGTATGGCTCTTTCTGAATACTAATCGGATCCTTCAGGCTGCATATCAGATTTTATGCGTGCACAAAGCCGATCCCACTGGCTACACAGGTCCTCTCGATTTGACGGAATGTAAGTGATGTCCCGCTTCAACCAGAGACGCGTAGAATCCACAGCCTCATCGGAAACCGCCGATGGCACGAAGCTGTAGAGCAGGGGTGGTGCTGCTCCGATCTTGGGCGCGCGGAGATTTTCTGAGGCTTTCCCTCATTCCTCGTCCATCATTCTCGCGATTGTTGCTGACTGTATTGCTTTTCCCCAAACCTTCGGGATAACATCCCATCGAGCTAAACCTTGGCGAAGCAGGTCATCGACTCTGGAGACTTCTCACCTCTTGCAGGAAGAAGCAAGGAGCTTTTATTGGACCTGCATTATTTTACGAGGTGGAACTACCTTTGGCCATTACTCATATCTGCAGCGCCATAAGAGGCAGTCATGGAACGCGAAGAAGAAATGTGATCTTTACAAGCTTCTTCTATTGGCATGGAGCTCAGGCCGGGCGACGAGGAAGCATGGCGATGGCGAATCAGACCTGCGCAATGCCATTGCTCGTGACGGGGCATCACTCGTCGACCAGGTTTGCATTGGGCTGCGGGCCATTGCCTGTGTGCTGCAAGCTGACTTCCCCGCAGTACCGTCGCCTTGGAAATGCGGGAGAGCCAGCTGACGAGTTGGGACGCTGACGCTGCATGCCCCATGGTATTCTGCAGTCCCTCAGTCTTCTCCTTGCCTTTTTGCTTGCTTCACCAATTTAGTCGGACCTGTGCAGCAATTCCTCATCCACCACGCGTCCCAAATGAGTGAGTGTCTCCAAGTCCTCGTCTACGTGGAGCACATGAAGTCTCCCATCTAGTAGACTTGTCTCCACCTATCTCACTTGTAGCACGATACTCGAAAGGAACCACACGTGAGTATGGTACACATCGATCCGGCCAGAGAACACTTAGCGGAACTCTTTACATTCACCTTCGCTCTACCAACTCTCGAGTTCTCATTCGATCAGCAATTTGGTATACCTGCCACGACGGCTCGTTCGTTCAAGCGCCGACGGGCTCTTTCTGATGTTGATGGAGCCGCCAATGAAGGACGGAAGAAGAGGCGGCTCAGACTTCAGCTTATTACGTCTCGACTCAGTCGACCCTTCTCGCAGCCCGCAACCAACATTATCAGCCGTGGCAACTCCAAAATATCGGCATGGTCCAGACATAGATTGCGAGGAAGGGCCGAGCTCAGGAAGGCTGCCATCTTAAACCACATTCGTCTAAGCGTTGATGCAGCAAGGAGTTTGGGACGTTATGGACACGTTCATGGGAGGGGGGCGATGCCATTGAAGGATCTCATGGAGCAGAAGCCTCGGCATCACGAGATGCGATTGCCACCATCACCGCTTGGTCTGTCCAATTATGATGCATTAGATTTGGAAGATGATATGATGGAAGCCATGGGCAGAGACGAGGATGGAGATGGTATGGAGGGTACGGTTCAAATATACAGCGATTTTAATTTCCTTGACCCTGTTACTGGGGATGGAGACGACTATAGGTATCTTGACGCTTTGGATGGTATTCCTCCAGAAGACTTGCCTAGTGCAGCACCGACACCTCCAGAAGAAAGCATCTTGGGCCTACTACGAGAGAAGGAAAGACTCGATGGGCAATTCATATGTCTGGAGGGACGAAACTGAGCCAACGACGGCATCGCATACCTTACCTGGTTGCGCAAACAATCTGTAATTCTATGGCAATAAGCCATCCTTGTATTGAAACTCGAAGTTCCCATGAACCAGATCAACTTCTAAGCTGCCGTCTTCAGAATCCACAATTACTAAGATCTTGTCGTCTTCAATTATTGAGACTGCTGGAGTAATTATAGAATTGGCTCTGGAATAACTGCATACATTTGAGGAGTTGTGGTAATTCTCAGAAATGGTATACATCGAATGATATGTTCATTTTGACATGCACTGGTGCATCAATGCAGAACCTCCTGAGTGATCAAGGAACATAGTAGACGCTTTCCATTATCATACTTCTCTCTAAGCGACCTGCTAAAGGGAGGTCAATTGGTAGCCAGAATTGAGACCAAGTCTCAGAGCCCCACTTTCATGTTTTCGGGGTGATAATGTGCTCTGATCCAAAGTATAGCGGTAATTACATTGCTTGGAGTTTCCCGGCACGATCGATAGCAATATCACACATGGCCTTCAAAGTAACAATCAGCACCCGTGCAATATATTTGCAAATAAGTAGCGTACCTTGATTGCCTCCGCTCTTTCCAGCTTGATCTCACCTCTATCAATTCTGAATCGCATGTTCTCCATGATGACAGGGCGAGGCCTACCATTTACGAACACTCTATTGTTCTTGTCAGCCCAACCTGATACTTGTCAGGAAATAGTCATGACTTACACGTATCTAAGCCCCGGAAAAGTCTCCTCGTACTCAGCATTCAGATCTCTCAGCTTCTTTGCCTCTTCTTCTCCACCAGTGTTCAGCTGAGCTTGCTCTGCTTTCGACTGAGCACTTTCTACCTTCTTCTCTCCCAATCGTGGGTGGGCGCCTAGGATCTTGTCGAGCCACTCAGTGTCACTGGTGGAGGCACTCTTGGACAAATCTGTTAATTGAACTCCCACGCTCGCAATGAGCTCTTTGTAGGATTCAAATCTCTCGCTATGGAGTAGATCAATGGATAAGGTGTGTAGAGCCGTGCATGGCTCGAATAGTGCGTCTAGTACAGCTGCTCGCTCGATGGTTGATAGTGCAGGAATGCCTGCGATTGGGGGTAATTGATACGATGCCATTTCACAAGATTTCTATCAGAAACCAATAGAGCTTCTCCCAGTCAAAATCCGATATAAGGACTCGGTATACTTTAGATTCTAGAATACTAAGTTTGGCTTGAGTGAAGAGAAAGCTCAAATTCGGAACTCAGTGAATGGTAGTAAATTTCAAAGTTGCTTTTGGTTGGCTTGATGGTCTGTTAGCTTATTGTTCCTTGAATCAAAAGAAGACCTTACCAAGAAATATAGGAATGGTCGTCATGTTGCAAGTTACATTAGGAGATCCCCGACTTCTTGATATACACCCCTGGGGATACCACGCTAAGCCGAAAACAGGGTAGTGTATATATTTCCTTCGCGACGTTCAAAAACCGCGTTGATGGTGGTATCTGAATGCGCCGAACTCCTATAACACTCCACACCATACGTCAAGATGTTGTGCTCAAGTAAGTGTGCTCCTGCTTCTGTCTTCCTGCCATGAAGCCCAGCTAATTCAACACAGTTTCTGGTGAGGCCCCACAGCACCCTGTTGCTTCATCAAAGTCAGGTAAGAGACAGCTCCAAGCTCGAACGAGGAATAAGAGGTTGACCGTGCCCAGGCAATGTTTACGAAAAAAGACTCATCGAGGCCTACATCGCGGAGAACCACAAAGATCCAGTTAATGGAGAAGAGCTGGAAGTTGCCGATCTGATCGATCTGAAATCTGCTAGAGTTGTTGCTCCCAGACCTCCTACCCTCACCTCCATTCCATCTCTCCTATCCACCTTCCAAAACGAGTGGGATGCTCTCGCCCTCGAATCATACACGATACGACAGCAACTAAACCAGACGAGGCAAGAGTTGGCGACTGCGCTTTATAACCACGACGCAGCGATCAGAGTTATTGCTCGCTTGACCAGGGAGAGAGACGAGGCCAGAGATGCTCTGTCAAAGGTTACGGTCAGTGCTGGAGGAGCAAGCAATGGAGATGCTATGCAGGTAGACAGCGAAGGGTTACCAGAGGAATTGGTCGCAAAGGTCGATTCCACTCGCGAACAGTATGTTTGGTCTTGTCACAATTGCTTTCACAAAAGGATGCTAACTTGCAATAGGCTTTCCAAAACCCGCAAAAAGCGCCAGGTACCACAAGAATGGGCGACTTCAGAAACGATCGAAAAATACGCGGTTACTACTACCTCAGATCCCTTGTTCCCTGGCGCCTCAGCTGTTGCCCTCGATAGTGCAGGTGAATTGGCTCTTTTTGGAGGAAAGGATGGTGTTGCTGGAGTCTACTCTATTGCGGAGAACAAGGTCCAACAAAGTTTCCAAGTAGGCAGCGCAGTCACAGATGCAGTCTGGTTCGGCAGTCAACCGATCGTCTCTTCGGCTTCTGGAGCAGTCAAGATATTTGGAGAGAATGAGGTCACCTTCACATCACATGCTGGCGCTGCAAATGCCTTGTCTATGCATCCTAGTGGAGAAATTCTTGCTTCCGTGGGCGTGGATAAGAGCTTGGTTTTCTACGACCTCGTTGCAGCAAAGGCCGTCAATCAAATCTACACATCCTCAGGTTAGTTGTTTACGCTGTGCCAGCTCATTTACTTTGCTAACTATCCTCCCTAGAATTGACTACTGCTGCCTTTTCCCCGGATGGTCACTTGTTTGCGGCAGGAGGTGCCGATGGTGAGATCAAGTTCTTCAATGTCACTACAGGCGAGAATGCTGCGAACTTCGAGCTCGGTGGTCCCGTTCAAGGTCTTGTATTCTCTGAGAATGGCTACTGGTTTGCAGCTGTGGCAAAGGGGTCTCAGACCGTCACTGTATTCGACTTGCGAAAGCAAGGCAAGGCCGCAGAGGCAAAGGTCCTGGAGGTTGGCGGGACTGTTGATACGATTGCTTGGGATTACTCAGGCCAGTTTCTGGCAGCCGCTGGGCCAGGTGGACTTACTGTTTCCCAGTATACTAAGTCGTCCAAGGCGTGGTCAGAGCCTCTCAGAACAGCTGTGCCGGCCACTGCCCTGGCCTGGGGCCCAGAGGCTTTGAGCCTGGTGACTGTAAACTCCGACGGTGTTGTCACTATTCTTGGATCCGCGTAAAAGGATAAATATGGCGTTTGGGAATTCGAGCTCTGGCTTGCGGCATAGGCAAATTTGGACTGGGTGTCTTGCATGTTTGTATGTCTAGAGAATGGGTGCAAAGGCACCCGAAAGAAATCATTTTGTTGCGTGATACTAGATTCAGGATGACTTATCTTCCAAAGCATGATAATTTGCAGCCTCAGATTAACTAACGGGCGATGCATGGGGAACGTCGGGTGGCACGGAATTTGATGTGACTCCTCCGTTCCTCCTTTTGAACAGGCGGTCATCTCATGTAAGCACATTACAGAAAACCAGTCTGATGGATGTATTCTAGGCACCCTAGTTAGATAGTGAGTGGTGGTACTGGATTGTTTCCTAGTTCGGATTTACCGAAGCGCGCAGGAACGGCAGCAGTAACGTCGAGGCTCCAGAGCCAGAGACAAACCCAACAGAGCGACTACAACAAACCACGAGATCCCCCGCCACAGCAGTGCGTGGCGGCAGCAAAGATCCATATAAAGGCCATAGATCGTCTGCGAGAAGAAGCCTTTTCCATACATACCCGGACGGCATCTGGTAGGAGAATCTGATGGACAACGGATGGCCGTCGGACCGGCGCCACAAGGTAGGAACATCGCTGGAACACGCCGTGAGAAACTTATTCTAACAGAGATTGTTGTCACAGAGGAATTTCACAGCAATGTCTCAGCCTGGCACCCTTTCTCCTTCGCCCGCGCTCTTTCGTGAACGGGGCGCCTCAAACTTTGGAGGCAACTCACGCTTCCCCTCCGTAGCTTCAGGCGATTTCTCAAATTCACCTTTCGACCGACGAAGTGCGTCTCACCCTCACAACACCTCGATCCAGCGAGCCTCAAGAGCACCGGAAGATATGGCAAGCCGATCACAGCCCCAGACCCGACCACAACTCGAGCATCGGGCTTCCCAAACCATCATCGATTTAACAGACGAATCTGACGACGTGATAGTTGCCCCTCGGCCCGGTGGGGGAAGTTCACGACCACAAAGACCGCCACAGTTTGAAAGAAGTGATACAATAGACCTGGCCGACATTATTGATCTCACAGATGACTTGCCGTCACCTGAAATCCAATTCACACACGCCCGACAACTACCTCGAATACCTCCTCTACCACCGCGCGCAAGAGCTTTCCCTGACGCTTTTCGGTTCTCCCAAAACTGGCGTTTACATCCAGCGCTGGCTCAGGATAACCTAGCGAATGATGACAACTTCTTTGCTCAGACCTTTCGACAAATTGGTCGGATAATAGCTCCAGGACTGCACGGAGACGCACATCGTCATTTCGCCATGGAGGCAGACATGGCGCAGGCTATGCCTGGTGAGATCGACTATCGGGATCCAGCTGTTGCACAGCGAAACCGAAAACCAGAACACAAACCCCCCGTTGCTGCGCGGGAGGGATTCACAAGATCACCCAAGGAAGATGACGTGATTATTTGCCCAAGCTGCGAGGAGGAGTTGGTACACAAGAAAGACCAGGAGCCTGATGAACCAGCTGCCAAGAGATCAGGACGAGCTCCGACTCGGAAGGAGAGAGAAGAGCACCCGTTCTGGGTTGTAAAGGAATGCGGACATGTAGGTTCAGATGTTGTTACTGGAATCTATTCGTCATACTAATCTTGTGCAGGTCTATTGCAATGAGTGCTTCCAACACCGAAATGCCAACGCAAAGTCCTCGGTCAATACATCATTTCCCACAACAACTAAGAAAGGAGTAAACAAGAAAGTCCTCCTCTGCGCAGTTGATGACTGCGAGGCTGAGGTCAAGGGGAAGGAGAGATGGGTCGGAGTGTTCCTATAGTCAGACGATCATGGGCAGGGCCTGCTGGATGGATCAATGCTAGTATGCTGGGCGGTAGCAGGATACACGGAGTTTCACAGAAGCATTGCATGGCGCACATACAAGCGGAGGGAGTTTGGGAATTGTCATCTGGCTTTGGAGAACACGGCGTTTGGGGCTCAGGATGGACTGCTCCTATGCATGATACCACACTTTACTACCTTGCACGCCTTTTGTTAATGCATCTTGAGTAGTAGTATTGCGACAAGATTGTCCATGGACTACATCAATGAAACGCGTTGACTTCAGCCAAGTTTGTTTCGATTTTTGCAGAGTGGTCGGTGTTTGAGATGAGGTTCTGGTGATACAAATTGAGGGTGCATGATGGCCTTGTCATGAGTCCTAAATGCTGAGCAATCCTTCCAGCACCTGAACAAAGCATGTCCCCGACTAAGTTGGCCCTGACTATACAGTCTTAACCGTTAGTTCTTCGCAAGTCGTTCTTTTCACAAAACACAGCCATGTCACCGCGGCAGCGTTGAGTCTCCCGCCTGAGGCGAGGCTAGATATCTATTCTATCCCAGAGCGAGCAAAAGAAAGAAATAATTTCAGCTACGGGGGCCAGCCAAGCCAGTCCGTCGAACATGTCTTCCCAAAACCAAAAAAGGGGGGAGAGAAGAAGAGAAGAAGAAAAGAAGAAAAGTCCAGTACTCCTTCACGCTCGCTCGCTCTCTCACTCTCGCTTCTTCACTTTTTTGTCACTGCACCTTTTCCGTAGCCTTCTGAGGGAACATGGAATGAAAGTTTTGAAGGGGTCAAGAAGAAAACCTACCGCGTCTGGCCTTGTGAGTGAGTGAGTGAGCCTCACATACGCCACTCACTCACACTCACACCTAACCATTTCCAAAAGAAATCCATCCTTGAACTTGGTTTCCCTGCCTTACCTACCTCAACCCATATAGCCATGCATACGGCACGTGACTTACGGTATGAACGCTAATTTTCACCTCCCAAGAAGGGGGGATTTCCCACTTCTTTCTTTCTCTTTGTGCGTGTGTGTGCGCGTGCATGTTTTCTTGTTCGAGCTGGAACATTCAGGAAAAGGAACTCCCCATTCTTCATGTGGTTGTCTCTACCCAGGGGTACGGGAGAAAGCAGAGATCCGTGCCGTGCGGATGACAGGAGGCGAGGAGTGGAAGGCGTGGAAGGGTGGTAACTAACGATTGAGGATGAGGCTTAAACCCCCGCAAATACGGAGTACGTTTCCTACAATACCAGCTCGCGTGATGGGAGTGGTTGCTTACTAATCCATATCACTTATATTTGCTAACACATCAGGTCGCAGTGCAGGGGGTCGACCACATGGGTTTACATGTGACCTCCAGTTTGGGGCTTGGGAGGCTGCAGCGGGAGGTGGTGCCACTTCTCATGCTTTCCCCTTCTTTTGACAGTTCTCGTCCAAGTGAGTGAACATTCTTATAGATTCGTTGGCACTTCTATCCTCTCTCGCTGCCGTTCTCTATCTCTCTACAGTATGTACAAGGAAACTCTAGACCTCGTGTGCTTGATCTGCCCATCCGAGGGGTATTCAGTGCTAATAATATAACAGTAATGGAGGAAATGAAGAAGAAAAGTAAAAGGATATCCTGAGAAGCGCCGGGGGGCTTTTTTCGCTACAGAGCCAAACATGCATCATCGCGTTTATCAAAACAGAAACCGACCCAAATATATATAAGTTCCCGGCGGACTTAACCCATCCCTATTTCAAGACCTTTTCATCAACGGACCTGCTTTTCAGCTGCGAGCATTGACCACTTTACAGTCTGGGTTGGATCTGTCCTCTCCAGCCAGCCTCAGCAGCGATGATCTCGGCGGCGCGCTCCCCGATGGCCAGGACGGTCAACATGGGGTTGATGGAAGTCATGGTTGGGAAGACACCAGCATCGGCAATGCGGATACCCTTCAAGCCGCGAACGCGCAGCTCGGGATCCACGACGGCCATCGCATCGTTGGCCGCACCCATCTTGGTGGTTCCGGCGGGGTGATAGACGGTGTGAGCCACACGTCGACCGTACTCGCTGAGTTCCTCGTCCGTCTGCACCTTGGGTCCCGGTGCAACCTCCTTCTTGATCCAGTCCCGGAAGGGTGCTTGCTTCGCGACCTCTCGGGCAGCCTTCAGTCCGGCAACAATGGTGGCCGCGTCGTAGCCTTCAGGGTCAGTGAAGTAGCGGAAGTCCAGGGCGGGCTTGACGGAGGGGTCGGAGCTGGTGAGGTAGATGCGTCCGCGGGAACGGGGACGGGGGATGTTGGGGGTCATGCAGAAGGCATTGAGGGGTGCTTCGTATCCGAGGCGGACGGTGTTGAGACAGAAGGGGATTTGGTAGCAGTGCATCATGATATCGGCTACGGTGCCGTCAGGGATGCGTTTGGGGTTCAGCGCAGGGTCGGAGTGGGAGGTAGCGGCGTTCTTGATCTCACGTCGGAGGAAGATGCCGGCATCACTGTCCATGGTCGTCTCGGTGGGGACGGGAGCGTTGAGCTCCCACATGATGATGGATTCGGGGTGGTCAACCAGGTTCTCACCCACTCCGGGGAGATCATGCACGACGGGGATGGAGAGATCGCTCAATTGTTGCTTGGGTCCAATTCCGGACAGGAGCATCAGTCGGCAGGTGTCTACCGCTCCGGCACAGAGGATGGTCTCCGTCTTGGGAGTGATGGTGAGCTTGGCTCCGGATTTCAGAGTAATGTCCACGCTCTTGACGGTCTTGGACACAAGGTTCAGCTTGCTGACCCAGGCATGAGTGAGGATGGTGAGGTTGGGGGCCTTCTGCTCGCCTCGCAGAATGGGGTGGATATAGGCGACGGAAGCCGAGCTTCGACGACCATCGTCGGGGTTGTAGGAGATGGAGAAGAATCCCACGCCTTGTTGGAGGGAACCCGTCTCCTTGATCTCTTTATTGAAGTCGGGGATGATGGGGATGTCAAGAGCAGTGGAGCATGACTGGACCCAGTCCTTACAGAGCTTGTTGCGGTGGCGCGCATGGACGGGTTGCACGGTGTTGCGGAGGTTGTCAATCAGGCGCATCATGGTCTTGAAGTTCCAGCCGCGGCAGCCCAGCGACTCCCATATCTGCATGTCGTACTCAAAGGGGCGGAAAGAGATCAGCGTGTTGTGGGATGAGCAGCCACCGAGGACGCGGGCTCGGGAGTGTCGAATGTGCGAGTTACCTAGTGGTGGGTAAGTATATGCCTTCAGGGACGCTTGTGGGAAGATCTGGGCCATGGTATACCATTGGGTTGCTCGGTAGTGCCGTAGTCATAGTCAAGGTCACCACCCAGGAGCGACAGCCACTCTTTCAACTTGAGCACGCGGTCGTCGTTGAAGTCGCTCGGGCCGGCCTCAATCATGAGGATCTTCTTGTCGGGCAAGTACTCGGACAGTCTGGACGCAATCACGCAGCCAGCCGTTCCACCGCCGACAATGACATAGTCAAAGTCATTGACTTGCGAGGACGACAGGACGGGAGTGGTCATAGTGGTGGAACTGTGTTGCTTGTGGGGGAGCGGGATCTCGTGAAGCTGCGCAAGGGGCTTTTCTTGATTCTATCCAGAAGGGCAGTGATCTCTCTAAGTGCCTTGACCAGCAATGCGAGGGCGGAAGCGTGGGAAAGGGAAGCTCATATACAAATCCTTCGCAGCTAATGCCGAGTGAGAGTGAGACGAAAGGCTGCGAAATATGGGACCCGTGCTTGGTTATCGATAAGGATACCAGTGGGGAGCGAGAAAAGAGAGGCAGAGCCTTCTGGCGGCAGACGGATGGCCATCGCACAGGCGGACAGGGGGGTGCCAGTGGAACAGCCGCCGTGGATGGGGCCAGCAGGCAGTTTCCATTATGGCATAGCGAAGGAGATGGCCAGAGGAAAATCGTAACATGTTCGACGTCGTGGAGCCAGCAGGAAGCCAGAAAGCGGTGACACGAGACATTACCGGATCGGGGCAATAGATGGAGACGCAGGAAGCTACCAGAGACCAGGCATGCCGGTCGATAAGCTGCGGATGACCGCATTGCTGTGCGAGAGCGTTCCAGCAGGGCTCCGAACGGCACTGTGCGCCTCTGCTTCCGGCCCGGATGGCTCGCCTAGGGAAGTTTTGCTCCTTTTTCCTTCCGACGGCTCCACCTTTGGCAGCCCCTCGTCCAATCCGGCGGCGGGCATTGGCGGGCAGCATGGGGGAGCTGCAGCCTTGCCCCCGAGCCTCGTCACAGCTCTTCCGAAGCCCTCTTGGCCCGTCGTTTCTTCTCCTTTTTCTGCACCTGCACACCGATAAGAGCAGCCTTCCCCCTCTATCGCAGACAGCATTACCTAAACGCGGCCTTTCTCCCCGTTCCTTCCTTGTTGGTGTGTGCCGCCTGTGAATAACGTCGCCTTGCCAGCCCCTAGGCCAAGCACTGCGAAAAGATCCCCGCCGTGCAACTGAGTCGCGGCTTCCTGCTTCATGCCTGCTTGACTTGCAGCCCTCGAGCTGGAGACCTGGTTGCTTGATACCCCGCCACTCCCTTCCCCTTCCTTTCTACCCTTCACCTCCATCATCTCTTGCTTGCATCTGCCCTCGTCTTCTCCCAGTGCATCGACCACCGAATTGCTCTTGGTCTTGGTCTTGGTCTTGCTATCGCCATAGCCCCATCAAGTACACGGCTGTGATCATGTCTTCATATCCCGCTCGACAACTCTACTACGATGGCAAAGTCCAGAGAGCCTCGTCCGGCAAGACTTTCCAGACCCTCGACCCCTCCACGGGCAATCCACTCGCCGACGTGCACGAAGCGTCCGAGTCCGACATCGACGCGGCCGTAGCTTCAGCTCAAGCAGCCTTCCCATCATGGTCACAAACACCCCCCATGGTCCGCGCCCGGATTCTGCTCAAAGCCGTCGAGCTGCTGCGAGCGCGAAACGACGAGATTGCCAAGGTCGAGACGGACGACACCGGCAAGGCCTTCTCGGAGACCAGCACGGTTGATGTGGTGACGGGGGCCGATGTCCTGGAGTATTTTGCCCATCTCGTGGCCAGCGGAGGCTTGAACGGAGAGACCACTTCCTTGCGACCAGACGCTTGGATCTACACGAAGAAGGAAGCCCTTGGAGTGTGCGCGGGCATTGGTGCGTGGAATTATCCTATCCAGATCGCGCTGTGGAAATCCGCGCCGTGCCTTGCGGCCGGTAATTGCATGATCTACAAGCCCTCAGAAGTCACTCCGCTCCACGGCCAAATCCTCGCCGAGATCTACACCGAGGCCGGTGTACCACCTGGAGTCTTCAACATTGTAAATGGTGCTGGAGCGGTGGGAGGCTACCTCACAACACACCCCGGAATCGCCAAGGTGAGCTTCACGGGCCAGGTTTCGACCGGTCAAAAAGTCGCCGCCGCAGCAGCGGGAGGAATGAAATACGTGACCATGGAATTGGGAGGGAAGAGTCCTCTCATCGTGCTCCCCGACACCCAAATCGAACACGCGGTTGACGGAGCCATGATGGCCAATTTCTACTCGACGGGTCAAGTCTGCACCAACGGGACGCGTGTGTTCGTGCACAAGAGCATGAAAGCAGCATTTGAGAAGCGTCTCGTGGAGAAGATGGAGTATATCCGCTCGCTCGCACCTATGGATCCCAATAGCAACTTCGGACCACTAGTCTCGGGGATACACTTTGAGAAAGTGCTAAGCTATATCCGACACGGCGTCGAGAACGACAAGGCAACACTCCTCTACGGCGGAGCTGCCAAGCCTACCAACATCCCATCCGGCTACGAGAACGGTTTCTGGGTCCGCCCAACCGTGTTTACGAATTGCACGGATAGCATGAAGATCACGACGGAGGAGATTTTTGGGCCGGTGCTTTGCATACTCACCTATGATACGGTCGATGAGGTTGTCGCCCGAGCCAACAGCACCAAGCTCGGCCTCGCTGCCGGCGTCTTCGGCAAGGACATCAACCAATGCCACGAGGTGGTTGGGAAGCTCGAGGCCGGCATTACGTGGGTCAACACTTGGGGCGAGTCGCCCGCGGAGATGAGCGTGGGAGGGTGGAAGCTGAGTGGTCTTGGAGTTGAGAATGGACGACGCGGTCTCTCGGCGTGGGTCCGAGAGAGAAGCACGCTCGTCGAAGGAAGCGGCATTGTGGGAACGGTATTCGCGAAGCTGTGAATGCTTCAGCAGGCAACCGGAGAGGGCGTTTTGATGATCTCGGGCAGGATTTGAATCATATAGAATAGGAAGCAAGCGTGCAGACATTTTGAGCGGCGTATCTTCATCGAAAGGAGTTTAAAGGGTTATATGACAAAAGCTACGTAGAATAGTATAGTGGTAGTACATTTCTTCAAAGATATCCATCAAGCGAAGCATCTCTTGAGCTTTTTCTCGGCTGACTTAAAAAAGTGCTTTCGAGATATAGGTAGGCGTCTCAACCCAACGACTAGAATACCACCCTCAGTTTCTCTCTCTCGCGCGAGCCAAAGTCATATTCATGACCAACCACGCTACCCTTCCCTGAGCAAGCAGCAAGGGACTTTCCCCAAAGGATAGAAACCAAACCTCCACCCTGCGTTGCCTTGCGTAGAATGGGAAGATATCTTTGGAGAAAAGGGGAACCAAGATGACACAAACATCGAAATCCAAAACGGAAACCAAGCCTCGGTTGAGGGAAATAAGTATAAAGTCATGTCTTTAGATATATTATGGAGCAGCCAAAAGACCGCGCTCATGCATAGCAGAGAACCCGCAACCCAAATCAAACACCAGCGTAATGCATTTCATCAAGATCCTCCCTCCGTCCATCCTTCCCCGCTGGTCGTTCATCAATCGAACGACCTCCGCGGATGCGTTCTCGCCCTTTTTCTAAACACGTGCCGTCCAGCCAAGCCCCAAGGAGAGTTCCCGCAGAATTACCCCAGCTAATAATTGTAACCTCCATAATGCGAGTTTCTAGGTCGGGCGTCTTGTGGCCCCGGGCTGTGGCTATTGGTGTACATGCCACTGGAATACTCGGTGTCCTGGTAGACGATGGTCCCCCGGTGCTCCTCTTCGGGGAGCAATTCCTTGACCTCCCAATTATTCTGCTTGGTCCCAACCGAAAACTCGAGGTCTTCGCGGGTGATGGAGTCCCAATACTAGTTTCCAGAGTTAGTGATGGTGCTTTGCGGGGACGGAGAGCCGGGGCCGTGAGGAAGGACCCTGGTGCGAAGATGGAATCTCCGAGACATACCTTGTACACCATCATCACTGCAAGCAAGTTGCAAATAGTAGCGAAGAACAACCCATCCAAGTAATGGCTCACGGCCGAGCAGATGTTGTTGCTGAACACATACAAGATCACCTGTCCAATAATCAGGAAGAAGACCCCAAACGCAATATCCCCCAAGGGCCAGCGATCCTGCAGCGTATTAGCCACGAGGATGATCTGCATCACGACATACACCACGAGCGCAATGCCATTGACCAGGTACAGCACGACAAACAAGCCCACGGTATTCGTCGGCCCGAGCCCAGCCCATTGCTTGAACGTCGCGAGCGAGACCATAAATGTGATGACGAACATGGCGAAGCTGACGCTGCGGAGCAACCAGATGGATAGCGGCGTGCCATCTTCGTACAGCTGGAAGCCTACGAAGCCATTGATGAGGAGACAGACGCACAAGGCGGAGGTGAGACCGCTCTGGACCGCGACGAAGTAGGGGAAGACGCTGTTCCCCGCGGGAATGACGCCGGAGTCCAGGCAGAGCGAGAAGAAGGAGAGGAGCATGAAGATGTAGAAGAAGGAGGTGATTTCCTTGCGCCCTGGATTCCATCAGTCAGTACCGCACCGCAACGCTACATCCCTTGGGGCCCTAGATCAACATACCAACCGCCGTGAACTTGCTGCGCACATGGAAGATCATGATCACGGTCATGATCAGCGTCGCGATGTGCGCGAACGACGACGCTCCCTGGAAGATGATGGTGTTCGCGAGCTCAATGTTCCGCGCATAGCAGTCGGCTTGGATGCCCTGGCCCATGAAGCTGGAGATCTGGCCCACCAGCGCGCACAACGGCACCGGTGCCTGAGCACAGATCGACTGGAAGTCGCCGAAGCCCATGATGGATTGTCTCCGGGTTGAGATCTGGGGTGGATGGATGTGATGTTGACGGCCCGCGGTGCGGTGCCTTGCGAATTCGATGCCGGCCTCCTATCCTCGCCCAGGAACGATGCTGGTGCGTCGGTTCTCTTGATCGGAAGATGTCTAGCGATGTATTTGCGGGCCTCTTGTCCTCGTGGGGAAGGAGGAGGCGGCTTCACTCCCTTCGATATAACTCTGTTGACAAACGATATTCGGTGACAGGGTCGGGAGTCGCGCAGTAGTGCACTCAGCGGGGTCGAAGCCAAACAACAGTAACGATTGTGGGCAATGGGGACAAGCGTTGCACAATAACCTTGTGTTGAGGAAGGAGGAGGAGCAGGGCAAGAACGAGTGGACGTATAGAACAGTATTCGTTCTGGACGGTTGCTCAGTCAAGGGCACGCCCTCCCCTCGTACTCAAGCATCCTGGCACGGGCTCGTTGGCGGCGAAACCAGAAAGTAAACCTAGCAGGGTAAGCTTAATCTATTTTTAACGAAGTCACGTGAAGACAAACACGAGATGAGAATCCGTGATTTGAGTTAAGCGATGCTTTTCCTATGTTTACCGAGCTGCTTCAGGGGTGATGGGACTACATCGTGCTCAATGATGCACATGATATGCTGCTGCACACCGAATACAAGCTCCCACAGCATTGATGAACCTGATAGCGCTGCGTCACGGATCTAAGATAGGATGTTCATCATTGAGAGGGGTAGAGGTTGGTGAATTTTCTAGGCAATACAAAAGTAAAGGTACAGTTCTTGAACCAGGTTTTACGATCCTTTTATGCTGACCAAGTATTCCTTTCCCGCCTCTAATACCCTCCAAAAGCTCCCGTCTCCCTGGCTAAGGATATTCCGAAAGCGCACCTGCTCTTCCTGGCCCGATTTCTTTCAGTCTCCCTTTCCTTCCCATTCCGTCAAATACTCAATACAACAGCAAAGTAGAGTAACGGATTCTTGCAATTCCGTCAACTAATCTCTGCTACGGAATTAAGAAGAAGAAAAAACGCCTTGAAATCATGCAAATGGTATCCCTTGAGCTCCTTCCCTCTTGATCCCAGCCTTTCTAAAGTGTTGGGATGGGAGAAAGTATGCTTCGCGCTCCTGCTCCTGGTCAAATAAAAACGCCTGTTGCTAATATGCCCATGCCCAATGAATGCAAATTTCGTGCAAACTCCGTTCTGGAGCTCGGCTTTCTTTGGAAAAGGAAAAAAGGAGATTAATAATGTGTACAGAGGCATCCTGAATGCCGCATAAATTTGCCCTTGAAATCAGGCGTTAAAGTTTGGTTGTGGAAGAACTGGCCAGTTTTGATAGTGTGGATGTGTGGTATAATCGGGCACAACTCCTGCTCGGTAATCGTTCCTCTTGCCCAGGGGTTGATAGTGCATGTGCTCGACATTCGCGGAGTAATCATGCATGGATGCCGATGGTGGTGGGTAAAGAAGAGTGTTCACATGTCGTACTGGTTTGTATGGTGAAGATCGATGTTGAAGGAAGAAAGATGGGGATATGTGTCCCAGATTGTGGGCTGAGAAGTTGGCAGATGTTGGAGAGGAGCGAAGCGACAATAATTCTTGTACAGAATGAGGGCTCTGTCTACGCGATGGTGTTCCGTACCCATTAGCAGATTGAGATCCATGCTGATTGCCATTTGACGGGCCAGTAGGGGTCAGCATTGGCAGCTGTGGAGTCCATGTTGGTGTTGTTGGAAAGACAGTCGACATCGCTCTTCCACTCAGAGGTGGCAAGAGTGGTACATTCTGTGCAAAGGCCCTGGTGTCGTAATGACCGTTGTTCATCGGTTGACTAGTCGAGACAGTCAAGTTGGGAACTGGGAGCCTGGGTAGGTCATGTCGAGCCTGGGGAGCTGCTGATGGAGCGGTGGAAGTTGATCGTGTTACACGCTTGGCAACCGGCTCTTCCGCTTCGTGGTCGTAGCTACGCTTCCTAGCAGTGGCTCGTAGATCAGGCATCGCAGGGAGGGGCGAAACCAAGGGCGGAGCATAGTTGTTACTGCTGCTGGTGCCTGGATACTGAAGATTCTGTGCGTATGGAGTCGTGGAGGTGTATGTGCTGGCCAGTGATGGCGGAGAAGACTGCATAGAAGCCGGCGGAGATGGCAGAGCTGCATGGGATATTGGTCCAGATAATGGAGAAGGAAGGTTGGGAGGTGCTCTTGATGCTTGGTCGCAGTAAGTCCAGAACTTCCCAAGCTTTGTTTGCCACTCTTCCCACTGGTCCTTTGACGCAAGTAGACTGTACCGCATGTTGCTCAAAAACTCGACTTCCATTACATGAATCTCGGTCACTGATATTCCAGACACTTCAGCCCACGTCTTATTTGTGTAGGTGTTGTCGTCCAAAACTACGATGTGTGAGTGTGAAAAGCCCCAAGGAGCAAACTGGAAACTTACATTTATTGCCCAACATCAGAGCCACAGTAAGTAGTCGGTACTCACTTCCACTTCTACCCTTGACACCAGGATTGATGGTCTTGAGACGGTATATGAACAATAGTGCCAGTAGAATAACGTTCTGTGTCACTTGAGTCGTAGAGAGAATTGTCACCACCCACTTTCGGAACCCACTCGATGGTAAGGCTTCTTCCTTCAGACGCTGGATCGACGAGGAAGATGAAGTAATACCTTCCGCCTTCTTTAAGGTTTCCGTGGATTCGAACCAGAACAGACACGTTATCTATAATATGTTAGGATATCCTTGGGTCTCCCGGGGCTTGCTAGGCTTACCTGCGCAGCAAATTCCGCCAAACTTCCACCGCTATTGTTTACAGATGAAGGGATCTGGAGATTTGGTAAGATAAGATCGCTGGTGACGCTCTTCCGCCGTGGAAGTCCTTCTGGAGGGGCCAAGCTCTCTGTTCGGCTGCTTTGCCTCGGGCTCGTCGAGCGGCTGTAAGTATGTGAAATTGAGGGCGCTTCGCTTTGCATGCTCGCATTTTGGGAAACCGACTGTGGGTAATTGTTCTGCGACGAGTATAGCCTGGTTTGTGAACTCGGTGCGGTGTAAGTGGTGGGGGGGATGTAATTGTTGGCAATTGCAGCGGACGCTCCTGGATATGTAGGCTCCTGTCTCCCCGCATAGGTGTGGTATGGGGGAGGCTGATATATGGAACCCATCTCGTCTGCAGGAGGAGTTCGAAGCCCGTCTCGAATGGGGGCCTCGAAGTAAGTTGAGTTGAAGTGAGAGAGAGAAAGCGGAGGCTTGATGTCCTTGCGGCCACCAAAGCCGGGTATCGTATGAGACGGCAGAAGGAAATCGAGAGGAGCGGACCGCGCTGAATTTCGATGCATGGAGAAAGTGGTCTCGGGTGAATCTCGTGAGGATTGTGATTGAAAATGAAGGGATATTGGATCGTGGGTTGTAGGTTCGCCTCAGAAAGACCCCAATTCAACCTCCTCGGGCACAGAAGGGCCTTTGCACCGTGTCTGTTCTTGCGTGATTCCACCCTTCTGGTATTGTGCAGGACAATTCGCTACTGTTGTATCATCGGGTAGCCATGGAATGCTGCCGACACTGTTGTGGTACCAACTTGCTCGGAATGGAGAGAATCAAATGGCACCGCGGGGAGAGGCAGAGGTCGCACTCGGAATATGTGCAAGACAGGTAAAGGGCAGGTCGAAGAATCGTGGTCGCCGGTCGTATGTGTTGTTGGGGTGAATGTACATTAATGATATTCTGAAGCTCGGCTCAAACTAGTACACAATAGGTGGAAACCTAGTTACTCAAAGAGGTGCCAGGTCTGCGTATGAAAGATTAGGCGGCATCTAGCTAGTGGGTGGAGGAGGAGCAGGAATGACGCGAAGATCTAGCACGGAGTAGAGTAGAGTAGTGGTCTGGTATGGTCTGGGTTGGTCCGGTTTGGCATGGACTGTTTTGGTAAGGGAGGGAGATACGGAAGGAGGAGGCCGCAGACAAGGCTCTAAGGCAAAGGCAAAGCCAAAGCCCAAAGGCAACGCAAGGTAGGGTTTGTGTGGTGGTGGTGGTGGTGGTAGCAGTAGTGTTTCTGCAATTTGGAAAGTGACAGGCCCGCACGGTAGGGTCCAGGTCAAGGTCATGGTCAAGGTCCTGGCCCATGACTACTACACTGGCTCACTCGTGCGTCCTCTGGTGCCTCGCTGCTCCCTCTGGTCGGATCCGTCAAATCACAGCGACCCGCGCAGAATCAAATAGTGGAGTGGAGGCTGATTCAAAATCGTCAAAGTTTCCGCGTCCGGGTTGATGTCAGAGACCAAGCCAGCTAGAGGGAGGCCGGCCAGAGCCAGCCAGAGGCCGCGCCAGAGCAGAACGCGAGCGATGGAGCCAAGGCAACGCTGCTGCTGCTCCGCCGGCTGCTGCACGAGTCTCGACGACGTCGCTGTCCAGTCGGCGGAGGGCTTGCTTGCGGTCTTACCAGGATGTGTCAGGTAGGTATGGATGGATGGATGGATGGATGGATGGATGGACGTACTGCGTATGGGCTGGGCGGTGCGGTGCCGCCTGGAGTCACAATACCGGGGGGGCTCACGAACACAGATCACGGTCACGGCCCCCAGCCTGGCTGCTGTCGCAACAACTGTTGCAGTTGCAACCGGCCGGTTCTTCCACCACGTTGGGTCCTCCGTGGGAAGCCAGAAAGCATAATAAAAGGCCAGGTGGGAATAACAATTCAAACAATAGAGAGAGGCACATATGACCCCTGGTAATGGTTACAAACACAAGGCCCCTTCCATAATTTCCATTCCCTTACCACGGCCATCCTTCCCTCCGTCGCTTCCAGCCTGCGCAACCCTGCTAAGCAGGTATACCTCGTACTCGGTGGTGCAAGCACTCCTTATGCGTGCGTGGGAGAGGGAGTTTGGGGCTTTGCACAGCGGAGCAGAGCCATCAATCAGTCCGTCAGGCCTGAAGCACGACACCAAGCCGGGCCAGGCAGGCACGGAAAACCGCTAGACTCAGATCAGGATTATAATCGGAATGATACATGCACAAGAATAACCTGCGGGCGCATTGGATAAGCACGCCGCTGGTTCCATACTACTTGTCGCTCAGGCCCGAGACTTTCATGGCCTGGGACATGATGGCATTTTGGGCCAGCAATGTGACCAGCCAATCGATGGGGGCATGTATGGATTGGGGAGTAGGGCCGGCCAGCGAGGGACGAGGAGAATAATCCCACCATCTTAATAATAGGAGGCAGATTGCAAAAATGCAAAATGCAAAACGCTGCGCGCACGCGTGCCGTGCGGTCCAGTAGGAGCGTCCGGGATGACTTGCTTGGTCGCTTGTCCGTTACCAGTGCCTCGCCCTCGCCATCGCCGTAGCCATCATAATGCAGTTGGGATCACAATCCCACCCAGCATCCGAATCATCGCGATGCAGGTGAGAAACATGGCCAGCCGCCAGCACCAAGCAGTAACAGGGTTGGGGCGATGGTATGGATGGATGGTTGGCTGATGGGCGGGTCTGGCATGGCTGATATTGCACCGTCAGGTGTATGGGCCATGACATTGCTGCATAACGACGAGGGCAATTCTACAGTAGTATATTTCCAGTATAGAGCATCGCCGCAGGCAAAAATCATCACTGGGCCAGCCGAGCGAGGGCGCTGGTTGGTGGATGGCGGCTCCAGTTTTCGTCGTGCGGGAGATCCAGATCCAGCGCCAGAGGCACAGGGAGAATGCACACAGCAGGAGAAGGGGGAAAAACACCAGCAATCCATGCCGTTCGTGGCTTGGTTGAATCTTTTCTTGGTCGAGTTAAAGTGGTTGCTTCGCTAGCGGCGAGTGGTGTGCAGTGGAGCCAGCAGCAAATATGGGATGCGCGTCGAGTCGAGTCGCGTTCCGTGTGCGCATCATACGAATCCAATAATCCCATCACATTCACAACGCCTAGTCTCGCACAAAGTGTTGCGCAGTATCAGAAGGGATGGATGGTATCAGAGTTGGCGAGGCAGGAGCGGTCGCCCCCTAGTCCTCGCTCGTCAGGTCCCAGGCCGAGCGCATGCAGTCGCAAGTGCGAGAAGCGGTAGACGTGGAATCCGAATTAAAGGCTCTGAATCACCGAACCTGGTCCTGCTCAAAATGAGGGCGTGAGGTCAAAAGGGTGGATCCCACTGACTGACTGATCGGTGAGAAGAGCACACCCAAGGCAAGCAAGGCAAAGCAGGGCAAGGTAAGCGACGATCCAGAGCGCGGAGGGGGAGGAGTGAAAGGGGCACACACCCAAGGCAGAAACAATGCGCTGCCGCTCGAAGGAGAAGGCAGGACGAAGGGCTGCCACGGAAACAGAAGAGCGCGAAGGAACCGCACCAAATCAAGTAATGCTGGTGAAAAGCCTCACGCAATCCGAGCCGCACTGGACGGTACCCTCCCATTGTACACCTTGCCACCTTCTTACCTCAGCAATCCGGAGACACGATCAAACCGGAAGCCAGAAATGCAACGCACCTGGCATAGGGCGGCTGGCCGTGTGGGGAGGCCGCTAGAGCCACCCCTTGCTGTTCCGTTCCAGCTCTGGCCTGGCGTGCCTGGTCGCGCAATCTTCTGATCGGACCTCTGAGATCTTCCCTTTGCTCCTGCCCGCCGAGGCAAGCAGAGTCTCAAACCAAGATGCGCTCCACCAATCAGCATCCCGCCGCGCCACCTCGCCTGGTGTGCTGGCTCCATGATTTTTGCACCAAGCGGACGTGGTGGAAGGCGGTAAGCTAAGCTGCCTCGTGTTGGCCGGTCGTTCGATCACTTCAGGCCGGCTCTGTTCGATACTGTCTGTCTGTACTCTCTCCCTCCCACGCACGCATCCTCATCCTCTGGTCCTGAGATGTCCATCCCAGCCCCCCCAGCCGTCAGCCCTTGAGCCCCGTCATCCCGACTGAGGGCAAGATCCGTTGCTTTCAGCGCGCACTGAATGATGCGATACGATGTCTTCGAAACCAAGCTCACATTGCTACCCGCACCCCCGGCCGCCTAACCTACCCTGTGCGGCGGTGCTGGTTGGAGCGTCCAATGGCTCGCGGCCTTCTCAACCTATCGATAGTGTTTCTCCTTCGACATGCGCACTTGTACGTACAGGATGCCGTAATGCCTCCGGACAAGGCTGGCGGAGAGGTTGACGAGGCAGGCAACCTTCTCGGATACGCCCCGGAAGATATCACATTCAAAGCGTAAAGCTATCTCTTCGGCTGGATTATGATATCCTTTGACTTTGCCTTGTGAGCATGGCATGAGCTAGGAGCCCGAGAGGACAGGTGGCTATCGCCGTCGAGCTGCGAGGAAGGACACATCAAATCATAGGCCCGACCATGAGACTTCCGTGGCGTCAAGAGGATAAACAGCATCGGTAAGAGAACGGAAGCGATGCCAGCAAGGCCCGGCAGCTGATTTCCTATGCCTTGGCCATCCTCTGCACGCCTCACGCACTCAACACCGCTGGGGTCCATCGCATCCAGCCCAAAACGGCGTCGGTGGTCCAAACGCGAACGGGTCATACCATATCACATCCTTTTGTTGGGCGCGTGGAGGGTAAGATTGCTGGACATGATTGTTCGTCCTGTGCACAGCGTCGTATCATAATCAGGTATTAATCCGAATGCATTGCGGAAGTCTATCGAGGATACGTCGCTTGCTTAGCTCGGGGTACCGCCGGAGTTTCTCATTGATGTACTGTACTGTACCTATAACCGACCCCTAGAATTATGATGACATGATGGTGTAACTGGCCCAGGGCCGCAACCGCACCAAGACCAGTTGAGTAAGTTGTTTACTCCTGCATTCCATGCCACTCCTTCCTTCCAGCCTACTCATCCGGGAGCGGAGATGAAGATGATAGCGGCAAGAAGCAATTTGCAAAGTGAAAGAAAAAGGAACGCATCCAGCCGATCATTCCAGCACTCCAGAAAAACCCGGGTGGATGATCCTGTTGGGTTCCTGGTGTTTGATCAAGAACCCCTCGACCTCCTCTGCCGGGTAATCCGAGGCGCAAATTTGGTCGTCGTCAAAGATGCGGAAGGGAGATGCTGGTTGGTTGGCTCCGACCATTGGGAGTAAAGTGAACGAGGTGAGATAAAACTCAGATGTCGGCATGATGGATCGACCCCCCTGGGACCCTCTGCCTGCGGGCCTAAGTTTGTGGCTTTCAGATCATCTCAAGTTTCCACGACAGCAACATCGCAACTTCCGACTAGACCCAACCGACTCCCGAGCTACTGCGCTTGCGATCCAGGATATCTGGAAACTTCGCAGCTGAAGGACCTGCTCGACAGGTTGTGGTCCTAGTCGGGGGCAGGATTGGCCGGCAAGCTAAAGGTCTTGGTTGGGTAAATTGGCGGGCTGATGGGTTTGGGCGTTTGCTGGTTCGTTCGTCCGCTTTTCTCTCATTATCGGGCTGGGCAGAGCTGGACGGTGTGATGATTCATTCGTTCCCAAACCGATGCATCGTGGGATAAGCATGGGTGTCTCAGCTTGCCATTGCCTCGCCTTGCACTGGAGGGAGCGATCGAACAACCAACGTGACAAGGAGCGCGAGGCAGGCATAGGTAAGACCGAAACGACAATCTGACCAAGCCCTCCAGCAGCATCCGGGCTCATGTGCACTTTTTTTCCGTGTTAGGGAGCGGGGCATGACAGAGGCACAGGACCGGACAGGGAAGCGTTGGTTCTATCGCTGGACGTGATGCGAGAGGCCCCGGAGCACGAACGATGGTGCTGATGCCGATCGTGGCCGTGGGAGCAGCAACGACGACGTCCTCCATGACCGAGTCAGGGATGCGAGCTGGGCCAGCTTCCGAATCAGCAGCGGTCGATGCCATCGAGCCATGATCTGGATCGCGCGCAATCATGGATATCAAAGTCTTCAGCCGTGTTCATGACGAAGCGCCCTAGTGCATCGCTGACTTTTCTCGTGTTGGTTGGTCTACCCTATTTGCGGCAGTTCGCTAGCTCGCCAGTTCCACTCGCACTGGACTGGACTGGACAGGACAGGACAGTATTGATCTTTTTTCACCCTCCACTTGTTTGTCCATCCCCACTTCGCCTCCTCATTTTTTGCAGGATCCGTATCTTCGGAATTTCCCTGTCTGCCTGCAGCAGGCAACGACACGCTTGGGACATTGGTTTTTGGTTTGCTTTTTGCAGGAGCTGCCGCCCGTCATGCTCCCGACCTCAACGGCACATGTCACGATGGCGGCGGATCCACTTTGATGTCACCTGTACTGGATGCCCTCTCTTCTCAACCTCCGTAGGTCGCGCTGAACCTACGTCGACCATTAACCCGATGCGCTTACGGCTCTTCAGCTGGTGTTCGCAGCCTCTAAGCGTGCCCCGACTTCCCATACCACGACCACCACCATAATACGGCACAGCATTGCGCAACCTCCAGGCTAGCTCGGGTACTATACGCCTTACAGCAACACACTGCACGCACGGAAATCCTCGGCCGGCGAGAGGAAGGTGTTACAGAAGGCCCATGATCACCACCATCCTTTCCCTCCGCCTTGCTCGCGCTCGCTTGGGCGCTGCCCCTACGAGCTCCCTTACCAGTACGCAACGCCGTCGACCGTGGTATCACATACACGAGGCCCGAGGCAGATCCCGGGGCAGGATTCTTGGATATGTTAGTCGAGGGGCTTGAACTTGCCTGTATGTGGTCGCCGACGTGACTTGACATGGCTTGACCTGACATGACTTGCTGGCTAAGCTGCCCTTGGCTTGAGCCTGAATTGGTGACTCCGTGGGCCCAGGACCGGACCAGTCTAGCGCCTTCACGAGAGGCAGTCGATAGAAGAGGCCACCAGCTATCCGGTGTATATTTGTCTACCCCTCTCACATTCATCCCAACCTTCTAAACTGCCCACGCCACCATTCATCATGCATAGCATTGACCATAAACGCAACGGAAGAAAGGTGAGGCCGCTTTGCTTCAACTAAAAAAACTCAAGTCACTTGAAAACCCTCGGCCCCTGTAATCCAAAGTCCCAAGCCCCGAACAGCAAGCAAAAAGAGACTTCTGATCCAACACGCAGCACGGTAGCGTAATAAGAAAGCCAGTACGAAGGGTCGCAAAGGGTGTTTCACGACTAAAGGGAACGTCGATACGACACATAGCCACATATGCCAGCTCTCCTTACCTCACCCATCCCGACTCGCTGTGCACCTAGCCCATGTCAGCGCCGAAAGCAAGAATTGCAATTTACAAGGGACCAAAGCCCTCCTCCCAATCGCCCTCGCCCCGCGCCCTGGCCCTCGCCCTTGCCCATCTCCTGCGCATTGCTGGCGAGAGCATGAAGATATCACGGACAGCTGGGTTCCTTTCCATCCAGTCACCGGAATTCACGTAATCCTCCAACCGTTGAGTCGTGCATTTCAGATGCGTGGCTGACGGCTTGTTGTGGCCGCACCGCAACACCAAGCAGAAATCGTTGTCGTCGTCTCGTAATGCAGGGCAGATGCATTCTTTTGTTTTGTGGTCTCTGCCAATCCGTCTGCCTTGCCTTTTGCCCTTCTTGACCGTGTAAAGTGCACCCAGCTCAGCAAGAGAATTCCCCGGGAGATTTGATCCATCACTTTTGACCTTTGGCTTCGGCTTGTTTGCTTGCTTTTGTTTCTGCTCGCAGTCGCTGTCACCCTCGCCGCGGCCCCAAGCGCCGTTGTAATCCGTTTCGTTTTTTCCTGCCCTGCCCCCTGCCCTGCTATATACCTACCTACTGTGCCATGAGGCCGAAAGCGGTGCTTGCTATGCTTGCTCTACCTGTGCCATGCTGCAGGTCAAACAACATAAATTGGTCCGGAGGCGTTCGGAGCCTTGCTTGTTACTGAAACATCGCATCTCCACGGTTCTGCTGGAGCTATCGACTCTACGAACGCGCGCCATTCTGGCGAAGGGAGGCTGCACACAGATGCCGATATAATTTGGGTTTTCTGGAAGCAAAAGGGTTTTGTGGTTGGTAGGTCGGCAGAGCTGTTTGGTTGGTTTTGGTTTGGCTTTGGGCTTGTTTTTATTTTCTCAAGTGCTGCTCCCGCTCGCGGTCGTGCTTCGTACGGTCTTGCTCAGCAGGCAATAATGGCCTGTCGTGAAAAATGCCTCTTGGTGGTTTGTCCTTTTTCCCCCCTCGTCGATACCCACCGGCACGGCGGTAGGCAAAATATGGTACACGAATACATAGATAAGATGCGTCCATGTTCATGCATCTGCTGCAAGTCTAAGCAACTGCTTTCTCAACGTTGCCCCTTCTGCGTTGCTTTTGTTTGCGCCTTGCCCCCCTGCCTCGCCTTGCCCTGCCCTGCTCTGCCCTGCCTCAGTCCTTTCGGATGCCTTATGAAGAGGAACATTCTCTTTGGTTCATCCTATCGAACCGACAGCCTTGCGATGGTCGCATTGGATGCAAGTGCTTTCTTCTTCTTGCTACCTGCGCTGGTACGACGGTACTTGGTGGGGCATTGGTCTCTGACGTTATCTGCTCAAGCACCATCGTCCAGTGGACACTGAGGCCATCGTTGTTTTGGCCCTTGCTGTTCTCGCGCAATGGATGGACGGCGGGCAGTTGACCATTCACGCCAAGAAGAAATCAAAAAACTCAAGACGTCATTTCCGGCTGAGCCCTACCTCGAACTTGTTACTTTCCCAAGTAAAGTAAAAGTAGAGGAAAGGACAAGTAGAGTAAAGGAAGGGTTGCTATTGGGCTTCGAACTCCTCCTAGCTTTCCTTTCTCGCTGTGCGGCTGATGCTGTTCCTTCAATGCGAGGGTGCCCTCGCAGCGATGTGTGGAAACTGCAAGACTTTGCTCCCATTCTCACGGCGAAAGTCTTGGGAAAGAAGGTTGAGGCCGAGCATTGGGGTTACAAACTTTTACTCTCATCTGGGGATAGGCGTGCGACGCTATGGGCTATTCACAGACACTTTTTCAATATTGCGATCTTGATGGTAGCTGGCAGTCCCCCCCGCGAGGCTCAGGGGTATCTACCCAAGGATATTAAACATCCACTTTGGCTTTTTGAGTGTCTTGTCTTGTCTTGTCATGTCTTGTCTTTTCCTTTCTTTTCTTACCTTTCTATCTAAGGGAGTCGGTGGAAGACTGGTGCTGGCTTCTCCAACCCACTCCCGCAGCCGGAGGGCAATCAAACAGGATAGAACAGCACCGGAGAAAGGACCTGCTTGCGTCTCCACAGGACGCACATGTACGGACATTCACAAGACAGGCCTCGGCTTGCTGGCTTGCCTGCTTCCTCACGTCGTGCCTCATGCTTGCTTGGTGTTGGGAGTGCTTCTTGTGTTGCGTGTGTAGTCCCCCTTGCCACCATTCCAATATGGTCGTGTACTGCTTACGACACGGATGCGATCGATCTGCTCTTGTGGCCCAGATCCGTACTTCTCTCTAGTGAAAGGTACCGTGGAGAGAATAACACTCTATCAAAGAAATCAACGATATCAAGTTTTTACAAAGAAAAGTGCTATTGCATATAAATATATATATATACACATACACATATATTTGTGTGCATGTACGTGTGGCAATAATGCTTCAAGCAAGAAGAACCCCTCCCCTTTTCTCCTCCGCCTCTAGGCCTCGATGTTCTTTCTTCAGTTCATCTCCCCTCTCATGGCCTTATAATCCCAGAGCGTACCAAGTACCCTCGCAGCACAGAGAGCCAAACCCGACTTTCAATCCGTGTAAAGAGATTTAAAAAAAAAAGATCAAAAACGGGATGGGGAGGGGGAGGGGGGGCGGCGTGTAGTTGGGCTCGCTTGGTCGTCTAGAAACTGCTTCTGAGCTGCTTCATTTGGATATTTCTCTCTTTTTCACCTTAAGATCTGTTTTGATTTCAAGTCTTTTCATCTTATGCCTCCCACTCAGCTCTACTGTGCCGTCGTGGGGTTACGATCGCTAGCTCCCTGTACTGGTGAGCAACGTCGCTTTGACAAAGTTCGGGACTAGAGAGCTCGTTACAATACACCTGGTCACTAGGACTTGGAGGTATCCATAGATGCCTCTCGAGTTGCTTCTGTAAGACATTAAACTTGTTCCATCGAAGATTGAGAAAGGAGAGCAAACAGAAGGGGCCCCTCGGCTATTGTGGAGTAAGTAGATAAGCGACCGAGAATTCAGGGGTAAGTCGAGGTAGAGGCGACCGAGGAACTTCACTTGATGTGGATCAGATTTTCTGAATTCCTATAATGTCTGGAATTTTGGACAAGCATGCTCTTAAAGTACCCCAATATACCGAAGGCCTTGATTCTACGCTCTCATTCATGCCTTCGTACGTTCATCTCTCGACCTTGCCCCATCCAAACTCCTTAACAACCCAACCCATTCCCTTCGGGACTCGGTGCCTCGAGCGGCTGTCCGTTAGTCGCTCGAACATCCTATAACCGGCGAGGTATATCCCGAGAACTCTCCTTGGCTCGACTGTTGCTAGTCTCGAATCACCCAGTTGCCCCTGCGTTCCTGACGAGGTAGAGTAGTTCGACACAATCATATTCTTTCATAAACGTTCCTTCTGACAAGTCTCTTCACGCCCACTTCCCAAGGAGAGCCATTAGACCAGCGCCAACGCACATGCAGAAGAAAGCACTGAGCATCATCTTAATCGAGCTTCTTCGCATCTCTTGGTTGAACATAAACTCGTGAGCCATGAGTTCTACCAATCCAGTATAGATCAGAATCCCGGCACTGATAGAGTCGAAGACGCCATTTATAATCATGGTGCGTTGGCTACCAGGCATGAAGGTTGTGCGGACTCCGAGGCCAATGGCAATGGCAATGGGCGTTGTGAATCCATACGCCGTAGCCAAGGTCCACGGCAGCCACCATTTGGATCGCGGCCAATCTGCTGTTGCCAGCCTAGACCCAAGTCCCAATCCTTCGAAAGTTTGGTGAAAGACTAGTACGATGTAGAGAACGGTGAATTCGGCCCCGGTCACTGCTAGTGTGAGACCAATAAAAACCGAGTGAAAGATGACGCCAAACTCTAGGATGAAAATTGCCGTCATCTGTGCTGCAAAGTAATCGGCCTCAGTGTCATCTTCATGGTGCTTTGAGTGCGCTAGGTGATCTTGACCTCCTGGTGGATATGACAAATCGTCTTCTCGCCCTGGCACGCCGCTTCGAGGCCTTGTCAGCGAGACTTTAGACGGCCCAGCCTCGATATCAGAACCCAGTGTTGGCGCACGGGTAATTCCATTCTGGTTGGTATCTTCTAGTGAAGAGTGTGAAGGATCTATCGTGATGTTAGCAAGATATTACTACCATCGCGTCCTCGTAAATTGAGGACACAGCAAAACTCATCATCATCTACTGAAATCCCCTACATCGAAATTGAAAGGTGCCATAATCTCTCTGAACCATCCCCAAGAGGGAGAGTAGTTTTTTCTTACCAGAATTCTCCTCTTTCTCGGCATTTCGCATCAAATCTCTGGAAGGATCTGCAGACTCTAGATCGTGACTGTGGCTTCCAAAGACATCATAACGAGCAGCCATAAGCTCGATAAAGAACATGACGAAGATGGTCATGAGCACTATGCCTTCAACCCAGGAGTATTGTGTGATAGCTCCAGTCAGGCATGGAGAGCTAAGATTATCGTTCGCAGGGGCCAAGAGCTAGGGTTTGAGATTAGCCAATAATCGTGAATGGAATAGTAAACAGTAAAGATTCCAAGAGTACTCACATGTATGAATGCTGTTGCGATAATAACGCCGGATCCAAAATACTTGGCAATGAAGAAGGCTACAGGCGGAACATGCATCCTTCGAGATCGAGCTGCGGCGATGGGCAACAAAGCGCCTGAGCGGGAATTGTCAGTACCCCGAATTTCCGGCATCTCAGTGCATTCGCAGAAGACATACCTAGCATAGAACCAAATCCAATCACGAATATGGAAGATATGCGCAAGCCCATTCGACCATCATAATCGTTGCCGCCGCCACACTCGACTGTAACATTAAAGGCCGACATGCTTGAGTATTCTCGAGCGCCTTAAGCTGCTCCTTGACTTCCGACCCTGCACCTAGCACTCCTCCCACTGAGACCACGAAGATCTATATAATGCGCCTCCCTAGTCGAGAACCTTTCAAATTGCTGTGTAAGGATATAAGAGAGTAGAAATTGCGATTGCGACCAAGGCGACGGAGTGTGCTTAATCTGGGGTAAGTGCTGGTGGTCGGCCTAGGGCTAAACGTTTATGATGAGATCACGAAAGGGCAATTGAACAGAATGGGATTGGACTGAAGTCGTTGCTGGTCCTCTCAAGATCTTACTGCGACGGTCTGTCAGTGGGACTTGAGGTAATATATAGGTTGGGTCGGAGGGGCCGGTGCTGGGAGGTGATCAAATACGTACCTTGGGAGATGGTCACAAGGATAAGCAGGCACTGCAAGTATGTCTTGCGTTGAATCCCACGCTATGGTTCTGTGCACGAGGTGCGTATGGATGGATAGAGAGAGGAAGAAGACAGACGAAGTGGGTGCGCGTTCACGGCTTGCTGGTCCCTAGAGACGATTGACGTGCTGGGAGAGGCGCGGCTATCAGAAATCGCAGTACATCAGCTCTCTCGATGCGGCAACCTTGATGGGTACCTCCCACCTCGGAGCTGCTAGCGAGAAAACTCGAAGGAGCCTTGTAAGGTTGTTGCTGCAAACGCAAAACACAGCACATCAGAAAGGCCAAGGCAAATCAGCCCGAGAGGAATAAGAAAGGACAGCAGCCCGACCGGAGAAAGAGAGCAGGAAGGAAGGGGAAATCCAGAGCGAACATCGTGTTGATACGCGAGGCTGGCTCTGAGGGCACAGCGACAGATGCGATGCTCGCTTTGGCGATGACATTCCTCGTCTCAGCCAGCAAGTCACCCAAAGTACTTCCGGAGGCTCCGCCGAATTGAGGGTCAGTCTTCGCAACCGGATTAGCGTCAGAGCTCAAGATCCTACGATCCCTCGATCCGGGCTCGAGATGACAGAGTCACCATGGAGGTAGTCGTGATGTCTCTGGAGCCAAGGGGAGCTTATGCGCGGGAAGAGCGACACCAAAAGATTGCACGGTCGTTGCTTTTGTGTAGGTGAGAGATCGGAGTCCGGGAGGCTTGCATTTGACTCCTTTCGCTTCTCGCCGCCCAATGATGCGCCTGGGAAAATACAATATACTCATGTCACATGATTGCGGAGCTAAAGTCACCAATGATCGGCCTGCCATTACTCTGGTTGTACGTGTAGCTCATGTATCCGCAGCCTGCTTGAATCTTCTTCAAGACCTAACTGCGGCTTCATGGCAATCCTTCGTCCTCGGCGTCCTCTCCCTGTATGTTGGGCCGTATTCTACGCCACTTTTGACCGTGTCTCAAAGGTTAAAATTAATTCTTCACACTGTGAAGCAGCATCGCGCTTGGCTCGGGTATTTGTCTGCTCTTGATCTTGCACATGCGCATGCTCTTGTCTGTCTCGTCGCAACTCCGGTCCAGACGAGACAATTTTAAAGACTCCTGACCCCATTGTCCTCCCAAGACTTGTTTGTTGGCAAGCCTGGGTTGCTGGCGTTTAATGCGCTGGCATTGACATTGAAAGTAATACCCATCTCGGCCATCCTTATGATGAGTATTGCACCTCCAACCCCAAAGCCCTGAGCGGCTGATTCCTCCTCTTCATATCGACCGTAGAGCCCAGTGAAAACAGCAACTCTTTGATCCTGCTCTCCCACAGCAGACCAAATTTCCAGTCCTGATCGACCCTTGCCTTCAGGACACCGGCAATCTCTTCAGGCTCGTCTTTTAGCGGCGCGACAACCTCATCCAGCCTCCAGGCAAGCTTCGCAGCCATGCTTCTTTCTTGCACCTTTTGAACCTTCTTCTTCATCCTCCATAACTCGCAACCAAGTATAAGGTCACTTTCGTAGCTGTACACATTGAAGTCGAACTTGGAGCAAAATGATAAGTTCTTGCCTGCCTTGACAGCGTAGGTCGTGCTCAAATTCCCCATCAGTGGGTTCAGAGTCAGAGTTGCTGTCAAAGGAGTTCCTTTATGCGCCGGCAAAGTCGCAAATCTGCCCCCAAAGCTGATCCCTCCAGACTTGTTCAGAGCGCCATAGTACATCTCAGCCCCGGCACTGAACCGCCCATAGAAACGATCCTCCGTCCTTGGTGGTATTATAACTCCGTTCCTTGGGTCTGGCCCAAAATTGTATAAGCCACGAATGCCAACAAGACCGCCATCTGTCGAGTATAGCGTCTCAGTATTATACTTCCCCACGTCATACTGATGCAAAGCCAATATAGTGCCTCCATTCCTTAGTCGGCTGTCGCTCACCGCTGATAGTTTTAGCTGTTGTGTAGGACTCAGGCGTCGCAAGTATAATGCTTCCAAGGTACTCTGCGGCAGGTACAATCGTCCATAGAGTAAAGTATTGCGTCGGTCAATTCTCTTGCCATCTTGCCACTCTTCCCACATCCAGTCTTCGTCCGGCTTGACCAACTCCTGGATCTGTCGGTAGCCGCGTATGACATTGTGAAGGTCTAGCTGTCCGCTTGAAGCAGGTGTTGTGAGTGGGAGCGAGGTGTAGAGGTATGAAAGCGAGCCATCAACAAGCCCAACACTGCCTAAGGCATAGGAAGTAGCAAAATTGGGGGACGAGAGCGAAGAGATGTTCAGCCGTACACCACGCGGTGTTTCGAATTCGAGAAGAGCTTCGGAGGGTTAGTGTATGCTTTCCGTATTGGGGACAGCTACGTACCTCGCGCAGTTGCTGTGAGATGAGAGTAGGAATTCTCATGGTTCCAGCCAGATGCATTATAGAACGCGTGCTGTACATAATCCATAAACTCCAACATAACTATGTACAGCTCAAGCGAAGAAACAATGAATCATTAGAAACTCTCCGAGGAGTGTGTGCTGGAAAACGAAAGTCAAGAAAGCGAATGGGTTCTTTCGTCATTCAACCAGCCGACCGAGCGGAGGGGACAAGTCCCAAGAACCCTTGGAGCTCTCGAGGTCCTATCGCAGACTTAGCGCCAACCTTAAATTTCATTCTGCACCGCTTCACCGCCTCACCAATCTACAATTTTCTCTGATATCAAAAACAAATCCGGCTGCGAGAAAGTCCCCTCCTACAGCATTGCGACGGGTAGTTTTTCCAGAAAACTCCAACGCAACCCCCAGACCCCAGCACACCAGCTCCCGACTCAAGATGCCTAAATCCAAGCGTGCGAGAGTGGTGCATCTCACCCAGGTGGACAAGAAGGGCAAGGAATTGACGCTGAAGCTCTTCGCCAACGTGCGCGAATGCCTGGATCAGTACCAGTACTGCTTCGTCTTTTCTGTGGAAAACATGCGGAACACATACCTCAAGGACGTCCGCTCGGACTTCTCAGATAGCCGGTATGTATTCCATCCAATTTCTCTATGGTCTCGATCTGGAGACACCTGAATAGATTTACTAAAAGTATATCCTCAGAATCTTCTTCGGCAAGACCAAAGTAATGGCCAAAGCGCTCGGCACAACTGCCGAAGATGAGTACCAACCCAACACGGCACAACTGAGCAAGTACCTTTCAGGGAACGTGGGCCTGCTCTTCACGTCGCGCGAGCCGGCAAGCATCCAAGAATACTTCGGCGGATTGACCAAGACGGATTTCGCCCGCGCAGGCACCCAGGCCACGCGAGAGTTCAAGATCCCAGCCGGTATTGTGTACTCGATGGGAGGAGAAATTGCTGCAGAGCAAGATGTGCCGATGGCGCATAGCTTGGAGCCGGAGCTGAGGAAGCTGAATGTGCCAACGACGCTGACGAAGGGAAAAATTACGTTGGAGAATGAGTACACAGTGTGCAAGGAGGGTGACGTGCTGGACAGCCGGCAGACGCGATTGTTGAAGTTGTTTGGTGTGGCTACAGCTGATTTTACAGTCCAACTTGTTGCGTAAGTAGTCCCTGTACTTGCCTTTCTTGATCACAACTGACGCCTGCAATTAGTTACTGGAGTGCTGCTACCAACGAGATCACTGAAATCGAGACACCGGAGGAAGATTGAAAGCACGATTTCTATTGGGTTACTTTTTTCTGTCATATCGTACAAACAAACGGATATCAAGGATCCACGGCGTTGACCGGCGCTACAGTAGTATTAAAGGGAAAATCAAAAAGGAGAATTTTGCATGCCTGAGCTACTCATTTTAATCCCATTCTTACCACCCAGCTTAGCCTTCCAGTGATAATACAGAGTAAGAGGTAGACCAGAAGTACTTTCTACTGTCAATTGGTCAGACGGCCTTACCTCTGACCTTACCTCCATGATCAAGGTCCCAGTGGCAATGGCGTAGAGCAAGATACCTGTTGTGGTGATAAAAATGTGACTTTTGGCTGCAGAACCGGAAAGCCCAAACCAACGGCCGAATGACTTCGTGCAGACTTGGAAATAATACAGATTGATGTACGGCCTGGCGTCCGAAGAACATCACAATAGAGACGTTTGGTATCCAGTTTGACGAGCTGCTTGGCGAGAACAAGGCGACATCACTACCTTGCTGAGAATTGCATCGATGAAAGGCTTACCCCTGGTGATAGAGGGAAGAAAGACTGAATACTCGAAAGACCCACCAAGACCTCACCTAATCCAGCACAACTAATATCTTCGTAGTTTGCGAGGATCTTCGTAGCCGCTGCTCTCGTAAGGTCTCTTTCTCGGTGCATCGTCGTCTCGGCGGTCGTAGCCCCCATCTCGGTCTCTGTCGCGATATCCTCCTCCGTCTCTACCTTCTCTTGGTCTTACCGGCTCCATGTTGCTACCACTTCCAGAACGGCCACCACCGTTACGATCTCCGTAGCCTCGATCGCCACCACCACGATAACCGCCGTTTCTGTCATCATATGAGCGTCCGCCGCCACGTGAATCATACCCACCAGATGGTCCTGTAGAGCCATTGCGATCTGGAGAGCCAGAACCTCCATAGCCACCTCGGCCGTATGAGCCTCCACCAAAGCCGCCTCGAGAGGCTCCTGGACCAGCTGGGGCGTTTGGAGGTGCGTAGCCGTTTGATCCTCCATGCCCACCACGGTCTCCACCAAATCCGCCTCGGGAGAAACCTCCGCTTCCTTGGAACCCGATTCCACCTCTTCCTCCACCGTATCCGCCTCGTTCCTGGAAGCCTCCACGGAATCCGCCTCGGCCTCGGCCACCGTCGAAGCCGCCTCGGAAGCCGCCTCCACCACCTCTAAATCCTCCTGGACCACCGCCGAAGCCTCCTGGACCCAGTGGGCGGGGTGGTACTGCTTTCGTGTATCCGCGACCTCCTAGTCCGCCTCCAAAGCGACGAGGTTTCCAGCCTTTGACTGTGCGGCCACGCTCAACATCAACCTTGATGCGGCGATCTTTGATTCGAATACCATCACAGTTCTCTAGAGCAGCTAATGAAAAGCGCGAGCAAGGCGCATCTGTCAGTCATTTTGCCCATACTTAATATACCTTGAGCTGGGCGTCGGACAATGAAAAGGAGAAGAAAGGCAGCTTGAGGGCCATATCTTTACAAGATGCATCGCGCGTTCCAAGATCTGTCGGACAAGGCTATGGGGGAGTGGGGGAATGTGATCTTTGTTACCTCGCATATCTTTTTCTCGCTCATATACCACGAATGCATATCCACGGTGCTTCTTTTTCTTCTTGTTTGGTTTCTCATCCTGGTGCGTGTCTGCAACAATTCTGATCTGTAATTATGTTAGCATTTATGATACAATACGACTGCGGTAATTTACTCTTTCGATGGGTCCGAATCGTCCAAATTCGCTCTCAAGATCTTGTTCAGTGGCATCGTAGCTCAAGCGCGCAACAATAAGTGTCTTAAACGCATCGCCACGAATATTGGGATCTTCTTGTGGTTTGTCTAATGGGGTTCATTAGCAAATACTCTACAAAGCAAAGGGAGACGACAGTGGAAAGAAGGTGATAGGGACATGAAAGGGAGGGATCGTGCTCACACGACGTAGGGCCCTCCTTAAGAAGCTGCTCTTGCGCTTCCTTCTTCTCAAGCTTGAGCCTGTCCTTTCTCTGCAGCCAACTTTCGGTGGGAACGTAGGTATCGGTCTCCTTGTACTCCTGCAGCTGAGGAAGAAAAGCAGCTATGCCGCTGATGTTGGCAGTCTTGCGATCTTCAGGCGCGTGGTCGGCAGGCTGAACCCAACGAAGGGGTGGGCGAGGCGCAAAGAGCGCCAGGAGATTGGGAGGGAGCTTGTCGGTCATCTTGCGCGATGCAGAGAGACTCGAATTGGCGATGGATGGGATCAATTTGCAGCTCGTCGAGCTGTCGTTGATGATGGAAGGTTCAGCAACGTCTAGGTTGACGCGAACTGGAAACATTTCTCGATCGAGCAGTTTGTCCACGTGACCGCTTTCAAAAATGTTGATGCAACTTCAAGGCGAGCATGTTACGATGAACTCAATCCGATCCTCAGTGTATCAACAATGACGGTGAATGCAATACGAAAAGCCACTGTTGGCCAGGTATGAATGATAATCTATATCCTCTTTAAAATTGTTAATAGCTCCGTAGAATGGCGTCGGTGCCTTCGTCCTCCAATGCAAGCGTCTGGACTTCTACTACTGCGACTGGGCTGGAAGCTCCAAAGGCATGAAGTGAGTGCTCAATCCTGTATCTTCCGTGGGACTATTCTAACAAACATTGTAGCTCTTTCCTCAAGAATAGCCTTTCCCGATTCGCAGCCGCCAATCCCAGTATCGAGATGACCGTATCACCACGACCGCGCAAGCATCCCGTAATCATCGGCCACTATATCAATGGACGACATAAGGCTATCTGCGTACGGAATCTGGAGAAGGAGCAGATCCTGAAGAAGGCAGAGCTGTTGAGGGATGCGAGCGGAGAGAAGTTGAAGAGGGTCACCAAGCCTGTCAAGAGTATCAACGAGAGTGTTAGAGGTGTATGGAGTCCTTTCCACCACCCAAGTGGTACTGGAATGCGTGTTTGAACGAGTGGCAAGAATCGTGTGCTGTATTATATGATTTGCATAGGTGGCGTTTAGGGAATATCACTGGATATCCAAGGAGCTGTACGAAACCCAGTCGACAGAACAATATTATATGTACAAAGCTTGTCTAGAGTCATTTGGCGCCACTTCTTCATGATTTATGCAGAGTGGCAGATCCTAGGAACCTCGTAATCTCCCATCAGAATCCATTCCGACATGACAGTCATAGTTTCAACAGCTTTGAAGAATGGTCTAAGGAGTATCATGTCAGGAGCGCATTGCCGCCAACTCGACATCGTTGGTAAGAGATAGCTATGACCTGAGAAATTCGGTCTTCCATTGTTGCATATTGGAGGTGGACAGTCCATAACTACACCATCCTAATCGTTCCACGAATATAGCTTCTACTCATTTAAGACCGAAGTTTCGTAGAAATGTCTAGCCTCGTCAATGATTTAATATTCTAGCCAAGTCATGTCACAATAAGTTAAGGACATAAATTTAGCAGATTCGGACGTTCTTTAGAGCTCTAACTACCAACAGTGAATCAACGTCTTAAAGTCATCAGTTTACAGCCTTGAGTTTCCTTTTTCTTCTCCGTCTAATCCTACAAGATAAAGTGTCAGCACTTCCCAATTCTTGGGGCCATGGGCCAGTTCCCAATCAGGGATATCACTTACACAAGTGGCTGTTAATGATATCGACGACTGCAAATAATTAGTAAAGTCTCTTTGCTCATAGTTATTTGGAAACACTTACAGGCTGGCTTCAAGCTAGCACCACCAACCAAGAAACCATCAATATCTGGCTGCTTGCACAAGTCCTTGCAGTTCTTCTCGCTGACGCTACCACCATAGATGATTCTGGTCTCCTCGGCGGTCTTGTCGCCAAGCTCCTTCTTGAGCCATTGGCGAATAGCGGCGTGAACCTCTTGTGCCTGCTCGGTGCTAGCGACCTTACCAGTTCCAATGGCCCAGATTGGCTCATAGGCAATGACGATCTTGCTCCAGTCCTTAACCTGTTCGGCGACAGCCTTCAGTTGAGAAGTAACGACCTCAATGGTCTTTCCGCTCTCCCGCTGCTCGAGGGACTCTCCGCAGCACAGAATAACGCCGATTCCACCGTCGAGAGCAGCCTTGGTCTTGGCAGCCACGAAAGCATCATCTTCTTGGAGAATCACTCGTCTCTCGGAGTGACCGAGAAGGGTCCAGGTGATGTTGCTGTCCTTGAGCTGATCGACGGAGATCTCTCCAGTAAAGGCTCCGTTTGGCTTGTCGAAGACGTTCTGTGCAGCAATCTCGAGTCCTGGCTTGAGATGCTCGCGGGCGAGGAGGAGGTAGAGAGCTGGAGGAGCAATGACGACCTCTGGAAACAATGTCGGTCAGAATGTGGAGAAGCAGATTGTAGCGGGCGTGAGTAACTTACCAGTGTTTGGGTCCAACTTTGCATCATTCAAGTAGGAGATAATCTTCTTGATGGACTCAACAGAGCCGTTCCTGGAGTCATAATCTCCATCAGTCCCAAACAGTCTCCTGATTTTTTACCCCGCCAGGGGAAGCAAGGCAAGAAACTCACATCTTGAAGTTACCACCGACAAAGAATTGACGAGCCATGGTTGCTACGTGTGATCTTGAAGATTGGAATTTGAAAAGGGAAGAATTGATTGCTCGTAGGATAGCAACTTTTGAGTGGTAGGTATGTTTGAGAGTAGGTTCGAAGTCTTCCTGTGCTCAGGTGTTTGAAAATGCGGGAGAATTCGGTCATACTCTGGTGGGGGAGCTTGGGAGCCCCTCTAACATGCCTAAAACTTCAGGCCGAAAGTCCTCAACATCATTATGGGTCCTGTTGAAAACCACCCCTTAGGTTTTTGGTGACTGAGCAAGCGATGGAATTTGAGCGAAGAGTCTTGAGCTCGATAGTGTACCTAACAGCCGCCATAAATACTCCTTAGCACCTCCATCAAGTTTATTGCTCGGGATTGCGAGCCAACATCACGAACCATGTCTCAACCGACTCCCGAGAAGTTCTTAAACCAACGAGTCGCTGCCATCAGCCAACTTCAGGTCATTAGTAGGATAATTTCATATTTGCATGCATTGCAAGAGGGCCACAATGCCTGAACCCGCAATTCTGGCGTTGCAAAGCAATAATAAGTCCATAATAGCTAAGATCCATGGGTAACCCGTTCGTCTTTCGTCATAGTATCCACTCGTACAGGTGTAATACATGAGATTCGTAGCCGGTACGGTAGCTCCCGAGCGAAAGCCCGTGAGGTAAAGAGGCCTCTATTAAATCATCGTTGGGCAAAGCTACAATGATAGTTTGCAGGAGCTCCTTGAATCAGCCCCCTGCACTTGTTTCTCACCTTCTCAACCAGCCCTACTATGCATAGTGAATTGTCACATTCAGACCCAGACCACTGAAAGCGACATTGAATCCCTTGTGACAAGTACTGCTGTTGATATGAAAGTTATTTCAGTATTGAACCATTCGAAATATTGCATTATAAGAACCCCAAAAGATGCCAATACTTCCTTTCACGTTCATAGAACGAGCTTTTTCTACAACCTTACCAACCAGTACCAGCAAGTACTCTTAATTCGCCAAATCTCAAGCAGAACCCGGCCACATTCTACCACGTACTCAAGAGCGGATGAAAGTTATCATATCTCAGATTTCTTCAGCTCCACCGTCTATGAGGGAATTGGCCGTGGGGATGCATTACAAAATCGAATGAAAAGGTCATTGACAGCGCAGCCGGAATATGTTCTTCTTCCGATTTGACCACCCTCATGACCTTGTAGATATTGGGCATTGATGCATTCTGAAAAGCCTCAGCCTCCGCCTCCAGGCTCGCACATCTCATACCTTGAAGAATGGGGGGCTTCTGCTCTATTGATTGTGGTTGAAATGCTCTATAAGAGCTGGGTGAGGAGTCAGCAGAAATGTTGCATCTTCACCTTCTGGACACATTCATAGAGCCACGTGTTTTCAACACTTGAGTTGTCATTGTGGTACATCGCGATTCCAATTTCGTGGTAGCTCAATCTGGCCAATATGAGACACTTTCAGACTTGCAACGACGAAAGGAAATAATCGCAAGATTAGAAGTACTATTTCCCTTCTGATATGACTTTTATATTACTCCTAGAAGACCGTTGCTTATTGCTCCAGCACACTACCACCCTAGACATTTTAAGCAAAAAGCAACGTAACGTTCCTTGGGGTAACAAGCTCCTGTAATCCTGCATAGTACTCCTACGAAATTCAACAGCTGAAGCAAAAAGCAGAATCTGAGATCGCTAAGAGAAGGTCGATTTGCCGCGAAACTTATAGCAAGGTCTTTTCGTCCTCGCAGGCGATGGCTAGGGATACGAATAGCTGTCATTGCTGGAGGAATAACGTCGACCTCGAATGGGATATTCGGGATGGAGTGGCTGAAAGGGTGATGGCGGTTCGTGGTAAGGCTCAAAATCATATCGGACTATCCTTGGTCTTCTATCGTTGACCTCTACATATCTTCGCAGACGGTCTTCCTGGTCTTGCTGCCGACGTCGCATTAACTCATCGGGGATTAGGTCATGAACCCTGACGTAATCTCTTGATGGCCGTCTGCCATAAGGAGCTCGGGGAGGAACATAATCATCGTCATATGAATCGGGAAAACGTTGGTGGACTACCGCTCTCTCGCCCGGTGGCGAATGCCTATAGCGGTATGAAACCCCCAAACGCTCAGCATCGGAGTCCATTTTGCCAGCTTGGTAGGCAGCAGCAACAATAGGACTAAGCGTTGGCGCAGGACGTGATGGTTCTGGTGCAATTTCAACTTGAACGATCTCCTCTTCAGGTGAATGGTTTCGGCTGGCACGATTTGGGAGGTAATGTTGCCTGTAGGTGCGGTGCCTGCTATGGCTTCGCACGTGGCTCCGTCTTCTTCGGTAGTGACTACCAGAGCTGACTGTAGAAGGTTGAGTGCTGAAGGTTGTGCGACTGTCATCACTGTCGTATGAGGAAGACCCATCAGAACTAGAGTCCGAATGACTTGAGCGACCGCGACCTCGGCGGCGTTTTGGAGGTATGTGCAGAGGCAACGGTGGAAGTGGCGGCTCAGTCGGCGGAGGTGGACCATTGTGAAGTGCTTCGTTGATCGGCTGGAAGTGTCGCTCTATCGCTCGGTGAAGTGCAATCGGGTCGATGTCTCTATTGGGAGTACGTTTGAGGTAAACTAAGATAGCTGTGGTTTCTTTCTTCTTCGGGTCCTTTAATCGTCTCTCCTCGCGATTCAATTGGGCCAAGGACCATTGAAAGTTTGGGTCCTTGTCAATGCTTCTCTGATGGTCTAGTATCTTGGTCACCTGGCCTTGTTGGAAAGGAAACAGTTTCCCCATTTTCTCAGCAGCTGAAGGACCTTTTTCGTTCAAGTTCTTGATCAGTTTCACAATCTCCTCTTCTGCGACCACCTCTGGAATAATCTCCGCCTTTGCCCATGTTCCACTATTCGCGTTGCTAGTAGCCTGTTTGCGGATTAAGAAAGCGGCATAAGTAGTGAGCTTTTTCCGACAGTCATCGGCTGTTAAAGGTCTGCGAGGCGTAATGTCGGAGATAATAATAGAACTCTGGATCATTGGCAAAACGGGAGGAGGTGGTGGTGGTCCAGGACGCGGGCCTGGAGGGGGAGCTCCTCTAGGGTCGTTCGGACGCACAGGAGGAGGAGGAGGTCCACGGGTAGAAGCCATGGCTATTGTGTTAAGTGAAATTGACGGGAGCACGAGACTGAACTCAATCGGTAAAGTGCCGAGCGACTGATTGCCCAAGTTCGAGAGTGTCTTGGTGGAAACCTGGAAGACGAGGAAGCGATTGATACGAGGCTGGATAACAGTGATCTTAAGAAGGCTCGGACGGCTATCGCACCAAGCTAATGAAGGAAGAGCCGCAGGCTGTGCTCGGTGTCCCAAACAATTGATGGCAAGGGCGAGCGCGACGACAGCGAGACGCGAGGTATTGGGGCGAGGCGAAGGCTAAATATCGATGCTTGCTCTTGCTTCCAGAAAACCATGGCGGGGTCGTACAGCCTCGCGATTATGGTTCGAGCAGACGCTCTCTATTCACGCCAACGAATCAGTTCTGTACTACAGCCTGACAAAGGGTCGAGAGCCGGCCAACAAAGCAGAAAATGGCATAGACCTGGCCATTCTTCCGGCCGCATGTTGCGCTTTACCTGATACTCGTGGTACGGTCCAGTGGTGGGCATGAGGAAGCTGCAGGCGGCTGCAGTTGCTTCGCCGCGCAGTGGCAGTGCGTGCGTGCTCTACGATCAGTGCAGCATCCATGTCAGGAATGTAGGCAACACCACGCAGCGACGTTCTGAACCACTTTCCATGAGGCTTACAAGCTGGGCGCATCTAGGCAGACTCGGAGCCATGGTCAACATCAGCACTAGCTGCGCGATCAACTTGACAGCTCCAGCTCCGGGTCTTCAGCAGTAGGTTCGCTCATTCAGCTCTCATGCAGGCTGGATTGAAAATCGCATAGGACTACCTAAGCCCCCAATCCATAGCGCGCGGGGGTGCCGATGTTCCATGGAGAGCAGCCTAAAATCTGGCGATACTTTGTCAAGGTTGAAATGTCGTTGAATTAAAGACGACAGTCCTTGCGCTGAAAGCGCAGGCGCGGTCTCAGTCTCCCTCCTTTCGCGCCTAGCTCCAGCTCTTGGGGAGCATCACGTGATGGTTCTTACGCCATTGCCGGGTCTTTCCTAGGTTCTTCCTGGTAGTCCATCTACCGTTTACTGACAAGACAGTGCCTTCCACACTGCTGGACTTGCATTTTTGCGCCCCCAGAGTGATCCCCGGCCGACCAAGAACACGTCTACTCAACCATCTAGCAAGCCGTGAACGAGCCAGCCACTAAGTTCTCCAGACAGGGCAGAATGCGAACCATCTTGCAAATCATATCTCTGGCCTTTCTCACAAGACCTCATGATCGGCTTTGCAACCTACCTAATTGCTCACCGAATGACGATGGGCAGGTCCGACATATCCGCGGACCATGGCTTTCAACCGCTGCAGCGCGGCCCCTCCCGATTAGGATCACCGAATAGCTGTTGCATTTGTTTGGCAACCACTCACCGTCCGGCGGCATTGGATCCACGCAGAATGGTTCTCAAGCCCGTCCATAAGATGTTGTCAGTGATCTGCTCAGACTAGATTACAAACAACGAACAGGCGATTCTTACTGCAGCTTATCGTAACGTGCACCGCACTGCGTCCGCAAGTGTGACAACCTGCTCCGAGGAATTCAAGATGTTTGATGTAGGGACCAGCAACATCTACATCGTCATGCAGCCACTGCAGTATCCGTGCTTTCGAGCTGCGGGGCCAGTCGCAAGTGGTAGTCCCGCCTTTGCAAACGATCCTGTGGTTATGCCCAGGCCGAGCAGATATGCGTCCTGGCCTGCTTGTACCTTACTGCCGCCGTAATCTAAGCGGTATGCCAAATGTGTCCCCCGTATGCATGGAAGGAGTTTCACAAGATGGAAACACGCCTGCGGAGCGACGAAAGTTCTTCTCTAATTCACATTCCTCTCTATATCGCAGTGTACTGGGCTTAGTGCTCTACATTATCAAGTCTTGCAAGGCACCCCGCTGCTGGGAACACCCCGCATACCACTGAGTTTGTTAGACATCCCAGTCTTTTCTCCCGCCCGCCAAGTTCCTTTTCATTCTTACAGCTTTCATGCTGAAAGCGTGCCCACTCGAGCGCCATCTGAATGCTGTATCACAAAATCAGGGCAACCGATATTCTCGGCACCACACCTCCCGCTTCCCTTGACGACTATTTGCCAATTGGGCATGGTGATGTGTCTGGCCACACCACTTGAGACACATGCCCGAGTCTTCTCCCTGGCCTGCTGATACTTTCGCCCCCAGGACGTTTGCCACTAAGGATAGAACTGCTGATCTGGAACAAGGTTTTGCCATCTCAAAGGCTCGTTCGCCTCGCCGTCGCGTTGATGGGTATCCAATGCAATACAGACGGCAAGACATATTTCGATGCCCAGCTCAACCGGTTCTAGATTCGCAGTGCGTTCTATAACTCGAACCAGCGGTGAGCTTCACGCCCGGCTGGTATTATGCCACAGCTACGCCGGCGCATTTTATTTTGTTGTGGCAGCATGCTGTGTAAGGGCGCATCACCACACAGAGACTCGGAAAATACAAGCATCTTGTCTTCAAGGGTGTTGCAATGGCACACTCGCCCTACTTCCTGTAAACAAGTGCGTCGGCTGAAGCCTCGTACTTCCGTTGCAGTAATGTGGGGGTCTTGACGTTCCCTGACTTCCAAGGCTGTATCATCTGCTTATTATTCAGTGGCGAATGCATCTTGCCTCAAGGTCTGCAAGTAGTATCAATATTGACTGCCAGCACACCTGCAACCATCAATCTCAGGTCATTATCCCATCGTGGCAAGGATCATCTAGCCCCAGACTTGAGAAGCTGTCAATGGGGAATTCGATGAGATCGTTGACCATTAGCCCTTTGTCTCATATCAAATTTTGAATCGGCACAGCTTATCACGGCTAACAACGTGTTCTGCATTGGCCACTCTTCACTCACCTCCATGCACGCCCAAGTCAAGTCTCAAGTCGGTGAAGAACGATTTCAATGGTTCAACTCACCGAAAAGAGACAGTTGGTGATGGAGACTAATACCTCTTCAAAATTGTTCAGAGGATGGACTCCCAATACCATATAGCATATTTTAAGTATTCGTCAGACTCTGCAAGATTCGGAGCAGGAACTCGGTGTTAAAATCCAGTTTTCTCATAAGATGCTGCAGCTAGGATACTCACAAACAATCTAATGTCTAATTTTTCACTTGCAACCGGTATCATGTCAAAGTTCCGTATACAATCAATCGATGGAGACAAGAAAACAAAAAGGGGGACATAAAGACAAGAAAGGAAAAAGACTCCGTCCCATTCATGTTATGTACAAGCTACAGTAGTACGCCCCATTCCAATGTCGTTTGTCTCCTTTCCTCAGACCCAAAAGGAACACCCAAATGATTCCGGCTCTGTGTTTTCGCAGCTAGAGTCGAGAATTCTGTTGGGGAACCAATCGTATTACAACATATTATCAATTAGTGTATTAGCCGCCGCCCACGCCGAATGTCTCCACCAATTCTCCGGGAGGCCAACTAATGAAACGAAAGAAACGAAAAGGGCGAGTCCATCTTGGAAAGAATTCTTCGCAAGCGCGGAAAGAACCTTTTTTTCTGGCAGATGAAACGCAATAAGCCATTTATGGGTCGAGCTTCAGACAAGGCTGAAATCCCAATGGTAACGCAAAAGGGTATCGACGCGATGTGTCGCCATTTAGCGAGTGACAAAGAACAGTAATGTACAAGAATGCAGGTCTGGGTTGAAGTGTAGGTCGTTATGCTCGTGGCGGCCAGGATCAATAGCGCGCTGAAAAGGGTGTTGTAGAAGATTTAGAGTCGTTCAAACGAAACCTTTGGGTAGACATAGTACGGCCCGAAAGCTTATCGTAGCGGCTTCTTTACATCTTGCACACCGTTTGCGATTACTTCTCGAAGTCCCCATCTAGGTGCCTTCACAACACCTTCGAGTCCCTGAGACTTCAACCACTCCTTCTCCATCTCAGGTGTGACACCATCTGGAAGGTGCTCGGCGCCTCCAGCGATCCCGGTAGAGAATTTCAACTGAAGAACGTTGCCAATCTCATCACATGCAGCCAGAAGTCTGTCCATGTCGTCTTTATTGTGAGCAGCAGACACACAGAAACGAGCCCGAGAAGAAATCAGGGGAGTAGCGGGATATCCGACAATAACGACCGAGATCTTGCGACGAAGCATCTCATGAGAGAAGGCGGGCATCTTAGCTGGGTTGAAGAGTACGATTGGAATAATCGGCGAGTCGTCGTGGCCATAAACGATAAAGCCGAGGCGCTTCAATCCGAGGCGGAGGTAGCGAGAGTTGAACGCGATACGCTGAAGGCGCTCTTCTCCTTGACCAGGTGCGAGCTCACCAGTGATAATCTTCAAGGCGCTAAGAATCTGCATCAGAACGGGTGGTGTAGGTGCTTCACCGTAGATAGTGCCGGCATTCGTGACTCTTAGTTTGTCAATAATGTGCTTCTCCGCAGCGACATAACCGCCATTCGCGCCGAATGACTTGGTCAAAGTACCCATAAGGATATCAATTTCAGATGGATCAATACCGAAATAATCGCAGACACCACGGCCCCGAGGTCCCAGCGCTCCGATGGAGTGGGCCTCATCAACGAATAGGGAGAACTTGTACTTGGCCTTCAACTCTAGCAATCCTGGCAGATCACACATCGTTCCTTCCATGGAATACAGGCCTTCAACCACAACCAAAATCTTCTTCCAGGGACGATGAGTACGGGGCTGTCCTTGCGAGATCACTTCGCGAAGCTTCTTCTCAAGGTCGTTCATATCGTTGTGCTTGAAAGAGTTGATCATGGCACCAGAAAGTCGGGCACCAATTCGGATGGACGCATGGTTAAGCTCATCAGAAATAATCAAGGACCCTTTTCCAACCAGAGCTGGAAATGAAGTTGCGTTGGTGCTGAAGCCCATGGGGAAAACCATGGCAGCTGGCTTTCCTACGAATCTTGCGACTTCTCTTTCGACCTCGTTGGTCAGTTCCGAGGTGCCAGTATCACCCGGGGAGCTAGTGTTGCTGATGCCGTATTTCTTGATACACTCCTCAACTGCATCGGCACAAGGGCCTTGAGATTGGGCAAATCCAAGATAGTTATAAGAGCTCATGTTGAGAGTCTCAGTGTAGGTGCCGGTAAATTGGAAATGCTCATTGAAGTCATCAGTCTTGCGATCCAAAAGGGTCATATAGCGACCAGGGACTCCAGTGATTGGACGTGCGAAGCAGTCATTGATTCTCATCTTCAATCTACGCACGTAGAAGTTGTCGAAGTCGTCATTGAGAGCTGCGTATCCATTGGCGGCCTTGAGGTGCTTGTAATGCTCTGCTCTGAAACGCTTTCCAAAGAAATCACGAACGTGACCGAAGATGATGAGTACGAGATAGCTGATATAGGTGGTCAAGAGGTAGTAGAATGGAGGCTCATCAATCAACGGCGCAGCAAGTCTTCCTCCAATGTGCTTGCTAACGTAGCGATGCTGCTGGTTACCAAGGGGTCCAAATTGTGCGTCTGCTCGTGCCTGTCTCTTAGCCTCAGCGACTGAAGGTGGTTGGAAAAGTGTGGTTGGGGGCTCGTTCATGTTGGCTTCACCGGCCTTGGCTGTCGACAGTGAGATGGTTGGAAGAGACAATGAAGGAGCACTGATTTGGGGAGAGGGGTTGTTCAGCAAGTGCTGCTGCTGGGCAATTATAGTTGCTTGAAGAGCTGCTTGCGCGCTTTGCTGCTCTTTACTCTTGGGCGACGAGGAAAAGAATGTTGTCAAGCGGTTGGGCTTCGAGAACGACCCTCTGTGGGTCGAATTTCGGTCTGAAGACGGTGTAGGAACCGCGACGGGAGAAGAACTAGCAAACGGGTTTCGAGGAATTCTTTGAGGCATCGTAGTAATGGAGTAAAATCTGCGTCGAACAGGTTGTAAGGGCTGATGGACCTCGTTCTGCTGGTCGCAATCTAAATAAATAGACGCTGGACGGGACGAGGGTAGCGATGCTATAAAGCTATCGATGTCTAGAGACGAGTGACGACAGGTTGTCTTGTACGGCGGTGTGGATGGTTTGGGGCCTGAGTCTACCAGCATGATCCTGTCAGCTTTGTCTGTTCCAAATACAGATGGAACTTGATGCGACTGCAATTGCGAATCTGGGGGGTTTCGAAGAGCAGTTGAAAGATCGGGGGGGTGTAAGGATGTCCAATTCTGTACTTCAGGGGGAGAGCTTCCAGATGCGACGTCTGAAGGCCAAGGGGGGTGGGTGAACAGCACATAGGGTGTATGATGGAAGGGGAGGAATTGGAGAATTTGCCGTACATACCAACTTTCAGGAGTTGTCGTCGTCGCAAGTTGCAGAGGGACAGCGCGCGTGTCCAGCTCAGTTAGGAGGCAGGCGCGTTCGTTGTTTGCGGGCTGGGCGCTCAGTTGCAGTCCCGGAGGCAGGTACAAGAACGCTCAAGTCGACTCTCGGCACGGCAGGCAGAGATCCAACGACGAAGTTGGGTTGGAAATATGGAAGAACTGTCGAGAGGGAGCGAGGAGGTAATAGGGCAAAGACGAGAGATGAGTTATGAGAGAAAGGGAATGAGTGCGGTGGGTGAGCTTAGAAGTGGATTACCCTTATGAGTGAGGATGCACAACGAGCCAACGGCCGGCCTTCCGGCGCCAGAAAAATGGAAGCTTAAGATTGCGATGGTCGATGACCGATGGGGGTGGCCCATGGGTCGGGCTTGCTTGGTGCAAAGCGAGTAGGGCGTAGCCGTAACCAGGGCGAGTCCGAACCGTTTGGCTGGAGTCAGCACGCATCCAGGCTGGATCAGGCATCCACGCTCTCACCCCCCAGACACTCTCAACTCACACTCACTTACTCATTCTTACATGCTCGCACTGCACTGCACTGCGCTGCTCTGCTCAGACCGCCCTCCTCAACTTCTCCCTTCCCCTTCTGCCCCCATCGCGACTCTCGACCCTCAACTCGTCGCCCGTGAAACACAGTTCTGGCCGGGGGGCCTGACCCAGGCGCCGGCTGTCATTGCAATCCCTCGCGTCGGCGCTCCAGACGACAGCTGTAAAGCCTATCCGGCCAAGCCCAGCGATGATGATGGTGCCGTCCACATCTGAAGTCTGGACGAGTCGAGATGTCACAAACCATATTGCATATCGTATGTTTATTGATTTGGGCCAGCATGTCGAATCAGACCACGACGCACTGAGATGAGATGACGAGCACTGTTTATGCCGACGCCAGAATGCTTTGTTTACCTACATCATTGTGTTCCTTTCCGCCCGCGTTGTCAGGGCTGTCCTGACCGTCGTGCTGGACATCACTGCTGCGAGCAACGGTCATCCTCCTTTGCTGCCGGCGGGTGTCATGGCCTGGAGGAAACTTTCCCCTTGGAGATTGCGGAAGCCAAGGCATGAGGTCATGAAGCTAAATCGGCGCGTTCGCCAGACTTGCCAGCACCTAACCTGCGGCACTGGGCGATAAGCGCGGCCAGGTCTTCGTAGCTCTGGAGATTGTGCAGGACACAGGGCCGAGAAATGGGATCGGGATATGGTTCATCAGAAGTTGCACGAATCGAGTTCGATCGGCTTACATAAGGCAATCGAGATTGCGGCGGCCGAAGCTGAGACTGGATTTTGCATCGTCTTTTTCTTCTCATTTTGCTCCTCCCGCTCGGACTGCGGCATCTCAGGGGTCGCCATCCTCGCTCTTTCAATGTATCCGACCTGTCCGGATGACTAAGAGTGCCATTCCCGAGCGGGAGCCCATCTGCTGACTTGGGCAAGGTCGACTGGAGGACGGGACCCGGGACTCTGGACTTCCATGGCTTCGCTTGCTTCGTGACTTTGCATGTCGTACCACGACGTCTCCATACGTTGGCATCGGTGATCTGAGATTTAGATAGAAGGCTCGAAACTGCTGGCGCCCAACTCCAAGGTCTGGCAACTATCGCCATCTTGGTCGTGTGCTAGTCGTGCCGCGTTGCGTCGGCACAGGTCCTCGACTGATTCCGCTCCTAATTCTGGCCTCGCAAGGCGGCTTGTTTCGGATCCGTCGCCCTCACGCATCTGGTGCTCGTCGTGCCTGACACCTTTCCACCTTTCACCTTTGGGGCTCGCTTACGAGCTTCTCCTCCTCCCATACGGTATTAAAGTTGAAGCTCGGTCATCCCCATCCCAACCTAGCAAACTATTGTCAACACCTTCCTTTCCCCTCATCCTCCATCGGCACGGAGAGTTCGGCCGCTGAGATCATCATCATGGGGTTCATGGCTTCGGATACCCCGGCAAGCAGTGATCTAGCGGTGGAGTTATGGAGACATCCGAATCCCGCGTCGGCTCGCATGTGGGAGTTCAAGGACGTGATCAATCAGAAGTACAGCTTGAACCTTGACTCGTACGATGATCTTTACCGCTGGTCGATCGCAAACATCTCAGATTTTTGGGCGGAAACATGGCATTTCACGGGCATCGTGGCATCGAAGCCTTTTGACAGAGTGGGTGGGACATTTGTTGAGATCGAGCACGTGACGTCCTCTCTTCTATCAACTAGCACATCACTCGGCCTGCCTTGTTCGCCGTGAAGTCTTGCGGAGTGTATCATGTGTAACAAGGGCGCATCAGTGTTTTTACCTTGTTCACAATCAGCCTGCATTGCTACTCCCTTTGCGGACAGCAGTAAACATGCCGCCAAGCGACGAAGTGACACTGGTGATGAGGTTTTCTAAGCTCTTGATGGTTCAGCCTGCAAGCAATATGTAACGCCCTGGCTCACTTTCAAGAAGAGAGTATCAAGCATCTCTCTTCTTTGTTTTTCAGATTGCCTCTATTAGTTACTTTATAATCATAGATTCCATGCTGATCTAATTAGGTCTTGGAGTCAAACGCTCCGATGTTCCCTCGCCCGGACTTCTTTGCAGGCTCACAACTAAACTTCGCTGAGAATCTCCTCTTTCCAGCAAATACAATAATAGATCCAAACTCCCCGGCCATAATCTCTGCAACTGAATCAATCAGGTTTACTACGACATGGGCAGAACTCCGAGAACTGGTTCGAAAATGCTCGCTTGCACTTCGAAATCTGGGTGTGCAACCGCATGATCGTGTTGCCGGGTTTCTTGGAAACCACACGAATACAGTGGTGGCTATGCTTGCTGCCACATCTATTGGTGCCATTTGGACCGGTGTCAGCCCTGATACTGGTGTTGGAGCTGTTCTTGACCGACTTGTTCAAATTGAACCTATTGTACTGTTTGCGGATAATGCTGTTGAGTACAATGGCAGGTTCCATGAAAGTATTACGAAGACTAGGGACATTGTCAAAGAATTGACGGAGCTTAAGGCTGTTGTACTATTCAAGACGGTGGCCAGTATGCCCGTCTCGATTGATAATTTCGTAGTTGCAAAGGGCAACGCTTGGATCTATGAAGACTTCCTCCAAAGGTATTTTGCGCCATTCACAAGAGGCGGCTTCTAAGGCAAATTCTAAACTTCACAGTGCTACAAGTCCTTCGGGGGCCTTGACCTTCACTCAGCTTCCGCCCAGCCATCCAGTTTATATACTATACAGCTCTGGTACCACAGGCAAACCAAAATGCATAATCCACTCAGCCGCAGGGACACTCATTCAACATAAGAAAGAGCACATATTACATTGTGATATTCGCCCAACGGATAAAGTCTTCTACTTCACCACCTGCACCTGGATGATGTGGCACTGGCTCATCTCAGGTTTGGCCTCAGGGGCTACGCTAATATTGTACGACGGGTCACCTTTCAAACCAAATTCCAACCATAGCATGCCAAAACTCATCGAAGAGCTAAGAATAACGCACTTTGGCACTTCTGCAAAATATCTCAGCATTTTAGAACAAAACAATGCTTACCCTATCAAAGATGGAATCGACCTCAGTACTCTGCGCGCCATTTATTCCACAGGCTCACCATTAGCGCCTAGCACGTTCTCATACGTCTACTCCGCATTCCCAGCAACCATAAACCTCGGATCAATAACGGGCGGAACCGATATAATCTCCCTCTTTGGTGCACCTAATCCATTATCGCCTGTTTACAAAGGCGAGATCCAAGTCCGAGGCCTCGGTATGGCCATCACAGCATTCGATCCGTCAGGCCAGCCCTCCGATGCAGGTGAGCCAGGAGATCTCGTGTGTACAAAACCCTTTCCTTGCCAGCCGGTCGGATTCTTCGGTGCAGAGGGAGAGGCCAAATATAAGAGCAGCTATTTCGAAACTTTCCCGGGCGTGTGGCACCATGGTGATTTTGTACGCTTCAACCCCGAGACAGGCGGTATACTCATGCTGGGTCGTTCCGATGGTATCCTCAAACCTAGCGGTGTGCGTTTCGGCTCGGCAGAGATTTATAATATCCTCTTGAAATACTTCGCTGCTGAGATCGAGGATGCACTCTGTATTGGGCGCAGGAGAGAAACCGATCCGGACGAAACCGTTGTATTGTTCCTGAAGATGGTGGACGGTCAAGAATGCACGGAGGAGCTTAAAGATGCGATCCGGAAAGAGGTCAGGAGAGATTTAAGTGCGCGACATGTTCCTGGTGTTATCGACGAGTGCTTTGAAATTCCAGTTACAACGAATGGAAAGAAGTAAGTCCTCCCTTCCTTCTGAAGGATGTTTAATTGGCAGGATAAATCTCTAACGAATACATAGGATCGAGGTTGCTGTCAAGCAAATCCTTTGCGGCATGAACGTCAAGACTTCTGCCAGTGTGGCTAATGCGAATTGTTTGGACTGGTACAGGGAATGGGCCAAAATGCATTAATACCTCTGCCAATTCTCGAAAGCAAAGCCTGTGTGGACAAGACCATGAGACACTTGCTGGTGATATATAAAATCCTAGGACCTCAAATATAGATAGGGAATTTAAAAGCACTTCTCTTGAACGTATTCCCTAGAGCGCCTATCATGCTTTGCAGTTATATGCAAAGTCTGGCATACACATGCAGCCTAACCTTCATGATAATTTCTCTGTGCAGAGCACAATAAGATGCTGAGCGTCCTCATTCACAACGCAACCATACTCTGCACAGGCGTGAGTAGCTCGTACAACTCACTGTTTCTGGGGGTATTGAACCCCCTTCCCAAGGATTGGCGCCAACACAAAGTTTCTACGTCTCGTCACCTTTATCCTTGCCTGCACCACCATACAGGATCTGAGAAATCGATCGAGGGCCTTCATTTGTCACATACACACACGTAGCATATTTTTACATTTCCACTCATCTTGGGTCTATTATGATAGGAAGGTAGGCTTGATTTTCTTTGCTTCCTTTAACTTACCTGGGTTCTTCTCTCGTCTTCTATTTCGTCTTGAACTTACCTTTCTTTTTCCCCCGAGAAATGCCAAAAATTGCCTGAAGAGTGAGGGCTCTTTTTTCTTCTTTGTTTTTATTGTTTCTCGCTGCTGGCTTTTGTGGGGATTCTTTCTGTTAGGGAGAGGGGGGAGGGAACGTACCTTGATACCTGCCTACCTTTTTCTTTCTCCTGACTTTCTGTTCTTTATCCTCTTCGTCGCGTTGATTGGCTCTCAACCCTGAATCAAGACAACCGGTCTGCTAAGACCTCATCTCGTGAAAGGGATGACCTCGAAGCTCTCGCCTTCTTCTTTCTTCCTGGGCTCCAGCTTCGTTTCTGGGCTGCTTGAAAACAACCTCCACGCTGCTACTAGAGCTGTTCAAGATGAGGACTTCTTCGACAATGTCTTGGTCTTGCTCTGGGACTCCGGAATCTCAAATCCACAACGGCAGCGCCCTCGCTTCAGCGGCACCGCAAAGTATTCTTCGTCCAGATCATCGAGGTCCCAAGTTGGAGTCGTGACGGCTGGGAGGCCGGTCTCGAGCGGGCGTTGGCGGGCCGCATAGGCGTCCAAGATCTCCTGGCTGCGGACAACGTCTTGGCCTTCGTTGCGGTCTGTCTTCACTGCAAACATGCTGTCGCTCATGGCTTCGGCAAGCTGGTCTTTCAATGTTGGGGGTGCTTCGGAGACTGCTTCCTGTCTGCCTCGAGTTGGTGTCCAAAGCTGTGGTCCCGAGCACGGGGCAGGGCTTGCGGCTGCTGGCTGTCTTGGTGCAGGTGACCAAAGACCATGGGTTGGTGCTTCTTGGTTTTGGCTTCTCGGAGCCGTTGGGTTTTCGTTCTGTGAAGCAGTCATTGTGACTGTCTCTGGTGGGAGCCTGGAGGGCTGGAAGTTAGTTGAGTTACAGTAAGGAGTTGCGACGAGTTGTGAGATCTGGGAATTCAATTCAAGGCCAGGCAGAAGCTGCCTTTATATACATTGCAGACTTCATTGTTTCGAGGCGTGGGAACAAAGACCTTTGTGCTTTTGGAGAAATATGTTTCATTGGAGTCGTTTGAAGGAATCTTGTGCTGTTGAGCAGGTACAAGGTTCTTTGATGCTTTGATGAACTGGAGCAGTAGAAGATCCTTTGATGCTTGGATGCTTTGAAAAACAGGAACATTATTATGCAAGGATATTGCGAGAAACTTACTAATGCTGAAGGACTTTGATGGATGAAACATGGAGTTGATCACGAACAATGATTTTGTCAAGAGAAAGTTAGGTCTTTGTTTCTTTAGAATAGCTTGCAGGTCAAGCAGCTGCTATCTTCTCAGTCTTCTCATCATCGCGATATAGACTTAGGTAACTCGCTTTCAAGCGACCTAGTAAGTGCTCTTGAGCCGTGATTGCCGTCGTGGCCTCGTCATTTTCCGACTTTTGATCTTGAACACGCTTGCTTGGCACTGCTTCTAACACTGTCGAGCTTGCAGGATGGCAGAAATAGGCAATTGAGTAACGATCTTCTCCGCCCTTCTTAGCGTCCCTGGGAAAGACAACCCGATGCACAGTAGACTTCAGCAGGTTTTTGGTCCAGTGGTCGCTGCAATAGTTAGATCATCTACAAGAGTTGGACGTCATCTTGCTTACAGAAGATCCCCGATGTTCACAAGGATAGGAGGACTTGGATCATTCTCCGTTCCTGGTGGCAGGACCGGAACAGGAGTCCAATTCTTTGTCGTCCCATAATCTTCTCTGCGAGTATTTGTGCTAGGCGGGAGCAGCTCCAACCCTGGCTGGCCTGGTCTCTGAAAGAGAAGAGTGATCGAGCCGTAACTTGAACGTAATTAGTGCGGCCACTTACGAAGCTTGAAAAAGAACATACTCGGAATGTGCGCCAGCCCGGATGTCAACTTCGGGTTGATAGTCAATTCCTTCTGGAAGGGAAGGATAGTGAAGTATTCGTAGAGTACGCCCACTTGGGCCAAATGATCGGGCATGCCTTGATGCAAACCAATCTCTACCTCCAGCAGAATCCGGAATCTGAAAACATATTAGCTATTGCTCATGGCCCTGCCAGGAAATCCTACCTCAAGACCAATGCCGAAAAGAGTCAAAATTTTCATGCACAGGTTGAAACAGTAGTCCTCAAATTGCTCGATATCGTTCTCATGGTCAATCAATGCCGGCGGCAAGATTTGCTGAGCTTTGCCGTTGAGAAACTCGCCAAAGTTCATAGCTCTCCGGGGACGTTAGACTGTGATCTATGGACCAATGTGACAGGAGGACTTACTCTTTGAAGTCGCCGACCTGTATGTATTAGTCTTGGTATCGAAGGCTTTATTGGCAGGAGAAGATACGCACCCGTTGGTTCTGAGCATCCAAGGTTTCCGTGTGCATGCCGGACCACCCCATGTTCTAAGTCGTGTTAAGCTCCAGCATCAAAGTGCGAGGCGGGGTGACGTACATTCTCGAGGATTTTGCATCTCTCCTTCTCTTCTGCCGGGGAAGAAAAGAACTTGCGAGACTATATCCCGGTTAGGAGATTTCCCCAAACGCTGCTGCCAACACTTGCCAGGTCGAAGGTATGATCAATGACGTCCACGGGGATATCCTTTCCCTCGTTCTTGATATAGACAAAACCATAGGTGACCGCGGCGTCGACCAGCTCCTTGGCAACTTGAGACTCCGAAGCAGCGCCCGAAATGTCGATGATAGGAATCTGGACCGGTTGTCCGTTTGCCTGGGCCATGGTGGCTCGTTGTGGAGAGAGTGGCCGGTGAGATGTCCGCAGTCGATTCGCTCGGATGGGTGGCAGTCACGGGGCAGCTTCAGCTCTTCAATCGAGCTGGGCAGAATTGGCTGGCTGGCGATGCACGATGCTTTGAGCAGGACACACGACACCGGTTCTTGCTAGTCAGGCACCGCGGGGATGGGGATTTGCATGCGCCTGGAACCCGCCAGCAGTAGTGGGGGACCACCTGGATTCTTATCGCGGTGTGAGGGGTTCTTATCGCACCGGCGGGCTAGCTGGAAGGGGCCAAGCGGCAGCGGGTCGCCGTGGCCTGTGTGTCTTGGGCCCGGTGCAAGACAACAGCTTCAGTCTTTCCAGTTCAATCTCGCCAGAAATCCCTTGTCCGACGCCGCCGTCCTGCGCTGCGCACCTTCTACTCAGCTCGAGTCGCGTGAAACTGTATCCCAACTACGATCATCTAGACTGCACCAAGCACCAAGGCCTGTAGTACCCGAAGTCGTCCAATTGTCCTGCCAGCGCGAGCTCCCGTCATAAGCTCCCACAAACCGGACCGCGACTTCCTGAACACATTCTGACTCTCTGTCCACGCTTCTGCCTCTCAACGTAGCAAACAAAAATCTAGTCCCGGGACCGACACTCTCGGATTTTGGAAAGAACATCTGCCCTCAGCGTGCGTCACCTTGTGACTGCCATTTCCCGCGAAATGCCTTCTCGTAAGTTGCGACTTTTGTATTCACCCACCACTATTTCTCCTACATATTCAAGACCAGGAGCCGCCCAAAAGGTTCCACGACAGCCACTATGGAGTACGACATGTCTTCAACCGGGCATATCCCTGTGAGAAGTATGCAATGGGGTTACACGTCAACTGGTCTGTATGCGCCAATACCAACTCTACAATATTCGGTCAGCCAAACTCTATATCCAGCGACGCTGGAGCATACGTACGAGCAACTCTACCAGCAATATTTGGTTCCGGAGGGGGATACGCTTAACATGGAGCCGCAACCACCAGTTGCATGGGGCACTTTGGGTCACGCCAGGGGGAGCTCAAACGCTTCCATCAATACGAATCCACAGGCGACTCCAGCTTGCACTACCGTTCTGCCTGCTCATATGGACGATTTAGCTAACATGTTAGGTTCAGTATTTAAGGGAGATCGTTCCATAGAAGCCTATAAGTTGTCTGTATCCATGCGATGCACTTGTGCACAAAGGCTGACCGAGCGATAGCAAAAACTCTGTGGCTGAACTGCAGGGTTGCAGTATTGGTGTCGAGGCCTCCTTTTATCTTCAACGCATGATTGACGAACCTCCCGCACATGAACCTCTACTTCCAGCCTTGGGTGGTGAGCCAATGGGCTTGAGACATCATATTGAGGCCGATCTGGACCATTGGAAGGAACATGGCATCAAGCCCGTCTTCGTGTTTGAAGGCCAACCAACGGTTGGCAAGGATACCACAACGTTAAAAAATGCCCAAGAGGCTTTGAGCGAAACAAATAAGGCATGGAACAACTACTCAGAAGGTGACTCCAATGGAGCCGTCAAACAATTCGGCTTGTCTGGTAAGTAATTCACAACTACTAATATTTATACTGGCGCTGAACAAATTTGAGGGTCTGCGCAAGGGTCGGACTTTTTTCCAATCCTCAAGGATATTCTTCGCAGTCGAGACCTAGATTCTGTGCAAGCGCCGTATAGTGCCTGCGCTCAGGTAAGCTTTACGCTCTTCTACTGGGATACCTGCTCACGAATTTAGCTCGCATACCTGGAAGGGCTCCCAACGCCGTATATTCACGGTGTCATGGGCTCCCAAGAGCTTCTCCTCTATGATATCAACGATGTCGTCATTCTTCCACCTTCACCCAAAGACTGGGAAGACAAGACGCTTTCAGCACTGTCGAGAGAAGACCTCAAGCAGAAGCTCGGGTGCACGGCAGATTTCTTCCATGATATTCTCTTAATGATGGGCACCTCATCATTACGACCGTTCCCCACCCTACAAGAACCAACTATCATATCTCGACAACCTTACCAAATAGAAGATGCCGCCACTCTCTTAAGGACCTCCGAACGATCGGTAACATCAATGTGCACCGCATTCAATGATGTATTATTGAATTCAGATCCAAAGTGGCTCGACAATTACCGCAAGGTAAAGATGGGTATTCGCCATTGCGTGACCATCACAGAATCAGGCAATTATCACATCAATAACTTCGATACAGTTACAGGTGATAACTATGAGTATCTTGGTATGCAATTGCCTCTCGAGGTGTTCACCTATATGCAGTTTGGCGTGGCTGGAGCTCGACTCACAAACAACTTCAATTTCCTCGAAACGATAGTCTTTCCAACTCTGGATGGGGTTGTTTCAGAGGAATACCGGAAGCTTGTAACTGAACAGCTTATTGCAATCAAGGAGCAAGCGGTTGGTCTCATCTCTCCACGAGTACATCGCGCTTTCAAGTTCAAGGATATAACTGTCAAATACTGGTTTGACAGCAGTCTGACAACCAAGTTAAATCGCCAACCACAACCCGATCCCAACATACAAGCCGATACCTGGGGAGTTCGAGTCTCTGACCTCGATCAACAAGCCAAAGCCTCGGGTTTGAGGCATGGTACACTCCCATTTGCACTATTGAGCCTTGACGATAAAAAGTTCTCGGCGAAGACAGTTTTCAAGGGCAAAGACTCGCAGGCAAAGGTTGCTGGATTAATTCCGAATTCGGAAGTCTTGCCAAATGCCTTATGGCGCCTGCTGCACCTGCGCGGCTATGTCAATGACAGCCATGGTCTAACCTCTTGGGGTACGGCACTTCAGATCACATATAAAGCACTACGGCCGATCATTGAGAAAAACGACGACGCTCATCATGTAGCAGAGGCTGCGTTCCTTGCTTATGAATTACTTCGTTTCGATAATCTGAATACACGCCGACAGCATAGAGAGCTCATTGGAGGTGCAATTAGAGGATCTGAGGAAGATAAGGCTAGCTGTATGCTCATTGGCAGGACGGCGTGTCTCCTGAAGCTGCGTCACTCAGAGAACGGATACACGGGCCCCCTCAGCAAAGTATTTCTTGCCTACCACTCCTTGATAAAGGCCACCCGTGAAGCAGATAGAGATCTCCTTGAGGCTGTCATTGTCTCGATGGGTCTCGGAAACCAGCTTGTTCGCGAGCAGAAGCCGCTTGAGGAGCTAGGGTCAAGGTAGATCTATCGAAAACTTTTGGCAAATTCGAACGCTAACATCTTTACAGCCTGCCTTTGGGTGTTGACATTGACGTTGGACTGGGTATTGCCGTCAAAACCTTCCTCGATGACTGTGTCAAGCCCGAAATGTCTGCTGAGGAAAAACAGCAAGCAAGGAGTGACTATGCAGAGAAAAAGGCTTTGCTACCTTTAAGTGTCGATTTTGAAGAGGACCTGGATGTGGCCTTCAGATTTTTTGATGCTCTACATGAGGGCGTGAAGACGCTGGGCAAAGAAATATCTGAAAGTGATGCCAAGGCATGGGATGCGGCGAAGGACTACCTGGACAAGAGACGATAATTCTAGCAGCGAGGTTGGGCGATATTATTCTGAATGGAGGTGGTGGCATTGATATGGAGGTTAACAGAACGACATATTTATGTCTCACGGCGCGCTGTATCCTAGACTCATTGTTCGTTGCTATACACTTTGATGGATCACTCCTAAAAGGGCGTCGCTGACAGTCATAGGCGTAGGTGCCAAAGTTACCTAGCAGACAGAATAAAGTACGTCAACCTCAATTGTGTATCTGCCGTTTGTTAAATGTCTCCTGAGAATACTGTAGATGCACATATCTGGGGTCTGCATTGTCCAATAATGTTCGAGGACTACGTTGAGGTGAAGGGTTTCACTAACAGTACACATCACATGCTTTAGGCTTAGCGAGCGATACATCAACGACCTCATGGAGTTGCGACGCTAACTAACGGTGCTTTAGGCCCACTCAATCTTGCTCCAGCTCTGTTTTTCAATACTGCCCCATTGTGACACATCGGGTCATCAGCCAAGGTCCAGCAATGATGGCTCGTACCACCACCACCACACAGAGCCCACCTGTCAACTCAACCCAGCCCCAATCAGTCGCCAAACAGAACCAGATATCACTAGACGCCAGCCAGGGACGCCGCCGCCGCCGCCGCCGCCGCCGCAGCAGCAATCCCATCATCCACGCTATCTCCGCCCTGTTCGCCATCCTGAACTCCATCAATTACTGGAACTCCTTCTGGGTCCTCGCTGTGCCCGCGTTTGGCTTCTACCTCGCTACCTCGACCCCTCTGCTTTGGCCGACAGCGGTTTTTAGTGTGGTCTATTATTTTGTTACGGGCTTGGGGATTACTGCTGGTGCGTGTGGACGATCATGTTTCTTCTTTTGACATGGATTTTGACTCGGTTGAGATGCGTCTTGGGGGTCTGAAGAGGAGAGGATGGTGAACTCATGTGATGCGATATTGGTTGAGACATCATGTACCTCCTTTCCATATCTTCTCAAGCTATGCATCTGTCTCTCCAGAAACCCTCTACTGACAACCTTGCAGGCTACCACCGCTTGTGGGCCCACCGAGCCTACACAGCAACCATTCCCCTCCGCATCTATCTGGCTGCAACGAGTGCCGGCGCCCTCCAAGACAGCATCCGCACCTGGTCCTCCGACCACCGTGCACACCACCGCTTCACTGATACACTCAAGGACCCCTACTCAGTCCGCAAGGGGCTCTTTTACTCACATATCGGCTGGCTAATCTTCAAGCAAGACGCCTCCCTCAAAGGTCGCACCTCCATCGCGGACCTCGACCGCGACCCGGTCGTCATGTGGCAGCACAACTTTTACATCCCGCTCGCCCTCGGCATGGCCTACGCCTTCCCTGCGCTTGTCGCCGGTGCCTTCTGGTCCGATCCCCTCGGCGGCTTCATCTACGCGGGCATCCTCCGCGTCATGCTCGTCCAGCAGGCGACCTTTTGCGTCAACTCTCTCGCGCACTACCTCGGTGCGGCAACGTTCGATGACCACCGCTCACCCCGCGACCACGTCCTAACCGCCCTACTCACCCTCGGAGAGGGTTATCATAACTTCCATCATGAGTTTCCGAATGACTTTCGGAACGCGGTGGATTGGTGGCAGTATGATCCCACCAAGTGGGCGATTCAGCTGTGGTTCTGGTGTGGCTTGGTGAGCGAGGTCAAGACCTTTGATCAGAACGTCATTGAGAGAGGGAGGATGCAGCAGGAGGTTAAGACGTTGGAGGGAAAGGAGCGGCTGTTGTTAGGTATGCAAGGCGGCGCAGTAGGGAGTGGAGCTGCGGCAGCGACGGAGACGCTTTGGTCGTGGGATGAGTTCCAGAGAGCTACGACCCTGGAGTTGGCGACGAGGCCGCGGAGGCACTTGATCCTCGTTGCTGGGATCTTGTATGACGTGGCTTCGTTCCTGGCTGTCCATCCCGGTGGCGAGTCTTTGCTGCGGAGTGCAGTGGGCAAGGATGCCACGGCTCTGTTCAACGGAGGAGTATATAACCGTGCGTCCCCATTCTCTTTCCCCTTCGCTCCCTCTCTCCTCGCTTATCTACCGGCCTGCCTCTACTTTCCATCGCCCCTCTCTCTGCTCTAGCTCGAGACGACCTCCCATCATCCCCATTCAAGACCCTGTCCGGCAAGCAAGGAAGCCCCGGCCTGGCCACCTCTCAGAGCAGAGAGTGGTAGCGCTATGAGAGTCACTTCGGTCCTCGTGTTGGGCATTGAAGGACCATGGCTGATTGTTACCTTGGGCGCAGATTCCGCGGGCGCGCGAAGGATTCTAGAAACGTTCCGAGTGGGCGTCTTGCGAGGTGGGTGTGAGGTTGAGATCTGGAAGGAGGGATATCGGGAAGAGCAGAGTCGGTGAAGAAAAAGGTGGAGGGTTAAAGGATGAGGGTGATGATTGTGGTGGTAGTAAGTTGATGATGATGAAGCGAGCGACGTGAAAAAGTGGAGGGTGTGGATTCAGAATTCGGGCTATGGTTCGGATGATATGACACAAGAAACGACATGAGGATATAGAACAGAATGGGACAGGATGGTTTCGATTATGCAACGTTATGCCTTTGGAAAGAAAGACGCGTTGTGACGAGATATAGGTGCAAGGTTTGATGGACGTCAAGCTGAGATGCGGCTGGTTGAGGTAACGTGAGGTAAGCATTTTGAGCACCGTAGGCACTTAGTAAGACAATTCCATGAAATATGAGTGCTTCAACGCAGCAAGAATAGCTAGTAGAGGAAGAGACACAAAATCGACATGGATATATACATCTACAGAAGGTACTCTTTTGTACAGCATGAACGCTTCCCAGCCTCCTAACCCAGGACGTTCCCTCTAGATAATGATCATAAACTCATCAACCGACAAATCCGACCCTTCCTCGTCAAACTCCAACCAGGACTGCTCGTAAACCCGAAAGAGAGAAAATGGAGACAATGTAGAAGCGTCCGATATCATACCAACATCGATGTATCAATCGATGACCTAGAGGCCTTCTCTTTTCCCTTGTCTTTCCCAAAACCCATCTTCATTTTGCCTTTGCTGATACTTTCCTGCGACGGGCGCTGCGCTGAGTCTTCGTCTATGGCCATCTCCGAGTTGTTCTGGTGCGAACAATCATCTTCCGGAATATCTCTTGGGTGCGTCGAAGGACTCTCATCATCGAATCGCTCAACAGTCTTACTCTTTTCCAGTTGTGTCTGCTCCTCGATCGTTGAGCGACCTCCAAAGACCGTGTTCAGTATCGCACATGCTTCAGCATAGCATCGATCAGCTGCCTTGGGAAACCTGAGTGGGTTCGGCTTCTTGTCGAACGCGTGAGGGACTTCCTTGATCAAGCCTCCTTTTACAGTCTTGTTGATCGTTGATCCCGAGAGTCGCTCGCCAAATGCTACGCCTTCTGCGTTGAGCATGTCGTATTCGCATGTGTAGAGTATGATGTCTTGGGGATAAGCAGCTTTCAATAGTTGATCGGATGCTGCGGCGGGGGACAGGTAGGGATCCGTGAAATCTATGTCCTCGAGAGGGTGTAGATAGGATTCGTCGAACAGTGTGGTCAGCAACGGCGGGAGGTTCTTCTCCGGTGCTATATTCGTGCTTCGCTTTTCTGCTCGACTTGATCGAAAGTCGGTAGGAGGATAGAAGGAGACTATGGCTCGGATGTGAAGATCGGGCACCTTTTGATGGATCTCCAGTTCGGTAGGTTCTAGGTCGGACAGCTTAATCGTGGAGGAATTGCTCGAAGCTATGCGAACTATGTCGGGCCGCGGTAGCGACAGTGTAGAACTGCTCTTCTTATTCTGGCCGTACACCGAAGGCTTGGCGTAGTCTGCCAGCGTACGCTTTCCGATATTGTTCTGCAAGTCGTAAAGCATGAGAGGGACGGTCAGAGCAAAATTCCCACCGGCGGAGAAGCCCGAGAGGGCGATGCGCTGAGGGTCGAGACGCAACTCCTCGGCGTGGGCTGCGAGATATATCAGAGCGTCGGTTCCATCCTCCACACCTACACTAAATGGAAACTCGGGTGCCAGCCGGTATTCCACGCTGACCAGTACCGCCTCGGCCTTCTCAATCACGGCCGCGGCCCATCGCGCATCATCGGTGCCCGTCCCCAGCGTGAAGCCTCCGCCGTGGAAGTTGACCACCACTGGCCACCGGTAGTCGCTGTCGTCGTCTACATAGCCCTCGGGAACGTACAGTACCAACTTGAAGGTGCCGGGGAATTTGGAGAGTCGCGACGGGATGACGATCTTGAAGCTGGGCGCAGGTGGTTTGGGGTCGGCGAAGTGGTGCAATTTCATGCCGATGGCCATGAGGGCCCTCCATACTACAGCCTTCATGAGCAGACACCAGCGAGCATAGAAAATGCTCATGGTAAAAAAAGGAGCGACGGAGGGCGTGGGGAGGCTCAGCAAGATATGCTGGAGCTGGAGGAAGGATAGTCCGTGACGTGAGCTGGGGATGGCTTGGCGCGGATCGGGACGGGCGACCAATGGGCAAGAGCAGATGTACAGCTGGCAAGCATGCTTGGTCCACACCGACGCAGCGTTATGGATGTTCAGCACAGGAGGCGTGGGTCGCGTTCGACTGCAATGCTTGCTATGATAGGCGTGAGGCCGGAATGACGGGCATTTTAAGAACGAAAGTACCAAGTTTGGTGTGACAGAGTGCATGAGGGAGGACGCGGGCAGGGGAGGTCAAATGACATCAGCGTCTGGTCTACTTGTCTGCGTGTTCTGTCTGTGGCTTCCGACGATGGTGGTGCGAATGCACTCACAATTATGTTCTTTGCATGAAAACCCCCCCGATCACCCTCGCGACCCGTGATACGGGTTTCGTCGATGGCGATGTCAGTTCCTGCCAGTATACTTGGAGCATCGTGACTGGGAAGAACCATGGTCACCAGCTTCAAGGGCGAGAGCACCACAGCTCATGGCAGAAACACGCCGCAGCCAGATCTGGAGATCCTAGTCAACCAGCTTACTTTCGGGCCGGCCTTGCGCCTGGTGTTACAGTGGTCAGTGTGAATGATAACAGAGTTCGTATTGTATTTGCCATCCAGATCTTATCTGAGGCACTGGGTTGGTCGTGTGCGGTGGTACCTAGATCGGTTTGCTCGGTTTGCTCATGGTCTGCCGCTTTCTCGGATGGCCGGGAACCACCATCTCAGAGCCGGAGCTCTCTCCGACTCTCCTACAATCATTAAGGGGCGTTTGTTGCTTAGGCTTTGGATATTCCGTCCTTTTCAGCAGAGTTGGGTCGAGTCTAGACTCACCGAATTACATCCACTCTCTGCTCCGTTGACTCGCCAGCTGGCCTGCTTGCTTGTTTCAGAAAACCATGACGTCGGCCCTCGGCTTTGAGTGGCGGCGTGCTTCATCTCTAACTCGTCGCTCGCTGGGCGGTGATAGCGGCCCTGCTATGAGGTCCAGCTCGGTCTGCATTGGATTTCACTGCCCTGTTATCTCCCAGTCAGCGCTGTTCCAGGCCTGCACGTGAGACAAGGGTGTTTGTGAGGTGGGTTTTGCTGGGTTAGCCGTGTGGTCTCAGCGGTCCTCCAGTGCAGTCACAAAATGGATCCTCCCGAAATTGGACATCCTCGTTTTTGCCCGTGCCAGAGTGACGTAGACGGGGAAAGAAGCTTGCTCGCGCACATCTTCAATCCGTCCGTTGGATTACGCACAGGCTGGAAGTGAAAGGTGATTTAACAACGATATGTCCCGAGATCCCTTCCGTCGTCCCCCATTGCTTGGATTTTGGACGTACCTTTGCGTTTCCTCTGCTCTACTGTGCGGCCCCTTCGACGTCCCGCCTGCTCCGCGATCTAGCTGTTAAGAGTGTGGTTGGGCCTTCCCGGAAGAGCCATACGTCCCAGCTAAATCTTAATCAGCGTGGCTGGATTAGTCCCGCCTGTAGCAAGTCAAAATCCGAAGACACTGCACTGTAGATCAGCATTTCTGTCGCCTTCCATCCGTCGCAGTCACAGTCACAACGCTGCCCATTGTTGCTTATAAAGCGACGTGCAGTTGCATATCCTCAACCTTCGGCAATTTCGTTTCCACTGCTGACTCCAACCCCGTTGAGCAACACGATCTGCTTCCCTAAGGTCGTGTGCACTGCAATTACCGTCGACAGCCTCGATTTCACCATCATGTCGTTTCTGAAGAAGCCTTTCAAGAAGATCAAGGAACTGGGTTCGAGCAGTCCATCAGCTTCCAACAGTTCCTTGGTTGATGACAAGGCCCCGACTTCGACTCCCGGAACCGGGACAGGAACACCCGCCAATGGCACTTCCACGCCCAACAATGGCACCTCCACGCCTGTCGACGACCGGCGTAAGAGCCGCGAGCTGATTGACATGGAGAGGAAGAGACGAAGTGTGGATAAAGAGCGTACCAAGCACGAAAGCAAGCAGCGGGAGCAGCTGAGAAGAATTGAAAGCGAGCGCTTCATGCAAGAAGGCCCCGAGGAACTTACCAAGCTGTATCGGCCTCTCAGCATGAACCAGAGCAAGAAATGGGAGAATCAGAAGCGACTCTTATTCAAGGACGTGAACTTTGCCGGTCAGTTTTCTTTCATTGCCGTGCTACAGCAGTTCCTGGCGGCCATCTTGGTCGTTTCGAGCTTTCAAGCTCAAAGGGCGCGCTTGGCACCATATCAATTGATCAACCGCTGATTTTCCGATGACCAGATCTTGACGGGAACATAATCACTTTCCGAGCACGCATACACACCCTCCGCCGTATGAGTGCCAAGCTTGTGTTCATCGTTTTCCGCCAGCAAACAATTACCATCCAGGGAGTATTACAGACATTCCGTCACCAAAATAATGACGAACCCACTGGTATGCCGCTCTCTGAACCGTGCTGACAGAAATCGTCATCTAACCCGCTTTTCTTTTCGCAGAAGCCGAAGATCCATCGGAAACCAAAGGCACCATCTCCGAGCGAATGGTCCGCAGCATCGAACATTATCCCAGCGAGACCATCGTCCTCGTCACCGCCAGAGTCCGAAAGGCCCCACAGACTGTCAAGAACGCAACTATACATGATTTCGAATTGGAGGTTTCCGAAGTCCACCGGGTAACAAAGCTGGCAGAGAATGTTCCATTCACCGTGTACGATGCAGAAAACATCAACCGGGCCAAGGACAATTTGGCCGAGGAAGAGGCAGAATCATCTTCTGCAGAAGACCCCGATGATATCTCCGCCCTCACCGAACCCTCTACGGAGGCGTCTGGAGTAAACACACCTCGCGAGAGTACTGCTCCTTCTAGCAGAACCAGCATCGATGTCATGGGTAGAAACAGCCAGGATATTGCACGCCATCTTGCAGCCGCTCACAAACAACGTTCTCTTCCCACCAGAGTACGACTGAACAACCGGGTTGTTGATCTGCGTACAGCTCCCTCTCAATGCATCTTCAGAATTCAGTCCGGTATTTGCAATTTGTTCCGATCCTACCTGGACACTCAAGGTTTCATCGAGATTCATACTCCTAAGTTACAAGGAGGAGCTACTGAATCAGGCGCCACGGTCTTTGAAGTCAATTACTTCGGCAGACCTGCCTTCCTGGCCCAATCTCCTCAGTTAGCAAAGCAAATGTGTATAGCAGCGGATTTCGAGCGGGTCTACGAAATCGGTGCTGTTTTCCGTGCTGAAGATAGCAACACTCCTCGACACTTAACAGAATACACAGGACTGGATCTAGAAATGGCGCTAGAAGAACATTATCATGAGGCACTGACCATCATCGATGGTATGTTCAAGAACCTCTGGGCTGGGATCTATGAAAGATACAGCAAAGAAATTGAGGTCATTGCTCAATTTTATCCACATGAGAAAGTCGAATGGCTAGAGGTCACACCTCGCATTCCTTTTGCTGACGGTGTCCAAATGCTGGTCGAGGATGGATTCAAGAATGATGATGGCAATTTTCCCTCTCCATTGGAGGATTTATCAACCGCTGCGGAGCGACGTCTGGGCGCTCTCGTCAAAATAAAGTATAAGACCGATTACTATATTTTGGACAAATTCCCTGCCTCAGCACGTCCATTCTACACCATGCCAGATGCTGCAGACCCCAACGTTACGAACTCCTTTGATATCTTTATGAGAGGACAAGAGATTCTTTCCGGAGGACAACGTATCCACGATGCAGCGTTCCTAGAGAAGCGCATGAAGTCTTTGGGCGTCAAACCTGAATCTATGCCTGAGTACATTGAAGGTTTCCGTTGGGGCGCTCCCCCACATGCTGGATGTGGTATTGGTCTCGAGCGACTTACCTACCTCTTCCTCAATCTTGGAAACATTCGCCTGGCTTCTCTCTTCCCCCGTGATCCCAAGTCTCTCCCGGCAAGACCGGTCAATGCTACCCTTCGACATGAGGAAGCCAGCACCACGAACCCTCCATGGGAACGAGATGATCTGAGCCCAGAGTTGGCCAAGTTCCCTCAACCTTTGGAGAAGCTTATCGCCAATTATGGTGATGCGGCCAATACTTCCTGGCTTGACGCACGTTACAAAGTCTGGCGCCACCCATCGTCAGGTGCTGCTCAAGGTTACATTGTCCACAACAACTTTGCTATTGCTGTGGGTGATCCCCTCTGCGCTAAAGGCCAATATCCTGCGGTTATCTCTGGCTTCTTGCAACATCTCAAGGATGATTATAAGGGCATCAAGCCAATTTGGATGATCGCGGGTCCTGAGGTTGAGGAGTACTTGGGCGAGAAGTTCGCGTGGCGAACTCTTGCTTGTGCAGCTGAAGAGCGCGCGAATCCTCGTGATAATCCAGCTGCCAAAGATAGCGACCTAGCTCGCAAACTCCGTCATGCTGAGAAGGAGGGCGTGAAGCAGATTGCGCTGCCTTCCAATGAGCCAGTACCGGAAGAGCTCGTTCAGAAGATTGATGCTCGTATCCAGGACTGGCACAAGAATCGCAAGGGCACTCAGATCCATCTTACCCAAATTCGCCCTTGGGTCGATCAGGAGCATCGTCGATACTACTACGCACAGGGACCAGAGGGCACCATTCATGCCATTGTTGTACTTCACCAACTCTCGCCCGTCAATGGCTACCAAGTGAAGTTCTCCCTCGAGTTCCCGGGAGCTCCTTCTGGTACCATCGAGTCTCTGATCCTCTTTGCCATGAAGTCCATTGCTGCTTCCGACCCCGACGTGAAGAAGGTAACCTTCGGCACTGGCGCCATGCCCCACATGGTTGGTGGCCGAAATATGGGCAAGACGAAGGTCAAGGCTCTGAAGAAGACCTACGATGCCATTAACAAGCAATTCAAGCTCACCAACAAGTCGGAGTTCAGAGAAAAGATGGGTGTCGTTAATGACCCTGCTTATGTCTGCTATCCTAAGAATGGACTTGGACCTAGTGGAATCAAGGCCATCCTCGGATTCTTGGTAAGTTGACTTCCTCACCTGATTGGTCGCAGCGCGCTAACTCTCGACTTTAGGAGGAGGAAGGCTAGTCGCATCGGTGTTATGGGATGGCACGCCCGTGTCAAGATGGCGGATTGGAGCAGAATGGAACCCAAGAGAGAAGCGACGGCGGCCTTGTGCTTGGTTCACGCAGACCATTGGTGTTCTGAGTTGGCAGAACGAAAAGGATAGGTAATTGTTAATTATAACTTCCGGCGTAGCAGCCTTGAAGGCTTTGGGAAGAATGAGCTTGCTGTACTTTACACTGATGCAGGCCCGCGCAGCCATTTCCTTGTTTCCTTCTAGATACCTTTTTGCTCTACATGGCCGCTTGGTCTACGCAATCTACTTGTTAACTGCGCCTTCTTGGTGGTGCCCAAAATGGAGCGTGCTCCTTGTTTCGTGTGAGCATCGAACGATTCGGGAGAGGGAGAGGAAAGAGGGAGTGCTCCAGGTTGGCCCGTCTTATGAAGCAGTGCTGGCCGGGTGTCAGGCCAGATGCGAAGGATGATGGTCTGCAGTACCATATTGTATGGGCCTGCCAAGCCAAGCGCAGGCTCAACCGGTAGGGACATGGGGCCAGGGCTGCCTTTTAAGCTTTGGGGCGGCGCTCGTATGCGCTCTGGCCACTCACAGGCCGTACAATACGACGTCGATCGCCGGCTGATGACTACCCCAAGCCTGAGCTGCCAGTGCCGTTCTGTCGCAATACTTCTGCGGCGTCTGGCGCGGAGGGGATGGGGTTGGTCTCTTATATCTGTGATCAACCAGCTTCAGTCCATCCGTCTCCGCATCTGCTCGTTGGGATTGATCTGCCTCAAACACATGCACCTCCGTTCGCAAGCCCCCTTGACTGACCTTCCATCCTCTCTTCCGAACTTTCCCTCAAGTCCGCACTCTCCGCTATACGAGATACGAACTCGGGCTGCTGTGCCCAACTCAATCTGATAGATATCACTTCTGTCTGGTACCTAACCTTTTGCTCCCGCATTGGTGGGTCGCTCGACATGGACGAAAAAAAGTTGGCAGCGTCCAAGGTGACGGGTACGACACGGAGAGCTCATCGGAAGTCTCGTATGGGTTGTCGGCACTGTAAACTGAGGAAAGTCAAGGTATGTCTGCTGCATATCTGATCTCGGCATGGAGTTTCCTTCCGGCGGCAAACCCCACGGCCTCGCTCTGCCGTGTTTGTGCCGTTCGGCATGCTGCTACTTCTTTTCTTTGGACACGATATACGAGATTGGCCGTGCTGATACATCTTGTCTAGTGTGATGAGGTCAAGCCCGTATGTGGTAGCTGCCGTCGACGAGATCTTCAATGTGACTTTTCCCCTAAAGAGAGAGCATCTGGGAAAGCATCCGCCCCCCCGGTGGAGATTCCTCGCCTGGATGCCGTCGTCGGTCGACAGTCGAGTAGGAGTATGTCTTTAGATACTAGAGACCCGTCCATCTCAACATCGAAGACATCGCGAGAAGGCTCTAAGGCTCCTTCGTCAGTCCATCAACCCTCTCCATCTCCAAGACCGTCAAGTAGTCGTACTTCTTCCATCTGTACGATTGGCACGCCGGCGGACCGACTCCTTGAACTCCGTCTTTTCCATCATTACTGCACACTTACAACACCGCCGCCGTTACCTCCCCATGAAGCAGCATTGCGTGACATGAGCTTCCCAAGATTCTATCAGTGGTCAACATGGAGCACAAATCTTGCACTTGCCAATCCCACGTTAATGGATGCTATACTCGCCTGTTCAGCTGTACATCTCCGCTTTTTCAACTCCACCGATCGCACCCTCCACCGAGCTGCTCACCAATACATGGCAAGAGCGTTGTCTCAGCAAGCCACAGCCCTTCGTGGGGGAATCAACAAGGAGAATGCCGAAGTCGTATTCGCCACGGCCGCTTATATCGCATTTCATTCTTCTATAAGCATGTCTCAAGGGAACGAGGGTAGCGAACCAGGCCGACGAACATTACCACTTCACTGGTTCAGGCCTGTGCAGGGCATCAAAGCTGTCTTGAAGGCCTCCTGGCCTTACCTTGATCACACGGAGATCAAAGCCCATCTGGAGAATCAAACGAGTCAATGTGAAGAGGAATTAGCCAGGGTCCCAACCTTCTGCTTCTCCTTCCTTCTCGAAGGGCTCGACACCCAAGACATCGACCAAGAAACTCGAGATACGTATATTACGGCCGTGATGCACCTCTCTAAGATCCAAGTATCGAGAATGCACCGACACGTCCTCCGCTTTCCGGCTGTTGTCAATGAGCGCTTCATCACGCTCATTGAGGAATGTGACCCTCGCGCGCTTGCCATCGTAGGATATTTCTTCATGTGTCTGCGCGAGATCAAAGAGATTTGGTGGGTTCGACCGACGATCAAAAGGGAGTTCGACGTGCTCATGACCCTGTTGCCGGAGGAGTGGTGGGACAGAATGCAGTGGGCTAAGTGGGTAGTTGATGGGAAGAGAGACGCAATGGAAGCTGAGAAGGAGCAGCCGATGGTCGGAGCCGGTACGCCTCCAATGGATAATAGTAACGACACGAATGGTTTGGACGATCTTGGATTCGAGCATTGTGCTGGTAATGATGCTGCTCAGATGGATTTGCGAGCTGCAATGGAAAAGACTCAATTCTATTGTGCTCCTTACCATGCAGGGAATGGCACTTCTGATTTACTTTCTTCAACTAGCACCACAGAGACTGTGTCACCGAGCACATCTTCCGGCCAGCAGTGTCCTAATCCCGAGCTTGAGCATGGTGTTTGGTGCGATGGTGCGCCTGTAAGAATAGAGGGCGAGGCTTTTTGAGATGTCTAGATAAGAATATAGGGATTGGGAAGGGCGGTGATGAACTTATGATAATATACTGGCATGCCCTTGCGCGGCTGAGGGATTGCGGTTTACGGGTGGGATGGCTGTACGATTTAGCTGTGGCGTATTAGAAGGATGGGTAGAACCTCGGCGCCTCAGATGATGTCGTTCGTTTTTTTTTTCTTTTTGAGTGTTGCAGTGGATTGGATGTAATTGTTCAATAGATTGTCAATAACCAGTCAGGGTCCGATGAAGAATGTTAATTTCCATGTCATTGGGAAGCCGTTTTTGACCTGGTTGTCATGAGTTTCACAATCCATCTATGTTACAGAAGGAGCAGAGTTGGAGCCAGCACCTCTCAGATACCCATCTAAGCTGTGCCCGCGACGACCGCAGGCTCCTCCGGCTTAGCTGCGATCTCCTTCTTAGACTCCTCATCCTCTGCCTTTGCACTGGCAGGCTCTTGAACTTCAATCTGTTCCTTTTTGGCCTCAACCTCAACCTCAGCTTCTTTCTTCACAGCAGCTGGTTCGTCGATCGGTGCAGATCTAGAACCCTGGTTCCAGTCCTTGATCATTTCCTCCACCTTTGAGCCCCAGACCTTCTCTCCTTTCTCCAAATCCTCATACTCCAAAACATTGCTGCCAAGTTCGAATTTGCCCTGTCGCGTCCTCACCAACTCCGCCATCAAAGCGGACGACTTGACTGCTGCACCGAGGTCGTGGCAGAGCGATCGCACATAGAATCCGGAGGTCACGGTCATACGGAGACGAGCTGCTGGTGGCCCCTTCTGTGGTGGTGTGGCCTCTCCCGTTGAGGCTTCTGCATCTTCTGCATCTTCTGCTAAGCCGCCTGACATAGTCGCCTCTTCAGTCTCAGATTTGAGTTCCTTGCCCTTCTTAGTCACGGGGCGCTCGACTACGAGATCGTCTTGATCTTCGCCCATCTTGCGCTTTTTCTCGTTGAACTCTTCGAGGGGGTCTTTATCTTGATCCTCCGCCTCGGTGTCTTTGTCGCTTTCGAATTTAAACTGTCCGACTTGCTTCCAGACTTTGCGGGCGACGTTGATTTCTGCTCGCGCTGCTTTCTCTGACGGGATCTTGTGCTCGTGTGTATCGCCCTCCATCCACTCCACCAATTCGAGCTCCAACACCTCCACCGGTCGTCGCTCGATCTCGCGAGGGATCTCTTTTCCTTCCCTGGCATACTCGTATAATGGTTTCCCGTTCATCTTCAACGCCGAGTATAATGGTGGCAGTTGCATAAATTTCCCTCGGAACTGCTTCAGGTTTTCTTCGACCATCTCTTGCGTGACGTGTTCGTATGGTGCGCGCTTGAGGACCTTGCCCACGCGGTCATAGGTATCGGTGGCAGCACCAAATAGGATCACAGCCTCATAGGTCTTTGTACATTCCAGGAAGCCTTGCAATTCTTTTGTTCCCTTTCCAACACCGCAGATGAGGACGCCTGTCGCCAACGGATCGAGCGTGCCTCCATGGCCGATCTTGACTTCGTTGCCTTTTTTAATTTGCTTGCGCCGCTGTCTTTGATTATGGTTCTCGCGCGCGATCTTCGCCTTCTCTGCAGCTAGCCATGGTGCAAATAGCTCCGATGGATTGAATTGCTTCTGAATGTCGCGCAGAGCTTGCGCAGACGAGATTCCAGTAGGCTTGTTGATGGCTTGTTTCGTTGTCAGACTCTATACCTTCACAATGACTGGACATCAGTTTGCTCACCGAAAACGCCCTCAAGAATATTGCCTTGAGTCATCCTCCAGAACAGTTTCTTGGCAGACATTCGTTGGTGGTCCTCGTTCTTCAATTTGGCGTCTGCACATGCGACTGCCAGACGTCGAACAAATTGGCGTCGGGAGCGAGCATCGAAAATTTAGGCTTATCTTAGCGCCAGCTCTTATCAGGATGAGCGCCTGAATAATTAGGCAATATTTCACGTTCCCCGGCGCATTCGTGAACTTCGACGCGTGCCCGGCTGATTTGTGCTTGCTTGCAATCTGCGATCGCTCGACAGTACATGGCGCAATTCGCCCTGGCCCCAGAAACCTGCGACTGCTCAATTGCGCATACCTATGCAATATCAACGAAACCATCCTCAAATAATAAACTCAACGATCAAATCCGCGCAGCAAACTTTTACGAAATCGTACCCCTCGGTTCGGCTGAGCATGAAAGATGCCTCGCAGGAAGAGATCTTGCTCCGATGTGTCAGGCGATGAGATAATGAAAACTGAGCGTGTCAAGTGTTTTACTGAGAGCAGTGTTCTCAAACCGATTTCAGCAGATATAGACCCAAATGACTGGCCTTGCTTCCTCCTACAAGATGCGGCTGTATACCTCAAGGACGGCAGGACAATTGCAAATATGTTGCAGGTCGATTTGCAAGGTCCGTTCATAGTACGCGGTAGGCTGGTGGTGGATCCAGAGGATCGCAATTATTGTAAGGGAGACAGGACTTCTGTACTGGGAAAGTGGTAACTAACTAATTCAAAGTGATCAACAAGAAATTTCAGAGTCAATACATCGAGATCGGGAATTGTAGTAGCTATTCAATTGGATACGACCCCATCACACTCTGGGCCTCTGGTCATGCTGGATGGTTTGAACTACAGCCATCTCGAGCCTATTCGACGACTTACAAAAAGATACAGGAGGGTATCGGCTTATATTTTACGATGACTATGATTTACGAGACGATGAGGGTTCAAAGTAAGAAGTCTTTGACTCTGGATCAGGTTCTTGGAAAGGTATGATGTGGGATATTGCTTGTAAGTGAACACTTACTGAGACTAGGTAGTATGCCGAGAATGATGGCACAGGACTCGTCAAGGCAGAGGTCAATGCAATGTGCTTAGAGCATGCAGAGTTCCTCATAGCTCAGATGAGAAAGAGAGACGCCGAAGGAATCAACTGGAAAGCAACCACATTTTTTAAATGGCTTACGTCACAATTTCCAGTAAGTTGAACAGCGTAGACAGAGAAGACGTACTCATCATGATAGGAAATCCTCAGACAGTCAGAAGACGCAGAACGGCGAACCAGAAAACACAATCCTACCCCAGAACCAGGAATGGTGGAGGCAACTAAAGTCACTGTCTCTGACCCACCTCAACCAAAACAGGAATTCAGAACTCACGCTTCAAAGCCACGGAATGCCTTGGAGAGAAGACGGACTGCAGATAGCCAATCTAAAATGGACATCGACGACGCCGAGTTGGGGGATCTACCCGTAGCTGACGAGACATCAACCATAGGGAAAATAGCTCTCATAATGAATTCCAATTATAGTACCCGCCACAGGTTAACAATCTCCTCGCTTGGGACGAAATTATACTATTCTTACAGCATTTCCCATTATCAAGACGGGCAGAACATCGTCAAGGCTCATGCTAGTCATATTCTTGCACTTCTTACCGAGGACTGGCAAGCATCGCCACTCTATGAACAACTTGAAGCTACAGTCAGAGAAAATAAGAAGGCCGGCGAGTCTCTAGCTAACTTCGTGGATTTTGAACTACGAAAGCGTGGGAGTCGAAAGGCCGAAATCTTGAATAAAACAGACTCGCAAGAAAAGAATACAGCAAATGTGATCCATAAGACATCTGGTGCCTCTTCCAGTGCGATGCCCTCATCGAGTGGGTCACCTAATCCTCCACGATCCGTCGGGAAAACACTTCCTGCAACCTTTAGTGGCCGTCGATCTGGAAAAGGAGCTGGCCTACGTTTAGCTTCGTCACCTTCGAAAAGACTACATGACGATTCCGATGAAAGCACCTCGGAGGTTGAGCCTACCCACTCGAGAAAGCGGAAACGACAGAAACCGGCATTGATGATAGAGATGGGCAGCTCAGAAGATACGGACACGGACGAGGAACAAGCGACGGAGGACGACGGCTTCCTTGAGATCGTGACTGAGCGACTACCAAGCCTTAATCCAACGGGCCCAAACGGCATGTGGAGTTGTCAGCATGACGGCTGTAACTTCATAGTCAGGGCGGCGGATGAGGACGAGGGCAAAAAAGAGGTGCAGGAACACATTTTTGAGCATGCAGATGTTATTGAAAGAGAAAGTCTAGTGCTCAAGGAGGCGAGACCTCATCTACCCGTCAAGTAAGTACTCCTAAACTTTCTCGTTTGGTCAACCCTGTTTCCACGTTGTACTTTCATCTCATTGCGGTTTGCTTTGAACTCCTTTCTAGACTTGCTTTGTTCTCAGATTTAAGCTTTGATTGGGGTTCCAGTGTATAGTGAACGGAACTAGAGCGGTAAACTGACTGTGCTTTGATATAGTCATCTCCTAGACAAACTTCGCAGATTGGGAGAAAATGCGCAAGCGACCGAGGAAATGAATGCGCCCAGAATTAATGGACGCATAGTGCCTCAACCAATAAAGAGGCAGGGCACGATTATTTAGGGATTGTAGTGCAAAGAGACTGCGAAGGTAAACTCTGGTAATCAGTAGCAGCTTGTTTCGAAGAGTTGGTCTGGTGTTAAAGAAGTGCTATCAAGCCTGGAAGGAATGGTGTTGGTCAAATAATGCTGGGCATGTTCATATAGCGGCATTTTCGGGCGTTGGGATATATTTATGAGATGAGATGATAGGTTACACGCAATATAGTGAAGTCGCTCCTGGGCGAATCCAACCTAATCCCATGCCTTTTAAAATGGGAAGCCGCGGGATAAGTGAAGTTCTTCTTCGCCTTGTCATAATCGTCGCCTCGTCTCGATGTCTCGGAATAAAGTTACGCGGTAGAACGCTAGCGGCCGCCTGATAGTGGAAAAGATCAAAAAATAAATCCTCGAAGCTACCAAAAGCTGCGATAATCATCCCCCAAACCCCCACGCCGCCGCAATTGAACCACGAAACGGGCAAAGATGGTCACCAAGAGTAAACTGAAGATGGCGCTCGTCGCTGAGCAGGGCGTGGATTTCAAAAAGTTGAACCAGAAGAAACAGCAGAAGCTTGCGCGCAAGGAAAAGAAGGGAAAGTCGGCTGCGGAAGGTGAATGGGAAGATGTCGAGGCTGAGGGCGAGGAGGATGATGGGGAGTCTGCTGATGAGGAGGAGGTCGAGGGTGAGAGCGACGATGAAGCTGAGAAGCCAAAAGAGGTGAGAGGATCCTGGGTATTTCTTGGATATTCGAAACTAATGTCTGCAGATTGATTTTGCCGGGATTGATGAAAGCGATAGCGAATCTTCTGACGACGAGGGCGAGGGCATAGAAGGCGATGGTGCTTCAGACGACGAGGATGACGAAGATATCCCCATGTCGGACCTGGAAGATCTGGACGACGAAGAGAAGGAAGACATGATCCCACATCAACGCCTGACCATCAACAATACCGCCGCTCTTACAGCCGCCCTGAAAAGAATCGCTCTCCCCATCTCCAAACTCCCTTTCTCCGAACATCAATCTATCACTACCTCGGAACCTGTTAAGATCGAAGATGTCTCCGACGACTTGAACCGCGAGCTGGCCTTCTATGCGCAATCATTATCAGCGGTGCAGGAAGCGAGAGGGCTGTTCAAGAAGGAGGGCGTCCCTTTCACGCGGCCGACGGATTACTTTGCTGAGATGGTCAAGGCCGATGAGCATATGGCCAAGATCAAGGCCAAGTTGATTGACGAGGCTGCTGGAAAGAAAGCCAGTGCCGATGCCAGGAAACAGCGAGATCTGAAGAAGTTTGGAAAACAAGTCCAGGTTGCCAAGTTGCAGGAGAGGCAGAAGGAGACCAAGCAAACTATGGATAAGATTAAGTTGCTAAAGAGAAGTACGACTGTCTTGTTATCTCTTCTTCTCGAGGAGTTACGTTCCTTATGCTAACATACAATCAAACAGAGCGTCAAGGAGCCGATACGGACACCACCAATGAGGCAGATCTCTTCGATGTCGCCCTTGAGGAAGAAACCAAGCCGTCAAGAGGAGACCGCGAGAACCGACCCAACAAGCGCGCCAAGAAGGATGCAAAGTTCGGTCACGGCGGCAAGAAGCGTTTTGGAAAGAGTGGTGATGCTGCTAGCACGGGTGATATCCGAGGCTTCTCGAGCAGGAAGATGAAGGGCCAGACCAAGACAAGGCCTGGGAAGGCCCGGAGAGCTGGCGCAAGGAAGTAATCTCGCATCCATCTGAAAGAGAAAGTTCAGACTGGAAAAAAGGGAAGGAAAAATCTTTTGTTCTTCATGGTTGTTGGCGTTTTGGGGGTGTGGAAATGCATACTTTTGGGGTCCATTGGTATGCCGGTCCTGTATTGCTCCTGTCCATGGGTACTTAATCTGCCTAGAAGTAGTAGATGTACAATTCGACGTTCTGTGCCTATTTGTTAGTCGGGTTGTCGATGCCCAATAACAAACCCTTGCAATTTCTGTTCCTGATATTTCTAACCTCCCCCAGACTTCGGTCATATCCAGTTTACTAAGTGCCAGACAGGGCCGTAGCCCACAACCCGACTCTCCTACCCACGTTGATCTCACCAATATATGTATGGCTGTAGATGACTTTCCATCTCGCAGGCCTTCCAGGTCTGGAGGAAAGTCGTCCTTCCTTCCTCGCGTACGCGCATGCGTGCATGCGTGCAGATCTCCCCGATTCTAACCCTTCTTGTCCCCCTGGATGTCTTACATCGACCTCGTCTCACTTATCTGAGCTTTGCTGGATGTTCGCCTTGACATGTTCCCTCACTCACTCCACTTTATAGTAGTTAAAACAAGCAGGATGGTTGTGTATAGAACTAGAGTCAGGGGGGGCCCCCTCCCCGGAATTCCTTTTTTCTGTTTTGGCTTTTCTAAATTATCTGAGAAAGGACTTTGGCATCCATGTGTGAAAATATCCCCTGCTGCCATAAATCAACCATTCAAAGTGACCGTATCCCAAGAAGAAAACTTAAATGTTTTTTTGGGAAGACTTAGTGTGACATCTCTGCTGGGTGATAAGAACCATGATACTTAGTTAAAAATGGACACCAAGTACTGGAGGGCATAAGGGTAAGATAGCTAGCTAGAGCGGCAGTGTAGCTCTGGCCTTTCCCTGGGAGGGAGGGACCCCGGATGCAGAACCAGAAGCTAGATCCCGGAACTCTTGGTCGGCAGAGCGTGGTGCGGTCTGCCTTTACCATGCTCAAACCGTCTGCTGTGCTGGGAAATGGGGTTCTATGGCTGCGGTGGTTATGGTGTTCGATGTATGTATGTGCACGCTAGAGCCATTTCGAGGGTGGTACGATGCGATGGGGTTCTTATTGTAGCTTTGGATGTAGTATTTATGCCTTGAGCTCGGAAGGGGGATATGGCCGAGGAGCTGAGCAGCTTTGGTGCTTTCTAACGTGCTCCGACGGGCTGCAGAAAGAATAAGGCACGACCACTCCGAGAAAAGTACTTGAGAAGTTGTAGTGCTCTAGATCGAGATCACTCTCGAATGTACCAATCGGTGCAGCTTGGATCTATCTTCCTGTACTTAAGGGATCTTATATTAAGGTAGTCAGCATGACTCCCCACACTCCACCAACTTAACCGAGCACGTTCTCCCCTCCTCGTCCCATCTCACAGGTGGTACGGCAGGTAAGGTAAGTCAAGTGGTAGCTCTCTCTCTCTTCCTCTCGAGCCGATATCCCTCAAAGGAATCAAGCATCCCTTCATGCACCGCCAGGGAGCCCAAGGTACAAAACAACAGAAGCAGCAGGACGGGAAGGACGACGTCTAAGCCCTCGACACCATGACCCTTGCTCGGTGATCATAGCCAGGATCCCAGCTGTACTTCTCGCGTTAAGAGATCCACGGAAGATGAGAGAGAACGGTAAGAGCAACTGATCGCGCGATCAGTGAGTTGACGTTTCCGGCGGTTATCTTCTTCACACTCCCGGGGCCATGCCAACCAGTATCACCCTTTCACATATCTATCTATCTATATCTTGAACGTCAAAAAGCGCGGTCGATTACCCCAGCTTTCTGCCCCCGCTTCTCTTTGGTCCATATGTCGTGCCGTAACGGGACCCAAACAAATAGGGTTTCAGGCGTGCTCGAGATAAGACGAGGACTGACCGTCGCGAGAGCCTGCATTCTCACCCATCCCCCACCTCATTCATCGGAGAGAGCAGAACCACCATTCGTGGGAGATATCATTACCGCACCTTTTGTTGGTGACTCTTTGAATTTCCCTCCTGTTTCGATTCCTGTGAATGGAATCTCGAGTTTTCTTTTGGTGACCATGAAGGAGGGGGAGGGGTCAGAGGCTACAAGAAGCGGAGAGCTGCGATTACGAAGACCCTAGAGCCTTGTACAAGAGAAATTCTCTGGTTAAGAAGCGTGGTAAGAGAGGAGTATACTGTGGGGCCGAGCCGTTCGCATGTCTGGGGAGGGAACAAGCTTCCCGCGCGCAGTCCACGTTTTCCCGCCAGACACATCACCCTTTTTCGACCCTCGCTCTGCTCTGCCTGCGCAGGTCTGCACGGCGGATGCGAAGGGGCCATTGCTTTTGTCGGCTAGCTGCAAATAGGCACCGCGGACAGTTTTAAGGGGCACAGAACGGGAAGAAAACCGGAGCAAATCCAGTAGTAGAGACGCTCTTCGCGCTGAACATGGACGGATGAAAAGTCGGTTCAGGGCTCCTGCGCCTTCCTGGCCAACCACGCTGGCTGCTGCGCTGCACCTTGTTGGATGAGTGGCTGCCTCTCGCTCACCGCCCCTTGGGAATGTTCCCGTCCACTAAATCTCTTCCCTCTAGGGGTTCGGTCTTCGTTTCACCACAGCTTTAGGTAGAGGCAAGCCTCGGAGAAAAGTGCAAGGAGGAGGGCAGTTGGGTCTGGGTGAAGGAGGCAGCCGGCGCTGTAGGGTTCTCGATGGTGTGCGTACGGAGGAGGCGAGGCTATCTGGACCGTACTGTGCGGCACTAGACATCTCCTCTGGACACCTCCAGACATCTCACGAACGGACGCGAAACCGGGAGGGCAAAAGTGATAGACGCCATCCCGTGCGACGAGGAAGGGAGGTGCGACGGAATGAGCCATCACCGGCCAGAGATACAAGCTACCTACCAGCCTACAGTACGAACTACGAACCAACCTCTTGCTCGGCGCGGACGTGCCTCGCGCAAGCCGAAGCAGACGCAGAGGCAAAGCCCAGATTTGTCATGGCCGACGTAAAAGAACGTGAGAGGGGGCCGGTGGGGGACGTCTCCGACCTGCCAGCAAAGTTTTGCGTGTGGAGGGTGGAAGGTCTTGGATGCGAGGGCACAGATGTGGTGGTGGCGGGCCGATCGCTGAATTTGATTGAGACCATTTGACCCTTGATGAGACGCTTTCTCGCTAGTCGTACGGCGATGGAATTCGGCAGGGCTGGGCCTGGGGCCCGCGGTAGCCCGTATTGGGGGTTGGGGCCATAACGTGGGCATGGCAAGTCTGGAAGCGGAGGGTGACAATGTCTCTTGTTGTGATGTTCCGTTTGGAGCTGTGGTAATGGTCTTGCTTTGTTGTTGTGGCTTTGATTGCGATGGTCTGAGCTGAAAACAGGATGGACCCCGGCTCTGCAGAAGATTAATGGCTGGGAGAGGAGGGCTGCTTTGGTCAGTGCCATGCGCTCTCTCGCGCGCTCAGATTGTTTCCACGACCCGATATCAGATGGGCGCAAGGCTATGACGATGTGGTCCAGACAAGTATTCCGGCGAGTGGCCGCGCACCGCCAACATGCTACAGCATGCTGCCAGCTGCGACGGCCATGCCGTGCCTTGCCTCGCCTCGCTCTGGCTGTACCCGTACCGGTATCTGGTGGGTAGGGACATTGTTCTCGCACGCACCAAGAGTCGGTGTGCTCCGGTACAGTGGCTCGGATAGTCACCAGACTCGTGATGAGGCTCGGTTTGCATTAAGCTGGGAACGCGATCCTGTGCTGGTTGAACACCGTCGTTTATGCTACGGGCTCAGAAGGAGGGGGAAAGCAGCATGCAAGCACGCGGACGCGACACCAGGAGGCTGCTGGTTGTTCGGGGTTGTTACAAGTCTGCCGCTCATACAAGCAGAGTGGAGACGGGCATCGTGTGCATAAAAGGAGTTCGTTCAGATGGGATTGCATGTTATTCTTGGTATCTCGAAGCGAGCGCCCCTCTGTTCCAGCTGCGCTCCTTGGCCGAGGTGAAGGGTGGAATTGTAAACAAATCCAAGCATGCTGCACCAATCTTACGTCGGGGGCAGAAGGGTCCTTCTAGAAATGCTGGCAGTGCGTTGGGGGATGGGGAGCAAAGTGTAAAGCGGAAAGTGTGAAGCGGAAAGCGTAAGGCGCCGAGCGTAAGGCGTAAGGCGCAAAGCGTAAGGGCCATGTTTGCCTCTGCCACAATCCGCTCAGTCCTGAGTTGAGTGAGTGAGTGAGTGAAGACTGACGACAGCGAGAGGAAAGAAAAATCCGCCCCCCGTGGCCAATTGCAGCGCCGCATTCTGGCCCAGCCCGTGGCTGCCTGGCGGCCTGATCCCCCAGTACCGTCACTACACTGCCTGTTCATTCAGTATTATTCATTCATTCATTCGCAGAGCCGATCAGAAGCCGCCGTCCCATTTCTGCGTCGCCGTCCGCGAACAGTCAAGCCCGGCAGCACCCCAGAGCGATCCAACATCAACACCTTTGCTCTTCTCCATCAACCTTTGCTTTCTGCTCCCATCTCCGCCCTGGTCTTCTCCGACGCTTTTTGCTTCGTGTTGTTCGTCTCGACTGCTGCTGAGCGCATTTGCATTTTGCTTCTCCCAGCGCGCCTGCCTCCGTAATTTCAGAGCCGAACAAGGACGGACCGTGCTCTTTGATTACTCTCGAGGCCTTCTCCGATCTCTCGACCTCACAGCACCACGCCATCAGGAGGACCATCATTCGACAACTCCCTTTCCAACCCCATCACCACCGCCTGGAAAGTTTCTGTAGGCCTCTTGATCCATCTGCACATCTCCAGCACCAACTTCCGGACGCAGCGTGCGATTAATTTGTCTGGACTTGAGAAGCATTGAGTCCTCGTCTCACACCGACGCCTCATCCTCGAAACAATTCGTCCCCTTTCACCACAATATTTACGACTCCATCTGCATCGATCCTGTCGAGTCCTCGCGCTATCCAGTCGCTGCTGGACTTGTGATAATTGGTGGTACGACTTGATTCCTGCCCTGCGACGAGCCCCCGACCACCCTTCACCCCAACCATCGTGCCCGCATCAACAAAGCCCCCAACTTGCATCACGACCACGCCAGTGATTCCGCTTACATCCCGATCTTTGGCAGCAAGTATCTCGGGATTGCTGCAAGAAGCATCTCCAGTGTCGTCAGTTTGACTGGGGCACCTCAATCAACCAAAGCGGACCATTCTTTCATCGGCAGCGGCGCCGAGTATTTACATCATGAGAGAAGTTAATTTCAGCATTCCCAATGTCAACAAGGCTTCGGTGGGCATCACCACGGCCTTGTATGACCGTCGGGCCCTCGACTGTACCTCGACCCTTCCTCTCATTAATTCCCTCAACCACCTCGCCTACCTCACGACCTCTTCCGCACGAATCAGGGATATCCTGACCGTCGATGGCGGTGTCGAGCGACTGATATGCCTGCTCAAGGCCGGGAGGAGTAAAGATATGATGGATATGTGGAAGTGGAATTTGGCATTCCAATGTGTGGTCAATATTGGTGTTCGCGGATCAGAAAATGTGCGAACTCGGGTTGTGGAAGCAGATATGGTTCCCGTTATCGCGACGATCTTGGATAATTACATCAAGGTCGTGGATAGATGTCGGGAGAAAGCAGAGGAGGCAAAGGCAAAGGTGATCCAGGAGCAGCGCCTGCATCACAAGTCCAGCGAGCATAGAGGTTCCCACAAGGGGCCCTCCTTTGGAAATCGGCCTTCACGCTTCGAGTCCGAATACCGAGCATCGCGCAGACAGCCTCCTCCACCATCTATTGAGATCCCCACGAACTTCAACAACAATAGCAACAACAACAACAACAATAACAATGCTCCCAACACCGGTGTGTCGGACGGCATGGATATCACACCCACTGGGCCCCAATTTGCCGTCATCTCTCCACCGGAGCGAACTTCCTTTTCCGTACACAGACACCACCATCATAGAGGCCAGGAAGCACGCCAACACTTCCTATCTCCAACCCGCCATCCCATCCAGCCTCTTGCATCGGCAGTTCCCACGATGGATGGCACCACTCAATTTGACCTGAGACCTGTTCGTGCTGTTGATCGCTTGCCATCGATGGTACCAGGATTCCACTCCGGCCTCACATCTCAGCCGGAATCTCCAACCACACCACTTCCTCCCCCACAGATACGATCGCCAACAGTTCGACCGACCTCAATGTCTGCTCCAACTGCTAGGTCAAGGCGTAGACCATCCATCCGCCACCAAGCTTCGATGGTTGGTGAATCAGAAGATCCAGCTGACAGCATGGTTTCGGATGAGTCTGCGGAGCCGGACGTAGCCAGTGGCAGCGGTGCCGAGATTCAGTCGACTGTAGGTATACAGGATATGAGCATGGACGAAGGCGACAGCATGCTTACAGCTGTGGAATCTCAACTGGGCTTGACTACACCAAACGGCTCCGAGGCTCAGGATGCAGGCACTTTTAATATTACCCATCGTTCTGCCATGGATGGAAGCATCAACATGGAAAATACTACCCCCGCGGGTCCTGCCATTGGACTGTCGCCTGCCCAACCCACCGTTGCAAACACTCCTCCCGCAATGCCGACTCACTCAATCCCACGATATCTCCTCGACCGACCGACACCTACTAGTCCTCAGGTGCTTGCAGCTATGCCGCGAGACGAGGATGTTCTTATGTCTCTCCAACTTTTAGCATATGTTTCAAAATACTGCAACCTGCGCTCATATTTCCAGAAGTCTCATCTTGTGCCAAAGCTCAAGATTGGTTCGGAGCTTCACCTCCTCGATGCCGAAGAGGGATCTTCATATTCCTCTCCTGCAATGTCCCCATCCTCATGCCCCTCGGGCCATGATCACGAGCACGACCACGAATCCGAAGAAGAGGAGGAGTACCTTCTCCCTGACGATTTCAACATTTTCCCACTGGTTGAAAAGTTCACTGTTCGCCACCATAGCCAGGATATGCAGTATTGGGCAGGTGTAGTAATGCGTAATCTGTGCCGGAAGGATGATTCAAGAGGCGGCATCAGACAATGTGCATACTACCAATGTGGAAAGTGGGAGGAGTATACTAGGCAATTTGCAAAGTGCAGAAGGTGCAGACGCACCAAGTACTGCAGCAAGGAATGCCAGAAGAGTGCATGGGTTTTCCACCGCCACTGGTGTGTGGCTGCAACTCAATGATAAAGCAGTTCGATTAAGAGCATGGATCTTATTTTTGCACAGCATGGAGTGGCCGGTGGGTCCAGCGACGAAAACACGACTTTTTCAATGTACGGCCAGCAATTGGCAACATCAGCATAACGGACCTGGCGTATCCTGTTTTCGATACCTTTGCAGCAGCGTATTGTTTTAATTCCCCATGTGCCTGCTGTTCGTCACGAAGGGGAACATATCATACCAACTCCGGGCTTAATCAGCCCAAAGCTGTTACGTTCTCCTTGCATGGAAACATTTCATTTGTAGGAGTTCTGTTTGGATGGGTGGGATATTGTTGGAAATCAAGCATTGTTCATAGGAAATGGATGATGTGATTATGGTACGAGCGCCGAGAGTCTCGCCTCGCTAACACGAATGGAAGGTCCAAGATGTTTAAAGAGCAGAAGAAGATGGGGTGAGGCATAGGACTATTCGAGTTTCACGAGACCCGCCTATATGGGACATGGTGGATACTCTTGCAGAAGGCTCGTAGACTCTTGTATATACCTTATGTACCTTACGGGATTGAATACCACTGGCTACATTTTTTCGTCTTGATCACGTCTGGCTTTAAGGTTCCGAATTTTACAATTCCTGTGACAAGCATATCATAATTGGGGGCCATCTGATTAGTTTATCTCTGGGGTCACGATTTCTTATGCGAGCTGGCAAAGCTGCAAGTCCACAGTGATATCAAGTAACGAACATAGTAGTTCGTCATCTCTCTACATCATCTAGATACCTTGAAACGTAGCATTTTTGTTCTTTGTCATCTTGTAGAAGCGGCTTACTGATGCAAATTCTGTTTCGACGAGTGTTGGAAGGCCTGTTGCTAGACTGTTTGTTTCTTTTTCAACATGTGTGGAGGAACAAAGAAAAGTATGGCCAGCCAGCGAAGCCGCAATATATAAAGAGTTCTATGGGAGGAACTGTATCAGAAATCGGTTCCGCGTGGTGGTGGTATTGGATTGTTCTTGTGCTCGCTTCTATAAGTGCGTACCTTGATTTGGGTTTGATATTCTTTGTTTCGGGGCAAAGAGAGAAGATGCTCGTGCTCGACTTTTTGGGGGCTCCGGGCTTTCATGCTGGATGGTTTGTTCTCACGGCGTTGGATGGGCGGAGGATTGTTCTCGTTAAGTTGATGTATTGATAGTCTTGATATCTTTTATCCTTTGCTCTAGTCCGGATAGGAGACAATGTCGGTGTTTGACTTTTTGATTCCGGCATTCGTGCTAGATAGTTCAACCTCACGTCTGTCAATAGGTTAGGCCATATTCTCATAGATATTATCATTTCAACATCTTGCCCTGCGTGGAACCTCATACGGAACTTAGGCTTGAGCTTTGGTTATGCTTTGGTGTTGTTGTTGATCTTTGAGTCATGCGCCTTTCTGAGCAATGCCTGGAACGTAGTTGAGCTCTCTCTTAATCTCAGAAATCCATTATTGCTGACTTACAACGTGATTGGCTTTCAGTCTCGACTTCATCGTTCTTAAGTCTTCTCGCCCTTTCGAACACTGCATCTGTCTGTCATTGCTCTTTTCTACATCCCAAACCTCAAGCGCTTCTGGTTTTCTCGACACCTCCGAAAATTAGCGTTCTAGCTATCGGGTATTAAAGGTGTCAACGTGGACACTCTCTCAACCTCACTCCCCTTTCTGGAAAGCCGCTATATCACAGCATAGAGCTCAAGCATCTCGACACATACTTGACTTCAACTAGCCCACCTTCCCAAGATGAAGTCTGCTCAACTGTTCACTTTCGAGGGGTACAAACTCCATGTCCATGAGATAATTCAATGTACTCAACAGGAACGCCGTCAAAGTCGTGGAGCTGAGGACGCTAAAATCCGCGAGAGCCGCGCTAAAACTCTCAAGAAATGGGCCAAAGAGGATCAAGATCGTGCGCAGAAACGCAAGTTTGAGGACGAGGATTTAACTAGACGAGGCGACGAAGATGTATTGGCTTGGAATTGGTCTGTTATTTCGTCAGACACGGCCGAGGACTCGAACACACTGAATTCTACGCCAGCAACGATCTTTTTGGGACATGATTCAGAGAGTACCCTAGGCTCACAGTATCCCTCAGAGCAAGAACTGCCTACAATGTCGCAGGAGCCTGCTATGCAGCAGCCCTCAGCATCATCACAAGATGCATCGCACTCTTTCGGTCATTCTAGTAAAGGAAAGGAGAAAGCACCAGTAACAGGAAGGTCCGAGAAAGAGTCTAGTGGATCATCCATGCCAGACAACAGAGCCTCTTTCGCACCGGGTGAACGCCAATTTGCAGATTCTGGGAAACAAGACAAAGAGCTGAGCCCTGGAATAAAGGCAACCTCGACAAAAGACCTCAAAGGCGATGAATGCGTTATTAAAGTTCATCAATATCTTGGCTTGCCGAAGTACTATGTTATCAAGTGCCGTTATTGCCTTTCGCCTTCCTCCAACGGCCCAATTTTAGGCTCCCTGGAGAATCTCAAATCTCACGTTCTTCAAAAGCACCAGATATCTACCTTGACCGAGGGCTCAACGAAAACTGTTCTACATGAGTGTGGTACATTAATTACAGACGCTACTGATGAGTGGTGGGAACCCTTCAAAGCCCAGCAACTATCTGCCACAGGTTGTGTACCTCAGTCCCAAAGCACACATACTGATAGGCAGGTCAATTTCAAGGTCGCAGACGTCGTTCGTGGAGATGTTGTGATCAAATTACCATCGAAGCTTGAGACTGGACAAGCCGTGAAACCGGGGTTCTATACGCTGGCTTGCAAGATGTGCCCTAAGAAGATTCCAGGATTCGCGTACCCGATACGTGCCTATATAGAGCACTTAAATACGGTCCATCTCAAGGAAGGCGAGCTCAAATATGATGCGTACACAACCTTTCGAAGTTGTGCAACTCATATCACCGATGCTACAGATGACTGGTTTAAGAGCTATTGTTCGAAGAACAGCGTGTCTAAATTGTTAACCGGTACTTGTCTTCGCCGCACCTCGGTGGCAGTTGATCCAGATGAGACGAATGGAAAGCGTAAGTACTTAAACTCGAGACAGGTATCTAGCCATACTTTGTAACTAGACTAAGCAATTATTTACTCCAGGTTCTATGTCTTCGGAGATTCCACCGCGTCAAAAACCGGAGAAGAATCGTATAAAAGAAGAAGGCAGCGATAGAGAAGACTTGTATAGGGCCGAGTCACCTCTACCTAAACGTCGGCGAACCAAGCGATATACATCAGCTGGTAGAAAGAACAACTATGCCACACGTTCCAACACAAGCTTTGGGCCTAGCATATCATCTGTTCACGAGAACCTTTCTGCCGCGGACGAGGAGAGAAGTGATAAGGGAGCCAAAGGAACCTTCACCCCTAAGGGCTCCTATACCCATAATTCTCCTACCAAGCAGAAGGTGTCAGACACAGACAGGAGGGCTCGGGCAGATACCTGCTCGGACGAGGAGGATCCAATAATCACCTTGAGATAGGGAGATCTACGAGAAACGTGTATCTCTAAATCAATGGTCTGTCGTAACATATCAATTGCTTTTAATGGCTTTGCTAATAACCCTATAGTCGCAGCGACGAGGATTTATGAAACGTGAACTCTGGGGATCCGGGCCAGAATAATTTTTAATGAGGGGATGACTCAGGTTGGTGGAGGGAACTAGCTCTAGATGTAGTGTGCTAATCTGGTGTCTTTCACAGTTGATATGAATGAGATTCTACCGTCTGCTCGCTTAAAGGAGGTTGAGGCATCGAGAATAGGCGAAGTAAGCCTTTACAGGGCACTGAGGCAGCACTCAGATGTCAGAGCTCACCAGACTGGTTGAGAATATCACAGAACCTTGTACAGTTAGTATCTTTGGGGATTTCAATTTTACAGGGAACACTCCACTTAAGAACGCTACAACTTGCCTTGGCATAGTGCATATTGTCAACCGCTGACACTTTCCCCATCGCTGCTGTAGATGGGGCATAGTCAACACTGTCTCTGGAATTTTCTTCACTTAGTCTTACAGTATCCTCACTTAAGACACTGTCTTTGTCAATTGGCGGAGTCTCCTCCTCCCCCTCCTCCGCCTTCTCCGCCTTCTCCTCCTCCTCCTCCCCCTCCTCCGCCTTCTCCTCCCTCTCCTCCGCCTTCTCCTCCCCCTCCTCCTCCTTCTTCACTACCTATCTACTAACTCAGTTCTTGATGCTGGGATTTGCCTTCCTTCTGTGGACTAAGCCTTAACGTTGTATCAAGAAGTTGAAGGCTTGCCAAATCTTCGTTGGTCTTTGAAATGAGTTCTCTATCACTAAGTCACTTCAGGTCATCCTATATAGACTAGCTATTGCTCTCACAAAGTTTCAGTAGGTCAACTATTACTATAAGTACCGTCGTCGTGTTTGATGTGTGACCTTACCTCGAATTTATATCCATGCTTCGCGTCTCAAGTTTATGTCTCAAGCTTCGCGACTTAGTGCGATGCATTTAGCGTGATATTGATATTTCGCTTTCGATCTTAGTCACATCTAAGCGACGCGCTCACCTTCCCATAGCAACACTTCAACCTCAGCTACCAGTTGAGCTGCATTCATCTCGTTAAGGCTTTGTATTACACCAACGTCAGTAACAACGATCGATATTGACATTTTCGACAGGTTGTTGCATCAGGACTTGAGAATCATCCCGCTTGAGAGATACTGTCATAGTTAGGTATGTTCTTCCTCAAGATCGAAAGTCATCCTCGCATGCGATCGAACTAGACTAAGAGAAGAAACTATAGACGCGCACACTGAGTGTTTTCTCAAGATAACCTAACCATTGAAACCGAACAAAACTGTGTAATGGCTCAAGAGGTATGTAAAGCTAGTAACTTCGAAGACTATATCATGCTCACATGAGTTCTATTCAAGGCAACCATGGAGGCCAAGGCTTATGCCTTAGTCTCGAAGTACTGCGATGAATACAGCAAGCTGAGTCAGCGTCGCTCACTTGAAGATACAGGATTGCATCAGGAGAGACAAGCGATTGTCAACAGCATCAAGGCCCTTGAATCGAAGCCAGACAAGCAGTTCACACCAGTTTCTGACAGTGATCGCATGGCTATTGACCCCTTGACTAAGGATGCAGGTGTCGCCGAGGTAATGGCAGAGAGTAGCAGCACACAGGCCACTCCTAACAAGTCAGATTACCATCTCAATATCCTGACCAAGGCATGGAAAGATGACGATGATCAGAAGAATTCAGGCCGAGGCAAAGAAGATTCGACGAGAATTGCAAACCTCGTGGCAGCACTCTTGGAGCTTGAGTATGGACATGGCACGATTGCAGATTTGCTTCCTCATGCACCACATGTACCACTGGCCGCCTCAAAGAAGCGAACTGCAGGTAGGAGCAATTATTCTGACCAGATGGTATGGACTGACATTTCTAGATGGTGAAAAGAAGCCGAGCAGAGCCAAGAAGGACGGAGCATCAAAACCTCGCAAGTCTCGTGGTAGTACTAAGACAACTGATGATGAAGCTTTCCATCTCAGCTTGACCCCCGGCTCTAAGGGCAAAGGAAAAGAGGTTGCTAGAGAAGAGCCCTCTAGACCAATCATGCCTCTCAAAGTCCGGTTGGTGGAAGCCTCTTACTCTACTCTCTTGAAGTTCTCAGGCTGAAACTATGAAATAGACTTCATACATCTGGCCAGGAGATCAGCGAGGAAGAAATGGATGATGAACCAGCCCCTCCAATGACCGATTTCGAGCTACGACGACAGGCCAATATCAAAGCCAACAACAAGGCCATGGCAGAAATCGCACCTTTGGAATTCGTCCCCCCAAAGAAGCCCGCAGTCCCTCGCCCTCGGGCCCCAAAGCAACCAACTCCACGTCGTGAGTCTCTGACACGCCCAGCCAAAGAATCAGCGATGGTTAAACTTGCGCTAGGCACCCAGGACATGGAGGAGTCGCCGGAGGAGGACTTTAATGAGCCCGAACCCATGGGAAAGGAGCCGGAGACGGAGGCGCCGGAGGAGGATTTCGATGAGCCTGCGCCCAAGCGACAGGAGATGGAGACGGAGGACCAATTCGACTTTAAGCCAGCTCCCTCTTCTGATCTCTTGTGATTGTCCGGTCGGAGTTCCGTTATGCCGGGATATTTTTTCGTTTTCCAAGACACTTGCGAAATTTCGACCCCAAGCCAGCGGATCCTTTCGGTTCTTTTGCTTCTAAGATCTGGTTCTGCATTACGAGATCTTGTCTTGTAATACCGAGATAATTTCCCGTTATTGATACACTTGCAATCAGCTCGATCTCTGGCCAGCATTTTCCTTACGCTTTTTAGATCCGGTTCCGCAATACCGAGATCTTGTTCCGTTATTCGGAAAGTTTTGTCCGTTAGTCAAAACACTTGCAACCAGTTCGACCCTAGGCCAACACATTCCTCGGGTCTTTTATGCTTCTGCAATCCGGTTCTGCGATACCCAGATATTTTTCCTTTATTCACGCACTTGCAATCAGTTTGAGCTTAGGCCAGTACATTCCTCTGGGGTTTTAAGCCTTTGTGTCCTGGATCCATAATGACGAAGTCCGGTCCCGTCATTCCGAGTTATGGTTTCGCGATTTGAGTCATTCAACACACATTCAGTCAATTACGAACTCAAGCCAGCGTATTCCTCTGGATTCTTTGTTATTGTGCGTTTTTGTGTTTGCACTTCTGAGTTATGGGTCCGTTCATCGAACACATGCGACCAACTTACTACGGCTAGTCGCAAGGATCATATCAAGGAGTAATATCAGCATGGCCTCTCCCGTTCGTACAGAGTCTCAGCCAGCAACATGTACAGCCATTGGGGCTTCTTTGAACTTTTCTTTTCCTTAGTCCTGTTTGTTTTTTTTGTTTTTTTTCCATGCGGATAGTTTTCTTTTTGAGAGTCTTTGCTAAGTCGGAAGGGCTCTTAACTGGCGTTGAATTGGGGCATAGGAGAGCAATCTGTAGATACTTCCAGAGTAGATTGCTAGGTCTTTTACAGCCTTGGTAATATGCAATACGAGCCATTCAGCAGCATACGAGAGCGAGAACGAGAACGTGAACCAGGATGCATCTGATTGGTGGTAGAGAGTCGAGCGAGGAGTCCTGATTGGTGGTTATGCTAAGCGAGACGGACTACGCGAAAAGGAACAGGATTTTACTGCCATGCCTCACCGTGCTAGATCGCTCTTTCAAGCAGCATCTTTCGTCATGGCCGCACGCACTTTGGCCTTGCATTCCGGATCTGCGCAATCTGTTTCGAGCTCCAACGTTAAAAGAACGCCCGTTGGACGCTTGTTCACATCTCCACCCGTGCATCCATCGCTCTTCTTCCTGGCAATCTATCCACAGATTGGCCTGCAAACCTTCTTTGCTGCTCCTCCGCATCCTCGGACTCTTTAATTTTGCCGATTTCTATTCACGGACTCTTACGGCTTACGATACTTCCGATCGCCACGCAATCACAGAGTAGGCGGCTCCGTGCTCGAACCATTCCTACGGTCAGCCAGCGCATAAGATTTTCTAGATGAACATATCGGATTTAGCAGGCCATGGCTGACGCGCTGCCGAAATCCCAGGTGACCGATGCGCGAGATCTAGATGGCAGGCCTCTTGGCGCATCAGGGTCACCTCGTTCAGAGCAGACCTCGCACCCAGGAAGACCGCGCTCGACTACCTCCTCTGACGGTAAGCTGTTTCTGCCTGATCCTTAGAGCTGATTCCTTCCCATGCCCGACCACTGCTGTGCTTGACATACCGTAGCATAATGTTTCAATGTTTTTTTTGTGTGTATTTGCGCTCCTTGTACTGACCGCGGTGGTGATTGCAGGAGCTCAAACACCATCCAACGGAAAGAAGTCACCAGTGAACTTGATTCGAAATGGTTCCAGCAAAGATGGGACCGGAATTACCGCTAAGAGTCCCCCTCCTCCCGTCCGAACTACCACGGCCATCGATCCTCTCTCGCATGTATGATTCCCTGTTCTTGATTGCCTGCGAATGCTTCAAGTGGCTGTGCGCTGCATAGAAAGAGCTTGACTGACTGGCGTTGTGCAATAGCATATCCTCAAGCGGACAAATACAGAAAATACCATACCGCAGCGATTGCGCACAAGCGTCTTGCCGGAAACCCCAACGATTAGTGTCACCAGTCCGATCAGCATTGAGGCCGGAGCACCCGGACTTGGGAAACATGGGCAGCCAGAGATCATCCGAAGTGATTCAAATCCTCTCAAGGAGAAGAAGTACGTGGTCACCAACCAGCCAGTCAGCTTTGTGAACAGCTCAGGCTTCCCTGCTTACTGTGCTGTGGCGCGCCTTGATTATGCCTAATTTGTGGCAATCTGCTGTAAGACTTTTGTTGGCTAGCTTACTGATATTTTCCTTAGGAAGGGGGTGTCATTTCTGAGCCGGTTCAGTATCGGTGGGAAAAGGAAGGCTTTGGGCGATGATTTAGATGACGATGAATCGGAACTGGGCGATCAACGCACGGAAGGCATGAATGCACATGTGTTCTCATCATCCATCGGAGCAAATGGATATATTCCTCAGCACAAGGAGCCACCTCGCTACATTAAGGTTCGCGCACATAACAAGAAGCGGAGGGAATTCAACCGCATGTTCCTGGCGCAGGAACTGAGTGGCACCAAGCATGCCGTTAGCGACGAGAAAGTTCCAGGCTTGACCACGCATGATGTAACATCAAAGACATCAAAGCTATCGAAAACCAGCGGGGCGATTTGGTCTACAGAGTTTAGCAGGGATGGCCGGTATCTGGCAGCAGCAGGTCGCGATCAGGTCGTGCGAGTATGGGCTGTTATCTCTACGCCGGAGGAGCGACAGGCCCATGAATACGACGAAGACGTCTCATCTGCGGTTGCTGGCGGCGCTGGTGGGGAGAGACTTAGCGCGCCTGTATTCCGAACGAAGCCAATTCGCGAGTTCCAAGGCCATACGGGTGATATTTTAGATCTGAGTTGGAGCAAGAACAACTTTCTACTTTCTTCGTCAATGGACAAGACGGTACGGCTATGGCACATCAGTCGACAGGAATGCCTGTGCACATTCAAGCACAAAGACTTTGTGACCGCTATTGCATTTCACCCTCGTGACGACCGCTTCTTCCTGGCTGGATCTTTGGATTCCGTGCTTCGTCTATGGAGCATTCCTGACAAGAGTGTGGCTTTTTGGAACCAGCTTCCTGATCTAATAACTGCTGTGGCATTCGCGCCGGATGGCAAGACGGCAATGGCTGGCACCCTGAATGGACTCTGCATGTTTTACGAAACCGAAGGTCTGAAATATCTCACGCAGATTCATGTGCGGTCTTCGCGTGGCAGGAACGCTAAGGGTAGTAAGATCACTGGTATTCGATGCATGATAGTCCCACCTGATTCGCCAGACGGGGAGGGTGACACGAAAGTACTTATTACAAGCAACGATTCTCGGATACGGATGTATAATATGCGCGAAAAGACGTTGGAATTGAAGTTCAGGGGCAATGAAAACACATGCAGTCAAATTAGTGCGAGTTTTAGCGACGACGCGCAGTATGTTATTTGCGGCAGCGAAGATCGAAAAGCCTATATATGGTCTATTGGACCGACCGAATCGGAACACAAAGACAAACGGCCACTGGAATATTTCGAGGCACATTCCGACATGGTCACTGCTACTGCTATGGCGCCGACACAGTCGAGGCAGCTGCTGAGCGCATCTGGGGACCCGCTCTATGACTTATGCAATCCCCCTCCGGTGACCCTTTTGAGCAGGGAGGAATCAAATGCTTCATCAGTACTAGCAACTGAGGCAGAGAAACGCCATTCGGATCTTGTAAGCGAGAAAGCTGGTGAAAAGCCTGAAGGAAGTCCTGCATATCTTGCTCGTTGTACTCACACCGATGGCAACATCATCATCACAGCAGACTATCAAGGGAAGATTAAGGTATTTCGTCAAGACTGCGCGTACAACAAGCGCCGGAGTGACACCTGGGAAACATCATCAAACTTCTCGAAGAAGATGCTAGGGCGAAGCAACAGCATCATGACTCGGCACAGTGCGAGCTCGCATTCGCGGCGAACGTCTATTTCACAAGTTTCTGCGGGAGCACCTCAAATGGCGTCAGATCAAATACTTTCCTGGCGGAATTCTGTCAGGAGTAATGACAGCCGCGAGAACAGTATTCGGAGTGGTATTAGGAATTCTTACGGAGATCGCAGCATATCGCCTGGCAAGTCAGACCGAGCCTCATTCCAACCAGCCCTTGGTACTCAGCCAATTCTCAGCTCTCAGCCGAACCTTGCCAGTGCAGCGCGCCAGCAAGTTTATGACAATGCCGTTGTAACCAAAACTGCCCCCACCACCACCACTACCAGCCCGTCTCAGAGTCTACGAAAGGGAAAGAAAAATGATAGCAATGGCCCCAGTCAGCCACCTGCTCCAAGTTTCAGTCTTCATAGTGCTAGCGATAGCAATGACATGAAGCTCGATCCAACTGGGAAAAGTTATCAGTTCTGGAATCTTCAATCCTGGAAAAATCCTCTCAGTTCTTCTAGCGAATCGAGTAAGCTTGGCTCAGATGGGCTCACACCACTGCAACGGGGAGCTAGCGTTGTGAGCAAACTCAGTAGCGAGTGCAGCTCATCTGAGGTTGGGGATGAAAGCGAGGGAGAAGCTTTGACTTGTAAAAAGTGCGGTGGGAAAGACTTTAGAGCCAAGAAGGTTGTTGGAAGAGGCCAACGACTCCAATGTACAAAGTGTGGAACGGCGGCGGAGTAAGCACGTCCTGATTTGGTTGTCGCTTGACGTGCTCCCATGCGCGGATATCTCGCCCTAACTTAATGGTAATGAGTATTGACTTATGAGGCGTAAGGTGTGGTAGAAGGTGTTGGATATCTTCCAGGCTAGGGGAGGCAAACTTCCACCTAGAACTGTGATCCTTTGTATATAGTGGTTACCAACGTAAATTTGCATTTGGCTGTCGCCTTTTCTTCATCGCACAAACGTTGAGTATCGCTTGCTTGCGATGTTCAGGAACAATCAACGACAAGTTCGCCGGCATATAGTCAGGGCCATTGGGGTTCTTTCATAGCACGATTATGTGGAGAAACAATTCTGCAGTCTTGGTTACAAATCCAAATCGTATGACTCGGGCGCTTTCTGGGCCCAACCATAGGTCCGCACGCCTTCCAGATTTGCATCCCTGGCACATCGGCAGGCGCCGGATCAACTCTTGTTTCGCTCAGAGCCGTGCTGGCCTGCCATGGTCTGGCATATGTTCCATGCATGGTACCAGGACGCCTGCTCCTCCTTATCAATTCTCCTGCGCCAGTCTTGCATCGGTTCGTGCTTCTCTCCGTCTTCTCCATGGGGGCTATGTCGATGCCAGGGTGGAATTGTGGGCTCATTTGTGCGTGTGGCCAGGTACCATGACATCGACTGAGGTACCGGAATGAGTGGAAGCGTGTATATATTGTCGCGCCCAGTGTTGTTTGAGCGCTTTGGTCTGGACTGAATACATATCACTGACATACTATACTGGTATCTTATCTTATCTTATCGTCCACTACTGTACTTTCTGCAAAAACACAATACACTAATATATCCTCCTTCGGGGAGCTTCTACAGAGGATGTCGTATCTCTCTTCCTTCCTCGAAGCCACTGAGGCAGACGGCGAAGTTCTGTGTGCATAAAAGACAGCCGGCTGCGCCACCCGTTCAAGCATACTAGACGCAGTCTATCCCAAACTCCTTGTGTACGACATCATGGCTTAGGTCTTTGTACCCAAGAATACAGATTATGAGGGCGGAACTGTCAAGAACGTCCAGGACCCAACACTGGAACATCCACAAATAGCATTCAAGGCAGGACGTCCTTAAGGTGTGTATGTCTCCCAACTTATTCTACAAACCTGTCGCCAACTGCTCCTAGTACCATCTCATCCGGCTCGTCTCGTCAACAGACCTATCACCCAGCAGCTACTTCTGGATATATCCCAACGATGCGGGCGTCATGCACACCGGCCAACTAGCCTTCAAGCACCGTGAGACAAGGCCAGCGCTGAGAGTCGACGACATCCACAAAGGTGCTTTGCTCGGCTATGTCATCGATGTCGTTATTGCAGCCGCCATGAGCATGGATGTCATTGACACACAGATGAGAGTAAGGCCCTGAGAGCTTTCAACAAGGTTCTTTGGATCCGGGATGACCTGTTTGTCAGATATTATGTGATGGAGGACGCAGGTGCGGCGCACTCGGTGTCGAACGGTGCTGCCGACGGTGACAGTTTTGGCAGTTGCATGTCCGTTATTGGGGAGGCCCGCGAACGGAACGACTTCCTAAACGTTGGGGAAGGGCAGGAGGCGCCTGTCAGGTTGGTTAGTGATGGATGTCACTAAGTACGTGTGATTCGGTGCAGCTAGCTGTGGCTGGCGTGGACCATGAGAGTGGCTTAGTATGATACCAGCCTTAAAGGTATGGAGTCAGGGATTGAATGGGCAATGGAGAACGATGGTAAAGAGGCGGCAGTGCTTCAAGAAATCCAGCCACTTGAACACAAACAAACTGTTGAGGAGGAGAGAAAGATCGAAGAGACTTGAGCAACAGCAGAGATATTAGCAAGAGAAGACAAGGACTTCGGCAATAGAGGAAGTATTCGTTACTAGGTGCTACCCGTGACCCAATAATTCCTTTCAATCTTAAATTGAGGTCAGTAAGAAGCCAAAAATGGTCTCCAACATTCGTGAAGCCCCTATCTTGCTGCATCACATGACATGTACAAGCGAGAGGATCGATTTGTACGCGTATGTACCTCATCTTTAGGCATACCCTAAATATTCTTGGTAACCATTTAACCCACAACGGCTGCAAAGACGGACAGGTACCTGCTTGCCTGTCAATACCGTCACCTGACGCCGAGCATTAATTACGTGACGATACGTTTACACCGTTATCGACCGGCTAAATTCAACAAAGATCCGATCTGATAGGGCCGAGATGCTCACTATTAACAGTCAGTATAGTATATACGGAGATAATGCATTTTCTACGCTTAGAAATGCCAGGAGTTAGTGCCCACTGTCAGGTGACCAAATTCCACACGAGGAGCAGAGCTGAACTCCTTCCTTCTCTTGACTTCCGAAAAAACTTCCTCTACCTGATCATCTTTGTTATATTTACATTCGTGAAAGTCAAAAGACGCCACCTTAACTCATCTACACAGTCACGGTCTCACTCAGCACTCTCTTGGAAGCCGCCTCCCTCGTATCGAGCTCGGGTGGCGGCATACATTTGGAATCATTGCCAGAATCTCAGCAATTGTTACAGCAGTTCTCTGTACTCCAAACTTTTATCACTGCTGGTCTGCTCGGCTCAAAACAAGAAAGGATTCAGCTCAAGGGATCTTGCTAACACAGCCGTCAAGGACTTCTATATTTTGTTCAGCGATAGACATACCGAAGCAGCACGAGAATGCGCGTTTCATTCCGCTATTTCAGAAATCCCGTCTCGTGCAGAGAGGCTGAACTACACAGGCTGACTCGTCACGCCGACTGTTCCAGAGGCAACCAGAGGACTGTGCAAGGGTAGTCACACGAGTCTTGGGGTTTTCCTGTACCAGGCGATTCTTGACCCAGCCAATCCTTCCTGCAGACACAACTGCAAGGGATTTGACCTGGAATAAGGGATTGGGTCCTTAGCATCCGTATTTCAGGTTTCATATGCCAGGTTCTCCAGTCCTGAGGCCATTGTGGCACTCCGATTCTTAACTGCTGTCGGTCCTGGTTGCATGTGGTAGAAGCAGGCAGTTTTGTGGGACTATTCCAGCTCCACAGCTTCACCTATTTTCAGCCTTCTTGCGCGTTCCCGAGGCAACTCAGCAGAAACACTAATTACTGTTCAACCTGATTATTCATATCCTTGGCAGTAGGGAAGCCGTGCACCATCCACCACTGGACCACCACCCCAACGCTTCTCCGGTTTTGAGACTTGATCATTTGGACATGGTGTATGGAGCGCATCAACTCAAGTAGAAACTCGTGATGCAGGTTCAACGGAGCCGTTGCGTCCGTCCAGCACCCTGGCTATATGCTCTGTGGTATATCTTGCCCAACCCTTGTAAAAGTCAATCTGTCGCTGTATTGTCCGTTACACATGGTATGCGCCGCAGGTCTGCAGTCCTCAACCGGCGTATGATCTTCGCAAATGCAGCTCCTACGACACTGCGTGGCGTTACCGATTTCTTGATGGCATGCGGAGAGATACTGCCATTGCAAATGCTTACATGAGAGAACTTCCCGATTAGATGCATGAAGACAACGTCTAATGCCGAGTAATCGAGGGCATGATCGGCTACGTCCGAGCCAATGTTTTCTTTCGTAGTCCTGCTTCACGGCTTGACCTTGGATAGGTTTGACTGGAATAATGTCTCTTCATATGTCGGGCGTAACGAGCGTTACATATGTCGCCTGTCCAGCCTGATCCCAGCCCTTGCGCTTGTGTTTGCGTATGACTGTTCCTTTTCAGAAATCCATCTAAGATCGTACTGGCCTCGTCTCTAGTATGAAGCGGCGCTGTATTGGTATTGCTTGCTCCCTCTTTTCGATTTCGTATCCAATCAGATCTATCATGCATTTATCATCATTGTGTAAGGACAGTCAGAGAGAGTTTTTTTGCTGAGATTTTCATGGGCCCTGATAAGTGCGAAATTACTAATGGGAAACCATAGGTCTTCATGCGTCGACCTGAGGAATACGTTGACAAGTGGAGGTAGAATTCAATATGTCCTAGGCGCCGCCGCTCGACCCGAGACCTTTGGTCGACTGGGACAACCTAGCAGCATGAATGTCCTTGTGACGGATACAAGATACACCATACCTGAATTCGACACCATCACTGATCGTTCACATTTGACTCGCACTCCGCATCGTCCCTTTCTGTCGCAGAGGTCGTTCAGGGCCAAATTGACGCCGCTGCCATTTCTCTCCGAATCGGCGAAGATAGCGGGGACTGATGCAAGTGACAATACCGCAAAGAAAGATGAGTGAAAGGACTAAAGCAGCAGACGGCGACGGTCGCACCGCGACGTCGGAAAACTTGCGAAGAATATCAGAAAAGAGTCGTGAGGGAAGATGGGGCATCGCTAAATTTCCTTCAGCATAGGAGCGGCCAGCTATGCTTATACCAGCGATCGCACGCAGCGCCCAGGGCCGACCGAGGCTACCAGTAAAAGACCTATGCGTAGTGGCGCCATTCTCCAGGGTGCAACGACAGCGCGGGCATTTTCTATCATCATCCAGGCATGCAACCTGGGAGAAATGTACATCCCGGTCCTGGCGTGGAAAGCCGAGGTGCTTACTAACGAGACTACCGACATGGTGCAGCTGCTGGTTGAGTGTCCGGTCGAGAGTCCCAGAGACCAACTTGGCTGCCAAGCCTTGCAGTCTGCTGTGCTGCCCAAGGAGACCCGCGTACTTAAGTAGGCCCTGTTCGAGAGATCTCGAGTCATCCTAGAGCACTCTTGGACCTATCACTCGGTTGCCCTGCGGCCTTCTCCCGGCAAGTTCTGGATACACACCGACCATCGTCATTTCCGTCATGATCTGACTTGTGGTATACTGTAGTTATGTGCTATGCTCTCCTGCGTGTACTGTATAGTAAGCAAAGGACGGTATTCCCCACAAAAAGTCGATATCCCTCTAAAATCTGCTTCCACCCCAATTTCGCAACCCTTCTCCACGCCGGCTGGTTCAATGAGCACTGCCTCATCAACCTCCCAGAATCTCCAGCAGAGACCTCTGAGCACTTCGAGTGCCGCTCTGCTGGAGCAGTTTGGGCAGTGGCTTCAAGGCGCACAGTTCGAGGATGTTGGAGGTGGGTCTCAACGATGCGTGGACAGAGATCTGAGAAGGAATATCGATGCTCTTCTTTCGGAACTTGACATCTCTTCCCTAGTCAGTCTTTTATTAATCTCACCATGGTCACTCCCCGATGATACTTTCTGCTCCCCGATTCTTAGCTTTACGATAAAGGAGCCTTGTCTGGCACGCGCTAACTTTTCTCGTGGTGCCTTAGTTTGGGTCTAGACGTTGGGGCTACACAGTCTGGCGAGTATCTCGCTCTGCTGGAGCACGATTTCGCAATTCCAAAGGCGTGGCCTATCTGTACCCTTTGCGACTACACGAGGGCTATACACCCACCATCTCGCAACAACCACTGGTCGTTGGCGAGGTTACTCATATCGAAAGCGAAGTCACCGTTACCCCTGCGTTGGATTGCCTCTTTGTGGTTACGTTATGACCTAGCAGGAGATCCGCCTGGAAGGGCCGGCTTAACCTTGCATTATCCAGACTTCTGAGTGGCATCCTGCGCTGCACAGCGTCTCTGGGTAGCTGTGCGATTCCAGCAACAGGCGCACGGAGCTTGCATTTTGCTAATGAAGTTGGGACCGCATTTGGAGGCCAATGTGGTGTTTGTCCTAGCTCTACGACTACCAAAGCATTTGGAAAGTCGAAGTACATACCCAGACGAGGGTGACGGTCGGCGCTTGGAGTTGGACAGGCCTATCGGACTCTGATGGTTCAATTTCCACCGCGATAGCTATATAGAATCATGACAGCTTACTTCATCTCTCATATGGAGTATGGGCTGCAGGTCAGCATCCCAAAAACTGCGTGAAGAGACATGATGAGAGGATGCTTCTATTGCATTGATATGAATAGAGCTTCGTTTTAGCTGAGGCTCTTACGTTACGTGATGCCATTAGTCTTGACCTTACGGCATACAATCTGCAGATCCTGTATTTCTTAAGGCGTCCCTGTCTTTATGCCCCGAGCCGGCTGCCCTTCTCTCTCCAGGTCTCAAGCTTTGGGTTTCCACCTACGTCCCATTTGGTGATCGAGTCATACATCCCCAAACTCCAATCTATAAAACACGCCCATGGATGTATCCTGTTCGCTACATTAGCCTCAAAGAACAGTAATCGTTGCCTTTTAGGGAAGCTGCGATCAACCAACCCAAAAGTTCAGTCAAAGTCAATATCCCGCTTACCTATTCTATCGATGCTCGTTCCCTTCTGTCACGCCAACTCGGTATCTTAGTCTTGTCGTGTCCCCTTGGTTGGTCGCTTATCGTGGCCGTGGTTGTTGCTGCTGCTGCTGCCGTTTCTCAAAGGCCTCCCTGGCTTGCTCGTCAAGGAGAGCCTCGTAGGCATAGCAGCCCTCGCACATCAGGGACTTGTGGTAGTGGTCTGTCCTACGGTTCTTCTGCCGAGGACAGAGCTCGCCATTGATCTGCTCCTTGGGGCATGGCTCGTCGCGCGTCATGAGGTGATGACCGCAGGAGAAGTGATCAATATGGATCTTGCACATCTTGTTCACCTTCTTGGGTTGGCGTACTGGGTTTGGTTCTGAGGCTTGCCGCTTGATCGTCAAGGGTGCGGGTTGTGGCTTGCGGTATGGTTTCGAGTTAATGAAGCTGTAAGTGGGAAATGGGTGGTGTGACGATTGGAAATAGGCATCGACAACGGGACAGGATGCAATGGCACTTGGGTAGAAACACCTCCCACGAACCTGCCTTTGCTCTGCAAACCCCCAGCGTCTTGTATCTCGACAATGGTCAAGTCTCGTTGAACCAATATTCTTTCCCCGGCTAACATCGAACGGCGAAGGACCAAGCATGTCTCTTTGAACCTGTCGGCTATCCGCTCATTCTTCGTTGTCGGTCAAAGCTGTCCATGCTTGCCACATTACCGCCCACCATCATCGCTCCTTCCTCAATGCCGACTTTATACCTTTCGAGATGATGGCACTCCTCGTTAAGCTCTTCCACCTTCAGATCATGGTGCTTCGCAGATCGTTACGTGTGCTAAGTAGGCCTTTTACAGATCTTTTGTACCAATCCAGCTCCGCGCCTCATGGCTCTTGGAGCTTGCGTAGGCAAACCAAGGTTTCTGCTATATTCGCCTGGTTTTCACGGGTAGTTGTATGGTGTCACCTGAAGTGGTTTATCTTATCTCCCGGGCAAATCGACAGTCCTGACTGGCTTCTAGATGAACTTTTAAGGCGGTGGCACCACGCGTGGTTTGGGGACTGGCGGTAGAGTGATCGATGCTGCCGCGGAAGCACTTGGAGTGGGTATCGGGAGAGTTCCTGTTTCCGCCAAGGGAGGAGTTTCCAATCCATGCCCCTGAGAACTTGTGGTTAAAGGTGTTAGAGTTCCTGTCCTTACTTGTTGCTCTTCGACTATTGACGGCTTGGAATCGGAAAGTTTGAGCTCGTGTATAGGTGATGGAGCAAATGTGGGCTGCACCAGTGGCTGTGCATGATATCGCCCATTGGGATGGGCACCTAATGGTGATCCCGAAGATTGTGAAAAGGGAGAGCAAACAACGGCTTGCTCGAGATCTTGTCTGAAGGAAGGATACTGCGCATGTCAAGTAGCGGACGAGGCCTGCTCCTTCTGCTCCTCACTTGGCCGATCATCTCTTCGCTTGCGCTTCTTGGTTGCCCTCTTGGGTTCAGCAGCAGGTAGGCGCGCAACAGGAATGGCGGAGTCTTTCACCAATCTTGATACCCAGATTGCACTGACTCGGATCCCGATTCCTTCAAGAGGGCGTCGGATACCTTGTCGTACTTCGGACCCCGTTCAGTCTGCAGTATCTTCCTTGCAACCTCCGCAGCCTTCTCTTCTCCATCGCAGGTTTGCGCCCATTCTTCTTCCGGTCGTCCTTCAAGGCAGTGACCTTATGGTATCTCTTCATATTCCACACAATCGCCTGTGGGCTCGCTTTATATATTTTTGCAAGCGAAAGGATGAAGGCAGACTCGAGCTCTCCTTCATTCATCTCGACTGCTGTCTCAATGGCAGAGATGACTTCGGGTCGGAGATGTGGCGCCATGATCTACAGAGTGTCAGCCATTAGCCGCATATACCACGCAGAGATACATACTGACGCACTGCCTAAGGGGCAAGCCACGACCAGCTCGATTGAGGTGATTGCGGTTGCAGCATAAGGCCTGTTGCCAAGCACGCTTGGTCGATGAAGAGGTGCTTAGTCAGCAGTTTTTTCATGAGCAGCTTTCCTACCTATTCCTGCTCGAGGAGGAACGTCAGGTGGCTGGTCTAGAGCCCCGTGTCTGCCAAAAGCCAAGGTTCAAGGTTTAAAGAATAGTGGTGTGTAAATCTCGCTGAAGTCTTGTGGTTGTCCCGCTCGGTGTTGTCGGGATTATGATTGGTTGTGGTACTAAGTCGTTGATGGTCATCTGGAACGCTCGGTGACTCTCCGCATTTTCTCGTGGCCCTCCTTTGATTGCTGAACCAAGATTATTCACCAGAACAGGCAGAAGGAGGTTTCGTGAGATTCTGTGCTTCAATCAAGGGCGCAGAGAAGAAATGCTCCAGGTTTCACGTAGTATAGGAGACTGTAGGCGATAGCACTTGTCATCTGCCACTAGGTTATATCTCAAAGTGCAATTTCGAGATATAGATGCAAGAGAACGAAGTAGCAAGCGCTGCTATAGTAGAAATCTTGTATTCTACGTGATTTTCCCTCAATGACTGTCCCAGTATCAATCCTGAAAGGTCCTATCAGAGACATTCCAGCCCCGCCTTAGAGATGAGTACAGGGGTTATGTTGAGAACAAGATGTGCCTTTTCACCATTTCAGCCTTTTGCCCAAGCATAGCTCCATGCTGCTTTAAGGATAGTTGCTGCGAGAGGAAAACACCAACATCAGGCCACTAGTAGCTCTAGTGATCAAACTTAAATGCTTGCCGACTTGTGCCCGCTTGCTTGTTGGCTGGTCCTTATCTTTCATAGCCTTTCTGCTGCTATAGCGTGCTTGCTCACCGTTTTAAAAAATTTGTTGGCCCTCTGATGATCGTTCCATAGCAATCTATCTACCTTGGCTTCCGGGTCAGAGACTCACCTCAGTACCGCAGTACTTGGTCAAGCTCTGACAAGTATTGCAGGTATGGAATCAGGATAGTTTGCTACGCAAGATGGAGAAGGATATCTCTCACGAAGTGAATTTCGTATCACAGTTCCATAGCGTTTGCGCTTATGTTAGCACGGCAGATGGATGTTTTCATAAGGTTTGCCCGGCCTGAAAGCAGAGAAGTTAAGCGACGAAGCTTGAATCTGCCACGGACTTCATCAAGGTTTATTTATTTGCCAAGGCTCACAAGCTAGAATTCCAAACTGGGAATATTAAATTTTGAGTATCAGGTTAACAATTAGGTGACAAGCTTAGCTACCACCACTCCAGGCTCCAGATCTGTAGGAGGCAGAGCTTCTCTGCAAACACACAATCAGGATCATTTCAACTTCTATGTCTATGATCGTTGGCCGAGTTTGGACGCGTGGGGACGCTACTCACTGGGACTAAGAGAGGATGGGAAATATCAACTCTTAACTATGAAGCAGTTGAATGACATCCAGCGCGGTATAGTACCGCAAAAATTCCTCTCGAAGGGAAGACGGGCATTGGCACGAAAGGGAAAGTTTGGGGAGCATCTACCATCTTAACTTCAACGTGGGTCTTGTCTTCCATACGATCTTATATACGATACTTATTTCCTCCTAGTTATATACTACACATTAAAAGGATTCCCTTATAACTCTCCAGAATCTGAAGCCAAAATATGTATAGACGAATAAGCGTCTTTAAATAGGTAGAATATAATTACGTTTCTGACATATCCGGTCAAATCTGCTCCGGTTGTTTTTCCATTAAATTTAGTTCCTGTATAACGTTGTAATACGAATGTTCCCTCTGACTAAGAAGAAGCAAGAAGAATCTTTAAGAGATAGCATGGCGCGAGACAACGCTTAAGCTCCGCTTGGGCTTCTTTGAGGGGAGATATTCCAACTTCTTCGTGTCCCAAATTACAGGAAATGAACATCCTAGACACTTCATTTACGAACGAAGAATACGCTCGCCCCCCTAGTATCCTAGAGATTCGGCACTTGATAAAGTGGTTAAAAGCGACCGTACATATGAAGATGATAGAAGCTTTTCTACTATGGAGTTTGTTTACTATCTAGAAAAGGTAGGTAAGGATAATAGGTACTTGTTATGTTTCCAAAATTGTAAGGTATAGTAGCTTCGTAATGATTTACACTACATTAAGGTAGACATATACAAGAATAAGGGGTAGAAGAAGAGGAAGTAGAAGAAGAAGTAGGAGGAGGGGGAGGAGGAGGCAGACACATACAAGAATAAGAGCTAGAAGAAGAGGAAGTAGAAGAAGTAGAAGAGGAAGAAGAAGGAGGAGGAGGAGAAGAACAAGAAGAAGCACTGCTCTCAAGAAGACAGAGACACAAGTTGTCAGGAACGAAATTAATAAATATATCAAGATATTCTAGAGGTAGTCGTTGCTGGTGGTGCATTCTTTTAGCTTACCTTTTTGTTTTTCTTCCTGTCTTGGTATTCATGATAAGTGGACACATATATAAAGGTTTCTCTTCCCTTACGAGCATCCGAAAGCAAAGTCATAACTCTCAGACCTAACAAGTGTGAAGTGTATGCGTATCTTACCAAGAATGCCTGTGTCTTGGTACACGCCCCGCCCGGTACCTCTTTTCACAAACGCCTTCTATAGCTAGGGTAAATAGACCCAAGCCCGTCGCGGACGCCGCCTAAGCCAGACCCAACCACAAATGGCTCCATGCAAAACATCCAGGATAAGTCAACCACATCTAACCATATTGAGAAAGAAGTTTGATCAAATCCTAATTTTTTTTTCTAGCGACTGGGATACTAGAGATCTTAACACCTCGCAAGCTTACCCTGTCCATGGGATACGAACATACGAGCCTTCGAGACGTATTTCGAGAGCTAGATTGAGCTTATAGTAACTTGATATGTCATCTAGTTTCGAGTAGTTGTTAACAAGTCCAATTTATTATGGGTTGTGCAGTTTTATTTAAGGAAATTCTTTTTCTGGTTCTTTTCCATGGGCGATTTTCGATTGGGGATACATAAGATTATGTGAAGCACGTTTTGATCCTGCAGTCTAAGCTCACACAGCGTAGCCTTCCTGTAGAGGGGCCATAATTATCAGTGAGATTCAAGTAATCTATTCTTCAGAAAGGATCTTTAATCCAATAGTTGTGCTTCAGCGCTCTCTGATCTATATGCCAACCAGTCTTGTTGCCAAAGAATGCAAATATTTGTTTGGCTAACCATGGCGGGTATCAAATGCAGCTCTTCCTATGACCGGATGTATCTATTCAATCCTCTCCTCTCGCTCTTCGCTGTCTAGTAACGGATCTATCTCGGAATCCTTACCATTGGACCCAGCATATAAGACGTAATGCTGGACAATAAATATAATGTCAAAGAATATGCTGACATTGCCAAGACCCAGCTTCACTGGGTTGTCAATGACATTTGACACATCGCCTTGCATATAAGCATCCAGACCCAGTTGTGCATTCGACAAGATACCTCCAGCAAAGTCGAGAAGAATCTGATAGATTGACCAGCCATGCGTCGAGCGGTTGCGCCAATTCGTGAGGACTTGCGGCATGTACTTGACGACGGTGATAATGAGCTTGACGTTTGCTATAGCAAAAATCTGTACAGGTAAGCCTCAAGCCAGCTAGAAGCACTGTGCCAACTTACAATGTCGATGGTGGCCCATCCGCTTTGCGGATTCGAGTTATTGCTCGTCAAAACAAGTAGAGCTATAACGCCCACATAGATGAGGCATACGATCATGAGCAGAGCCGTTCCCCAGCTAAGCCTAGCTCCGTTTGCGCGCTTGCTTCTCTTCTCAAAACCCCAAATGCTGGGGGCTAAGAACTGGGAGAGCGTAATGACTGTCAAGATGACAGCATGGCCCGCAAAAATAACATCGTTCAATGCTACCAGAGGCTCCAACCCGTTATTCCTGGCGGCATATTCGGATCGAATCGTTGGCGAATAGCGGTAGGCACAGTTGGAGGTCAAGTACGCCACGAATCCGAGGACATTGATGGTTGGGAAATCAACATTGACCCCCGAGGTCGTTTTGCGACGCCAGTTTAGCAGTGGCTGGGGATAGAAGGATGCTGACCAGCAGAACATGTAAATCCAGCCGAAGCATAGCGAAAGACCCTCGATGAAAGTAAAGGCCATGTTGGGCAGTTCATCGCTGTTGAACGAGAGTGGAAGAAGAGTGGAGGGAGATTAATCTGCGTGACTGTGACTTTGCGCGGATATCCGAATTAGGAAGGACTGATCCCGTGGCGTGTTGTAGTCACGGGATGGCGCTATAATTTAAGGTTATCAGTGCTTTATCGCAGACTTGGCAAAACCCAACGACTTGTTGTCGCCAAAATCGTCATCCTTCTGACCTCACCACCACGATAAAGCAGAACACTCGTAGAGGCGCAGATTCGAGCCGATATATGGTGCATGATGGCAGCTGTGACCTTTCTGGACTTGCCTGGAGAAATCCGCAATCATATATATAAATTACTCCTCTTGGTGCCCTCACCATCGACACCGCGGATTTTAGGATCCGATCCTTCTCTTCATCCACAAATCCTAGCAGCGTGCCGTCGAATACACGAAGAAGCTGCTGAGATGTTGTACGGTTCGAATACCTTCTTAGCCCATCCAAGTCTTCTCTCTGGCCTGCCTCGATTGCGCCTCTATTACGGAGTCATCAGCTCCCCAAGACCGATATCCCTCATTCAACGCTATCATATACTAGTACGGTTGGACTGCGACCCCAATTTTTCTGCATATAAAGCAAGCGATTGCTTTAGTGGCAAGGAAGAGTTGACGATAGAAGTCTTCCAGGCGCAATTCGGTAGTTCGGATCACAAGGTGTTGGAATTGTTCGAAGGAATTCGTGGAATAAAGAAAGCGCGCATTTACGGGAGCGTTATAGCATTCCCCCGATATAGGCAATGGCTGGAAAATGCTATGATGAGCCCCGCAGATGCGGAAGTTGCACCATTTCACGAAGAGAACGATTCCTTAACGTCTTTTGGCCTGGGGACTATTAGTACGACTACTGGCGACATTGAGGATGCAGACTTACGCATGCCATAGCATCGTAGCCGGTGAGACCGAGAGTAGCACTTGCCGGGTTTGCATTTCTGCCATATAGCAGTCGGAAGACATCTGGGTGACGGTCAACGGAGCAGAGCTGATTGCTAGTTACTCCTTTCTTCTATAACCCTGTTTCTTGAATTTTAGACTTCTTTTTCTCTTCAAATGTATTCTTTTACACCCGGAATTCCCTAGAGAACCTCTGCAAGTCGTGATTTTCAACACTCCACGTTAAATCACTCAGCCTGAGGCGGAGCCTTCCAATTATGTCACTCATCAATCTTACAGCTTTCATGGGTCAAACCTTCTGGTCTAACTTTCATCTCATCAGCAATGCATAACTATACCACGAAGACGGGTTGACTAGCTGGAGAAGTCGTCCGAACCCACTGTCTCCTGCTTCCGAGCACAAAATCACAGCAGGGCAAGTGTCTCCAAACAGAGAACAGGGATATGACGGCCCCCCCATTCTTGAGGAAGAGGTAGGGGATTGTGTTAGGGGGTCAGCAAAGACTCTGATTACGTCCTTCGCAAGAATGGGCTTGCACATGCTTATTCGTCATCGAACTGTGGCTGGATTGTACGTTACGCCAAGAAGGCCTCTTGGACTCTTCCACGCACGAAAGATAGCTTGCAGTCAACACCCAGCGTTGACAACTTGATCGTTCTATCCGCAGTCCACCGCTTCGCACCAAACTATTAATGGGCATAAAGGAGCCAGAGGAGTCGGGGGCAACCCGGTATCAAACCCCCCAGTTCATCCCACATGCTTTAAGGGGCAATCCTCTAAACCACGGCTGCCCCCACCCAAATCAAGCCGCCATTGGCACACGTGACCCATGCGTCATCGCGCTACAAGGCGACTGCTAAACTCTCCCACGTGCCCGCATACTTACACTTAGCCTAACCAAGACTAGCGGACGGGGATCGGCTCGTGGGTTCCCTGAAACCCAGTTCCCAGCCAGCTCGCTAAGCGGCCAAAAAAAGAATGGAACGCAAGCACGGCAGAGCGGAGATCTTCGATGTGCAAGGGAGAAAAACGCCTCTCGTTGCGGGGTCGGGTCAAAAAAAGGCAACTGAGACAGGTTTCAATAAAGGTTGCGCTTTTATTGATATGCTTTCGATTTCTTAATCAATTGAGAACATGGTCGCACACAGTTAGATAATTCCGAATATCATTCTTTTTTTGGGCTTTTGGAGCTATGTGGCTTTTCTGCTGAGTGGGAGACAAGGAAAGAGAAAACCCGCAAATGTAACCCCTCCTTTGTTCCCGGTCCCCATTCGCGAAGAACTCTCCACCCTGCAGCGACTGCAGCGGTGACAGCATCAACAACCACCACCCTCTAAACTGATTCGCGCTGTCCCGTCCCAACCCCCGTATTACTCCTGAGAATGGACAAGGAAGGAAAGTCGAATAAACAGCCAAAGGAAAAATTACAAACGAGAGAATAAGAGACGGCAGATCTGCTCTCACATCTTTCTGCCGACCACCACCACCACCACCACCACCAACTTGGTACCTTCCACAACCGCCACTTTTATCCATCCAATTGTTTAACTTCATTCTGCTCCCGAGCACAATCTTGGGGAAGGAGTCCTTGCGATAGATAGCATGCCAGCTCTCTTCCTATTTTTTTTTCTTTCGAACATCCATGCGCCGTTCCCTCTGATCCGGCTAGCTCCCACCTCGATTCTAATTTCTCTTGTCCCATATGCCAAAGCCCTGCCACCTGGGAAATCGATCCAGTTTGCTCCGCCACCACCATAACCTAAACGTATAGATATTTTATTCACACAACAGACGTGAGACGACAAACAAAACCCAGGCCCCAATACCTGCTTACAATGCGAGGACAATAACAAAGTAGCAAGTGGAGAACTAAGAGTGCGAGGGAAACAGGAGGGGCGCAATATAGACAATGAAACTCGTATGTCAGTCGTCAGTCGTTCATCAAAGATGGTGTGGAACGCGAGAGCAAATTAAACAGGAGAAGGACACTGTGCTTGCTGATGAACCCCAAAAGAAATGACACGTTGAAGCAAGGAAAGCGCGCAAGTGAGTGTATAAAATGAGTTGGACGCAGGAGTGGGGTTAAGTATGGTAGCCCCCCAAGGCAGTGATGTCGATGCAGTCGTTTGATACACAGTTGAAATATTCCTAAAGACCATTGTTGTCCAATGGTCGAAACACTCTCCGCTGGAATAGGTTGCGGATACGCTCAAGTCGTAGCCATAAGCCCTATCTCTTTCTCTTCTTACTCTTATCGGGACTTCCTTGACCGCCAGCCATAACACTCATCGGAATGGTGCTGATGGGTTGTGGTCCGTCATCTTTCTTGACTGGAACACCCATATGACGTCCGTAACGGCCCTTACGACCGTTACCTTCGTCTTCGCTGATACATTGATCGGCGCTAAGACCAGCATCTTTGCAACGTTGACATGGGCGTTGTCGGTCGCAACCTTTCTTGCTTTTGCGGCATCTCTGACAGCGTGGCTTAGAGGAGAGATCCTCCTCGTCCTCTGCAAGCTGGTGCTGAAAGTTGATGGCAGATGCGACAGAGGTCTTGCGGGATTGGCTTGGTAGAGAGGATGGCGACATTGGTCCCTTGACTGTTGGAGTAGATCCTGACTTCTTTGATTTGACCAGAGCAATAGGTCGACTGGACTTTGCCGTTTTCGTCTTGCTACTCTTTGTTCCAGTGCTATTGTTGCGAGGCTTAACCATAATTGAGGGTGCATTTTTGACTTTGATGACCTTGGACTTAGCACCATCCGTCTCTTCCATGGGATCATCTGGACCAGCTGGTCTGAATGTACCATCGCGTCCATCTTCATACTCATCACCACTTGGCTCAGTGCTATCTTGACTTGGCAAGATATCATTCAAGTGAGGTCGGAACTTCTTGATAGAGCCTGGAGCCAGTATTGGGCTATCTTCCAGCTTCTGGCGCCTAGGGGGGGGAAGCTCATCCTCGCTATCACTCTCCCCATCACTTGTAGCACCGGTGGACGATGCAGCATCTGCCTTTCCACTAAAGGTATCGTCCGCAAACGTCGACGCTGAAGTGCGGCCATGAGAAATGTTTGACATATCTCCCAACCTCATCAATTGTAAAGCAACGTCTTTATCCTCCTCGGACATCGTGCTTCCCACAGTGGGATCAGGTGTAGGAAGTATTCCGGAGCTGTTCCCTGGTGTTGAACCAAGCGAATGTCGCGCAACAGGATATGATCCACTACCTCGGGTACGACGAGCACCAGAAGCAGGCGTTGTGTACATTCCAGGCTGCCCAAAGCCATTGTTATAACTTTGTGGTGACTGTAGAGGATGAGGATTCGAAAATGGATGTTGGCTCGGATTTGTGAAGGGGAAGCTTCCACGCTGGTGCTCCATACGACGTGCCGGTGAAACGGACGAGTTCGAGGTTGCTGCTGGCATTTGAGGAGGAGCAAATAGAGGCAATTCCTGAAGAATTCAAACGTTAGCGACCGACTAAACACCCCTGATTAGCCCTCTGAACCCATGGTGACTTACGGAACTTTCAAACTTCGCTCTCTTCCGCCGCCCGCCCTCAACAATGTTATCCAGGCTGATTTCAGTGTTGCCCAGATGTTCGCTCTTTGTCTTACTAGACACTGAGCCAGGAGCACCATCTCCGCTACTGTAACCGGTCAAGCCATCGCTATGGATTTCTGCGAAACTACCATGGGCGCTGGACCCTCGGCTCTTAAAGCCAGACCTTGATCGGTTCTTTTTGATAGGTGGAAGGTTTGTGCTTGCAGACGCACTCCGACGACCACGATTAGGAGAGACACTGCGCTTGTGAGACGCCCTTGAGGTAGGTCTCGAAATTGGGTGGCCATAACTCAGCGCTTGGGCTGGCTGTGGTGGTGGCATATGATGACCCTCGGTAGCATAAAAAGTATGTTGGTGTACTGGCGAGGCAGAGTGATAAGAAGGGGGACCATAAGCACCAACGGATGGGGCAGGTTCATCGATGACTCGAACATATACTACCATATTGTTGCGAAGGTTCTCGTATCGGGCGATGAGGGTGTGGCCGTGCTCATCCTCAAAGCTGACGCCCTTAGCACCACTGGAGCTGCCGTAAAGTCCATAGAAGTTCTTGACAGTCGTTATGATAGAATCTGTGGTATCATGAGGGAATATCTGAACTCGCATCGGCAGACGCGCTCGATATTGGGGTGACTCTGGAAAGAGGAGCTCGAATGCGACACTCTTTGGCACCGGGCTTGCAAATGGAGATACGCTGGGATTGTGGGGAGTGGCAGATCCCGATTGACCACTGCTATAGGCAGTAGGTGGTGTTTCCGACCGTTCCTCTGCAATGCGCATACTCATGGGAGGGACCATGGTGGCCCAAGCAGGATGGGTTTGTGTGTGAGGAGTATGGGTGGAGGGATCGTGAATTGCGTGCGGTGTGTGGCAGGAAGTGCTGTCTCAGATAACAGTGTGCGAATCCAGTTCCGCAGCACAAACAGTTCTTCAGAAACTGATTGTTCACTTGCTGTCAAGTCTGCGTATTGTGAAGGAGGCCGGATGTGCGTGCTGGTCGCAACCTGGATGGGAAGGACGGGGACAGAACGAGTGTCGTAATGGAGCAGTGAATCAAACTGGAAGGACAAAACCATTAGCCTCAATCTTTTAGGACTCGATAGTGACCTCGAAAAGGGATTTGATGAACGTCAGATTCAAGTGATGGAATTGCAGCCATTCCTGCACCCACTGGGCGGGTCGGCGCAGACCGCAACAGGGTATACTGCCCAGAGAAGCAGAGGCATGAGGGGTGGCAGATGATGGGAAATACATGATCGCATAAGGTCATAAATCGATGGAAACTCACAAACAAAGAGAATCGATGGCGTTGGGAGGCCTATCGAGGCATTTGGCTTTGTCGTCCTAGGGAATCCGGGTCTTTGGGACTACGGTAGGGAATGGTCAGCCATACATCTCTGCGGGTATCTCAAGTTGCTCAGTAGTAAAGATGGTATGCAGGCTTGAGACGGAGACAGTTGTAACTTACATGCTGAGTGATTGTCGTGGTGTTGCTCCTCAACGAAGCATTTGGTTGTGGAAGAGAGAAGAGGGTCGAGAGAAGTGCTTCGCTTCTGAATCATGACCACCGTTTATGCAAGATGTATAAATTTTGCTCAACTACATATCTGAAGTGTACTCTTGTCCAAACCATTGAAATAGAGCTTTGATCAAGCATCGAAAGACTTTGGAAACCTGGGGTATTCTGTGTGGAACAAGTGCTTTGAGGTATCTTGGGTCCCTACGCCGCATCCCCAGCTGAAGACATAAATCCCCGCCTCTTGCGCTGCAGATACTTCATTTCATGCTGTCCTTTCACGAAAGTGCGCAGTAGACAGCAGAGTCAAATTATTATACGACTAAACAGAGGTTTACCTGCCTGCGCGAGATTACCTTGAAAAAGCCTCATGTTCAGCGCCCAAGTCCTCATGGGTGTCCCGCCTGCGGGTAGATTGATATCAAGTAACAAGTGCAGCTGTGCAGATATCAGACTGCCGGCACATATCTATTCGGGAACGCAAGGCAAGACAGAAGTGCCAGAGCGCAGAACGATGGAAAGGGCAGACATAGCTCATTAGCTGACAAGGTAGCACTGGCCGTAGCAGCTCGATAGTCGAGACACCTGAAGACGCAAAGACCGGCTGCTAGGAAGAGATCTGCTAGCCAATGATGTTATGCGCAAGGATATGGGGACAATGATGACGGGCGCAACTCCAGCATTCCATCGTTTGACATCTCGTGTGATTTCTGAAGACCTACATGAAAAGATTGCGCTACTCGGTGTCTACAAGGTCATCGGGCAAAAGTGGCGACGATGGTCAATCGAGAGAAGAGTCGGTGTACGAGTTAGCTAATAAGTACCGTGTATGGGGTTTGATGGGGTGGCGGAAGTCTAGATAAATTCAATTGCTCCCAAGGATGTATGCGCTGGCGAGGATCGAAGTTTCAAGTAGCATTCATGCCCGCAACGCAGGCTGACCTGTACGGCAGGCTCGATCCTTTTGATCGAGGCTTGTTGCGCAACGCAGCCAAACAGATCGTAGGTTGGTCGCAGAAGTTGAGCTACTATTTACGGGGAATGCCGCGCTGATTCGTGCTTGGAAACCCTCCGCAGTTTTAGTCTGCCATACGAATTTGTGTCGGGTGTGACAAACAAGCCAAGGGCTCAAAAAAGCATATCGTGGGTAGCCAAGCGCAAGCCGTAGAATCGCGTGTGCGATTGTACACAGCATACGTAGCAGGGCCGACATGCGAAGAAGCTGTCGCAAAGACAGAGGCTGGTCTCTCCCACCGAGGCTACTTACAAGGTCACAATGGTGTTCTTGTGGTGTTGGAGCTGACTGTCAGTGGATCTTTTTCATGCAGGCGTAAAGCTGATTGACGAGACATGACGATGGAGACAGCGATCTACGGTCCAATGGCCTTGAATGGTTTCGCCTTGAGTAAACGGCACTTACGAGCTATGCGATCGTACCACAATTGGCCGTGAGAACACGAACTCCTGGCCCGGCCGCGGTCTGTAGAAGGCCGGAGCGGACGCGCAAAAGCAGGTAGTCAAGGAGAAGTAGGTCAGAGGCCGACTCGCATGTTGCGCGCTGATAGGAAAAGAGCGCAGGACAGGAAGGTGTGTTGCGCCATAAGCGGTAAGAAACAGAGCGATAGAGCTTCACCAGAGTTGAATTGGACAGCCGGTCTCAAGCAGCCAAGCTTGGCGAATCAGAACCAGGTTAGCCAGGCACAGCGTTGGGTAGCATGCCCCAACCAAGATGCCCATGTGCACAGTGCCAGTACCAGCCAGGTACCACGAATGATGAGGAGGCAAACCTTACTGGTATGGCGTAGCGCTGTGAGTCGCGAGGAAACATCGGGAGCCGTAACTGGGCCGCATCATAGCGGAGATCCGAAGCGGATGAGGCATTGGGGGGAGGAGCACAATATATTAGAGTGTACAAAAGGAAGCCAAAGAATGGGGTCAACCAGCAGTTAACAGGAAGCAGCTTCCCTGGAGATCTTCGAGTCGTGGCATGGTGCTCGGCGCGCTGTGCTGTTGATGGCTGGCTCGCTGCGTGTGATGAACAAGGTCAAGAACACTACCTGCGAGCCGTCTTCCGAGCGGCTAATGAGCTCCCTCAGTCCTCGCCACAAGCCTAACGCATAAAAGAAGGGTCGCGCCAGCATGCACATTTACCACTGCGAGTTTGCGACGACTGCAAGTTCTAGTTGGGCTCCAGGAGACTATCTGCGAGAAGATGGGTTACCAAGATTCGGCAGTTTGTGTATATCACGTGATTTCGTGTAAACCCCCGTGCGGATCTTGATAATTTGGGAGCTATGACGAGATTGACAATTTCTAATTTCCTTCCACGGCGCATTGCCATAAGTAATCTTAGAGCATAACCAGGAGTGTGAAATGGTCATATATTTTGGATGATGCGTTTTTGTGTCAAGAGCGAAGTTGTGGCCACCTTGAAAGCGTCTGGGATTTTTTGAAGCCATTGATGTTTGTTGTTTGGAAATCGCGAAGCGACGAGAGAGCGCGCCTCACCACGGCGACCAAGAGTCATCGGAATTACATATTACCGCCCCGTAAAGCTAAGCTTCAAAGTTTACCGTCTGAGCTTTGTTTACTTCGAAGAGAGATCCTGCCATATCAGACCCCAATCCTCCTCCGCACGACATCTCCTCATCAATCTTCTTCCCAATCTCTAGACGTGTGGTCAGCACGCTGCTGTGATCCTATTATTCGCAGCAAGTCTAGGAATTTGGGATCAATTATTTTGTTGTCGCGGCAGCGCGCGTGGGCCCTTTTTATGATTTTGGCAGACAGCACCTCTTTGCACTCTACCCGAGCACTACAACAAGCATTTCAGCATTTCCAAATAAAAACTAAGTCGTCATTGCAGAGATAGCAGCCTCGCTCCTGTCATTCAATCACATAGCTATCCATCACAATGGATGCTCGTGTAAGTTGTTTCAATTCCCCTTGTGGACAATAACAGCCCTTCTATTGTCGCGTCCCAATGTTCGGGCCTCTTTAATTTCAAATATCCACAACATTCCTCGGCCATCTCTCTAACAACCACATTTTCGTTCGAAGCTTGTATATACCTACGACGAAGAAGCTGACCATCCTTTCTGTATAGCCGCAACGTCCGTTACGAGCGCTTCATATTCAAGGCGACGAGAACGCAGCACCTCAGAGCAAGCAAAATCTCCACCAACGTCACAAATCGACTGGAACTCTGTCAACCATGTTACAAGCTGGTGGTCTCAAGGCAGCTGCAAAGCGCACTGCATTCGGAGATGTCAGCAATACAGTTAAGAATCTGATTTCCATCCCTGACGACGCCGCTTCGGCATACAAGAACATTCAAAACAATGAAGTCGTCAAGCCACTGGCAGCTCCAGAGAAAGCGGCGGGACTCCTCCGACCAGCGCAACGTCCCCTCAATACTAATTCCAACAAGTCAACCATTGGTGCACAACCTGCTATCACGGAACAGCCATCAGACCCGATTCCTATCCCAGCCAAGAATCAATTTGTCGAGATTCGGAAGCCATTGCCATTGGCACCCGCCAATAAGCGCACTCTTTCCAAGAAGGGTACCACGATCTATAAAGACACTGCATCGGAGACAGCAGCAGATAGCCACGTGGCCTCGAAGACAGATACACAAGTACAAGAAATAACTACTGCACCACCTATCCACCAGGCCGTGGGACCTCGTCATCATAAGAGTCAACCTCAATTAAAGCAGGAGCAACCAACCCTGCGCAGAACTCGGAGCAGGTTTAACCATGTAGATTCAAATCCAACAGCAGACCCCATTCCCAGCGAGCAGATCTATCAAGATGCCCAGGAGGAACAACAGACCGTGACGGACGAGGCATATGAGACCTACCTAGCGTTGGCGGCAGATATCAAGGAGACTCAAGAACCGGAGGAAGAACCCGAGAAGATTGTACCAGATGTTGTTGAACGCCAAGATGGCCCAGCATCAGTGGCACCTCCAGCTGTATCGGAGCCTGAGGAATATTGGGAGGAAGAAGAAGAGGACGAAATCTATGATGAGCAAGGGTACACCACAGCGCACTCGTACCCTTCCCGTGGAGACAATACCACGGGAGGCGCGACGACTGTTCTTTTCCCGAAGATTACCAACAAGGCTAAAAAAGAGCTTGCTGCTGCTCGGGAGATTGTCGAGAGTTCACGAACACAAGATGAGATCGATGACGAGACATGGGACACCAGTATGGTCGCTGAGTATGGAGACGAGATCTTTGCATACATGCGAGAGCTTGAGGTGAGTCACAAGCAAGCCTTCCCCACCTGCCCTCTGAAGAAGGGCCTAGGATTCGCGTCAGCAACGGGTCGTTCTGAAACGGCCCTATATGCAACCTTTGTTTACCTTCGCGATTCAAGCTACAGCTTTGTTGACATGCACTAACTACTTTGGCACAGATCAAGATGTTGCCCAACCCACACTACATGGACAACCAAGCTGAGATCCAATGGTCAATGCGCTCTGTTCTCATGGACTGGTTGATTCAAGTTCATCACCGGTTCTCTCTACTTCCAGAGACTCTGTTCCTCTGCGTCAATTATATTGACCGCTTCCTTTCCTGTAAGGTTGTATCCTTAGGAAAGCTTCAGCTTGTTGGTGCTACGGCCATCTTCGTTGCTGCCAAATACGAGGAGATCAACTGCCCATCTGTCGGTGAGATTGTCTACATGGTGGATGGCGGCTACACTGTCGATGAGATTCTCAAAGCAGAGCGCTTCATGCTTAGCATGCTTCAATTTGAGCTCGGGTGGCCTGGACCCATGAGTTTTCTACGTCGCATCAGCAAGGCAGATGACTATGATCTGGAGACTCGAACTTTAGCGAAGTACTTCCTCGAGGTGACCGTCATGGATGAGCGCTTCGTCGGAAGCCCTCCGAGCTACATTGCTGCTGGTGCTCACTGCCTGTCTCGCTTCATGCTCAAGAAGGGTGACTGGGTAAGTGAATATTGTTTTGTCTTCAGGATCAAGAACGCTAATCGAATGTGCAGAGCCCCGCTCACGTTTACTACTCTGGATACACTTGGACCCAACTGAGACCTTTAGTTGCAATGATTGTTGAGTGCTGCGAAAGTCCACAAAAGCATCACGCCGCAGTGTTCGAGAAGTACTCTGATCGTCGTTACAAGCGCGCTTCCCTCTTCGTCCAGGCCGAAATGAATAGAGGCTACTCCCTGCCTCCCTATCAACCATCGCGACTATCGCTCCCTACTCCTGAGGATGTGACCACGGATATGCCCTTCGAAACCCGGGAGTCATTCAAACGCATGGTCCAGATAAAAGGGTAATTGCCCGAGACTGAGACCCAAGGATTACGATAAAATAAAATTACAACATTCGACTTCTGTAAATATTAATGGACTAGATATGACGGCCACGAATACGTCTACCATTGACTGGACATTTCAAAGGCTACCGTACCTGGTCCTACCACAACAACCTTTCTGAATGATTCCGTTTGTTCACCATGCCGATGGAGTTACACGTAACTTATCTGTCGTCGTGCATACACAACTTTGCATTTCCCAGCAGTCTTTCTCGATTACCTGTCGGCGCAACGTGGAGGTAGACCTGTGTCCTATAATAGCACAGGTCTTCATTCAACAATCACCCGAAAGATCACTTGAGAGTAACGATAATTCATGACGAGATGAGACAACGACTATTCTTGCTTGGCTTTTACGAGTTAGGTGGCGCACACTATAGGAGATGGTTAGTAATCAAAGACGGAAACGGAGTATTGCTTGATTGTTTGATTAAGATATAACCATTGAGCGGCGTTATGGCTTTCTTTGACATGTTTCCTACAGCGCATGGAGTGGCAGAGCTGGAGAGATACCAACGTAATTCAAGTAGCAAGTACAAATTGATACTTTCTAATTAATCAGCTTAGTGCAAATACTGTGAACTGAGAATGGGGCCTTAACCGGAGGCGGACCTGGGCCATGAGCTGACCTCTCGTACGAGGACGTGCGTGGGAGGACCCCCACCCTTTATCTCACGTGATAAAAGCATTACCAACAAATGGCTTTCCAGATGGCTTGGGCTTAATGCTGCAGCTGCAGGATTAAGGCAGGAAATAGTGCGCTTCCGAGACAAAATCCGAAAAAGGTGTTTATCGCAAAGTTTTTGTTTCTTTGAACAGAGTCAGGTTGTTCAGGGAAGGATTGTCTTTGCTCCTCAAGTCGCGCTCTTACACTCCGCATCGCCTCGCTGCTCCACATCCGGGCAACTTACAAGCTTCCATCTGTCCATTGCGGCTTCGGACCCTGACCTTTTTGGGTCAAAGTCACCGACAATCCGTGCAACAACTTTTCTATCACGACTTCGTGAATATAGCACCCATTGGACCGGTGGTTTATAAAGCTCTGGCTTACAGACGCGTATAGAACGTTAAAGTTACGATGCCAGACCTAGTCAAGGCGAAAGAGGTGGTGAAGGAGACTCTGCTAGGAGTTGACGAGACTGCAGACCTCCAGCTCTCCGCGCAAACGAGAGCTGCCTTTGAACAAAATGCGCGCAAGGACGAGCAGACTGGAGAGTTGTTCATGGGGGAACAAGAGTTTGTCAACGCTGTTGCGCCTGCAGGTCAAGACTACGTGAGTCAGAAACTTGCTTGAAAGCCTCCCTATCACAGTACTAACCATTCTTCTGTCTCTAGCACAAGATAAAGCGGGAGCAATATGCCATTCTCTTCCAAGTAGCTGACAGACGAAACACCGGCAAGATCAACATCTACGACTGGGGTGTCTTCGAGAATCTCCTTGCGAAACCAGACGCTGAATACGAGATTGCTTTCCGTCTTTTTGATGTTGAGCGGACAGGCACCGTAAAGTACGAGAACTTGAAGAAGTTGTACGAACTTAACAAAGGCGCCGACAGCATACCTTTCGATTGGAATTGCGAGTGGGCTACCTTATACAGTGGGGGAAAGCGACGGCGGCACGACCTCACGTATCCTCAATTCTCCCAGATGCTTCGAGGTCTGCAGGGGGAGAGAATAAGACAAGCCTTCCTCTTATTTGACAAGGATGGCGACGGATACATTCAACCAGAAGACTTCCAGCGCATCATCTTGGAGACTGCTAGACACAAGCTTTCGGACCATCTGCTACAAAACCTACACACTCTCTGCAACATCTCTGCAGGTAGCAAAATATCATACGCTAATGTCCGCGCGTTCCAAAATATGATCAGAGAGATGGACTTGGTGGAAATGATTATCCGACAAGCTACCTCAGGAAGCACTGATGGCAAGATTACACGTACAGACTTTTTGAACGAAGCTGCACGAATAACCAGATTCTCATTATTCACACCTATGGAAGCTGATATCTTGTTCCACTTTGCAAGCTTAGATGAGCCTTCTGGAAGGTTGGGGCTCTCAGACTTTGCTAAGGTATTGGATCCATCATGGCGAAACCCAGCATATAACGCCTTCAGTGGTGCCATGGGAACATCCATCCAGCAGCCGAAGTCCGCTGGGGGATCGCTCTTACATTCTGTACTTGAATCGGTGCATCACTTTGCGCTTGGTAGCTTGGCTGGTGCTTTTGGAGCGTTCATGGTGTATCCTATCGATCTGGTGAAGACTCGTATGCAGAACCAGAGAGGTAACAGGGTCGGAGAAATGCTATACAAGAACTCATGGGATTGCGCAAAGAAGGTTGTTCGCAATGAGGGTTTCCGTGGCTTATATTCTGGTGTACTTCCTCAACTTGTTGGTGTTGCGCCTGAGAAGGCCATCAAGCTCACAGTCAACGATCTCGTGCGTGGCCACTTTTCAAGTAAGGACGGAAAGATTTGGATTCCCCACGAGATCCTTGCCGGAGGTACTGCTGGAGCATGCCAAGTTGTGAGTTTCAATCTCCTCCATTTATTTTCATCTCAACTAACATATTAGATCTTCACCAACCCGCTCGAGATTGTCAAGATTCGCTTACAAGTTCAAGGAGAGGTAGCCAAGAATGTGGAAGGGGTTCCTCGACGATCTGCTATGTGGATTGTGCGTAACCTTGGTCTCGTTGGTCTATACAAGGGAGCTTCAGCCTGTCTTTTACGTGATGTTCCCTTCTCCGCCATCTATTTCCCAACCTACAATCACCTCAAGCGTGACTACTTCGGCGAGTCACAAACAAAACAGCTTGGCATCCTCCAACTTCTCACTGCCGGAGCCATTGCCGGCATGCCAGCAGCATACCTTACCACACCTTGCGATGTCATCAAAACTCGTCTCCAAGTAGAAGCCCGCAAGGGTGACACAGCATACACAAGCTTAAGGCAATGTGCACAAACTGTCTGGCGAGAGGAGGGCTTCAAAGCTTTCTTCAAAGGTGGTCCTGCTCGTATCATGCGTTCATCGCCTCAATTTGGTTTTACTCTGGCTGGTTATGAAGTCTTACAAGGCTTGCTGCCAATGCCCGGTAGCGGCAAGGAACAGCAAGTTCAAGCTGGTGCTACCTCTACTGGCGGTCCTCTACCGGGTCAGGACGGTCCATTAAGTTATCTCCGAAGCAGGAACGCACTTAAGATCATCCTTGATCTGGATGAGAGTTTTGGGCGTGTCAAGGTCCCGGGAACTAAAGGATGGAGTAACTTGCCTAGCATAATTGGAGGTGGAAAGAAAGAGTAGATAGATGGAAGGAGATCTGTAAACCATTGGCGCCACGGATTTGGCATGTTCTTGTCTTCTGTTGGTAATTGTGTACTTATCTTAGAGCTGCGAATCTGAAATATCTTGAAAGAATAAAGGATATGTCCAATCCTTATTTCCATTTTGCAGACTCGGCAGTATGACTCCTTCAAGCGATGGTCATCATAATTTTACGAGATCGGTCCTGTAACTTGAGTACTGCATAACTTCTGAATAGTCATTCAGGCATTAGGATGGGAGCATACCAACCCCCGAGTACTTGTGGTGTTAGTGCAGTTGTGCCAGCGACATTTTATGAGTTATTTTGTAGATAAAACGCAAACCAAGCATCTTTCTATTGGGGCAGAGGCATTTCAACAGTACTCTCTATGCGTCACTAGACAGAGGTTATGCCCCGCTGTAGACCAGAATTTGGGGCTCTGAATTTATCACGGAGTCACTGGGAAGCTTTAAGATGTATTGAGGGACTATCAATTCAGGTACATGTACACACACAGTAGTAGCATATTACTGTTTTCTTCTATACGTCGATCGTCCCAAGTGTCGTTCCAAAGCTTCCCAGTCCACAATACCAGGCTCCCTTTCCTCTATCGGTGGCTTGATCCATTCATCATCTGCTATGAGGTCCTTCAGAACTGCCTCGTTTCCAACGTTCCAAACAGTTCCGTCCAAGTCATCTTTGTATCTCCAGAACTGTACTTCCTGCCCACCACGTACATTTTCCATAATATGGCCTTTCCATTCAATTCTTCCGGTGGTGGCTTTAGGTGTGGATATGCGTATGAGCTCGATCTTTAGTCCCGTAGAAGACTGCTTCACTAGTGAAATCCCAACCTCAAACTTCCCCAGCCTCGTTGCAAACCCTCCTTGTGCATAATTGAGCCACTTAGTGAGTTGTGGTTTGATAGACCAAGTCTTTCCCAAAGGACTTGTGAGTTTGATGCCTAGAATCTCTTGCATCAACACTGTTGTCGGACCGGTACTCCAGCCATGGGAATGTGAATTCCGTGCGGCTGACCAGTAAGCTGGGTACTGCACATCGCCATCGACACGATATCCTTCTGCGCAGGTACTGTTGGTAAAGGCTGGCCCGTCGAGCATATATCCCCACTGCAATTCCATAAGCTCAACCGCAGCATCATAGTTCCCGGCGGAGCAGTGACCAAGCAGTTCGAACGATCCGGCAAATGGAGAAATCACATTTGGAAACTCGGCTGCGGGGGCTCCGTATTTGCCCCATCGCTCACGTAGATTCCGAGAGATTCGGAGGTTACGGTCATCGTTGATGATGTGTGATAGCAGAGCCCAACTGTTGCCGTCCTGCGGGAGGACTTCTTCGGATCCGTTGCAACCACGGCGGCCTTTATTGTCTGCGAAGAGACCGCTATCTTCACACCATAACCTCTCAATACCATGCTCCAAGATTCTCTGCATTGACGTCCAACTCCCTCTGTTGCTGGAATCACCAACGAGGTCTGCCAGCATAGGACTCTTGGAAAGTGCATCGTATAGCAGTGCAGAAGCCTCTACGTTGTGACCTGTCATGCCGGGTCGTAGCCAGTCAGCAGTCGAGGAGACATGCAGCAATCCAAACTCGTCCACTTTAGCCATGCTGATTTTCAGAGCCGTGGTGTAACCAGCCCAATGACGCTTCAGCCATTCCACGTCACCGGAGTAAAGAACGTAATTGTATACTCCTAAAAGAGTGTGTATGTGATATGTGTCACTGAACTCTCCCGTGCCCATGGGTGGTCCCGCATATGGAAGTGAGCCATCTCCATATTGATGGTCAAATAATGTGTCAAGAGCATTTCGAACGGCCAGCATATCGTAAGTAGACACAGCAATACCAGGCACAGCTATAGACATGTCTCCCGGCCACACCATGCGATCACGTTTTCCACCATCCGTGGTAACTGCCGTACCATTAGAGATGGTGAAATTAGAATACCACGATCCCGTAGGCGACTGGTTATCATCCCAGCGTCGATTGAGGTCAATCAATGCAGAGCCTTCTTTTGGATCAATGGTCGAGAGCTGCAGTGTCCAAGCACCAGCATACCATATGCGGTTGAGTAAGGATGATGAGCTGTCGAAATATCCAGTATATGCCCGGCCGTTGGGGTTTGAAGGAAATGCTGTGCAGTTCACCCAAAGTGCTGTGATGGAAACCTCGGGTCGGTTGTCTGCTGTAGAACTAAATCCAAGGAGCTTTTGCGCTTGGCCAGCCCATGAATTTAGGGTATGTCGTAACCCTCTCTTGGGCGCCGACATTCCTGTGTGCCAGAAAGCCCTCCGGGTAGGTACATCATAGGGCATATATATCGTGAGGTATTTGAACCCACCACGATTATACTGCTGCCCCAGGCAATTCGTGCCGTTATGCTTGATGGAAAAATGCAGCGGTAGATCTCTTTCAATGCGGTCCGTCGTCGCATCTGGTTCTCGTCCCACAAAGGCAGGTGACTCGGAATAAGCCAAAGCTATGAATGGCTCGTTTTTATAATCTTCGACCTCGAAGCATACTCTATATACCTGTCAATTTCATTGCGAGTGTGGTGTTCTTAAGGTGCCATACCTGCCAGCTATATTCTCTGCAAATTCGAGAGAGACGAGGTCGCCGGGACCAAGTATTAAGCTGCGCCTGTCATCACTACCAGCTAAAAGAACAGAACTTTTAAGCACGGAACCCTCAGTGTTGAAGACCTTGACAGGCTCAATATAAGATTTGTTGATGGGAGCTTTGATGTTGCTTTCCCAAGGCCCCGGGAAGAGTGTATCGAGAGGAAGGGATTCGAAATTGAGGGGTCCACTCAGGGCTTGCGTCAAAGACACCGAGAGCACTATGGCACCAGCGTGTTTTTTGAGCATATTGGCCAGACCGAATAGAAATTCGACTGTTGAGGTCGGCGTCATTACTTTCCATGGAATCACCTGAGTCTTGAGCCGTTACTAGGTCGGCACCCCTCCGCAAGTGGCTGGCGAGGACTCTAAAATGTGGGGGTGGGGCGTGGGGTTGCACAACGGCCGACGGACAAAACACTCAATCAAAGACTGAGATCCATTCTCTATTTATTCTGCTTTCCATGCCTCAAATTCTTCTTCCAGATGTCTCTTCAGTTGAGCAAGCTTGTTGCCGAAGTTCATTCCACAGCGCCAGCATAAAAGATCCCATTCTAAGTATCCCATTTGCCAGGGACGCCTCCGATCATCGTTAGCTGCAAGTGGAAAGTCTGCGATGTCGATGAAATATGGTGTGCTGAAACTGTTGTAGTGGTGCTTGTTCTTCATACAAGGAGAACAGCGATCCACAGAGAGAACATGAACGTGAAGATGTGCCATAGACGGGTCCGCGTGGATGCCAACCATGACATCTTTCTCCCAGTCTCTCCCTTTGGGCAACTCTTCACCATCTGCAAGTTCAATATTGCCGTTTAAAACAGCCTCTCGATACTTGTCCTGGGCCGAAAACCTGCCGTATTTTCTTCGCAATTCTGCTGCGACTATGCCTTTCAGTTTCTTAACCTCATCCTGGTAGCTCTTGAGAAACACGGGGTCTGCAAATAGATCAAATGGATGCTCAAGGTTCCGATCTGTAGTCGAGAGCAGCAAGGTATGGACGCTGGCCTTTGGGTACAGATCGTGAATAGCAACGAAATCTTGGTTGTAGAATATCATTTGGCTATCAGGTACCTTGGTTGGATCATGAGTGTACAACCCCAAGCCATATCTTCCAGAGAAATTGGGAGAGACAGTTGGTCGCTTGGTGGCTCTAGAGTCAGCCTTGGCCGGTGGTGCTGCCTTGCGTTTCGTAGGTGACATCAACTCAGCGACTGAAACAGATCAGTATACAACTTTCTAAGGCCTGCTTTTGGGAGCATGTACATGCATTGTGAGCTTTTGGGAACGCAGCTTCAGCTGTCCCCTCAATTTCTTCTTGCGTGATAGCTTCGGATGGGCGTGACTCGGTTTCTCCTGTCGCAACCATTTTGAGGATATTGTCTGCAAATATCAAACACAGTAGACAAGAATGTCTGAATCAGGAGGGCCACCAAACAGTGATATTGACTATACAGCCCTGCCTCTTATGTTCTCCGGGCTCTCTTCCCCCATGGTCTTTATCGATCGCGCTTCGTAGAATGGTGCTGATGACGGAAGACGCGTTCGGATAACGGAAGAACTTAGCGTACAGCCTTGTGTAAAATTCCAGAGACAAGGCAGGCATTAAGTCAACACTCACATTTCCAACGGCTCGTGGCACGACTTGGTCGACAAACATATCATACGGCTCTTACATGGATGCTAATGCGCATGTTTGCACTGTGACCGAAGATGGTCAAGAAGGGGCAATCAAAAGGCGGCAAGCCAGGTGGTGGAGGAGGGGCAAAGAAACCCTCACCGGCGACTGGAGGTGACGACAGTTTTATCGTGTTTTCCAATTCCGACAAAGAGCCCAAGCCGAAAAGAGCGCCAAATCCAGATGCTGGGTCGTCTTCGACAGGTGTCTCTGGACCCGATGCAATCCTCGGGGAAGCGCCAAAACGACCAGACGTGAAAAAGCTCATTGGCGGCGCATCATGGACTGGAAAGTTGCCCGTGAATATGCTCTCTGAGCATTGTCAAAAGCAGAGATGGGAAAAGCCAGAGTACACAATGGTATATTCTCCACGCCCTGAGTTGTGCACTGCTAACCTTGGTAGATGAAAACGCCAGAGGGATTCTCGTCCATGGTTATCTTGAAATCGAAGAATCCGAAAACACAAGAGCTCGTTCAACTACCTCCTTTCAAATTACCTCCGACACACAAACACCTTGCAGCAAAGCCTACAGCACTCGAGGCTCGACATTTTGCTGCCACATATGCGTTATTCCGCGTCTGCAGCATGCGAAACATACATATGATGATGCCACCCGACTACCGAGATCTCTGGAAGGGAGAGTTTGAGGTCCTGAAGAAGGAAGATACCAAGGAGGGTAAAGCATGGATGTACGAGGCGGATCCGTTTGCAGCGCTGAGGGAGAGGGAAGAGGCAAAGGCAATGATAGAGAAGAAGCGAAAGGAACGAGATGCTGCCAGAGAGAAGGCGCAAAACACACCTGGTGGACCAGGAGGGATCAACCTGGCAGTCAGAGGGGGAAGTACACCGGGTGGTACTAGTGGCACCAGCAATAATATTCACAGAGGTTGGACAAAGGTACCCAAAATCGAGATGGGTAAACGCACTCGGTCGAACGTGGAAAGACTGATCAGGCAACATGCTATATGGAATCCGCACGACGTGACCATGTCCGCATTTCAAAAGCACTCGATCACAAATGAGTTCAAGAATCTGGATTTTCGAGAAAGTCATATTGAAGAAGCTGTGGAAGTGTGTAAAGATCGCGAAGAAACTCTTGAATGGCTCCTCATCCATGTACCAGAAGACGACTTGCCGCGCTGGGCTTTGCCTGAAGGCTATGTCGCCGGTATTAGCATGGCAAGCAGTGACCTGAAAAGAGAAGGCGCCATCAAACGATTAGCTGAAAGCGGATATGCTCTTGAGCTTTGTAAGCAGATGTTTGATATCAGCAATGATGAGGGAGCTGCTGCGGAAGCGCTACAGAAGATCCTTATATCTAGCGGTCAGGATACAGAGCTGCCTCAGGATGAAGACTCGTGGGATTCGGAGGAGTCAAAAGAATCGTCCCTAGGCATATGGGAAGAAGAGATGACCGGACTCCAGTCTGTTTTTGGCGAGCAGTTCTCCCGCCATTCAAAGGATGTGTGCAGAATTAAGATCAAGCCAGCCAAGCGAGGGATCAATGCACCCGTAGAGCCGATCATACAGCTGCGACGGACTCCCGAATACCCTCAAAAGGTGCCTGTGATCTCAGTCTATGCTCCACTACCTGCCTACATCAGATTGAGCATCATGAAACAGGCTCTTAACCATGCGGTCGACAACCTTCTCGGTGAGCAGATGGCTTTCTTTCTCATCGATTGGGTGGAACAGAACCTGTACAGCATCATAGAAAGACCAGGAAAGCTGCGAGAAGTTTCAGCAGCCGCATCAACAGTGAGCGAGATCCAGCCAATACGGCGCAAGCGACAGAAGACCTCTAGGCATCCGAGACCCATAAATTGGACAACTAATGCAAAGAGCAAAGATGACTGGGTGCAACGTCAGACTAATCCCAAGTTGCAATCTCGTATCGATCAGCGGAGGACCTTACCAGCATGGGAAATGCGTGAGATAATCATTGATACCGTCAATGACCATCAAGTCACCATCATTTCCGGAGAGACCGGTTCAGGTAAATCAACTCAGTCTGCTCAGTTCATTCTTGACGATTTGTATCAAAGAGCGCTTGGTGAGGCCACCAAGATCATATGCACGCAGCCTAGGCGAATCAGTGCCCTAGGTCTTGCAGATCGTGTTAGTGATGAGCGTTGTTCCGCTGTTGGGCAAGAAGTTGGATACATCATTCGTGGCGAGTCAAAAGCTACGCCGAATACAAAGATCACATTTGTGACAACCGGTGTTCTGCTCAGAAGACTTCAGACTTCTGGCGGGAGTAGTGACGATGTTGTAGCATCGTTGGCTGATGTTAGTCATGTCATTATCGATGAAGTCCACGAAAGGAGTCTAGATACCGATTTTCTTCTAGTTCTTCTTCGAGATGTCCTGAAGAAGAGAAAGGATTTGAAGCTTATCTTGATGAGTGCTACGCTAGATGCTGGCGTCTTTGAGGATTACTTCAGAAGTGGTGGCAAAGTTGGCAGGGTCGAGATCAGTGGAAGAACGTATCCTGTTGAGGATTACTATCTTGACGACGTGATACGCATGACGGGGTTCAATGCTGGTCGTGGGAGAGTGGATGAAGACAACGATGATACTGCAGGAATGGATTCTGATGTAGCTGCCGCTATTCAAAGTATTGGTATGCGAATCAACTATGACCTCGTGGCTCAAACTGTTAAGGAAATCGATGCGGAGCTTTCCCATACCGGGCAAGAAGGTGGAATTCTGATCTTCATGCCAGGTGTCATGGAAATCAGTCGGACATTGGATTCCTTGCGAATGATACCGAATTTGCACGCTCTCCCTCTTCATGCAGGGCTTCAGTCCGTGGAGCAGCGAAGAGTCTTTCCTCATGCTCCCAAAGGAAAGAGGAAAGTGATTGTGGCTACGAACGTGGCGGAAACATCGATTACAATAGATGATATTGTGGCAGTCATTGATTCAGGCCGAGTCAAAGAAACAAGTTACGATCCGCAGAATAATATGCGAAAGCTAGAGGAAGTCTGGGCTTCCCGAGCAGCTTGCAAGCAACGGCGTGGCCGTGCTGGTCGTGTACAGGCTGGGAAATGCTATAAGCTTTATACCAGAAATGCCGAATCGGTTAAAATGATGGAGCGACCTGAACCGGAGATTAGGAGAGTTCCGCTTGAGCAGCTTTGCCTTTCTGTTCGTGCCATGGGTATTAAGGAGGTGGGATCTTTCTTAGCCAGTGCATTGACACCGCCAGAAAGCATGGCCGTTGACGGCGCTATGGATCTCTTGGGAAGGATGGGAGCATTGGACGGAGACGATCTTACCGCCCTTGGTCGTCATTTATCGATGATGCCAGCCGACCTGAGGTGTGGCAAGCTTATGGTTTATGGCGCCATGTTCGGTTGTCTCGACGCTTGTATTGCAATTGCAGGCATTTTGACAATAAAAAGCCCATTCGTGTCGCCTCAAGACAAGAGAGACGAAGCGAAAGCAGCTCGAGCCCGATTCTCGAAGAACCAAGGCGATTTGGTTGGTGATCTTCGTGCTTATGAGCAATGGAATGAGATGGTCAGCAGTAGGAGGTATGTTTTATTTTGGTGTTGTCTGAATAAGTCGACTAATTGATTCTGTTTAGTATGCGTCAAGGAGAAATTCGCAACTGGTGTTCGGATAATTTCCTTTCTTACCAAACTCTGAACGACATCTCGTCCAATTGTACCCAATACCTCTCGTCTCTACGTGAGATTGGATTTATACCATCACGGATCATGCCTTCACTGAACCGCAACAATACGAATACTGCACTGCTTCGTTCACTCTGTGCAGGCGCTTTCAATCCTCAAATAGCACGCATCGACTTTCCTGAGAAGAAGTTTGCGCAGTCTGTTTCCGGTGCTGTCGAATTGGACCCAGAAGCGCGAACCATTAAGTATTTCAACCAGGAGAACGGACGTGTCTTCGTACATCCTAGCTCAACTCTTTTCGATGCACAGACATTCCCAGGGAATGCGGCTTATATGAGTTACTTCAACAAAATGGCCACTAGCAAGGTTTTCATCCGTGATCTCACGCGTAAGTCAACAGCCGCCCGTTTATCTTCCTTCTGCTAATGTTTCAAAAGCGTTTAATGCCTATACGGCGCTCCTATTCTCCGGACCTATTACACTCGATACACTTGGTCGCGGTCTTCTCGTTGATGGCTGGCTGAGACTGCGAGGATGGGCTCGCATAGGTGTTTTGGTCAGTCGACTTCGAGGCATGCTTGACGATGTCTTGGCCAGAAAAATAGATGAGCCCGAGATGGACCTGGGTAGCAATGATGTAGTTGAGGTCGTGACGAGACTTGTTGAATTGGATGGCTTGGATCAGTAGGGCGTTGTTCAGCGTACAGGGAACGATTGAGCTTAGCTACTGCCCCAACCTGGAAAAGCAAGTTTGCTACTGTTGCACAGTAAGGTCGGTCAGTGCTGGCACCGAAGCTTTAGACTTAGCATAGAATCTGTAAAGGAAAATCATAGAGCCATCTCGTCAAAACACTCCTGCTGCAAAAAAGCTCATGGCGTGCAAATGCGTTACAGGAGCTTAACACATTGGTTGGACAGCCTCATGTTTGGAGATCCAACGCTGGAAACAGGCGGCAGGGCTCTCAATGATTTCATGCAGAATTCTCATGCAGAATGCTTGCAAGCCTACCCAACCCATAGGAAATCGCCAGATCTCCTGTAGTAAGGCTGCAGATGTCCGTCGTACATCGGAGCCCGCAGGTCTCTTTGACAACGGGGGCTGTCTCAAACCCAGCAACATTCTCGACAAGAAAAGTCCATTTCGATTTAACATGATATCTGACCTCACTCGGATCAAACCAATGCAGGCTAGTTGAGTTTGAAAAGTGACCGCTCAACAGGAATCCTTCATGGTTGACATCTCACGGAATCGGGATCGAGATCGCTTCGTATTCTTCTGCCTAGCTTGGCATCCTGAGAATATGATGTACAGGCCTCTTCCGACAGATTTCTGTACGGGCATCCATTATTCACGAGTGCTGGCTTGACGGTTCCAATGGCACGTTGGTCCGCGCTTTCTTATTCCCCCCCTGGTTTCCCTGAGTCGTATTTGCCCGCATTGCTTCCGCTGCAGAGATCGATCCCGATCATATCACATTCTCTCTGCCTTGCATCCTCGATTCCGCCTGGAGGGCCTTCCATGCACCAACCTGGTCCAGCATCTTCCGCCAAACCTTTTGTCATATCTCACTTCGCAACGCTTCCCAATCAGCCGGGGCGTATCAACGGTAGTCTGTAGGCGCCGGAGCAGACGATATCCCCCACTTACTTTTTCTCTGCTGTCCCCATCCAGTCTGAAGTCCTCATGGGTCGGCTTGGATTCCCATGACGCTTAGCTCGATACGTGTCCGACACAAGTCACTGTCTGCACCGGTCGACGAGTCCGCATGGGTCGAATCCCATGGACGTGGATTGGTGCCCACGGGCTCGCGCCAATCTATCATGATCGGTGAGATCTTGCCTTTCACGTCGATGGATGGGTGTAACCCGACTCGCAATTCTATAACCAATGGCTGCTCTGGAATCATCTTGTCCCCCGTGTTCCCTTGACAAGTGAACGCCCAAGGAAGGTGGTTGACGCTGCGGAGACTCCTTTGTTCCTCCCTATAATAGACGTGGAAGACCCTGATCCTGGTTGGATCTAGAGGTTGCTTACCCAGAGAAACAAGTTTGGAGCAAGTATACCCTAGGGCTTCAAGACTAAGAAGAGGAAGGGCAGCTCCGAGATCGCTGCTTCGACGTGCCCATAGACATCCTGTAAAACAAGGCCGAACGGAGGTCGATTACAACTGTCCGGGGTGAGAGAAGCGATTTATGTGGAGGTTGTGGCGCGTTGACAGAAGAGACACATACAGTGATGTTGTCACATGTGGCTTACTTCATCAACAACCTCGTCTAAACATTCTTTGAGGGCTGGCAGTTAGTTGTACAAAGATTACATACGTTGCTTGCTGCGTATCAGAAGAGATGCGCCTTTTCAAATGATTACCTCCCGTGGTATGTTGCGTTGAAGTCTGGATACACGAACTCTGGATACTCCACACCTCCAATATGTGCGACATGGCAGGGGCACGGCTACCTCCTCATGCATGCTACAAGGCATCTGTGGACTGTCTTATCTAGAATTAATTCTTATGTACAACGCAATAGATACAATCAGAACCCTTTGAATTCGGGATCAGTGTCGTCGTGAGAGCGGAACGGAGACTTGTTTTCCCCGGCACTGCGAAATCTCGTGGCGCTTGTAACAAGCAGTGCTCGCCGACGTAAGGAAATCTGACGTATCAATTGTGACAAGTCACCTCCTCTGCGTTGACGTTATTAGTCGTCCTTTGGAGCAGATGTCGGACATGTGCTTCGTTGCGTCCCTAGAATGCTTAGCAGCATTTGGATGACAAGTCACTAACTCACCTAGTCTTTGGCTTGCAGTGTTATATCTCTATGATGCCCAAACCTGTTTGGCAATGACTAGAATTTCGATAGCAGCGGCTAAAACGGTTCTGTAGGGTCTTCTAGATGCATTCTAAACACAAATTTTTTTTGAAAAGATTTAAGAGGTAGCAAAGGATATGATATATGTTCTATACACAGAAGCAAATCCAGTTCTTTGATAAGGCTACGAGATTTAACTTGAATGAGAAATGCAGACGCTATGTTGAATAGTTTCTTGGACTTCGACTTTGAGGTACTTATTTCAAACCACCAGGACTAAAGACGCAGTCTTCTGTAAGCGAGAGAACCAACACATGAAGGGAGACAAAAATCGGGCAGGGTGGTAAGAGCTACACACCCTCCACCGTACTTGCAAGTACAAGGCGACTTGTTGCACCCATCGCATCTAGACTTTTCCTTGGTTGCTGTGTCCTTCTTGGGTAGGGAGCACGAGTATGCGTTACCCGCTTTGACTTGCGTGGAGGCTCCCATTTCCAAGGACTATGACAGAGGCTCTTTGCGACGAGGAATTCTTGATACTACGATACCTAGAGAAAGCTATATCATATCAGTAAGAGTCTTTGAAGGAAAGCAGAGAATGTAAGAGAGACGCAGGAGAACAATGGGGAGATCCTACCGAACAGAGCAGGATAGTGCCCTTGGATCACTCAAAATCTGTTGTGTTGCTAAGGGGAAGAGTAGTGATCTGGCTTCGACGATGTGAATCGAGAGAACTTCTGCACCAAAAGACGGTAGACTCTCTGCCAGGCACTGAAATGATGAACCAGCAGCAAGAATTCTCACGCAGGTAAGAAAACACTTCCGACAGTGACAGACAAGGGAAAGTTTGACAGATGCGGCCGGATTTTAAGTGTGTGTTACTCTCAGAATATAGGGTACGTGAAAAGAGGGTGATTGTGATGATGATGATGGAAAGAAGGCAGTGTGGGAAGAAGAGAGGATATAGAAGAGAGAAGAGAGAAGTCAGTCAATTGACTAGACAGGCCCGTCTACAATACTGGCAAGTTAAACAAACCCCTGCCTGGTCTTTCGCCTCAAAGAAGTCTGGCCAATAAGTTGATGAGAACGGTCATCGGCGAGACTGCAGGCTATGGCTTTGCTTATCCCAAGAGTATTTTACACCAAATTATACGAACCCTAAATACCTAATATGCTTTGAGGCAAGATTCAAAGCAAGTGAAAAAGCCCCAATTTTATGTCAATGATCCCAGGCCAAGCTCGCAACTCCGCCTGCATCTCGAGGGAAAGGAGTAGCCAACCTGCAACCTCCAGCGCTAACGATGTGACTGTCTCCTCTTGTTTACTGCGGTGGATGAGTTCTGTTAGCTGGGCTTCATCTTGTCCGTGACATGCTACACGCTTAGCAAGAACACGTTCGCGTATACTTTCCCATGCTCGCAAAGTGGAGACCGAAATCGCGGATCGAATGCAGGATTCCTGCCCTCGTGAAGCAGGTCGAGTCCAAGCTCCTCTGTCTTATCGGCGAACCAGGCCATGCAAAGCTGGCTTGATGCCGGACCATATATTCGCAGGTCCGGCACAGTGGCTCTCCGATAGCAGTAGTCTAGACCACATTGAGGGTGTGTATTATGTTTCCTTCCAGGGAGGTTGTCTCACTCTCCCAATGCATACATTGTCTCTGCTTACCGGCTGCCGTGATCGGTCCTTGCCAAACCAAGTCTGTGTTGTAGGGGGCTTAGAGTATTGTATTTCGATGACGAAAAAACATACAAGTGACGTTGTACCGGCGATTGACACGAGCATGGACGCCCATAAGTCCTTGCATGATACGTCACGTAGTAAGTGCACTACTCGGGATCAGACACTGGCAGAGCACTAGCACTGCTACTCACAAGCCAAGAGACACCCAAACTCAATCGAGTAGACACTTGGCTGTTGACCAGGAATAGGGTGGCATCCTATTCGGCGTCGGCACAATTAGGAGAGGGCGGGGGCAGGTCGGAGCATAGCCGTTTCCATTGTTGACCACGAACATTATCTGCAGCGGTTGATGATCTCGGTGGCACGCCTTCACATACGCCAGGGAATGCCGTGGCTGTATGTAAGCAAAGCCGCGAGTAGACCAAGCAATTTCCTATCAAGCAGCGCGAAGCCCGACGGCCCCGCAGCAGATCTTAGCTTTGATTAACCCTGTTCAGGCACAGATGATTTCCTTCCATGCTCATATCTTCACAGTATGTGATATTATAGGTTGTCTGTTGCTACCTGGGAAGCTAAGCGAGCAAAGCCCGAGTAGAGGCGAGAGAGCTGGAAGATTGATAGGACGGTCCATATCCATCACCGTGAGAGAATGAGAATCTCCTCACCAACAGGTTGCGGAGAGCAGAGTAAATTTGGTCGGCCAGGTTAGAGGTGAGTCGTAGTCACATGGTCGAAAAAGAAAGAACGCTGTGCCACTAAGGGGGCATTCGACGTTAGTCTTCGCGTGCTCCATGGAGATGGACAGGGGCGGTTCTCCTTCGTTCGGAAAGATCAACCTTCAGGCGGCAGGGGTTTGCACGAGTCACCGCACAACCAAGCAGGCGAGAACCCCTGCTCGAGCGCCGTCCGGAGGTCTGCTCCCCACACCTCGTCACCTCTGTCCATGGTGAGGCTGAATACCATCCACTGACCGAGTAGCGGAAGACATCCCTTATCGATTCTGATGCCCTCTCGTAGTTGCGTTTCAGATTAATTATTGGCTTTTTCCTCTGCGCCTCACAGCTAGGCGGTCAATCAGCCTGTGAGATTAGGAACTCCAATGACCCGAGAAGCAGAAGAACCAGTCATACTGGCCTCTCTTATCGGAAGCCAGATGACCAAAATCATTGCGCATTTGCAACCAGCATGCCTACATCTACTGCAGACTCTAGCCGACACTTGAGAAGAACCGATGCTAAGAGCCCGAGGTTATACATCTAGATGTTGAGATATCTGCTGGACTGCTTTGACATTGGTCTTCCGATGTTCTGGGTCTCATAGTCTGTCCTCTTGCCAGAATCAGAGAATATACAATCTTCCATTGGCAGGACCAGTTGGGATAATCAGCATTGATAATGGTGAGCTTTTGCTCGCTTAATTCCGTGCCCTTGCATGCTGTGCAGTCATAGATACGAGTACTTTCACGCCGCCGCTCACCCACTCTGCTTCCAGCGCACTCATAATGCGATGAGATCGTGCCTGGGACGGTGGGAAGGGTGTGCACCAGCTTCCTTCTCAGCCAGTCACGAGCCCATCGCAACCTAAGCGGGAACCTGGCACTCGCTGCTTGTCTGCGGCTCGAAGCCGAGTACATTGGCAAGGGTGAGGGCGCTTAGGAAGGAGATCCAGCGCACCTCCACCAAGGCTTCGAGCTCATTTCAAGAATGATGAGGGCGAGAAAGGCGTCTTGATCCTTCTGCGGCACCTGTGCCCTGTCCAGATACGGGTTGTCGGTCGGAACAGAGCGGCATCCGAGCACATTTCTCACTTTCTTGCCGCATGACCCCATGGCTCCCTCGACTAGACCTAATTTCGGGAAGGGGGCGGGGAGTCGGCACTGCTTCATCTCATCAACGACAGCTGATTTATGGTCTGGCCAGACTTTGATCCGGACGAAAAGCCTGTTCTGACAGTCTTTTGGGCCGAGCAATAGATTGAGGAACTGCATATTTTTGAGGTAGCCTAAGTGTTCTGGACTCTTCTCTGTCATTGCTTTTTGTTTTTTTGGATCTCATTCGGTTCTATTGAGACAGGGGATCAGAGTCACAAGTCCCAGAACGAGGATAACGAGGTGTTGTTAAGGATGCATATGGACGAGCATGCTTGTGTGGTTTGTCCCGGGGAGTATGAGCGCCGCATCATGCTCGAGGCCGACGCTCACGATCGCTGCACAGTGACCTGTCAGTTGAGCTCAGAAGATCCCGTAGGAAAATGATTTCGAAAGCCCCTTGTCCGTATTCTACCGGATCCTCTTCCCGGGAAGCCGCGCGATGCTTGGCCCACGTGTGAAGAATAAACGACCGGCAGTAGAGGCAGTCGTATGCTGTCGATGCATGAGGATCGTGTGAATATGACGAGTAGCTGTGGCGATGCTTGTTGGACTCCCAACCTCGCGATTGTGTGCCCCTGTTCTCTCAGACTGATATGCCACACTAGTTGGGACATGAAGTCAGAGGGATCGAAAAATACTCTTCAAGACCGAGAATACACCAGCCCCCCAGTGTGGTCATGTCGCCTACGCATGCCGGTTCTCGAGTAAAGCAATTGGCTGGAGTAAGTCTGGGGCGAAACACCAGGCAGGGGTTCGTTTCTCCAAGTAGTGTTGTGCTCTGCAGAGCCCCTTCATAACATCTACCAAGCTAGCTCAATGAGACCAGTTTTCTCACAGCTTTCCGTGTCGAACCTCACGTGAATTATCCATGCAGTCGTTTTCCCTGCCCACCCCTTGTCGACAGAAGCCCTAAGTCCTTGAGAACCGATACCTTCGCACAGCCTTTTTAGGTGTATTTAACGGCATCGGGCATGCAAAGTTCAAGTCTGCCAATGAGAAAGATGGAGCGTATGAATTGATTTCTCTCCACATCAAGACGGGTGCTGTCACCCGACAAGAAGACTATCGTCATTCACATCAAAAACAAGACCCGAAGGAACAGATATGGAACTGGCTACATAGCTCCTAGATATACCACAGTTTTAACTTCGAATCCTAAACAGTGCCTTGACGACGATCTCGGCCCCCATTCCTAGAGAAAGAACAATCACTAGTTAGCGACGGGACACAAGAAAACACCGGAGAAGATCAAATGAGGAAGGGTTGTTGAATGCCTACCCTCCTGCGTGGATACATGTGCAAGTTGACTTTGAACAACGAGGGCAGAGGGACTTTTGCTTCGTGGCGTTTACGTGGTTGCGGGTCGTCGAGGTCGAGGAGGAGGAGGATTGACCCGTGTTGGATCCTTCAGAGAACATAGTCGGATATCGAGCACGATTGTTGTAGGTCGAGAGGATATTATGCTTTGGATTTCTGTGAGATCTCTGTCTTGTTAATGAGTGCTACAAGACTAGATAAAAGACTCACTGCTCTGGTTTCCGTGACGCTGTTCTCTTGTTTAGATCAGCAGGTAAGGTACCTTGTCTAGGAGGGAGCGTGCGCTTCGGAATCGTAGTCAAATCGTAAGTTATATGGAAACAATGAGGGGGTTGAACTTGTTCTGGTGGTTTAAGGAAGGAAAGACGAAAGTTGAAGGCCAGTAAAGGAGGAAGATTTCCACGCCGCCCCCGGCGGATCCCCCCTCGCGCCCCCTCTCGCGCTTCACCATTCGCCCTCCTCTACCGCGCCTCTGGTCTCCCCCAATTAGATTCCCTCCTCTGATTTGGGTTTTTTTGGACATACTACCCGTTGCAAACATGCAACAAAGCACAGCATCACATAGCTACTAGCTAGAGTGGCACTCCTGAGAAGATTCTTAATGGCGAGTCAGTGAGGACGGGTCTGGTTTGTGTATGCGAGTAGACTTATATCGTGAAAGCCATTCAGACCCTGGTGCCGTCGACTTCAAGAGCTAGATCTTCTAAGGTCCCCAAATAACAACCCTAGTGTCTTGGAGATCCGATTCTGTCCCGCAACGAAGAGCGATCGTAAGGCCAAAAGACCAAACAAACGCGAACATATACTGAAAGAATCCCGTAATCTATATTTACCAAGTTGCGGTACTATAAATATGGTAGGGCCACATCCATCCCCGCTAATATAGCGGATCCGATGTGAACTTTAATTAGCAGATCGATATCGAGAGATTAGAAAGAGGCCGTGATGCTTGTATCAAAGAGTAGCTTGTATCACAGTGGAGTGGGTCGAGCAGTCAGTACTTGCTTGTTTGTTCACTAAACAGATACGCACTTTGCTTCCACCAAGGCCGATCCAGCATGGGGTCCCCCGACATCACTGACCAGTTATACTTCAATTGGGCCAGCATAGATTCTTCGAATTCTGCGACTGGCTGATCATGTAACCACGAGCCTCCAAGCTGAGAAGAAGTAGCCGGCCGACAGTAGACCTCGACCACGAGAAGGCCATAAGAGGTTTATTCCTTGGATCAGTAGCCAGCTGGTCTTCAATGGCACGACAGCATGGTTACCAAGGATCTCGGCGATGGGCCGCTGTTCAGCATAGCATCACTAAGTCAGCATGGAAGTTTCTGACTTCAGCAGTTGCTTTAGAATTGCGTGTGGTGACAGCTGCACATGCCGGCCTCGCAGTATTACGCGTTTCACAACGGCACTGGTACATGGCATGAAGGCTCTCGGCAAGCTTTTATGTGTTGTAACCTTAACGCGACGCAGAGGCGTGATGTCGCGTGAGGCATCCATACCCGTGAGCTCGTGTTCGTGGGGCGTGTCTAGTGCCTTACCGCCGCGCCTTATGATCTGAATCGGGAACCAGGATACTGCGCCGGTAAACGGTTGACGTCGGCACTCGACTGTCCCTGAATGCCCAAACCACCCCAATCGTCCTTGAATGCCCCAAGGCTTAAATCAAGCAACGAGGAAAGAAGAGAAGGAATGCGCATGGTCCAATGACTTGACTCCGGAATAAGTCTTAGCTATCTTTGGATGAGCACACTTCAAAATCGAAAGACGCCTTGCTATCATCTATGACGATTTGTCTATGACCATAAACAAATCAGCCACTGGTACTGGAGGCCTAACGAATGGCCAAGATCAGGCGGGATCTTAGAGCATTGTACCTGGGTGGTAGGTAACGCAGATTAGGAAAGAACGAGAACGTGGGCGCAACTGGACATTCTCATGGAGGAGCTCAAGAACAACAATCGCTCAACTTTCGGTACATTTCTCCTTAGATCGTGATTGAATTCTCTCCTCTTTGCGCTTCTTTGGCTGAGGCCACAAGGATAAGGCGCTTCCAATGGATAGCGCCACAGCGATAGCAGGGAATGTAAGGGGCTAACAATGCAAACTAAGTTCGTCTCCGAAGGGCTCGCCTAACTTGATATTATCAAAAAGCCGAGAACCACCCTCAAAGACCCCTGCGTCTGCAATTCCGGGAGAGTTAGTAGTTTTCGCAATGAAAGTGAAGATCTCATCCTAAAACTCGGAAAGAGGAGAAGAGTGCTACGTACCCGCCCCTATATGCACATTGGCAGGGATCGCTCTTGCAAGAATCGCACACCGCATCGAAAGATACTGGGCAGCCGTTGCGCTCAGCATATGGTGCAGTGGGAAAATAACGATGGTTATCAGACCTGGAAAGAACACCAGTGGTATTTGCCTCACCTGTATCGAGCAAGTTAGACGGTGTTGGGACAAGTAGATAGAAAGAGGAAATCGAAGCAAGGGCATCTTACTGATTGATCTTTGATAGGTTACAATGCCTTCGTAGTCGAATTGAACATAGACGGCAAAATCCATGGTCGGAAATACTGGTTCAGCCAGTAGGTTCTTATCTGCGAAAGCGAAAAAGTCTAGAGAATTTTGCAATTGTGAACTGGAGAATATATCTTCAGAAGCACAGCTGTGTTTCCATGAGTACGGGAGTGAAGAGCATTAACATCTCTGGTACTCACTGTGCGTTTTGGTAATTGCAACTGTATAAGGAAGACTGGGAAAAGTAACCTTCCGCCCAGCAGGAGGAACAACCTATTTATATCCGGGCAGCGATGAAAACGTCATTGCCAGAAATGTAGTACAAAGAGCCCAGGTGACTGAAATCTGGCATTATCAAGATGCCCGATACGGACATCAGACGAACAGCGGACCGAGATGAGGCCCCCATACGAACATCAGGCGAAAAGCGGACTGGAAAAAGAAACGCTTGGAACGCTTGCACAAGGAAAATTCCCGAGCAAGACGATGGCAATGAGGACATGCATCATCGTACCTGTCAGCTCAAAGCTACATTTTGCGTTTCAACCATATGATAGGAAAAGAGGTCCTGAATGCATTCCACTCTGTATACAGTTATCTTCCTACTCCGCTGGTTCCGCCGCTTGATGTTCGAGACGCCAATAACGGAGAATTGAGGGCGGACGGATGTGTGCCGTAGATAGACAAAAACCTATTCCTTGGTGATGTCTAGGGCTGAGTAATGGTACCGGCTTCAGCCCTGTACGTGATTTGATTGGGCATGTGCTTTGCGTTCGTCATCAACAACAAAGCTTGACTTTGAGAAGAACACTGTCGTCTGAAGCTTCGAGGTGTATCTTGACTGCACGGCTTCAGAGTTGCGGGTTTCATGCTGGAAATTTCAACGATAGATTGTATCTTTGGACCTAGCAGCTGCCGCAAAGCACCGGCACGGCGACATCTTCGAGAGGTGATTCGTAAGTCGAGTCAGGATTCTCTGATTCGACGGTCCAGCGTCAAGCCAAGTTTGTCAGGTTGAGCTTTGGCCACTGCTGAACATCAGCTTCACGACATGTATGGTTCATGTGGGTTAATTGACATAACAACTAGCCTCGGAATCCGCCGCCTCTTCCCACTAGGAACTCTGGAGAATGTGAAGCGACGGCCATAGCTCCTTGTCCCACGATGGAATATAGCGGCTGCTGAGAACAGACCCGAGAGTGGCTGGGGAGTGGGGTACGGGAGCTGTTGATCGGTTTGAAGACTGGAGAAATGCAAGGAGAATGGGCAAGCTAGATATGACGGATCAAGGTCGGATCGGGAAGTGGGGAAGTGGGTGCCAGCACTGTAGTGGCCTACACGTCTTAACACTACATGAACGTGTCTTCGTTCAGTTTACTCAGAAGAGCCTCATGTCCCTTATGTAAGTAAAGGAGCTGCCTACCTTATGAATCAGTCGCCATCTGGCACTCTGCAACCACCAACGACATGCCCCCCCCCCAGACACATCACCCTTCTTGAGCCAACCGTCGCTCGCCCATGCAAATATCCACATCCAAGGAATGTCGCCTATACATTTGAGATGCTATCAAACGTCTTTTTCACCCCAGCACAGCCTGCTTACACAGTTGACCTTGCCCAGCGATAAAGTTTGGCGCTGATATCAGCCTTCCCTTCTGTGTTCTACTTAACCCCTCGTATCCTCCTTCACCCACTCGATATTGGTCGCAACCGAGACTACTCGCAGGACATCTGTTGCTGGCGACCCGACACCTGCGGCCTGCATTTGGTCCACACACACTCACACTCACTCACACACACACTCCAGAACCCCAATTCCACTCAACAACCTTGACTACTGCACTTCGCCCAAGCTGGGTAATAACCAACCACTCATGAGATTTCAGATGTCGACCAGCAACCATCATAGGATGAATGCTTCACCATCGGGCGTGGCAGCGTTGAGTCCCAAACTCTATCCATTTCCCTTTAAACAGCGCGACCATGTTGCACTCCCCCCGAGCTTTGACAGGCAAGGCTGTGAAGGCTATATTGTGCCCATTGCGCCTTCAACAATACTGAAAGAAATGGATCCTCTCAGCGCGACTGTATCGACATTTACCCTCGGAGGAATTGCTGTCAAGGCAGCCTCGAGCGTTAATCAACTTCATGCTGATTACCGCGGTGCGGAGCAAGATGCTCGTCATGTCAAGAACCAACATGAACTTCTTCAGGCCAACTTGGAGAAGTACAAAGGATTTCCTGCCGATGCTTTGAGTGAACTTGGGCGGGAAGCGCTTCAAGAACTTGCGACCTCCTGGCCTGAACACCGGGCAACTGACACCAGAAAAGGAAGGTTGCGCTTTGCAATCACGGCAAGGTCCAAACATATGGACGCGATTCACAGGCTCAAGGACCTTGAATCTTCGGCAACCCTCACGGCTGAGCTTGAGTCAGTCCGAATACTGTAAGAGAACATGCGTCATCTGTTTGACAAAAACCACAATCCTCATATTAGCAGGAGAGAAATTGAAAAGCGAAGTGTGGAAGACAGAAACATGACGTGAGTTTGAATTGTCTTCTTTGATTCGAAAATTACGAGGCTAATTTTGCAGCGCCATCGTAAAGAGTCTAGTTGAGGACCATAATGCTCGCATGTCAGTATCCCCCTCAACCATTATACATGCTCTGATCTATCATTAGGACGGCTATTGAGGAGAAAATGTTGGAATTTTCTGCAACTCTGTCCCACCACACTCAGGCACTGCAATATCTGGTGCACCAGTATGACACTTCAAGGACTCCGACCAGACGCTCTGTCTCCCAGACCTATCCTTTCGAATGGCTTGCTCACTTTTTAGGACTGTTCGCTCGCTTGACAATTTCCTCCGATGGGTCGAACAGCAAGTACAGTCTCGCCTTCCGACTTCCAATATTTTATACATTTGCGATTATGGGATTCATGAGGCTTTCTGGAAAGTGGCCAAAATTGCATACCGTTATGGTGCGCCCAAGAAGAATTATCCAGAACGACGCAGCGATTGTCAAAGCATGCGAAGCGGGGGACGTCTTTACGATAAAGGAGCTGTTTACTGCTGGATTAGCACATCCTGATGATGTCACAGAGGAGAATTTTACACTACTACGTGTAAGTGCCTCGCAAAAGCATCGTTATGTATTGACTAATCATGATTCAGTATGCTATACGTAGTGGCCATGAGGAAGTAGTGCAATTACTTCTGGAGCAAGGTGCACAAACCAATTTGACGTTTGGAGAGTTTGAAACGTTAGTTTATAAGCGCATAAGCCATCTGCACCAGCATCTAACAAAAACTATGATAGGAGCCCACTAGATAATGCGTTTTATGTTGGCAATGCCACCATGATTCGTCGATTACTTCAAAAAGGGGCTGATATAGAGTACATCAATGGCCGTACATGGACAGCGTTATCATATCTCTGGGACCCTGTCAGAGAGAATCTTGCAAGCACACCAGAAATATTACACATTTGTCATCAGGCAGGCTTCACTGAATGGAACCACGGAGACAAAGTCGGGTGGACACCAATCTACAGAGCCGCAGCATACGGAGACGAGCATCACATCAGGATCTTTTTGCGCTTCAGCAATTTGAACGATCAAGTGAATCAAAAAACTATGGAAGCTGGCTGGAATCCTATCCAATGCGCAGCAAGATATGGCAATGTCTCTACCTTCAAGGCTCTCATTGAACCTGTCTATCACATTGAATTGCGGCAGATGTTGGATAATCGGGGTTGGACTTTGCTTCATTTGGTAGCTGCAAGTGGCTCCTTCCCGTTAATGAAACTACTTCTGGCCAGTGGCTTCAGCCCAGACCGATGGTCTTTTCCTTCGGATGAGCTTATGCCACCCGAGCTGGTCGGAAAGACCCTCACACCAAGAATGGTCGCTGCACATTATGGGCACATAGAAGCATATGATGCCGCTTTCGGTGAAATCATAGGTTTCGCTCCAGGGCCAAGAACTAGGATTGATTAGAGCTGTCGATGCCTAAAATAATTACCACACCACTCCTGATGCTGTCTTCGCTAACTTGACGCCAAAGAGAATATGCACGTATGCGGGAAAACATAAAGAGGCTGTGATTTTGAACAGGGTGGAGTTTTGCAGGTAGGTAGTTGGAAGGTGAAAGTATAGGTCATGTTGTGGAGAGGTTTCTACTGCTCATGTTTGGGTTCTTCTGGCAAGAGAACGGAACGGTCAAGATAGTAGGCGAATTACTCTTGGGTAGGATTTTATCAACGCCAGGGAGGTTGATGAGGCTTTGGTATACTGTACTCCTTAATAGTCCAGTATATCTAACGAGGATTTCATAGGCTGGAATCATATGATAAATGGGGTTGTTCTACGGAGGGAGCCTCAATTGAGAAAACTTCGTCCACATGTCAAAGAAACATATCCGATTTTCGAGGCAATCTATAGCTATCCCTAGTAAGCTGACAACAAAGCAGAGGCAGAATTCTTCATCTTGGCCATGATCTTCAATAGCGTGTTCCATAGCCTGAAAGTTTGCCTCGTGTTGCTGGGCTCTTAGCAACCTGTCTGCCTTGAAATATAAAGATAAGGCTGCTGATGCTAGCCAGATCACCCCGGCATGTAGTTGGCCAATGTTGATGTAATCTGGATCATGCATGGCGGCCCGTCAGCTTAAGCACGTCAGAAACTTGGTCCAATCATATCAAGTCCAGGCTGCAGGATGCTATCAGATGTGCAACGGTCCGCGTGAAATGCAAGATTTGGGGCAAGGTGCAGCTGGCAGTCTTCACCAACCAAGACCCGCTGAAATGTCACACGAGTAGGCTTCCTTCTCCATTAAAACCACTTCACTCCTTGCCCGGCTTCCTAATCTTCACTGTTGGGTCGAGACAGAGTGACTTGAACGGCAATACACAAATTCACTGCCTCCCTTATTCCAAAGCGGTGTGCATGGCACCCTAGCGGTGTAAACCACGTACTCTCGGTGAGCTGCGCAAAAACAGTACCTTTTGCAAGCTTGGTAATCTTTCTTGCATGCTATACAACAAGCTTTCACAGTTGTCCTTCAGTCTTGGCAAGTCGTCTTGACATGGTCTGGGAAATTCGGTGTATCCCATGCAGCATAAAGGGGATGGCCAAATATGTATGCTGGGGCTTTAGGTAATGAACGGAAATGAAAGGAGATTTTGTACACGCAGGGTTGGGAAAACGCACTCTCGCTTGGTGGAGTGGTGAGGTTCGAATCGGCTGAGGGAGTAGTCACGTAGTGTAGCAAGTGTAGCTATCTTCGCAAAAGTGCAAAGAGGGTTTGCATTGCATATGGATTTGAAGCAGAGAAATTGGCCATGGATACTGGGAAGGTCCAGCTTCAGATATTTACAAGGTGAGCATTTATTCCAAATTTAGCTACTTGTACCTCCTTCCAAAATTTTCGAACACATCACCGGGAAAGCTTAGATCTGTGTAACATGTTTCACGTTGATCTTGGAAGTCAGGGTCGTGAAACCGTGATGTATCTCACAAACTCGTTCGCAGCAGTTTGTGGGTAGGATCAGACCTCCGACCTTGACCAGGAACATGCGCGGAGGTAAGGGCTATGCAGCGTTGCCAATATACGTCATCTAACTTGCATGCTGCAGTATCTGCCAGTAGTTCGACTGTTTGCGCAACCTCATTGCCTGATTCTTCACCGACGACTTGGTAGCCGGCTTCTAGTGTATGCATGGCTCCAAATTCGGATGTCATACTCGCAGTGAAAAGTGGAATTAGAATTCCCGCAAGCAGGATTCTGTTCAATGACAGGTAGATCCCCTCAGATGCTTTCCAATGGTGGAAATGAGCTTTACTGTCACCCTGTCAGATGCTGTCTCATTTACAATCCTCAAGAACTCAAGTCGCAAGCTGAAAAAACAGTCAGTCCGGTCCTGCTGCCAATCAGCAGGATTGTATACAAGGACCCAAAGATGCAACTCCACTCAGCTTTGCCACCAAATTGTCCCTTGCTGCCCGCTAAGGCGACATCAAACGAATCAGCCTCTCCCATGGCTGCATGCTTATATTTCTCCCGAGTTCAGATTGACGGGCAACTCAAAGAGGAATGAAGAGGTCAAGCATTTGTAGCCGGGTCGCCCATTTTGGCATTCACCGTCGGGAAGGGTCATATCAAGGCAAACTCTGGGGAAATCAAGCGAGCAAGATTTGGGCGTGAAGGGGTCGCAACTTGGACCAAGCTTGAGTTCAACTCCATCGCTCGACAAACTCAGATCCATTGAGGAAGATGTATATATGCTTGCTTTGGCACGTATACTTTCATTTCTCCGTAACCTAGCCCAGGGATCAAGTACAGAGGTCAAGTCATTCTTTTTACGTTCATCTTCGTCATGAAGTTCACACTCGCTTTCAGTCTTTTGCTTTCGTCCGTCTCCTCGCTGGCTGTTAGCCCGATCGTCGAGAGGGACTATTGTCCACCGGACTCTCCTATCGTTCAGATCTTTGTTTGTATCACGCTCGTTACCTACCCTGTTCTTATCAACACCTATATTGAGGCCAATACCATTATCAACATCAATGGAGGCGTCACCATCAACATCAATAATGCGCCTACTAACTTGAGCACGATTGTTACCGGCTTAGTCACTCAAACTTCGACTTCATACGTAACGGACACAACGTAAGTCAACCCCATTTCTTTGCGTGAGGGTGGCTAATGAGATTCAGTACGACAACTGTTACCGTTCCTGCAGCAACATCACCTCCTTTCATCCTCCAGATCATTCCTTATACTTTCCAAAAGCGTCAAGTTGTCAATGAATATGTCGCCGCGGATGGTGGAACCACTACGGATGAAAGCAATGCTGCCGTTTTCACCCTGGAGGGCGCACAATTGTTGAGCAACGGAGAGTTGATCTCCACCGTTCCCAACGCGACCGCTCAGGTCTTTGCCGTCTCTCCAGTCATCGGTAGTATCTCTACCGCGTTTGCGGGAACCAATGACATCCTCTCATGGACCAACGATGCTTTCTCGAATGGAACTGCAAGCTTCTGCTTGCTTGGAAGCATCGTGGAAGCCGCTTTCACAGCTTCCCTCCCATCAGGATGTGTGCGAAAGACTCTCAAGTTAATCCCAACCAGTCTCATCACCATAAGCAGTTTCTCCTCGATTCCCCCGACAAGCTCGACCTTTTCGAACTCTTCAACCACTGCCGCTAGGACCAGCACCCCGCCTGTTATCCAATCAACGTCCACGACATCTCCAATCAGTACCTCGGCGTCCAGCACAGCCTCAAGCACTAGTTCCGCGTCTCCCACGCCAACCGCGTTTGCTATCCAGATAACTGGAGCAAACGTCACTGGATATTATGCTCGAATTGTTACTTCCGAGCTCACTGGAGACACTGTCATTGTCGCCTTTCCCGGAGCCGGCAATGCATCGATTTTCACCTTGGACCCAGCTGGTCACTTGTTGGATGCTGTAGGCGACTACGCCAACCAGAACACCGTGGACCCCACAAATCCATACCCATACGCTCTGTTTCTGAACCCTCCAGGTACTATTCAGAACACCACGTCAACGCTGCCGAGCTGCTCTTTCGATAGCGCTGATGGTTTGACGTGCGCTGAGGCTGATGGCCGTGAAATCTTGCAATACTGCCAGGGCTATAGCCTCGTATTCCTTGATTCAAGGTCTTATGTCAACTGCTCCGTAATTACGTTCACCGGGATTCCCTATATCGCGCCAATGAAGCATAAGAGATCTGTGAGATTGACTGAAAACATGATTGTACAATAAAATAGCTCTTACAATATTAACGAGTGGAAAAGGAGTTCCCTTGCTGAATGAGGAGCGTAATGCCGGCAATTTTTATGAGCCTACTTTCCTTGTAAATAGTATAAATTTTTATTTAATAGTCATGATGCCTTGTCTTAAGTGGGCTCCATTTCTTAAGAGATGTCCACATTCCTCAGTGAAATTACGATAAACTCGCAGCTCAACTTTGGAGCACCCCTTTGGCCGCTTTAAGATAAGGTATCCCATTTTAAAAGCATCGCGAGACAAGATCCATCACTATGTTATGATGTAACATGTTTCGAAATATGTACTGCTGAACAAGTTGGATGTGACGAACGAAAGATGGCAGGTGAGGTTGAGTACCGGACATTTATTTATCCGAGCCACCGCATTGACCACCTCAAGGCTGAATTATTGTGATCTTTTTTATGTTCCCCACCAGCAACTTTCAAAGCCCTGCGACGATGACCCCCTCATAGAGTATTTGCCGATCCCATTCTCAGTATCCATGCGGTGACGACCAGCGATCTGCTTAATATCTTCGAACCGGAGTCGCAATGCCTCCAAAGGGAGCCCCTCGTGGAAGAGGAGCAGGGCGAGGACGTGGCCGTGGTGGGAAGGCTGCAGCATCAACCGCGCCCGAAGGTGACCAACCTTCCACCGACACAGGAATTGATGGTGCTGCCAGCTCTGCAGACCCAGTCACAAATGCCACAAGCACTCAGCCTTCTCCCAATTCTTCTCCTGCCGATGTGCCTACCGAAACACCTGCATCCACCCCAAATCAGCCACCCATACAACGTGCTCCTAGTTCTAGGGGAAGAGGCGACAGTGCGAGAGGAGCATCAAGTTCAAGGGGAAGGGGAGATAGCACTGCCGGAGCTGCTAAAAGTAAATTCAAGCCAAAGATTATTAGAAGAGATCAGTCGGAGAGAGATCTTTTGCAGCAACAGGCAGAAAAGAGGGCCGAACAGTTGAGAAAAGATGCCGAGTTTAAGGCAAGCAGGGCTGCCAAGGCAATGATGCGGGGCCGAGGAAGGGGGAGAGGTGATGCTATGGGTAGAGGTACTCTGTTAGGTCGCGGTGGTGGCGGAACAGCTAGTGGGCCATTCGCGATGGCTCCAGATGAGAGTAAGTTGAACCTACACAAACAATTCTTGAGCAAGGAATTTAACAAAGGTTACAGTCAAGAGTTCGGGTGGAGATTTTACTGGATTCAGTGTCTCGAGCGGCGGTGGAGGAGGAGGTGGTGGTGGAGGTGGCTCAGGGGGACGAAGCGGAGGATTTTCGACATCCAAAGGAATTAAGACAGAAGGTGGTGGAACGTGGGGCTCTGGCGGTGGCTCTGGCGGGCGAGGTCGCAATCCGGGAGATGCCGACTTTTATGAACCAAACTATCCCGATGAGGACGATGGACCTCGAATTGACATTGAGCGGATTAACCTGGTCTCGGACGATGATGAGCCTGTCGTCACGAGTGTGACCAAGGTCAACAAAGGCAAGGCGGCTCCTGGCAGGGGAGGCTTGCGACCTGTTCGATTGGATCGGGTTGAGCATAAGGAAAGAGTCGCGATCGTCAACACCGACTCCGCGGTCAAGCTTCCTGACGATGACGATGACACAGATGTAGTCACGGCCGATGGCAATGCTGCATCTCGAATTGCACCGCCTGCAGAACCGCAACGGGAATGGAAAGGCGTTTATCTCGATGATGAAGATGTCAAGGTCAAACCTGAGCCAGACGCATCACTGGTGCTTGCTTCAATTCCATCTCCAGAGCTGAAGAAAGCCGAGCTTGTTCCGGGTGCTAAAAATGAGATAGTCTCGCCAGTCGCTAAGAAGACGCGATCTCACAGCCATAGCAAGAAAAAGAAGGAGAAGAAACCTGTTCTTCAGACCGAAGAGGACAAGGCGGAGTATGAACGCCATTTAGAGGACGTTGCTATTTTAGCAAATGAATTAGGTGGTCTACAGGCTAGAGCCGACTCCGACGGAGATATCAACATGGAGGGTGGAACAGAGGCACAAGTTGACCAGAAAGAAGGCCGTCTTTATCTCTTTCAATTTCCTCCAATTCTTCCACCACTGTGCCATCCCGATGAAGCTGGAGGCGATGTCGAGATAGTCGGGACTACAACTCACGACAACGAGTTTACCAAACTCGAAGGCCAAGAAGAGGAGGTCATGATCAAGACCGAAAACAAGGACGACTTCTTTCAAGGTCGAGAACAACTCGTGAGCGAAGAGGGCTTCATTGGTAAGCTGATCGTACGTGAGAGTGGCAAGGTAGAACTCAGCTGGGGTGGCACAAGCTTGGTCGTAGGCCGTGGGGTCGAGTCAGGATTCCTGAGCACAGTTGTTGTCACGGATGACAGACCCGGCATGGAAGAGGGCGTTGCCATGGGCATGGGCAAAGTTATGGGCAAGTTTGTGGTCACTCCTGATTTCGAGAAGATGATTTAGGACGGACGCCTCGCACCGAACGGGTTGATCGAGGATTGGGCATATGGAGTTAAGACAAATAAAGGAAGGTCCTTGCTGCATAGCTGGAGTGCTTGCATAGCTGCCGGAGTTTTGGACATTGGGTTATTTTGTATGACAATCCAAACCTAGGCATATGGAAACTTGATTTGAAACCATAGTCTCTCAGTAATTGTCCCCAGAATATGCTCTATATTCACCGCAATCTTTCACCAAACATAAACGGCTTGTCGATGTGACGATGTCAGCTTAGAGGGCTTCGTGAGATCATGCTAATCGGGGCGTCGTGGATATTTCAGCCAAATACTACCTTCAAAAGTCTTCAACCAGATTTGGAGCTTTGAGCGCCTAATTTTATAAAGCCTTCCTCTTACAGACATCCAAATTAGGTCGTGAAGTAGACCTAGGAACGAGATAGCAGAGTATATACTGCACGGTATCTACTCTATACGCATTTAGCTACTTTCACAACTACAACTATAAGTATCTGCTAGTCAGATTTGCCTCCTACAAAATACTACCTAATTCATCGTCATTATTCTAGGGTACGGTTGGTTTCGTATATCAAACAATCTGATTGATCGCTCAGTCAGCAGTCGAAGATCAATTCCAAGCGGAGCGTATGACGTAAAGGGCTCACTAGTATTAAGCATAAACTACATCGGCAGGGTAGATAAACGAAGTGCCCGTCGTAACCCCATGCCCATCTCCGAATTGGCGGGCAAACATGCATTGATCAGCCAGCCACTTCCAACATCCAGAAACACTTCAGCGGATTGATGGTGGAAAGGGAGATGTTCTGCATAGATGGCAGTTCTGGAAGATCCTCCGAGAGCAAGTGACCCCAGGATTTCGCGCATGCAAAATGGGAAAAGTTAAGCGAGCGCCCCGAGTCATTTTGATTCTTCAGTTCACGATCGCGTTTGTTGTCATTGCCTTTGTTATATTGGCCAGTGTCGCTTTGAGAGAATTTACGCCAATCTCGGATCAATGGCGAACAGATTCACCATGGTTCAGTATGTTGGAGCACATGAGCAAGGATAGTTACCACCACTGATCCCGTAATAGAGGCATGCCAGGCACATCGTTTACTCGACTTCACGGTGCTCCTGTGCCATGTGATGTAAGCGCTCCGTTACAAAACTGTGCTTGGAAGCGACATGCTAACTACGCACCAAGATCGGATCGCGCACTTCTTCTGGTTCCCCTCCCCGTGCTGTACTCGTTATGGGATACACGTCTGCCAATCCTTCGGGAAGTAACTGAAGCTCCAGTGACTCGTTGGACTCGGGCTTACCAAGCCACACAGCAAGCTCCTCCTCGCCGCAATGATTTGTAGCGGTCTCTTCACCGTGTCAGCCTCGATATGCATCTTCACCGTTGCCATGACCGACAGAGATATCAAAGAGATAATAGACTGGTCGATACGCGCACAGGTGAGCTCAGTCCAAGACATACCACTTCGTAATCAATATAGTAACTTTTGGCATGCTAGTTCATCTGGGTGGCGTGGTTAAACATCCCATCATGTATGACGCCATTCAATTCAAGGATCCTATCGAGTGTGAAGGGCCACGGGGGTCTCGCGCTTGGCGAGGTGCACGATGTTACATGGAGCTCGCAGTCCTAGGGGAAAGAGAAGGAGGATTTGATAGCGTCTTCGTCGCCGATTGTTTGATGAAAATTTATTTCGAGATTTGACAGTGGCCATTGTAAGAGTATGTTCATTTAGACTATTCGAACGACTTTGGGATACAAACTCCTTGTAAAGGAGACTCAGTCATCAAGAACTCGCTTGCCTACCGTGTCTAGCTGCGTTCTTCCACTCCAGCACCTGTCTACAGCCAATACTTGCACTTGATCCATCGCTCTATAGCTCAGTCTTTTCTCTATCAGATTTTAGCTAAAAAGAATTCTTCTGAAATGCCGCCTCAGCCTCCTTATAAGCATCATAGCCATACAACCACGGCTGTACCCTTGGACATGTCCACCTGGAAGGAAAATCGGCTTTCAGCTCACCACCCAGCATACCCAACATCAGCTTGTCCCTAGCCTCCTGCTTCTCGCCATCGGGCAAGTGGAAGTCTTCTCTCTGCTTGAACGTCTCCTTTGCAATCTTCTCTCCCCGGTCTTTCCTCAGTGCCTGGTAGAGCGCCGCAGCTTTGGGAAGTTGTTCAGCTCGCGTCTCGTAGTTGACTTTGCCCAGGAGATAACCTAGTACGGCTCCATCTTCGCACGAGGAATTGGCACCCTGCGCGAGATAGGGAAGCATAGGATGACAGCAGTCACCCGCCATGAGAAAGGTTCCTTCTTTGTTGGCCCACTCGGGTAACGTGTCTACCCACATCAACTTCCATTTCGCCACGCTCTTGACCTGGTTCAAGAACTTGCGAAGCACCGGATCCCAACCGTCGAAGAGCGCGCGCATCTCCTCGAGATCCCCCTCCGTCTTGGACACATCGGGCGGCAGGTTATCGGGACAGAGCAGCACGATATTATAGACGCTGCCCGCCCGCATCGTGTACGCAACAACATGCGTCCCGCCCCCGACCCAGAAATTCACATTCGACGCCTCCACAAAGGCCTTCAGCTCCTCCGCGTCCGGCCCGTGGATGTCAGCCGTATTGATCACAATGCGATATGCCAGATCCCCCGTCAGGATAGCGGGGGAAGGTTTCCCGAGGAATTGGCTACGGGTCGAACTCCACAAGCCATCGGTACACAGGACCACATCGCCCTTGACGGTCTCTCCAGATTCGATCGTGACCTCGGCGTTGGTGAAGTCGACCGAGGTGACTTTCGCAGCGAGACGAAACGTCACGCCCAGCTCCTCACATCGCTTTGCCATCGCGCGCTGCAAATCCACGCGATGCATCCCCCAGAACGGCGAGCCATAATCGGCATCGATCTTTTCCTGGAATTTCGGGGCGTGGGCGAGGAGTTTCGTGCCGTCGAAGCGGTGGACGGACAGCGATTTGGGAAAGGTTGCTTTCTCAACCAGGCCCTCGTAAATTCCCCAGGGCTTGAACAACCGCGTGGCGTTGGGAGTTAGTTGTAGACCGGCCTAGTAAGAAAGGGAGGCAAGTTAGACAATGCATTGCGCGACACAGGAAAGCTTGCCATGGGTTGGACTTACGCCGATTTCCGCCAATTCCTTGACTGATTCCAAAATGGTGACCTTGTGATCTGGGTTTGCGACTTTGGTTGCCAACCCCGCCGAAAGTCCAGCCAGGCCGGCCCCAATGATGATCAGGTGGAGCGACATATTGTGACTGAGTCCCCGCGAAGAACACCGCTCCTTAGTTCTGCAAGAGATGTGGTGTATTTTTTTTCTTCTCTATTTGCGAAAGATGCGATGAAGACAGGCTTGTCCAGCCTTTTATCTTATGCGCTGACCAGGATTGTATCGTCCACGCCGTATCACCAAGCAACCATGCAGGAAGAATCCCAGCGTCTACAGTAGCAAGCAAGGTACGACAAATGCAGGTGAATTATTGAAGGGCACGGAGAGAAGAGTGTGTTCGGCCAGTCCTCCGAATAAATAAGAAACAAACGCGAATAGCATGAGGAAAGAGAGAAAGAAAGAAAGAAAGGATCAATCGAGAGCAGGAGGGAACAACATAGCAGCACCGACCCCCCCAGATCAATCGCAGCACGTCCACTTCCCTCTGCACCCCTCTTTGCCCGGTTTGGTGGAAGAGCTCTGTTGCGGACTGCGGGGTGTTCTTTGCACGAAGGGCCGAGAGCGCGTGGAGTGTGGGGATGCGCTGGTGGGGACTGTTGTGTTCGCCGTCCCGTCCACTTAATCCGCCCCCGGCTGACATGGTCGGCATCGTATCTGCTGGGGCCTTGCTGCCGTACTGTATGCCGTTTGTGGCCTGCTCGGTACATAAGCTCGGGAGAATCGTACCATCATGGGAGTCAAAACGTGCACCGCATGGAGGACCGGCTGCTGGCAGAAAAGGGGAAGAAGGCTATGGTAGCAGACTGAGAGAGCAGAATTAAGCGACGTTGAAGTCACACCTATGCTATGGTCGAGCACCAGATAAGCAAGATTCATTGAACACTCTATTGCACACAAAGGCACGAAAGTTAAACATTGCTGAGCGGGATATCATATCATATCAACTCCACAGTACAATCGCCTACAAGACTCCAGTCCTCCGGCACCAAATCGAAGGAAAACCCCTATTCATAATCGTTATGTTAAAACAAGCTCCATCCGCCTCTACCCTGCTCCTTCTTTCTGTCTGGTGGCGACGGACGCCTGCTCTTCCCTTCTACCTCCAGTGCACGTAGACCGTCCATCTTGCTAAGTACCAATTCCAGTAGCTCTTTGCGTCGGATGACTTCTAGATGAGCCTTGATCTTGGGGTCTTCGCGCGCAAATCTCTCGACTTCATCTTTGCCCAATCCTCTACCTAGCCGGATATCAAGTTCACGTGGGAAGTTATAGTTGAATTCCGAGAGTAGCTCCACGTTTAGGAATAGTACCGCCGTGGAGGTGAGCTTAGTCGCGACGACGTCGAGGAAAATTTCTGGGCAATAGTACTTGTTCTTCATCGAAGCACATTGCTTGGACTTCAAAGCCGCAAGACGCATTCGAAGGATTGATGCACGATCGCGGAGGAATACCGCTTCACGGCCTACGGTATGTTAGTGATTTATAATGATCTCCAAGATGTCAGCAGCACATACCCTTTTGTAATAGAGCAGAGCTGAATCCTCCAGCTCCGCTTGCCCCGTCGCCCTCAACCACCACATCGCCTTTCCTGGCGCGGTCTACGAACGTCATAACGTCCCGTAACTTTCTTCTGCCCCCAACCGTATCTTCAACGTTCTTCACCGCAGCTTCGCAAGCCTGGAGCTCATTTTTCAACACGCCTGCAACATTTTCTCGTCCTTTCGACCATTCCCCATCCTCCATATCAATCTCGAACTTGTATGGCTTGATGCAGTTCTCAACTTGGTCGCTTGTGCTGTAATATCTCTCATTTAGGATCCCAGAAGCAGCTTCGGTAATCGCTTGGCGCGCAAAAGGGTGTGACGCGAAAGTTGACTGCGCAATCAGCCGATCGATGTGTGCCTGAATGGCATTTGCAACGACGCTGGTGGCGACGCGTCCAACACCGAGTTTGGTAAGAGCTGATGTGGAAGCATCGAGTTTGCGGTGCCAGTAAAGGGACTCTGGGTCCGCGTTTGGTAGGTCGGCAAGTGAGTCTGGTTCTGGAGGCGCTGGGGAGAGGTCAGGTACGGGCTTATTCCAGTATCGTGCAGCTAGAAGGTCGAGCACGCGCTGAGCAAGTTCTTCCTTCAGCATCTCACGCACTTGGGGACGTCCAAAATGCTCAGTAAATTCCTTGAAGGAATGCTTGAACGCATCCAGGCTTTCCGCGAGGTATGACTCTGCAGACAGAGGACGATCATTGTATTGGACCTTGAATTCGTAGGTTGCTTCTTCAAGCTCTTGTTTGATGGCATCGCTAGTGCTTTGCAAACTAGCAGCCATGGTTTGCTCGAGAACGTGCATTAGCTTCTTGCGAAGTGTTGTCGTGCCGACGCTGAGTCCTGCTTCAGGACCGTATTCTATGGGATGGGCAGAGAAGAAAGCATTCTCGTTCTTTGATATTGCTGCAGAAATACTTCCGCTGCCTTTCTTAAAAAGACCAGTAGTCTGAGGTGGCACACGAGATACCACGCCAACATAACCCAATCTTAATGGATACTTCTTGTCATTGAGAATGGATGCACCCCGTGGTGCGTCGACGAGATCCATTTTGGTGACAACGCCGATAGTTCGCTCTCCTCTGGGGTCAACTCTCCGACTTGCGCGGAGAGCCGTAGAATTTGCCAAATCAACATCAGCTGCTGAAATAGCTAAGATGACATTTGGTGGTTGTATATATTTATCGCAGAGATCGGAGATCTTCTGCTTCAACTCCGACGGCTGGTCGTGGCCCACGACTTGTATGTACCCGGGCAGGTCAATAAGCGTTAGGTCTGGAACATGAGGCGACGATATCGTGAGTTGTATGGGATCATCTGTCACACACTCAGAATCCGGAACCGCCAGATTAAGCTCGGTTAAAGTCCTTTGTATGGAAGAGAAATCGGTGATTTTGCCCAATCCCAGAGCTGGAAATTCGCCATACTCAGCTTGGGCATCAGGTGTGTTGACCAAAGTAAGCTCAATCGGCCTTCGAGTTACCATGTTTGATCCTTTGGGTAGAAATTCGTGGCCAACGATGGCTTCTAACACTGAGCTCTTTCCCGATGATTGAGAGCCGATTACCACAATCGAGGGGAGAGTCAAGGCACTCGACTGGCCAACGGTCTGCAAAATACTTCGAATCTCGATCATCTTCTTGGTCAACACCATCATCTGGTCATCGCGAGCCGCCTCCTCGTTGGACCTTGAGTCCTCCTCGGTAGATTGATCATAGCCGTATGCAGCTGCGCTACCTCCGATTGCAGCAGCACCCAGTCTTGACTCTTTCGGAGGCTCGCCGCCGGGGCCGCCATGTCCTTCGTTGCCTTTCCCTTCACCAATTTCCTCGTGTATTCTGAGCACTTTTTGCATCCACTCTGGTAATTCCACCTCCGAAGTCGTATTTTGCCACCCACGTCGGGTCTGATCTGCTATATCTTTTGCGCTGCCGAAAAACCCTCCGGCAACTCCAGTCACCGTATCTTTGGTCCTGTTCAAGATGTCCATGGCATATGTGCCCGCCTCTACGTTTTAGTAGTCAGCAGAAGTCTACTGTTAAAGATAGAATTACATACGTGCAGCTTGGTATTGGATATATGTAAAGCCAGCAATTGTGGCACCGCCCAAAAGTGCAGGGAGCCTAAAGAAATTGAGGAACAGCCTCGGGAGAATTCGTACAAAAGAGGCATTTCGAACTGCTACAGCATTTGAGAAGGGCGTAATGCCCACCGGCCATATTCGTCGTCTTGCAGACCGTACTGCAGCATCGGATCGTAGGAGACCGCCGGCCGTTGAGCTCGTATGATGATGAAATCCTCGGGCTGCTTGAGTAACGGCTCGTTGCGCCTGAGGCAGAGCCCTGGCAGATAAGAGCCTCGCACTCATGCTCACCAGGCGGAAGGTTGTGATGGTGGTGGAATAGAGGTCGAGATCATGAGTTTGACACGCATGTCAGGAGAAAATGCGTGGTTGTTGTTGTTGATGCGGCATTGACAGATAGAAATGCATGAACCAGGTAATATCAGCACGTGCGGGTAAATGCGGCACTAGCCACAACGAGGCGGTGCTCATCCTCATAGCTGCTCTACTGTAATGCCATTAAGTGGCTTTTATGGCTGTTGGTTCGGCTCCGATTGCCCCTGACGTCTGATCACCTACCGCACTCGTTATGCGCTCTCCCAAAAACTTCCAGCCTTGAGCTAAAGTTGCAGCGGCGATAGAATTATTGGATTCAAGCTCAAGACTTGTTGGTGCCACGTTGTCTTCCAAGAAGTTCCGTTCAACTGGGGATAAGACGCAAATTTTCTTTTGTTCAACTCTCCCAGATACCCAGCTCGTGTCTTCTACAACTTTCTTTTTCGTGGCGAGAATTGCGCCATATGGCATTGACTCCTTCTTTCAGCCTCGTCCCTGAAAGCTCCTACAGCTATTACCGAACCACCCATTCACCACCCCAACAACTCATCTCACTCCTTCTACGACAGACCACTGCCGAGGCGCTTACTCAGAGCCTGGACTCCTTTAAGCTGCCCATCTTCAAGCTTCAGATCCCACATCGAAGTCATACTAGAGACGTGCATGCGACAGCGCCGACGGCAAGATGTGCCGGTTCCTGGTAGGTCACCTCCAGCTCGAAGATGAACTTCTCTGACCTTTTACAGGTGTACAAAGGCAGTGATGAGATCCTGCTCTCGAAACTAATTCTTGATCCCTCACATTCGATCCTAACCCAATCTTTCGACTCCCGTCTACGTCTTGTAGGTCTCCTTTCGTGTGGAATCCCTGCCGAACGACAGCTGACATCTTACAGGATATGAGAAGACCGCACAACGGCGACGGATTCGGAATTGGATACTATACAGAACCCAAGCTTGGTCCTGAGCCTTGCATATTTACCTCCACGATACCTGCATGGAACTGCGTAAACCTACAGCGAATTGCTTCGAAGACAGCTTCTCACCTTATCTTTGCACATGTCCGAGCCACTACTGAAGGATCCCTCAGTGACGACAACTGCCACCCATTCTGCCATGGCAGTCTCATGTGGATGCATAATGGCGGCCTTGGAGGTTGGAAGCACATCAAACGACCTCTAGGAGCGAGATTGGCAGATAAGTGGTACCTAGGAGTGCATGGAGGAACCGATAGTGAATGGGCCTTTGCCTTATACTTGGATACGTTGGAGAGAATGGGCCACGATCCGAGTTCACCACCGGCCGAGGGCTTCGGGCCAAGCGTGCTGCGTCAGGCAATGCTGAAGACGATCCAGCAAATCAACGACTTTATCAAGGAGATTCCCCAAAGCACAATCGATATGGAGCGACTGGACACAAGAAGTCTACTCAACTTTGCGCTGACTGATGGTCATAGTGTTGTCTGCAGTCGATATGTTAGTAGTGCAACTGATGAAGCTGCCAGCTTGTACTACTCTTCTGGTACTACATGGGAGGCCAAGAGTAGGAAAGGGGACTATCAAATGGACAGAAGAGACAAAGGAGCCGATATCGTTCTGGTTGCCAGTGAGCCGTTGACTTTTGAGAGAGGTAAGATCACTAGTTTCCACAGTTGCAATAGACCGACTAATGACCAATAGAGAGTTGGGTGACCGTTCCAACAAACTCGATCCTCACAATTCACAAGCAAACAGTCATGGTCCATCCCATAATCGACGAGTACTACAGCTATAATCCGTATCATTCTCGATCATCACAATTCGCTCAGGATAAGGGTCTCGTCACCAATGAGAAGTCAGCCAGCCCAGGCGCAACCACTCCAAGTGCAGGCAAACCAGAAAATAAGACACATCTCGCACCATCAAATCACCATGAGACTGTTCGTAGTCTATCACCTCAGATGCACGCTCGAACGAATCTGCCTGATTTCTCGCGAAGCTCCACACCCGGCACGACAAACTCGACATGTTCACCCCGAGCACGATCGCCGGACTTTCACCATCGGGACTCGAGTCCAAACGCAGATTTCCAACGTCTATCATCTCATAGTGATGCGCCAAGTTCTTCATTAAAATCCCAAGAGCAAGGGAATACCAAGAAGAAACGAGAGCCTCCTCCACAGCACACCGCGTTAAACGTGAACTCTAACACATCACAGGATGCCAGTCCGTCCAGAGGTCTTGCGTCAAGATCTTCATTTGGTGACCCTGCCAAGATCGCGCAGTATTTCCCTGAGCTGCATTCTCACTGAGTTAGTCATTCCAGACCACAACCTCGCTCGATCTTCATGGCCTTCTTCTTTCAGCCTGACATGCATTCTCTGTTTCTGCTTTTGGCAATGAATGATGTAAATTTAGCGAGTATCATGGAGTTTTTCTTTTGAGTCTGATCTCACTTCTTACCTTAGGTAGAGTAGATGCAGTTCGTGCATTGGGTTTCCCCATACTCGCTTATTTTTCTCAGCTCTTTTCGGGAGTCTAGAGTATTGATGCTCATTCATACTTGTACACCATAAACTATGTGTTAGGAGTCTTTAAGTTCCATTTCTCGATGAGCAAGGATAGGAATAGGTTGGATGCATAGGCACTTCTCCATAAAAATCAAACTGGCTTCGCTCTAGATCTCTTAAAAAGGTAGCTTCCTTGTCGATCTGGTTTTCCCCTGAGAAAACTTCCCCCTAAAATAACGCCCGCTTAACAGTGGTCATAACATCATTTCCCGCGCTCCTCCATAAAAGATACAGAGTAAGATATGCAACACAGGCAAAAAAGTTCTCTAGTATGCGGAACAGTCTAAATCTGACTGACGTCTTGCTAAATCAAATCTGTCCATCAAGATCAAACTGCATTGTGACTTCCCAGCGCATACTCCCGCCTTTCCCATATCCACCACCAAGCCGGTTTCGAACCAAGCTCGTAATCCGCTCCCTCAGTCTTTGCAATGCAAGATCATCCACACCTCTCACTCTCACCTTCAAGTTCGCCATGCACAGTCCATAATGCACCTGCCAGAAACGAGCTTCTTCCACTCCACTAATACTTGGCTCGGCAGCAATGTCGCGCATGACCTCCGATACACCTTTGCCTGAGTAAGACATCAGGAGCATCAAGCCTTGCGCAACCGCCAGCCGGAAACCCAGGACGAACATTGAGATAGCGATGACGCTACACATCAAGCGGTCGAGCCAGAGATAGAAGGTTACCGATAGAAGTGGGAGAAGGAGCATTATTGCAGAGCACGAAATGGTGAGGAAGTGCGAGGGATTAGAGAGGACCGAGGGGAGGGAGGCGATGAGGGAGAAGCGTAAAGCTTTGGATATTCGTGCGTGGTTCTTCAAAGCGTATGCGGATGTGAGGGTTGCGACGATGGAGAGGCATGCAGCGGGGTCGACAGAGCCATGGGAGATTCTTTGATGGCTGTGGGGATGATGAGGTTTATGTGAGCCTAGAGATTCTAGGACATGCTTGAGGTTGTGTGATATCAGATCAAACCCCATAAACAATAGGAAGACCGACATGGCGAAGCCTGCGAGGACTTCTGCTCGCTCAAGCCTGCACCATATTAGTATATCTCTCGTAAAGACAATGGCTGTGCATACCCAAAGGGGTGACGAATGCTTGTTCGTTTCCAGACTTCGAAGTTACAGAAGACATCTACAACGACGCAGATGGTAGCGCTGATGGCATCAAAGAATATAAGATGCGAAAGAGCTGTCAATGCCAATGATCCTGCGGCGCTGTACAGAACATATGCTGCGACGAGCGCATGGCAAATACACCACCCAAACCTCGTCTGCTGCTCCTTGGACATGCTCCGCCATGCTTCCTTGAACGTGGGTATCGGCAGAGAAGGTGGAATGGCTAAAGGGGCTCGTGGAGGGGGTTCGAGGAAGATCTGATGCTGTGCAGACACACTACTGTGCTTGTATCGGTGACCTCGGCGTTGACCCATGCTCTATATCTTGTCAGACGGGAGTACTAGATGCCAATTGGAGCTCACTTACTGATTTCGCAACCGGCGCATCTGTATAGGTCTGAGTCTGAAAATTAAAGGGGTTACGCGGCGGCGGCACACCCAGCCCGCCATCGCTCTTCATGCTGATACTTGGACTTCGGGGAGAGAGGCCAGCAGAGGGCAGAGGCGAACTCATGGAACCAAAGGAGTGACTTGGGAAGGCATCGGTTCTGGGCGACAGCGAATTCGAGTCAAATGAGATGGTGGAGCGCACGGTTCGACCAGCCCCTTCAAGGATCCTCAATCCGGCCTTTGCAGGCACCTTGGAGACTGGGGTTGGAGGCGTGGGAGTGCGAGGCGGCGCGGGGACAGGGAAAGTCGAAGCCATGGTATAATTATGAGACGACGATGGTGCTCGATGATATCTCAATGTCTCGGGTGGTGGGGTGTATCATGGAGGAGAAAAAGTGGATGTTGGCCTGTCAAACAAACAAGGGCGGGCTGCTCCAAATGCAGATGACGGCGGCTTCTCCAGGTGGGTGGCTGCCGGTAGTGCAGAATGCTTGGACGCACAGCACATGCAAGGCTGTGGCCAGATATAGCTAGGGCAGCATAGCAAGCAGCCGCCAGCCAATGTGAGCGCGACCGCAGCTCTGCTTCCTTCGCGCGGGTCTGCTGCTTTTCAACAGCTAGGTCCATCGATGCTCCTGCCGTGACAGCTTTGCCAGCTCTGACAGGAGTAGAACCGAGACGGCCATGGAGCAGGACAGTTCCGCGCTCAATGCCCCGCCCAATGAGGACAGGTCGCCCCAACGTCCTGTGCCTCCTGGCCACAAGAGAAGCCTATCCGGAAGCATATGGCGGCTTCCTTTCCTTCGGCCGCCCATCGACGAGAGAGCCAAGAGCAAGGAGATGGACCCAGCCCCCCCTAGCCCGGAATTCATGCCTGGAGAGGATCGTATAAGCACCACCTCCCCAACATCGCCCAAAAAGCCGGGCCGGGCTATGGCTGTAGCCATCCAGCAGCAGAAGACGCGTCGACGAAAAGGTTCTCTGCGCAAGGCTGCTCTGCTCGGCCGAGGTGCTCAGAGAGAGAAGAGAGAGAGCAAGATGTCGGCTTTGGATGCCACAGCTCCACAGGATGCATTCGGCGGCGACACAACGCTCAATGCAACATCACCTGACAACATGCCCCAAATAAATACCTTTGCATTGGGCATAGATACAACTCCTCGGCCGTCGATGGACGGCTATGCCAGCCGGGACAACAACACCTTACTGTCTCCCATCAAGACTCTTCCAATGGGGCATGAAGATCACATTGCTCCGCCAACGGCCTCAACCAGCCCGACATTGACATACACCTCCACAACAGATGATGAGGATATCCTTAGTATCGCGAAGCATATTCCCCCAGCTCTCCGCAATCCTACATCAGGTTTACCTGGACCTGATTCATACTTCCCAGCCGGCTCAGGCTCACTGACTCGACGTCGCTCATCTCAGAAAGCAAAATCACCTTTGTCAATGGCAGGATTAGCAGCAAGTCCTCTCCCACCTATGCCCGATGAATGGGATTACTCCGAGACAGAATGGTGGGGTTGGGTGGTTTTGATAGTGACCTGGGTTGTGTTTGTTACTGGCATGGGATCTTGTCTGGGTGTATGGAGCTGGGCATGGGATGTCGGCGAAACACCCAAAGCGCCGCCTGAGCTGGAAGACGATCCCACCTTACCAATTGTTGGTTACTACCCTGCTCTGATAATCTTGACGAGCGTGATGGCTTGGGTTTGGGTTGTGGCAGCTTGGGTTGGCATGAAGTACTTCAGACACGCAAAGATCAGTGGCGATTGAGCTACCGTGTAAAGATGGAGGACCAAGGACTAATCATTGGGGCAAAAGATCGAAGAACTGCCGGATTGGGACAACCCAACAAAGGTAATCATCTTAAGGGTACATGGGCATTCGGGCAACCAGTTCGTTCTTCTTGTCGCTGCTTCTAAAGAGCCAACAGGGAAACATTCGTGGCCAAGCCTCGTACTCGATCGATGGTGCTTAGCCTGGTATGTGCAGCAATATTGCTCCAAATGCAATTGGCGCATAGCACGGGGTCATGTATGCTTACCATGGGCAGGGACCTGGATACCCACAGGTCAAGGGGGAAACAGAACGTCTCTAGGGGCTCGAGGCAGTTGGATGTTTGCACATAGGCGCAAGCCCAAGGCAGATCACCAGAAATGATACTGCCTTATTTTCCCTTTTACTGTTCCATTCGAGTTTTGATGTCTGTCCGTAGAGCTCCGCCATGAATGTCGCCAAGTAGGCACTTCCCGCCCTCCACAGAGGAACAAAAATCCTTTATCCTAGTGAGAAAGAAGCAGCCTATTGCTGTATACCGACCAACTCTTGGACAATAAAAGGATGCTACTGTGGGACACGTTCTGTCATATCTAAAATTGACATCGAGGCTTAAAATCTTGCAAGACAAAGCGAGCAACTCGGTGTTCTCAATGCCAATTAGAAGGCCATATACTTACACGAGCCACCGGACCCATAGCCTCCAAATATAGGCGGTGCACTAGACCTAATATGGAATAGTGATAACATGTGATCTATAATTGCACACTCACGTCACCAACTTCAACTCTCATCCTAAATTCAATTGCTCATCATACACCACAGACGATCATTGCAATATACATAGAAGATCGTGGCTGTTATAGAAAGACACCAGGTCCGGCTTCGATCTTTACACGCTGTCCAACCCGAGAGCAATTTGATTCATCTTTTAGGCTACCTCGAGCAAGTTGTAACCCTCGAGCAAGGTTACTACAAGCTGTAACATCTGAGGTAGCTTAAAAATATAATCACGGCGAAGTACAAAGTATCTTGCCAATACTTCGTGCCCAGCGTCATTTTTGGAACCCTCTTCTTGCCAAGTCCAGTTCTGCGTGCTCCAGGATGGCCTCTACCGTGTCAACGCGTTTCCTTATCATATCTGACACTCATAACTTCGAGTTTCAAAACAACAATCTTTCTCGTCCGTTTCGAGAGCCAGTACCGGATGCAGATGTGGTTTTGCACTGCGGCGATTTGACAAATGAAGGTGGCCCGGAGTACTACAAGAAATGCCTAGATATCTTTCGGGCTCTGAACGCGGAGCTCAAACTTGTCATTCCGGGTAATCATGATTTAGACCTGGATAAAGAGTGGTGGACAACACATCTCCCTCGAAATACTGTTGGCACTGGTCACGATCAACATGCCAATTCCCTAGGTATCATGACAGGGCCCATCGCTGCGGAAGCTGGTGTCACATACCTCGAAGAAGGAACCAATACGTTCACTCTCAGAAATGGAGCAAGGTTTTCAATCTACACTTCACCTTACACTCCCGAATTCTGTGACTGGGGATTTGCTTATAATCGCTCCGAGGACCGGTTCAATCCCGAAGATCAGGTCGCAAAGGGCTATACATCGATCGCAACTAATCCGATTCCTACTGGAGTGGATATTGTGATGACCCACGGCCCGCCACACAATATCCTGGACGCCTGTCCAGGCGGGAACGTTGGCTGCCCAAGTCTGCTTAATGCCGTTGGGCGTGTTCGACCTCTCCTACATTGTTTTGGACACATTCATGAAGGACATGGCGCCAGACTCGTAACATGGAACGAGCAAAACAAGGTGCAGGAAGAGACTTCTGTTGAAGTTAACTACCCTTCGGCAAACGATGTCTGCGTGGGACGTGGCAAGCAAACTTTGATGGTGAATGCCGCGATTCAAGTCAATCCACCTGACTGGAAGAGTCAGATGGAACCAAACAATGCACCTTGGTTGGTTGATCTTCAGCTGCCACGTGCAGATTGAACTTCATTACATTCATGGCAAGCACAACGTTCTCTTACGCTGCACATTCATCATCCAGACGAGACTGCGTTGGCATTATATTTGCTACAAGGACGTTCTCAGTTTCACCAGCATAGAATACAAACCTGTAGCATCCAGCCACGACAGAAAAAGCTCCGGAAGACCTTGGCGGAGAAGCTCATCACCCATTAAGAATTGCCTGTCTTTCTGCCATCTGAAACGACCCTTTTGTGACTCCAATTCCTTCCCAGCACGGATCTCCACCTGGGTATGCGCTAGGTCGTACCAGAGGGGGCTGTCTGGCATCCAGTTCCATTGATGAGCTGAAATAGCACACTCAGAAAAGTAAGGAAGCTTTTCAGCCCTCTCCCATAACTCGGACACGTTGTATAACTCTCCTTTCCCGAATTTTGCCAGCAGCTTATCGTACTGTTCCAGTGGAATCAGCTGTCTTGAAGTACGCTTCAGATAATTAATCTGATCCTCCACAAAGGTCTCCACTGCACTGATATCGAGGCCTCCAGGCGACTGTAAGATCTCAGACTGCAGCCTGTCAATCTCATACCTCATCTTTTCCAGGCGGTACGAGGTCCACTGTTTGTAGAGCACATTGATATCGGTATAAGGCCGAATATTCGTAATGAAGCTTGAATCGTACAATCCCGGAACCTCAGCACAATACGAAGTGATGGTAGAGATACGTTCCTTTACACCTAGTGCCCTTGCCGCAAGATGTTGAACTTCTCCGCCCTGGAGCAAGACTCCGTGACCAATTGCAGGACCTTCAACCTGGAGTGTGTTAGTCATCTACATGCTGCTACTGGCTCCCGGGCATCATACCTTGGCCGGCACGCCTTCGCCTGTTTTGATATATGTCTCTCCACCAACCATACCGTCGGTATCACTCAGCATCAGCACGCAAACATAAGGATACGAGTCATAACTTCAAGAATCAGGCTCACTCAAGGTGATGGTTTGACTAGGGACTTACTGCCAAGGAATTATCGAGTTCGACCTTAAAGGGTCATAGGCTTTCTCTTCATCACTCAGTGGAACTTTGGTCGTATCCGGCTCCACACTAAGACTATCAATCATCTCGTTGAGTGACCTCCCCGAAGTTTGAATGTTGGTATGCCCAATCTCGGTCCGCATGACAATCGACAGCGGCACGCCCGCAGCGTCAGAAACCAATCTCAGAGTCTCGGGATGAGTCCAGAAGTCTTCAATGAAGGTTGAATGCTCGGCGGCATTTCGCAGGATCAAGGTCCCTGGGAAGGCTGGATAGGCGCATTTGTGGAGGACGTCACGCCGGAACAGCGCGCGGCGGTAGGCCAGGATGCCTTCATGTGACAGGATGGGGAAGGGGGAGGTCGCGGCAATCGGGGTTGATGTGGGACTTCCTTGGATCTTGAGGTCGGAGAGGGTGAGTCTCGCCTTGGGGGCTTCATATGCTAGATGGATCTGTGCAGGCAACACTTCAGCTCCAGTGGTCCTATGCACGTTGTGAATACTGACGATGGAAAAGCGTGGTCTACCTTCGGATCGAAGATCTCTTCTTGAACGTCTATTTCCTGCTGTATCGTCATGATGATATGAGTTCAATCTAGGGGCCGAGATAAAATGAGGGCGAAGTCAAGTGCACAAGTCGCAGCCCAGAAGAAAACATATAAATACCGGAGCCCATCCCATGTATCGATGTACCTTATCGTGCGTACCCTCTCACCCATGCATCGGCCCAGCCGTCAAAAAGTATAGCAGAGTCCCAATCACATCTCCGCACTACTGGTCCCACGAATGAGATTCAAGCTCGTAGACGGTTCCACGAGAGATACGCACCAGCATCATCGTCCAGCAAAACCATGCCCCCCGAATACTCTTGCCCAAAGCAGCGCCGAATATTCTTTCCAAAAGCAGGTCGAGTTTCCCCCCCGTTTCCTCCCTCTCCCCAACCATGCAACTCCCCGCCGCCCGGCCTTTGAACCACCTCATCCGCCCGCTCTCCCTTACACCAAGCCCCTCTAACCCACCCCCACCAAACCACTAACCCCACTCCCCCCTTCGCTTAACCTCCTCAAATCCTTCGATCCCATTCGCCCGCAAGGAGAGCCGCGATAGATAGCGCCGCACCGCAAGGGAGATTGCTACGTGCACTACCACCTTCAGCAGTGCCCCGGCCCCATGTGAATGCCCGACGTGGTGGTTCTTGGGCGATGATGGCGCAGCGGGTAGGGAATCCTTATCGAGGAATGGTCGAGTTGGAACGGAGTCAGGAGCTGTGGCAGGGGGGGCGCGGCGTGGACTTTTGTAGGTGGTCGTGTGCGGTGATGATGGATCGATCAGCTGGGCTGGGGAAGGGGAGGAGGAGGGGAGGCGAGCGAGCTTTCGTCGCTAAGCGGCTGGGCTGGATGTACATGCGACTGACGGATGGCTGCCGAAGCAAGTGCATCGTGGATGGAAGAGTGGGATTGGGAGTTGGGCTGAGTGGAATTGCTGCCAACTGGAGAAGGGGATTGGGGATGGGGCTTGGGCGTGCCAGCCAACAGGAGAATGGGCTCGCAGAGTTCGTCCGACGTGGCCACGAGACCGATATCGCAAATGTGCTGGCTCGGCGGCGTAGGATGTTTACAGGGCCGACAAGAGCCTTTTTCATATGACACCCGCTGGAGGAGTGACAGTAGGTCATGAGCGCGATCACGATCCTCTTTGGGTATGCGGCTACCAATGTGGAAACCCCATACTTTGGTTCTATTGTGGATATCAGCTCCCCGTCCCAATCGTGGTACAGGCAAGAAAAAAAAGATACTGGCTGCCTCGCTTCCCAAAATCCAATACCCTCTCAAGAACTCCCACGCTGTCAAATCCCATGGTCCACTGCGAAATCCCCGCATTTTCTGGCTTTTCCCCTTGGCGGAAGAACCTATCTGATTCAATATTCGAAACATCCCCGCCTAGATTGGACCGCAGCCCGTCAATCCATCTCCCTCCGAGCCGTCAGAAGACGACTTGGCACATTCAGTCATCGTCGGCCTCGCCCGCCACATCTCTAATAACCTCTACCATGCGATCCGGATGCGTCACATTAGGACAATGGCCCGAATCACAATCATAAACGGTAACAGGTCTTCCGGTCTTCTTCTCGATCTTTTCGACCATGGACTGCTGAAAGTGATATGGATTCACTTGGTCGTTCTTCGCGAACAGGTAGCTGACAGGCAGGTGCTGCCACGCCTCGAAGGTCGTCTTACCGCCAAAGCTACTGATACTTTGGACGCCCATTTGGTTGACAAGGTCCATACCTTCCTCGTCACCAAAGTCGGAGAATGCAGCAGATGCGCTAAGTTCGGGGTCAATTTTCAGGTAGTCAGGTCCCTGTCGAAATATTAGTATGGCCTTACGACGACTGGTTGGGTAGCTGGGCGTCATCTTACATCCATCGTGACGTTGTTTACAGGATGTTCTCTGGAAATCCCTGCAAGCATGTCCACCATTGACTCGCCTGCCGAAGGGACAAAAGCTGCAATGTAGAGTAATGCAATCACGCCTCCTCGCTTGCCTTGCATCGTCCTCTCCAACTTCGTTAATGACTGGCAACTCTCGGTCATAGGCAGCCCTCCGTATGAATGTCCGACCAGCAAAATTTCCTTCTCTTGGTCGGCAAGCTTTGTTAGCATATGATTGATCTGATCGGCATCATCTTCTAACGATGCAGCTTTGGGGCGTTCTTCGACCGGAATATCTTTCGAAATGATCGAGTCCAGTTCTGCAAACTGCACCTCGTAACCTGCGGCCTCAAGTTTGGTCATGACGACCTTGTACAAATCCTTGCGTGCGAACGATCCGGGAATGAGAATGATGGCTGGCTTGACATCGTCAACCTCTCCTTCAACCTCGGTTTTGCTCAGATCACTCCGGAACGATGCGGGGGTGAAACACGGCGATGGCAACTGTATCTCAAAATCTAGATTGAACGTCCTGAATGAATCCTCCAATCCGGTCTCGTAATCCAAATTTGTAGAATCAACTTCGTCCTGGGTCGACGACGGCTTGCTAATGACCAGAGTTGGAGTAGAATCAACTTCGTCCTGGGTCGACGAAGGCTTGCTAATGACCAGAGTTGGATTGGTAGGTTGCTCTGGCGGTAGCGAGGATAGAGACGCCCGAGATGGTAGGTCACTAGGTGGTGCGGGAGAGTTTCGTGCCGATGCAAGTAGTTGCTCCTCTGGGATTGCGGCGAACCGACTTTCGACAAGACCCGGCTGAGTGACGCTGACGTTCTCCGAAACATTTTCGTTGGGAGGAGGAGCTGGCACGCTGCGAGATACGGAAGGCAGTCTGGGCTGCAAAGGCTTGGGCACCAGATCAGCTTCAGCAGTTGCAGGCCTTACTGGTAACCACGAAGAAAAGGCCAGTACTGATGAACTCTTCCTCTTATTAGACGGTAGCTCTGGCAACCTACGAGCTGGTGGTGGTAGTCCTGCATGTGGCAGCGATAGGTCGTGGTCGAAGCCAAAGTCGGATCTTACTGGCGACGGCTGATTGGCGTCATTCGCCCACTGGTTTTCTTGATTCATAGGAGGTAGTGGAGGTTCACGGGGATCGCCCCACGAAGATAATATGTCTAGTTCCTGTTCAATCGAGTAGTCTGACCTCACCGGCGAAGAAGGCATATACTCGAGACTACCATTAGCAGGTGCAGTTAGTGGTCTCTGCTGGGACCACGAAGGCTGTTTTGAATGGTGGGAGGTCCTAGGAGAAATACTCTCCGATCCAAATTCAGACTGTAGAGGCGATGGGAATCCACGATGACTAGTGGAAGTCGGGGAAAGGGCTCGAGGAGGATTTGGAAACGGGCTTCCTGGAGCTCGCATGCCGTGGTCAAAACCCGCCTCAGACTCCGGGGGCGATGGAAATCCGTATCCAAGATTCAGAGGCGGCGGCGGTATTCTTTTCATCTGGAAGTATTTTGAAGGAGGGTCTACTGGCGATGCACTGTCGTGCTTGGATGGTGAAAATTTCGATTGCTGGTCCAGTTTCTCGAGCTCGTTGGTGGACAGTATAGGACGTTGTTGAACGACCGGACGATGAATGGGATTGAATTTTCGGCTGTTTCTCTTCTCTTTAGATCTCTGTTCCAGCGTCCTTTGAGGACCTGCACCTGAATCGCCTAGCAAGGTCGAGGCGAATGAGGAGGGCCTTGACCCTCCAAGGTTGATACTTGGTAGGCGTATCGATGCGCGACGGGCCGGTGGGGGTTGGAAGGCAACGTCCTCCAGGATTTGCGAGCTTCTTTTGCGGCTTTTTGCATGCGAGGGCGACTCCCTGAAGAATCTCCGAATGACATTTCGAATGCTGGCCTTTTTCTTGAGCCCGCGCGGCTATACATTCACGATTAGCTTGGGGCCACTGAAGATTCGCACTCTAAGTCAACGTACCCTAGCCGTCTCCTTGTGCACTGGTGTTACAGACGACATCTTGCGCAGTGGTTACAACCACTTCTTTGGGTCAGGGCAGGATAGTGATATCTGGGAAAGCTTTTTGAAAAAGCTCAGGCTACAGGCCCCATTACCTTATGTATCTCCAAGGATATGAGGAGGCAGCGCTTCCCAGTTGGAAGGTGTTCTAAGAACGTGGTATGTCCGGATTGAGCGTTACAAGCTCGAAGTCCATACGCCGCTGTGGCAGTTATGAGGACCAGAGGATCATCTACCAGGGTGCAGTGCAGTAGGTGTGGTTGTTACGATTGAATAGGTGCGCCAAGTAGCAATACTAACGACATATATCTACGGAAAAGTCGCAACAATGATTGTGCGCTTTGCTTGATGCGTCGATGCACCTCGCTGTAGCTGCGCTGGACGACACGTATGAATGACCCATGAAGTCGCCCTTCTCCTAGACGCCGCCTGCAGGAATGCTGCTTGAGTTGGAAACGGCGCATGATGGCGACTTCGATGAAAGCGGCGCATTGGGGGCGGATTAAGGTTCAGCGGCGCGCGTGTTGGCTGATGGCTGTTATTCGAGATTCTTGTACTTCCCGTGATCCCGGTTGTCTAGAAGCATTCTACCCGATGCTCGATGATGCTGCATTCAGACGTCGGTGAAGACACCAGAGCCACCGATGACACAAACTGCATTGGCGTAGTAATTAACGCATAATAATGAAGGTCGAAGCACCTTTGCGCTGGTGACTGGTGATCTGTCTGACCTGGCCTGACTAAGTGTCTGTCTTGAAGATGGGACGACACTTCGAGTGTCTAAATTCCAATAAGGTAGTGCGATGAGACCAATTCTCCAAGGTATGGGTCAAACACAGCCCACCATTTCTTGTATGAGAAGTCGCCGGGCTCTGGTAGATATGATCTCCCATAAGTGCAAGAGCGATGGCCACTGAGCCATTGTTCTGAGCATCTAAAGCAGCAGGGAGAATTCCTTGAGAACCCCTTTCTGGGCCTAAACTTACTGCAGGCATATTTCACCAGCCATGCCAAGTTGATCTCCGGGACCGTACCCGCCTCCGGAGGTCGTGCTGTTGCTTCCGTACCACCTCTCAGTTTGCCGATATGCCCACCATGCTTCCAATTGAAAGGCATGGAAAGAGTGAGGCTAGGCAGTCGATGCTGAAGGCTGCCAGGGTTGTACAGAAATGCTTATTTCTTCCCACGCCTGGCCATATCCTCTTGAATAGCCTAGTCCACAGCCTTCAGCACCAGAGAGTTTACCTAAGTCGGCAGATTTCTTGGCTCCGTCTATACAGTGTATGAAATATTTGATATATTATGAACGCAAAGTAACACTGGCATCCAATACTCTGGCAGCTATAGCTTTCCCCAAACTTAACAAATAAAGAGAGACCATCTACTCAACCCTATGTGCAGCTCCAACATCTGGAACTCCAACACCCTCCACGACCTTCGCACTAACAACCTCATAGCACGGTATCTCAGCCAGCCGACTGATGATATGATGCAGAGTCGGTAAAGCATCAACATCCAATGGGTCTATCTTGAAGCTGGCCTTAGAAGCCTTATAGACTCTTTGGGGTTTTGGGGTTGGAAAGTCCTCCGCGTACGGTACGAAGACCGGATACTCAGCTTCCGCCTCTCCCTTGTGAACGCGTCCGACTTTGGGGATATATCGGTGCACAAGAATACCATCATCATCCTCACCAGAAATCTTGCCAGACTCGGCGGCCATATCGCTCTCCTCCAGACCTTCCCAGACGAAGTTGCCCCAGATGGCACCCTCCCAACCCGTGTTGATCCGGTAGCCTTTAGAGCGTCGGTGGATATCAACACTCGTGTAGAGCTTGGGCATGCCGAGCTCTTCACGGCCAGAAACGATTGGGTCGGTTAATGACTCAAAGAGGAGTGGCATGTATGTTCCACTAATGATGCTGCCGTCCTTCTTAACATATTCAACGCCATGGATGTACAAGCCGATATGCTTGTAACCGGACCCGCCGAGCCACTCCATCTTCCCCAGGGTTGTTTGAGAGTAGGAAGCATAGGCAACGGTGCCAGGAGATTTGAAGCGGTAGGAATTACTGGTGTGGGGGAAGAGATTTTGGAGCACAGTGCGAGATGTCTTGAACTTTATCGATGCTGTAGTGAATGTCGATTGTTCAGCTTGCCGAACAACACCGGTGTGTGTTTGTCTTGGTCCTGGCATTGGACCAAATGCAATGGGCATTCTCCAGTACATGGATGGGTTGCGAGCCCAAAACCACTTCCTCAATTGCTGCATCGAATTGTCATATTCGTCGTGGCCGAAATTGTAGACCGTATATGTTTGCACTGCTGCGGTTAGTATCTCCTGTTTGGACGCTTTTGCTTTACTTACTGTTGTTCTGGCCGACGGCCTTGATATCACTACCAGCAATTCTTGAATACTCCTGGATGGTTTCTGCGCGTTCTTTCCGGATCTTCTCGTACAGATTCAGTCTCTCGTTGATTTCCTCTTTCTTTGCATCACCAGAAAAGACAATTGCCATGCTGATAGCGTCTTCGATAGCTTGGCCACCACCTTGGCCTTGATGCGGAGTAAATGGATGTGCTGCATCGCCCAAGAGAGCCAGCTTCCCCCTCACCCATGTAGGTAACGTTTCCATATCCATCAACTTCCAAGCCTTCAAGGAGTCCTTGTCCGCTTTCGAGATCAATGCAATCATGGCTGGATCAAAGCCTTCGTAAACCTTGGTCATCTCTTCCAGGCTAGTTTTCTGCGACCATGTATCTGCCCCTCCTGCACCTGACTCTGAGTCCGGATGGATGCAGACAAAGTTCAGTTGTGTATTGTTAGTCGTCGGATACATAACTATTCTTCGATCCGTGCCATACCAGATAATTAATTCTCCTGGCGATTGAGCAAACTTTGCCGTGACCGGATCATCCAGAGCAGATTGTCGGGTGATCATAAATCTAAATGCGCTCTTCCCAGAGCTGAAAAGATTGACGTCTCTCCCAGCAACCTTCTTTCTTGTGACAGAGCGGACGCCATCTGATCCAATCACAAAATCACCCTGTATAGTCTTACCATTCTCCAGCGTAATGGTTGCCGCCTCGGGATCCACATCAACGACCCGATTCGAGGTGTGGAGTTCTGCAGGCTTCCCCTGTCCTTCGGGCCTGGTGGCAGCTTTCTTCAAAGCATCATGGAGGTGGACCCTATGCGCAAGCAGCCACGGCTATAGCAATTGCGTTAGCCTCATGTTCTCACGGGGTACAGTGCCTGAGTTCTTACATGTTGCCACATCTTATTTGGACCATCGAGATCAATATGCCTTGTACATTCTCCCTCTGGTGTATATTCGGTCAACTACAAGTATGAAATATTAGTAGACCGTCGAATACTGTCCTGTCGAGCAACTTACAGCTTGCATAGGATTGGCACCAAAGTCCTCGGCAAAGATTCCCAACCGCCTAAGCACTCCGTTTGAGTTCGGAGCCAGATGAATAGCGGCACCCAGTTCATTGTTGAATTTCGATTGTTCAAAAATCTGTCCGATGGAGGGTCGTCAGTAAATTATCACACTCGACTTGCAGCTGCAGAAGAAGAATTGAAGGGAGCGACCTACCAAGACCTCATGTCCCTGCTGTCGCAGCGCAATAGCAGCCGTCAATCCGCCAATGCCGGCACCCACAACCAATACCTTAAAGCTAGATGCTGGCTGCACAGTGCCATTCCCACCACATGCACTGTTTGAATACTTGGATGCTGCATCTGTTCCGTTCAAGCCATTCGTACCGGGCAGAACGCCCTTGGCTTGATTCAAGATCTGTTCCAGAGGTTGCTTCATGATTGAGGAAAATATATATATCGACACACCAGAAGTACTCGAGGATGGGAAGGACAGGAGTGAAAAAAGATGTCGGGCTATCTCGAGAGATGATTCTCCATATACCCTGTCTATGCTAGCGACTGCAACCCCCGCCTATGTCCCGGCCTGAGAGCGGATACCATTTCGGGGTGTCTGGTATCGTCCTGGTCACCTCATGCTGCAGGTCTCGGCTGCCTTCGTGTGGGGTCAATGACAGCACGGGAGAAGTGGCCGTCGTCGGCTCCACGCCTCTAGCCGTGTGGGCTATGGGCCAGGGTGGTCACGGTGGTAGGTTCCCGTATAGGGTGCTGACTACATGATGGTGGGGCCGAAGGGCAGGATATATGCAGGAGTTCAGGTGGGGACCTTGTACGGAGGTTATGTTAGCAGATGTTCGCGCGCAGCAAGGTCGAACGATAAGTGTCATGCTGATGCATGCACCCCGCCGAATCAGCGGAAGTTGAGTCGTGAAGAATTGGTGGCCCCCGCATTCCCCTGAAACCGCGATAATTAGTGCCGGGACCACCCCTCGTCTGTAAGCGATAAGGAAAGTAAGTACCACCCACTTTCCGGAACTGACAAGACAAGGCTTCTATCAGGCGTTGATTTTTGCCCGGTTTGATTCATGGCAGATCTAATTGGAGCAAGTCGTTATGCTTTGCATCGCTGACATCTCGGGGGGACGAGGCCCTTCAGAAGAGGCCCTGGAGTATGTGTAGAAAGAACTTGCTGCTGGTGCCACACGGGAGGTAGGGTATTTTATTTCCAGAATGATATTCTTTGTGGATTAACAAGTAAGACTCGGCTGAAGATCTTTGGTTACAAGACTCAAAATACCATTCCGGGCACTACAGTCGTGCTTCTTCCTTCCCATCAATCCAAGCATGTTTGTCGGCGAGGTACTTGCTCGCCCTCAAATCACCCGATCTAGCATGGCCCTCGAAATTCTCCGCCCGCGCTGCACGTCCACAAAGCCTCCCTAGTTCACCACTGGCAATATCGTTCGTGACCTCTTGATATGTTACAGTCCGTAAATACTTGCCTACCCAGAGACCGCCGGTATACCGTGCTGCTTTGCGGGTGGGGAGGACGTGGTTAGTACCGATGACCTATTGTTACCAATTTGTTAGTGATTTGGTGATGGCGGGATATTGCTGCAGATAGAGGGAGATATACCTTGTCGCCATAAGAAACACAGGTCTTCTCTCCCAAGAACAGCGCTCCGTAGTTCGTCATCTTCCTCAATGCCTCTCGGGGATCTTGTGTGAAGATCTCCACATGCTCACTCGCATACTCATCCGCAAGCTTCCACGCCTCGGCTAGTGAAGGAACCACCACGACCTCTCCAAAGGCATCCCAAGAAGTCTTGGCCAACGCCGCCGTGGAAAGTGCAGAGAACTCCAGGAGCCGATTGACAAGCTCGATCGACTGTTTCCCCACACTTTCAGAGGTTGTGATCAAGACCGCCGGGGTATCCGGGCCATGCTCCGCCTGCGAGATCAAATCCGTGGCGATGGTGAATGGATCCGCGTGCTCATCCGCAACGATCAAGATCTCCGTTGGGCCCGCGAAGAGATCAATGCCCACCTCACCAAACAGCTGGCGCTTGGCATCGGCCACAAACGCATTTCCCGGCCCGGCGATGAAGTCGACTTTGCGGATCGTCTCGGTCCCAACGGCCATGGCGGCGACGGCTTGCACGCCGCCTAGGATGAAGATCTCGTCCGCTCCGGCATAGTACATCGCGGCCACTGTGGCTTGGGGGATTTGTCCGGCGATCGGTGGTGTGCATGCAATGACGTTTGGCACGCCCGCTACTTTGGCCGTGACGATGGTCATGTGCGCTGATGCCAGGAGGGGGTAACGACCCCCGGGAATATACCTAGAAATGACATCAGTGTTGGTAAGAATGATACAGTTCCATCGAAAACTCACGCTCCAACGGCATTGATAGGCAAGTTCTTCTGTCCAAGGTGCACACCCGGCCTGATCTCAATCTCAAAATCTGTGAGGGACTTCCGCTGTGCTTCTGCAAACGCGCGTACGTTCTCCTGGACCTCCTTGATGTCCTTAATCGTCTGCTCGGGAACTGAGGCGATGATCTCCGCGATCTGTTCCTGTGACAGCTTGAAAGATGCTGGGCTCCATTTGTCAAACTTCTCTGAGTATTGCCTCACTGCTGAATCGCCATTGCGGCGGATGTCGCTGATAACGCCCTTCACAATGGCCGTCACTGATTCTTGCGCTGCAAGGTTACCCGCTGCTGAGCCAGTGGCTTTCTTGAGGTACTGAGACATGATTGATGGATGGTGGCAAGGCTTCAATGAGGATGAATATAGGGATCTTTTGCACTTCGGATATCCTGCGCGCACATATATAGTCGCACCATTGTGCGAGGACGGAACGTATCTGCTGGTGCTATCATGAAAAGAAGGCCGCTATTTGCTCAAGCTGCTAGAGCTCTGTGAAACCTGAGGGATCTTGCTCTCGGCCCCACCTCAGCATCGTTTTGTGAGTTGCTAGACTTACAACAGTTACGGTCTCAATCCTCGATCGGGAACTCGGAGAAAATCTCATCGAGATTCCAAGCCCGGGAAAGATCATTGCCGCGCTTGACCACTGAGGGGTAAGTATCCAGACAGCTGCTTGCCGGGCGTCCTCGTAACAACATCTCGCTTACCAGTATGTATATTCATACGGACTAGCATAGACGATTTTACGCCTTTGCTATCCAGAACAGCTCAGAGTTACGAAAGGTGACGATAAGACGAGGGCCATCTCAAGAATTCAGATTGGCGGTTCAATATGTGACAGTGGACAAATTTCATGATTCTCTATTCCCAAAGACCTTAGCTGAGTACTAGATTAATCAGACGCCATCCTTGAAAATCCTCCACTGCTTTGGCTTCGCAGGAATAATAGGCAAAGTAACATAATTTTCATATCTCGGCCCAAAGTGGATGTTATTCTTGCCCGCCAGCTTCTCATGGGATCTACTTTGATTAGCACCTTCAGTCAGGATAGGATATCAGAGAAATGCCTACCGATCAATAGGATCTGTGTGCTTAAACCGCTCACATCCTTGAGTATCACCACTACTGACCTCGAAGACGAGCTTGCTTCCCGGATCCAAGACCACATTGGTTGGCCACAACTCAATATCAACAGGATACACTTCCCCAGGCACGACTGGTAGAATATCTGTGGAGAAGTAGTCTCGGTGCGGCAACCACTCCCGGTGATTTTGATGTTCCTTGTTCACCTTCCGAAGACTCGTCCTAAGCCATCCCTTGCACAGTGGGACGGGATTCCCAGCGGTACCCGTATAGAATACTTCCTTGCCCTCGGCAGAGATGTGTCTCAAGGTGACGAAAAGATCAATCTCACTGGGTGTGATGCCTGGGATCGTAGGTGTCACCGACATGTTTAGGTGTGCAACGATGTGCCCAGTAACTTCTGTCTCCACCTCGGCAGGTGCGGTAGTAAAAGAAACTTGCTCGTCCAGCTCAAATGAATCAACAAGCGGCTTCCAACCTAGAGAGACAGCACCGATTTCTCGACCGTCATCGGCTTTAAAGCCCGTTGCTGTGTATGATACCTTAGACAGCGAAATCCTTTCCGGCTTCTTCGGGGTAAGAGAAAGGTCTGGTGTCAAGTAGTATGGAGTATACTGGGTCCGGGCGATTGGCCATTCGCTCTCGTGACGACGAGCATACGACTTTTCTGCTGCAGCATCGTTGTGACCGACGTCTCCTTTTCGCAAAACGATATCGACAGGTGGAACCTTGCCAGGAGTAGACCAACCCAGCTGGTCATCACCTTTCAAGAATGCATCCAAGAAGCTCTTTTGGATTTCTACCTCTTCTTTTTGGTAAAAAGGAAGGTCGTGGCGACCAGTGATGAATCGGAGGTATTTAAACTCTGAGCCTGCGTGGGTGTAGCCTTCCACATTGCCTCTCAAATGAAGTAGAATGCCGCCCCAATTTGCAACACTAAGTAGAGGTACGACGATGTCTTCCTTGTTGTATTCTTTTCCAGCGTAGTACTGTTGATCGCGAAATTGATTGTTTGCATTGTCAATGTTCTGGTCTTGGCGGTTGGCTTTCAGTTCCTCCTCGCTCAAGTCACCCTCAATAGTATCAGGACCCCATTTCTTTGCAGCACGTCCTCCTTTACCATATTGATTCGAGACGATCTGCCGGTCCCACCAGAACCTGATAAACTCGTTTGAGAAAATCCCTCCATGTCGGCAACGATCGCGGTAATAATCCGACATGCCTTCCCATGGTACGATGGCTGCCAATCCCTTTGGTTGCTGTGCAGCGACTCTCCATTGAGATCCCGCAAAGTAGGATATCCCGAGCAAGCCAACTTTTCCAGAGGACCACGATTGATCAGCTGCCCATTCTACAACATCAAAGAAAGCCTCGCTCGTCTCTCTAGACATCACGTCCAGCACACCGGGTGATTGTCCCAAACCCCTCTCATCAGCGCGGACTACCGCATAGCCATTGCGAGTCCAGAATCCTGGGTCGGGCGTCTCCCATGCTGAATGAGGGGATTTTTGCTCGGGAGGGAGCTCTGCAAAAGAGCCGGGATGGAAACTGGTTGGCATTAGCATGCATTTTGGTTTGGCGGCGGTTCTTGAGTACTTACTCGCCGTAATATATGTCCTTTCCATAGGGACCATAAGTCACCAATACTGGATGTTTTCCATCTCCCTTGGGACGATAGACGTTCACACGGACCAGTCCAGGGCTTTTTTTGATTTGCACCGCTGCATTTTGTTCAAAAACGTAAGGGAAGGACTCGGCGTCGACCTTGTGAAGGTCGCGGATTTGGTTCGGCATGGTCTCGCGTCGCAAGCACTGAATCAATGTTTCTCAAAATCGCAGTAGACGGTTTAATTTACCATTGATTCTGCAAGATCCGTTTTAAAAGAGGACCGCAGCACTAGTCATATCGCAGTCATCCTTGAGCGGACGTATCCTCCCACGTATGTCCGCTGAGGTGCATTTGACACCCGGCCTTGGGTTCGAAATCGCGAAACTGCGGGGCCGAGAGGAGGGGCAGCCCCTCCTCCACTTCGGGAGGCGGGGATTTTGGAATCTTGGAAGCAAGACTAAGTCCCGGCAAGCTCTTACCGGCGAAGAGTATTTTATTGTCCTTTGTTTTTGCCAACCAAAGAATTCTGCTTCCTCTCATGCCTTTTGTTCATTACGGTTTCCTTTGCCGAAGCCAAAGACCAAACCTCCGCTGAAACCAACACGGTGAATCTAGAAGACGAATCCCACCCCAAATCACCATGCCAGAACTCCAAGACAATGGCCTGCCGCCCGTTTCACGAGTCATCACCGACCATAACAGCGAAGGCAAGGCCATTTTCTCCAAGACACTCCCGGAGGCCATTGCATGGGAGGAGTTGGCCGATGGAGCTCGGTTTTCACTGGGCTATGCAACAAACGCATTCCCCGTCGAGCTTTCTCATGAAGCCGATGTTTCTACATACTCACACTACCTGCAAAACCTGCCGGGCATCACCATACCGGGTGGCACCGTCCTCAGATACGTGGACATGAAGCCGGGAGCCACGAGTCCTATGCACAGAACGGTCTCGTTGGACTATGGGGTGGTCCTTGAGGGCGAGGTGGAGCTGGTGCTGGACAGCGGCGAGGTCAGGTTGCTGAAGCGTGGACATGTCGCCGTTCAGCGCGGCACCAACCACGCGTGGAGGAACGCAAGCCAGACGTCCTGGGCAAGGATGCTGTATGTCTTGCAAGAGGCGAAGCCATTGGAGATTGGCGGGCAGAAGTTGGCGGAGGACGTTGGCGATATCCCAGGCTACGAGAACCGATAAGTGCAATGTCGATGATGGGATGGAGGTTGATGTGAGATAGAGATATCCATTCTTGCCTAGGAAGGTCTGGGTCGGGGATGCTTTCCGGTCGGAGTCTGGGCGGAGCATAGAATGGACATGGTGCACTGGAAAGCTGGCATCAGATATTGAATATAATCAGGCCTCACCTCATTACGAGCGCAACCAGCTCCGTACCTTTCACCTTGTCCCTAACACAGCAGCGTTAGTAATGAATAGCTAGCGGGGGACCTGCCGGATGGTGGGTTTGCGGGGAAGCAGGGATCAGGCATCCCCTCTCGGCTCCACCGCGCAAAGGCCCAACATTGCAATGCTGCATGGGTGATTGCCTTCTCAGATTGCACGGCACTTCAGCCATCATTGTCTTCCAACCAGCCGTAATCTGATAAGCCATGGATGCGCTGTTGCTTCCATTGGGCCTCTCTCCGCGCCTCGATAGCCCCGCAATACCCCAGCTGATCCCCTGCCTGGATTCGTCCGGGTCTAGCGAAGCTCCTTAGCGTTGCTGGCCATCTTCACTTGCGACATCAGCTCCATGACACTATCCCCTTCCTTGACTGCACTGCACTTCACGCGCGAACAACGACGACGCTGGTGTCTCGACAGCAATTCCATCGGCATCTATATTGCTGCTCTCACCATCTCCATCTCCACATCCGCAATTCTACCTCTACACTCTGTCACCGGGATCGATGTAACGTCAGCTGCAACCGTGGTGAAGAAGCGCGAGTCACAGCACGCTGCAGCCTCTGCGTCTGATGATGGCCGAACCCCTCACTTATCTACCGGGCCAGGAACACTCGCAAGTACCGCCCAATATTAGCGAGAGCGAGAAGAGCAGTCCTTTTGTCTGCAACGTTTGCAAACGCTGCTACAGTCGCGTTGATCACCTGGCCCGCCATTTCCGATCTCGTGAGTCTCGACGCAGATCCCGTCGTAAGAAGTCATTGACCTCTGGCAGACACTCGAGAGAAACCATTTTCGTGCTCCACGTGCGGGAAGAGCTTTGCGAGAGCGTAAGACTGTAGCCCGCCTGCATAGAGAAGGATAACTTAATACGGTCGATAGGGATTTGCTTAAGCGCCATGCGACAAGTCACAGCAGTGAGACGCGAGATGCCAAGAAGGTTCCATCGGCGTCAAACCAGCTGACCCGAGTTGCCCAAGCTTGCAGCTCCTGTGCTTCTTCCAAGCTGAGGTGTGGGCACGAGAAGCCGTGTCGTCGCTGTTTGCAGAAAGGCATTCCGTGTACGTTTCCTCCAGGTCACGGAAAGCATGGCGATGGCTCTCACCGATCCCAGAGCTCCGACACAACCCTGAGCAGTAAGTTTCCGGATGAGCGTCGCAGCATTGTCTAACTCAGAACCATCAGCGCGTACTCCACCATCAGTTGTGCTTCAAAGCCCAACTATGTCTATGTCCGGTCGCAATAACATGTATCACTATCCAGACCCACAGCAGCAGAACATTCCAGGACAAATACCCGGGATGGATACTTTTACACAGCATTCGGGCTCGATACCCATCTCAGAGCCAACAGGATCCATAGATGAATCCATGATCAACATGGCTTCTACAACATTGGTCAATGATCCTATGTTAGATATGGACATGGACGACTCATCGCTAGCTGACTTTCTGCGAGATATAATGATGCCGCCTTCGCCAAATCATATGATAGATGAGGCCGCCATAGAGTTTATCCCGCAGAATTATTCCTCGCGAGATGTTTTGAACTTTGGTTTTGATTCGAGCTTGGATTTCAACGACATGGATTATGGATGGATGAGCTCGCAGAATAATAATATCTCAACTGTGAATTTCCATATGGTGCCTGACCATGTTGATCCTCCCCTGGACAATGGACAACAGACCCCCGAAGTTCGGAATAGCATTGGGTTGGGTGCCGAAGCCTTTCAAAAGTCGTTATGGAACTGGTCTCCTACACAGCGCGATCATGTTTTCAACGACACTGCAGCTTTATCACTGCCATATAAAGACATCGAATCCTTGGAAGGACGGGTAGAATCCGACATACTGGAACATCAATTGGACCAATCCTCCCGTGATGGGATCCTGGCAATGGTCTTGGCTACACATAACCGGAATGTGGAACATGGGATGTCAAGGGTGGTAACCTCATTCCCCTCGGCTCAACTCCTTAACAGCCTCATACACCTCTTCTTTAGAGCAGAAAGTTTGAAGACAGATTCGTGGATTCACATCCCTACCTTTCGCCCGCAAAGCAATCGGCCTGAATTCAACGGGATCGTCGTGGCCGCTGGAGCCGTCCTGTCTTCGGTTCCAACCGTGCGAAAACTTGGCTATGGAATCCAAGAATCAGTGCGATTAGCACTTCCAAATCTTGTAGGTCGACAGAGTCTTACAGATGACCCGTATTGATTCCTCTCTTAGTTTGAGCATGATAATAGTAGGACTCGAGAACTGCAGATCTTACAGGCATATGCTCTTGAGATTGGGATAGGTCTATGGAGTGGGAATAAAAGGAAAATGGAAATCGCCGAAAGCCATGCACAACCACTCATTACCGTAAGTGGGAGAAGAAGCTCATGTCGTCCAGACTAACTTGTGTAGATGTTACGAAGATCTGGTCATTTTCGAAGAATGAGAGTTCCTCCTTCAAAGCCAGAAGTAGAAGATGACGAAAAGACACTGGAATCTAAGTGGCGAGCATGGATTGAGGCGGAATCATGGAAACGGTAGCTATACTCTGTCAGTTGCCAATCATGTCGCTAATTTTATCAAGACTCGCATTCCATACATTACTCCACGATGCACAGACATCTATATCGCTTCTCGTTCGACCCTTAGTGTCCTACGCCGAAGTTTCACTTGAGCTTCCTTGTTCTTCGGCTCTGTGGCGTGCAAAATCACCTCAAGCATGGCGTGAGGTATATCTACAGCAACCAAGCATATCATCACGTTTGCCGTCGCTCGTGAACTGCGTGCACGATTTGACGCCAATACTCAAGGCTCAAGATATGATTGATCTACAACATAGCACATCTATAGTCTTACATGCAATTTGGTCGCTGATTTCGGAATACCGACAACTCGAATTTGTGCTTAAGCTACAATCTCCAGACCGACATTGGAATGGGGCACTTATCTCCACCAGCTGGTATCAGGAACTGTGCCAACTAGGTGATCATTTCCGTATCAGCGTGTCAGAGTGGCCTGGTGGTATGCGGCCCGAGCAGAATATGATTCAAGAATTATTCATGATGAATCTTCACGTTTCATTCGAAGAGCTCCAGCTTTTCGCAGGCAAAGAAGGCACCGAAGAAGCACAACGAGTCTATCCACTCCTCAAACTATGGTTCGAAACCCGCAAATCACGGCAAGCCGTTTGGCATGCAGGTCAGGTCGTCCGCGCTGCACTATGCTTCCCTTCCAATCAGCTTCGTGACTTTTATTCTGTGGCTCTCTATCACGCCTCCCTAGCGCTTTGGGTCTATGGCATGATATCGCTTGCCTCGTCACGATCGCGGCAGAGAAGAGGGGCACCTGTCGACCCTCCGACTGAGAACGATGTCGTCTACCTCGATAGTGTCGAGACTGCAGAATCCCGTCGCTTCATTGCCATCGGTCGAGGCGTCCCGGTCATTCAAGAACTATCACCAGCACTGCCTCTACAGCCGAGGAACCAAGAGCAGGACAAACCTGGATTTGCTAGACTCGATAACCCTAAGGCCGTGATGGAGACGGTGATAAACATTTTGACTCGCGATTGTACAGCTGGGAAGGATGCTTTCTCGCCTCTAGTTGAGAATCTGGGCCAATTGGTTAGGGACTTGGGAAATGCTGCTAGGATTGTGGGGCGGTAGCTTCAAATAGCCATTAAGCCTGACTGAAATCGTTCCAACAGCAGCTTTTAATTCTGTATAAGACCCAGTGGACCGATTCCTGTGATACTTTCCTAAGACTTGCTCAACTACGCGAGCAACTTATTCGAGGCCGGCCTGCAAGTACCGAAGTCAGGCAATGCCGGCTTGCCCCAACGACATCAAACCAACTACCGATACCTTCTTGGTACACTATTGTAACGCATAACTTCCTCGAGATCGCTTCCAAGACAAGTATCGGCATGTGGGGGAGAGACGCGTACGCAGGATTCATAAGTGGTGCCGAATTGGTTGTCCAACACTAAGCGACGGTCGGCTTCCCTAGTCGCGGCACCCCTCATTCTGCCCCCGCAAACCGAGGGGGGATTGTGGAGGATTGACGAGACTTTAATCCGCGGAATTGTGGGCTCGTTCTCCGAGGTCGAATTTTGTTTCTTTGGAGCATCTCGAGCTTGCTACATCGGTGTCCGAGAGTCGTATTTACTTCTTGGGGTAGCTATAAGTCGTGCTTCACGAGTCTTCGCAACTTCCACCCTATTCCCCGACCCTGGCTACCACCCCAACCCCTCCCAACGTTTAGAGGCAAAATCCGCAATAATGCTCACGCAGCAAACCGCTCTCGTCCCCGAACCCAAATTTCAGTCCCCCGACGCAACAAACATCTTCCAGGACACGCCTGTTATCTGGCCCTCCTCCCCCGACTACGAGCGTGCCCGCGTGGGACGAGTATTCAACCACCGCCGCCCCTCGCGCTATCCCCGCGGCGTGATCGAAGCAACCACCGTCCAGGACATCATCAATGGCGTGCACCTTGCTAATCAGGAGGGCATCCGCGTCTCGGTCCGATCTGGCGGCCATTCCTGGGCAGCGTGGTCGGTTCGCGACGATGCGATCCTGATCGACCTGGGGAAGTTCAAGTGTATTGAATATGACGAGGCGACGCACATCGTCAAGGCTAGTCCCAGTACCACGGGCCGGATGCTCAATGGCGTTTTGGTTCCGCTGGGCAGGATGTTTGGTGGTGGGCATTGCCCCGATGTTGGACTTGGGGGGTTCTTACTGCAGGGGGGAATGGGATGGAATTGTAAGGTGAGTACGTCTTGCAAAGCAAGATCCGATGCATAAATCAGGAGTTTTCAGAGCTGATTTTGAATCGGTAGAATTGGGGTTGGGCATGTGAGAAAGTGATCGGCGTCGATGTGGTTACGGCGGAAGGAAAAGCTATCCATTGTGACAAGGACCAGAATAGTGACTTATACTGGGCTGCACGAGGTTCTGGACCGGGTAAGTTATCAGGCATGCTCGAGATTATCACCTAGCGTCACTACTGACTTCTTCTCCAGGATTCCCAGCAATTGTGACAGCTTTCTATCTTGAGACGAGAGAGAGCTATACCAACATGAAGTCGTCAACTTTCGTGTATCCCATTTCTGAATACAAGCCCGTTATGGACTGGGTGCAGAAGGTGGGCATCATCACCCTGGGAGTCACAAATCTATGTATTAATCCATTCAGGTATCCCTCGAGTGCGACTCCTCCATCGAAGCTGTAGCAGTAGGGGCCATTGACCCGGCCACAAAAGCGCCCGTGATCATCGCCCATCTCGTAACCTTCCAAAACACGGCAGCGGCCGCCGAGGCCTCCCTCCGAATCTTCAACGAAAGCCACCCGCCCAACTACCTGGTCGAAAGCATGAACGAAGACACCAGCCTCGCGAAGGAGTATTCCGATCAATGCGGCGCCAACCCCGAAGGCCATCGCTACGTCGCCGAGAACGCATATCTCCAGAACGACGCCGATGTCACGGAGGTGTTGCGCAAGGCCATGACGACACTCCCCGAGGGCAGTAAGGCCTTCTCACTCTGGTTCTCCATGAACCCGACCTCGCGCCGTCCCTTGCCGGACATGGCCCTGTCCATGCAATCGGACCACTATTTTGCGCTCTACACGGTTTGGGAACACGAGACGGATGACGAGCGCTGCAAGGCCTGGGTGAGGAGTATCATGAAGGAGGTCGAGCCGCACGCCGTCGGCGCGTATCTGGGGGATTCGGACTTCCAAGTCCGCCAGACGAAGTTCTGGTCGGATGAGAAGGCCGAGCGGCTCATGGCGATCCGGCGGCAATGGGATCCGCAAGGCACGGTGTGCGGGTTCTTGGATCGGGGCGATCAGTCGCGAACGAAGGGCTTGGCCAACGTTACGGAGTGGCAGTCGTGATCGAGCGTGGATTTAGTATACATGGCATGAGCGGCGTTAGTGGAGTTCGGAGAGCGAGCGAGCGAGCCTGTTGTCCTCCCATCGTGTTTGCATTTAGATATCACTTAGCCACGGATTCTGAATTAGAAATTATTAAGCGCGAATCAACCGGCACTGTTGCATGCAAGCACAGGTCAGGGAGAGACCAGCAATCAGACATGCACCATCAGCCCTATATTTGAAGGTGTTGTTGTTTCGCTGAATATCTTCTGCCGGGTACTTGAAACGAAGATTCAGCAGCACGCACTCACTCACTGACGGACGGACAGACCGCATGCCCACCCGGACGATTTGCGTGAGATGTCTCACACACAAAGGAAATCCCATGTCATGGCGGAGGATATCACCGGACCAATACACCCCAGTGCGCCGTCCCCAAAAATGAAAAAATATACAATCAAATAAGAAATACACTTCCCCCACACCCCACATGCCGAGGCCCCGCATCCAGGCCCAAGAAAAGGTCAATGAACTGGCTCGCGGGCATATGTAAACCATACGCCCGACCCTGCAGAAAGGGCCCCCCCTTATCAAGACACGAGCCAGGGCCTCTTTACCTGACTACCGCGGCCAGAATATTTGCAACCACCTGAACCATGGACGCTTCACTGACGGGCAAGGTCGCCATTGTGAGCGCATCCGACTCGGGCATTGGGGCGCAGATAGCGCGCGAGCTCTCCACCTGCGGGGCAAGAGTCGTGATCAACTACCCATGGCCCCAATTTGCAGCCCGGGCGGCAGAGGTGGTAGGCGGCCTCCAAACCCCCGGGATCGCGGTCGAAGCCGATCTGTCAACGACGACCGGACCGCAAGCTCTGGTTGACGCCGCGGTGAAGGAGTATGGCAAGATTGATATCCTGATCAACAATGCTGGGATCGCCGTCAATCTGCCCTTTGAAGAGCAGACGCTGGATCACTGGGATGCAGTCATGAATTTAAACTGCCGGGCTACCTTCCTCCTGACGCAAGCGGTTCTGCCACATCTCGCCCACCAAGACTCACGCATCATCAATATCTGCTCGATATCAGCTCGTGCCTGCCCGCCCATGCAGGCCATCTACGCCGGCAGTAAAGGCATGGTGGATTCTATGACGAGGGTACTCGCGAAGGAGTTGCCGCCCAAGTATGGATGCACGGTCAACAGTGTCAGTCCGGGGCCGACGAGGACGGAGGGGTTTGCGGCGGCGGGTGAGGAACTGATGAAGATCCTCCAACCGGTCATTGATTCGACGCCGGTTGGTCCAAGACTGGGCGAAACGAGTGAGATTGCATATGCAGTTTTGATGCTGGCTTTACCGAGAGCGAGCTGGATCAATGGCGTGCAATTGATTGCAAGTGGTGGTCATTTCATGATGTGACCATAGGAAAGGGAAGATCTCCCAAATTTCAAGTTATTATGTTGCTGGGAAGAATTCAAATATCGCGCCATCCCTATCAAAGGTTTCGATCATCGGGTGGGATTACCCCAACACGTATGCTTCTATATGAGCCTGTTGTGCCGTTCTGCACCTAGGCAATAATCTGGCCCTGTTTCTTCTTCTCCATCATATAGTGTAAAGACCACCTCCGACGGGTAATTTCACGTATGAAGGTGTGTTTCAAGAAGGTGGCATTTGTCGCCTGTGCTCACTTAGTCTCAGAAACCACTCGACCATGCCACGGAAACAAGGAGAAACGGGTTCTGAGGCATCGAAAGTTGGTGCATGTGACTGGGAACAGTAGAACCTTTGGCGTTAATAATGGACTCGACCAGGAGACTTGCCCCTGTAATTGCTACTTGTAAGGAATTGGCTCCATAGAGATCTGTTAGTGGTGATGGCAAGGCAAATTCAGCGAAGCGCTATTCGGATATTTTCGAATTTTGCACCAGAGACTTTGAAACGCATAATAACGGAGTCGCCGAATTGCTCAGGCTGGCTAGTTCCCGTGTGGCTGCACCTTTCAATCTGAAGCAGGACACATGTATTGTAACCTTGTAAGAGAGCCTCATCAGCATGGAAAGTCTCCGGCTTGTGAAAGTCTCAACTCTAATTAGGAGCTTTTCAAAGACACTGGCCCTGCAGACCTCGTCGCCTCGGGTAAATGGGGGATTTCTGACAGTCGCTGGCGTGCCAATTGCAAACATTATACAGATGGTTGTGATTTCCCGAGTAGGCCGTACCACCTCGAGGCAAATAGTTCAGACACGTAAACCTCTAGGTGCATTGCGCAATGTTTCTTAGCCGGGCCAATCGCATCTGTAGCAATGGCTCAAGGCGGGTGCGCAGGGCCTCCGCGCTCAAGCACCCGTACCGAGTGCCATAAGGCTTATAAACTTGTGCCGGGGTACTATATCTCCGGATATTTGAGCACTGGCCATCATAGTGACGAGCTATTCAGTGAGGAGATCGCGTCCATTGAACGGGTTCGTTCTGCAGCGTTGTGTGGATGCAGACGTGAAACACCCGCTGATCAATCTCCATGACGGGAACCGAACCCGATGATCATAGTACCTCAAGTTTTAAGCCGCACACTTGTGACTAGGTAAGAAAGTCGTCTGATGCTTCACCAGATCTGAGGCTTGTTCAAAACATCATTTGTAGCCAGCCATTAAGTTCATTCATGTTGGCCATGTAATACTTTCTGGGCACAGACATTTCAGAGACCTTGTTACAGTCGAGGCCATAGCTGGTGAACGGTTGATTGCCTTGCATGACCTAGGAAAATGGGGCTCCAGTCTTGCATGATGAGTTTCTTGACAGCATCAACTTTAGCGCAATGTGAATAAAACACTGCTACCCCCCATAATCGGAAGGGTTTGCGTTTCTCTTCGTTTGACTTCAATTCCCTTGAAATAATACTCCTTTGGACTTCAGTACTTGTGGCTTGACGCCCTTATACCTATACTTAATTTCAAGATGCGTTCCCAATCCGTCTTCTCCATCGCGCTGGTCGCATTTGCTGCCACAGCCATCGCAGCTCCAATTGTTGTGGTGGGCAAGGACTTCGAAGGCGGCGTTTCTGCTAGAGATGACCTCCAAGCACTTGCTACTCAGCTCCAGTCTGCGGCGGATGCTGTGCATGCCCAGAAGCGTGATGCTGCCTCCGACCTTCAAGCTGAGGCTGCTGAGCTCCAACAGGCGTCCGATGCTGTCCACGCCGAGAAGCGCGATGCTGCCTCTGATCTCCAGGCCGAGGCCGCTGAGCTCCAACAAGCGTCCGATGCTGTCCACGCCCAGAAGCGTGATGCTGCTTCCGATCTCCAAGCTGAAGCTGCTGAGCTCCAAAAGGCGTCCGATGCCGTCCACGCCGAGAAGCGCGATGCTGCCTCCGACCTTCAAGCTGAGGCTACTGAGCTCCAACAGGAGTCTGATGCTGTCCACGCTGAGAAGCGCGATGCTGCCTCCGACCTCCAGGCCGAAGCCGCTGAGCTCCAAAATGAATCTGACGCCGTCCACGCCGAGAAGCGCGATACTGCCTCCGACCTTCAAGCCGAGGCTGCTGAGCTCCAACAGGAGTCTGATGCAGTCCACGCCGAGAAGCGCGATGCTGCCTCTGATCTCCAAGCCGAGGCTGCTGAGCTTCAACAGGAATCCGACGCTGTCCACGCCGAGAAGCGCGATGCTGCCTCTGATCTCCAAGCCGAGGCTGCTGAGCTCCAACAGGCGTCCGATGCCGTCCACGCCCAGAAGCGCGATGCTGCCTCCGACCTTCAAGCTGAGGCTGCTGAGCTCCAACAGGAGTCCGATGCTGTCCACGCCGAGAAGCGCGATGCTGCCTCTGATCTTCAAGCTGAGGCTGCTGAGCTCCAACAGGCGTCCGATGCCGTCCACGCCGAGAAGCGCGATGCTGCTTCCGATCTCCAAGCTGAGGCTGCTGAGCTTCAACAGGAATCCGATGCTGTCCACGCCGAGAAGCGCGATGCTGCCTCTGATCTCCAAGCTGAGGCTGCTGAGCTTCAACAAGAATCCGATGCTGTCCACGCCGAGAAGCGCGATGCTGCTTCCGATCTCCAAGCTGAGGCTGCTGAGCTCCAACAGGCGTCCGATGCCGTCCACGCCCAGAAGCGCGATGCTGCTTCCGACCTCCAGGCCGAGGCCGCTGAGCTCCAACAGGCGTCCGATGCTGTCCACGCCCAGAAGCGTGATGCTGCCTCTGACCTCCAAGCTGAGGCCGCTGAGCTCCAAAAGGAGTCCGATGCTGTCCACACCCAGTAGATAGTCCTAGGAAATCATACTGTAATTGAACGCAGGTTGATTGAGGGCGGGGGAGAGGGGGGTCCACATCATGTGTAACGTTATGTGGCTAAATAGATGGCGAGAGTCGTGCACGTTGGTTGAGATGGGTTGGCAGATATATTGAGGTTGCTCTTATTGTGCTAAATGAAATTTGTAATACTTCCACTCCTTTTCTTACCGCACCTTGCTAGCTAGAAGCTCAAATTGAAAACCCTTTGTTTCGAAATCTTGCCAATGGAGAGGCGGGGACAGCATCGTGGAGATTTCTGTGCCGTACATACTTGGAACTGACCGGTATAGATACGTTCGGGAATACTCAGCAGGAGAAGATGAGATGAGGTTATGAAATTGATGAAATTGATGACGATGTTGAGAATGCATTGAAAGCCGCCTGGGCTGGTTGTTAAAGGTGGATCAAGACGATAGCTGGCCAATCATGTTGGGAGCTTGAAGCAAGCGTCAGCCGACAACTCTCCCCCCAATCTGCTCGCTTGATGACTCTCGTCGCCGGATCGCTTCTCTCTTTGCTCATCTCAGTCCTCATCCAACTCAGGGACATTCTCTGCAAATCATACAATGAGCCAGAACGTTGCCAACAGTGGCTTGCGCTTTCCACATTCTCTGCAATACCCTATTGGAGACACCTACACCCTGTGCAAGCGTCTGGATTGGCCGGAACTATCGCTGAGCCTTGCAGTGCTTTTGAGCTGTGACAGGCTATGTGCCAAGTTAGCAACAAAGTGGTATGGTGAGCCACAGCAAAGAGTCAGCCAAGCCGCTACAGAGTTTTATCTTCATAGCGCTCTGGAGCTTCGTTACCTACCCATGAAAGATGTAGACTTCTGTGGTTGAACGTGGGTTCGAAGGAGAGAAAAGCGTATAAGCTCGGCAATTAGTGAGTGCGAAATCTAAGTTTCAAACGGCATGTGCTTGGTCTAATTAGATGGAATGTAAGGATCTGGTTCGAGAGACTCTATCAACAGTCCTTGCAGAACGTATTCACAGATGTTCTACAATCTCATGAATCTTACAAGAAACAAAAGCACTTCTGAAATCCCCCGCGCCATCCAAGATTGGCGAACTCCGCATAAAATATCAGCGCCTGTTTCCGTTCCAAACTCCGAAAATACCCTGGTCGTAAGTTGGTATAGTCTGAACGACCTAGATTCTAGATCCTGCCTTGCTTCCACGTCTCCGGAACACAGCTGTAATTAAAAGTGTCAAAATGTATATCACACCCACCACTACGGCGATGGCGATATAGGCGTTCTTCGCCGTACCCTCCTCGCGGCTCAATTGCAAGCCTATACCTCCATTCACAACGCCAAGAACGATGAGAATACGACCGGCCCAAAGATGCATGTAGCCCCAGGCTCCACGTTCCTTATATCTCCGGAAGTGGGCATGCTGCAAAAATCCAATAAGTGGTTGAGCGGTAACAAACAGTGCGACGAGGACCGTGCCGAAAATGGTGTGCGTATTGTTGAACAACTAGGTGATATCAGTAAGGCATCATCGAAGCAAGGACGCAGCGTTGGGGGATTTGCATACCCTCCGTTCATGTTCTGCCATATAGACACCCAAGCCAAATCCAGCCAGCAAAACCAGGATACTCAAGACTTGAAATGTAGCATGTAACCACCACTTTCCCATCACACGCATTGCAAGAGCGCCCAGGGGGAATAGTAGCAGTACGACGACCGACATGGTTACACCATGAGCCAATCGGTACGTGTTTCTCAGTCGCTCGATCTCCTGAAAGGATCCTCCGCTCCCCAATCCTGAGCTCGAACCACCTGAGGAACCACCGGAGAAACCGCCATTTCCACCACCGCCACCTCCTCCACCAAATCCTCCAAAGGCGTCATTACCCTGTCGTGGAAGCAGCTGCGTTTTGCTGGGTGAGATGTCGTCACGTTTGTGGGGGAAGTGTTTGTCCAAAGGTGACTGGGGGATTGAAAGGCGATTTGTACGCGAATCGAGGTTCTGATTGAATATACTTCTCCCCGGTTGGGCATGGACTCCTAAAGTCATATAAGTTAGCGGCACCATTTGGTGGTTGCACGGTATAGTCACTCACCAAGCAGGGCACTCGCAACAAGCACGAGAGAAAAGAAATCCAACTTCATGATTCGCCAACCTGTTTCGAAGTGACTTTCGAAGTCGGTACAGATTTAGAGAAAGAAGAAGCGAAAGCAGATTAGCTAGTGGAAGGAAAGCGATTTATGAATGATGCTGTCAAAGGCTCCCGCGCCGTGCGCTCTCACCCGCGCCCTCACGCGCAGTGCAAGACGCAGGTGCATCAGCCCACATCAGACACCCAGCGTAGAATGGTATTGATTGGCGTCGCGGCAGTGCGGGAGCTAGGTGCCAGAAGTCAAGAAGGCTGGCGGTTTAAGCCAAGCTCTGTCATCCTTCATTCTCAAAACATGAATAAGAAACAACGCCGCCCGAAGCATCGAGCACTAAGCCAGCCGGGGGCCATTACCGCCTCTTGACTTCGTGGCGACAGCAGCATACCTGTTGTCATCTCTTGTCGACGGATATTGGGAATCTCCAAACCCGTCGCAAGTCCAGAGCCGAGATTGTTGGTTGGAGTTGGAGCCTCTCGCAAGGCGGAAGCTCAAGGTGGTGTCCCACGCTGCACAGCGCGGGTTTGCGAAGGCTCCCTAGGCTGTTTCAGGTCACTCTGGGGGGCAGCATTGCGCAAGCAAGGTCCACCCTCGCATGCTCACGCTCTTCTGCACGCTGACTCGCAGACCTCACTATCACCACGTTCCCGGATGTTCTGGCTTGCTGTTTCAGATATTGCTCTCCATCTTTTCCCCAGTGGGTAGGCAGAAAGTTTGCACCCCTCCCTGCGGTGAGATGAAGCCGGCAGCTTCTTGATGAGCTTTCGCACAGCAGCTCCCTTAAGGACACAGCGTCGTGGGAGAATCGCTTACGGTCGCACTTGGCGACTTAGTGGTCCTCCCTTTTCCATCTCCACGGCTGTTGCAGAGAGCCATTGGACAACCTCATGTCTGGGCATCTCGCCGCGGCGTGGTTGTCTACGTGTACTGCTTGTTGCATTCTCGCATGGCCTGGGCAGCGTCGAACATTGCGACCCAGTGTCAGCCAAACACGGACCAGTCACCTGAATGCCATTCTTTTCATCTGCCCCAGTCACTGCGGAGATTCACATCTCACTCGTAATAGCTGGCCATAAGGTCCGCCTTGCTATGCGCGGGAATCCTTGCTGATGGCCTTGCACAAGTAAGCCTGTCTATGACATCTGTCACGGCTTTGCAGTGCCGCGTCAATCAGGAGCGGATGCACGAAGGATAGACGTGTTACTTGTAATCGCATGGCAAATCAGAAACCGTGCTAAGGCATCCATCGGGCTCCGTCGCTTTTTACATCCTACAACTTAGTCTTTCTATTCTTCGCCCTGCCGATATTCTTGTTCATCATCAACCACAGCCCGTCTGCTTCGGCCAAGACGTTACCATTCTTATCCTCCAAGGAGCTCCTCGTATATTTCTCCCCTGTTTCTTGACAATTCTACCACGACAAATCACAACATCAGGGGTGAAGAGGGGCCTGTTGAATTGCACGTTCAAGTACGCGATGTAATTCTATATTTATCAATGTCAGCATCTACGACAGCCAAAGCTGGGGAACAGGGAAGGAGCAGCCACATATCAGCCTGATGATTGGCTGCCGTGCCCATAACCTATCCAGTACAACCTCAAAGCACCCACCATGCGCCGTATTCGCAAAGCCGTCGATCCCCGTCTGCAAATTCAGCAGAGCAACGATCACTGAGAAAAGATGCTCTTGTCTCCCTCACTACAGCCTCACGATCCTTCCTTTCCAACAACCGAAAACATGTGATGCGGGTTTCCACGGTTCGGGGGGGTGTTGAAAGTCTCTCGGACCATCGCGTTCTCGCTGCTTGTTATCGGTCATCGGTCTGATACGGCGATATGGAGGATGCTCTTCGACGTGATGATATCATGGCGCTATGGGATAGTTTTATAGTGTGCAATTGGCTCGGCAACTGACTGGCCAAGGTCACTACTCGATGGTGAAGCCATGATGATATTTATTATGCAAAGAATGTTCTTGGGAATGATAGAAATATGATATCTATCTGATCCTGAAGATCAAGACAGCTTCAGAAGGATCTCCCCAGATGCTAACTCAAGGCTCATTGTAGTTGCATGTCGTCAGAGCATGTATGATCGCAGGGTTGACCAAAGCTCTCCGTAATTAGAGGGCCTGAGGAGATATAGTAGGACTTAGCTTTACGACACGATGTACTGGTAGCTGGCTAGCTAAAGCAAACCCATCTTCACATGTGTGCTCCAATAGAGCTAAGAGAGGGGTCCATAAAATCGGAGAACTCGGTATCAGCAGTGAATAATATTCGTAGCAAAGACCCAGAGCCAAGTCCGAATTGCAGGAAGGTGACGATCGCTACCTCAATGGCACCTCGTACGTGCCGAGGCCATGTCTTCTTGCAGCGATCCCAGCCAGGTGCAAACCGGCGATCGCTTAACGCTTAAGCACTCAGCACCAACAAGCAGAATACCTCGACTTGCAAGAGATAAGAAGCTTCACAGGGCGATATTCTCCGATAGCTTAGCTCGGGGGGAAGAGGGTCGCAGCCCGCGAGCGCACCGGGCATGGTCGATCCAGGAGCGCCGAAGAAGGGGCCGACATGGCTGCAGGCACCGCACTCTCTTTTGCAAAATGGCGCAGGCCCGCGTGGCTCGGTAGTGGATGATCGCGGCGTGTGCGCTGCCGAATTGCAAGCTATGACGGAAGATCCCCCACCACTAAGTCCCTGGTTGATGCACGTTGTCGGTCGATCAGTGACCCCCGTATGGAGAGATCGGTGCTTCCCACATTCCATTGTTGTTGTTGTCCTCGCAATCTCCTTTTCGAAGTGCCAGAGGAGCCGGCGATTGAATACACATCCCAGATAACCATCAGGGCCCACGTGTTGTGCTGGCTTTCGGTGGCTGCAATGGCTGTGAGGGCTCCTTTGGTGACGTTGAGTTGTGCTTGCTGCGTCAACCCGGTTCGAAAGTAATGGACCCGATTTCGAGGAGGGTGAGTGTAACGATGAACGATCGGGCATCTGTTACTCCAAAAGCGTACGGGCAAGGGCCTGACTTGTCAGACGCAGAAGAGATCTGGCTTTGAAAGATGGCAAGATGGCCTGCTTCGATATCGCGGATCTCTTGGACGCGATCATACATAGTATTCGGAAGGCCGAAAGTTGGGAAAGAGGACGTATTGGATGCCTCGACGCCTTGCTGGTAGAACATGAAAATTACCCATCCGGCAGCGAGGAGATTTTGAAACAGAACATCGTCGACACCTACTGATTCATTTGTTGTGGGTAGAATTGTCTCGTTTCCAGGGTCAGGTGCAACCTTCCCACGGTATTCGCTATAATAGTTGCTCAGACCTGGGGTTGAATGTTACGATGCAGGCGCAGCTGTCCCAGCAGATGCGCACAGTAGTATAATGGAAGAAAGGTGTACAAAGGACTGCATGATCGTAAGGCACAGCGATATCCCACTTTTAGTACAACTCTATAGTCCGAACATCTAGAATGATTCTGAAAAGTGGAAATGGTTGTTCGGGTGGGGATCCATACGTGTATCGATTTATTTAGGTGTCAAATAAATATGGAGGTTGTATTTTTTGTAGCAAGAAAATGTTTGTATGGCTTACGATATCGCTGAAATTACGATATCGGTGTGCCGCACGATTAATGGCAATGATTATGAATGAGTTATCTTGAAAGAGATTGTTTAAACGACGACCGAAGCATTTAAATCTCTGGACAGAATAGGGTGACCAGTCACCGATCGCCTTGCCCAAACCGGTGCCTGTAAACTTCTGAACATATAGCTCTCGTAGGGATATCGTCATTCAGCTTGAGCCTCACCTAGCGTGCTAATCGATGTAGATCGTTCATTCCCTTGGGTGCCATTGATTTCGGTAATACTGAAGAGGCCCACAAAACTCGTGAGGATCACCTAAGATATGTTTTGGGGCGCAATGGATGTCGATCGTTTTGCAGCAATGGCCGTGCTACTGCGGAAGTAGTCTGCGACATACGCTGCCCGATACTCCTATAGTATATATAAGGCGATAGTTCGTTTCCTCTGATAGCATTGATTTTTCAGCTCCTGTCGAAAGCAACGATTCCATTTTTCAATCTTGCCAAATAAGCTTCGCTTCCAACATGCAATTCACCAACGTATACCTCCTACCACTACTCTTCACGGCCGTCGTAGCCCAGGAGGATGTCCTACACGTCAAGCGACAAAATTGGCAATCAGTCGCTGCATCTGCTGCCTCCTATGCCGCGTCCGTTACGCAAAGTGCAGCTGCCGTTGCTGCTACAGCTGGACAGAAGCGCCAAGACTGGCAGTCCGTGGTGAACTCTGCTGAGGTAGGTTCCAAAGGAGTTGACCGAATCGGTCTTCACATACTTGGTTCTAAGCATAGCATTCACTAACTTTCAACTCTGCAGTCTCTCGCGGCCACAGCCGGTAATGGTTACGCATCCTACGGAGCTTCGGTCGCTGCCTCTGCTGAGGGTGTAGCTGCCACTGCCGGAGCTGGCAACAATGTTAATACTGCGAGTGTCGTAAGCTCGGCATTGAGCGTGGCATCAAGCGCTGTCTCTCGTGCAACGGATGTGGCTTCCAGTGCGGTAGCCAGTGCCACTAAAGCAGGAAACTCGGCGGCCTCATCGGCTTCTAGTCGTGCCTCAAGTGCTACCGCGGCATTACAAACCGCAAATGCTGGTTCAAACACGATGATTCCAATCGAGGGAGTTTTGGGATTGGGCATGGTAGTAGTCTGGGAACTGATTTGATACCAAGGCGGCGATGAGATTTCTTCAGGGAAGGTTGAGCCTGGTACTCACAGCTGGCGAAAGCAGGGCTTCATCCGGACAAGTCAGATGAACAGGTTGCGGGACATGCGCATTCTGCAGACAATGTTTCCGTCTCACGCGGAAACCAATCGGAGCAATCTTGTAACAAAGTCCTGTCATAAGGCATGGTGCAAGTGAGGGATCTTTTAATGCGATATGTACATACTTAGTTGAAGACAACAGTCTTGTGACCGTTCAATAACACCCTTCTTTCAGTAACCCACTTGACTGCCGTAGCAAGCACATTGCTCTCGACGTTGCTACCCTCCAGAGTCAACTCCTTGGGACTCAAGGCGTGGCCGACTCGGACAACGTTCTGCTCAATGATTGGGCCCTCGTCCAAATCACTGGTTACAAAGTGAGCGGTTGCACCGATGATCTTCACGCCACGGTCGTAGGCTTGGTGGTATGGCTTGGCACCCTTGAATGAAGGCAAGAAACTGTGATGGATGTTGATGATCTTGCCAGACATGGCTGTGCACAGGGTTGGTGAGAGGACTTGCATGTAGCGTGCCAGGACAATCAGGTCGATGTTGTTTTCCTTAACGAGCTCCAAGATACGAGTTTCTTGCTCAACCTTGGTGGCTGCAGTCACCGGGAGGTGGTGGAAAGGAATCTTGTAACTGGCGGCGAGAGGCTCAAAGTCCGGGTGATTAGATACAATCAGAGGGACGTCAATTCCCAGCTGAGAGATGGATTGGCGGAATAGCAAGTCGTTGAGACAGTGCCCGATCTTCGAGACCATAATCATAACGCGAGGCTTCTTACCAAGCGAAGTGAGCTCGTAGTCCATGGCCATTGACTGCGCAGTCTGCTCGAACGACGACTTCAATTCCTCGACGCTCATCTTGTTCCCAGCCGCAATGTCAGCAGGGGCAAAGTGCACCCGCATGAAAAACTTCTTGGAAGTTGGGTCACCGAACTGCTGCGAGTCGACGATGTTCTGGTTGTGCTGGGCCAGAAATCCCGTGACGGCGTGCACGATGCCGGGGCGATCAGAGCACGACAGTGTCAGGATGAACTCATCTTCCTTGGCCATCATGGGCAACGTTGAGGATTTCTTCGCAAAGGACAAAGGAGTCGATGTTGAGAACGACTTCAATTGCGGCGTCGATGCAGAGGTCAGGTGCTTCGAGCAAATTTTTTGCTGGCGGGAAATTATTTGTGCTGGCGAAGATGTTCGCGATTGGTGGTAAAGTTGTCTAGTGGTGGTGCTGCTGCTCAGTTTGGTCGATTCTGCCAACGCAATTGCTCTTCGGTATAACTGGGTAGTCCGCGCCTTACTCGCCATCGATGCCTGTGTCTCCAGGGTTCCGAAGCCAGAGAAAGACTGACTCTTGTCTTTATGGACTTTGGTGTGAAACAGACCTCTTCAAGAGTCACATCACGTGGTCTAGGCTTTTACCAGGCCGGGGATCTTTCGGAGGAAAGTGGATCCCAAAGCCGACACCGCGCCTGTGATGTGACTGTGACTGTGACTGTGAGCGTCGTGGAAGCAGAGAATGGACACTTGTTCATTTGTAGTGGTGTAGGGGTCACTGACTGTCTATATCCCGCACTGAGTCCACCGGTGATCTAGAAGGGTCCCATGTTTTCAGGCGTTCGAATGGCCGGTACGAAAAGGGCTATAGGGTACTTCATATGTGCTCATGTCTATCTATAGCTGCAACGCATGTCCAATGCCGCTATTCCAAAGCAATTAACTGAAACCAATGCAATCATCTTTGAGGTCTAAGGGTATCTCTATGCAAATACTGCCCATCCAAATTCAAGGCCAGACCTGGGTAAGACCAATTTGACTTTCGAACAGTTTCTCGTCCTCCTTATCCATTAACTTGCAGTTTCCCGCCTCGTCTTTGTTCGTGCAGCCAAGGAATGGTCTCCACTGGGGTGTGCACATGGTTCCAATTTCAGGAAGTGCGCCCGTCTGGAAATACTCTCGTATGACCTTGGCTGTGCAGATCGAGGGGTTGGAGTAAGAGCAGTGCTTCAGTGATGTCAGTGATTTTTTCATAGTGCTCAGGTGGGAGTAACAAACCCCCTGTGAATCATGATGCAGAACGACCGCCCCCGGGAATTGTGAGGCAATATAGCGGGCACTATAAACTGTTAGCCTACATCTACTTGACTTGTCGATTGCCAAAGACATAAAATGACTGCACTGTCTAGACATACTTTCTAATAGGAGTCACCGTGTCATGTGTGTTACCAATAATTAGCATTGGATGCGAGGTGTTTCCGGCAATGGGTCCTATAAGAACATAAGTACCACATACGTGGACAATATCGGGCATATCTACCTGGAAACCTGTAAGCTGGGGCAGTGTTGTACCCCAGACAAGATATTTTGCCTCTGGCCCAACTAGCAAAGATTCGTTTACTTTGCTTTTCCAGCGCAACGAGATAATCCCTGAATCCTTCTTTGGTGATGTTGGTGAAGCCGCCCGCATCCATGCAAGAGATCGAGTTGACCGTTCCCATTCCTGAAATGTAATTTGGGGCAACACAGGCGTCTGAGAATGGACCATCTTGTTCGCACTCCAGAGATATCTCAACAGCAGCTAGGGCCGATTGCTTTAGTTCTGCAACGGACGTGCCATTTCCCGCTTCAACTTCGGTGAGCAGATCAAAGAACCCTTCAGCCCAACCATATGGGAAATACATGGCACTGAGCATCCGGAGATAGACATCGCCAAAGGTAACAATCTCTGGTCCGCGGCTGCCAGAAGCCGGCACAGCAATTGGATTTCTCTTCAGGTCTTGCATCACTCGATCGAGGCGTGCTTCTACATCCTTGCCAGAGGTTCCAGTAAAGAATGAGCATTTTTCAGGTCCTGCCTGGTAGCAATACTCGCAGTACTTGGTGATAATCATATCCGCGTCCACGAGATTTGTAGCCCACCCACCAGTATAGTAATCAACTACATCCATGACGCCGTCAATCAGAAGTCGCCCAACTCGATCAGGATGCATCGCTGCAAAAGTGGAGCCGAGAGTGGTTCCGTAACTGAATCCCCAATACAAGATCTTCTCTTGGCCTTTTCTCCAAGCAGTTCGCTGTAAGATTTTCTCCGAATCCTCGTGCGGGTGACTGAATCTGCTCTGTGACTGTGCAACCATTTCTCTGGCTTCCATTTCTCTCCACTCTGCGTGTCTTTCAACAATCTCAACCATGTCCTCCACGACTTGGGCTGTGTTGATAAATCTGACCATATCTTCATCGTCACCAACTCGAGCACAGCTTCCCCCCAGGGACTCGGCTCTTGCCCATTCGAATCCTATGATGGACTCAGCATCCCATAGCATTCCGTAGTCTGGGTACTTCAGGGACCAAGACTGCTGGTTGAATGCATCCGGAAAGCACCTCAGCCGTGGCGTAGTATTATTTACACCTCGCGGATCGAACCCTATAATGTCAAAATACTTTCCAGAACTCGGATCTGGCGAGTCTATGATATCCTGAATGAACTTTCCCCCGCTGAGAACCTGATGAATGCCCGATTCTCCTGGCCCCCCTTAGAGAACTCCCTTAGTGTGTGTTCTTATCTTGCCAAACCAAAAGACCTACCTGGATTCATGAGCAAAGCGCCTCCATATCTTTCATCCGTCACCGGCACTTTGGCAGGAAGTCGGACTATGGCAACAGCGGCCCTTGGGCCCCCATCTATACTGCTAGCATTCCAGTTCAGCGGGACGTCCAGCCGTGTACACTGAAAGCCCCCAAAGCACTCTGTGTACTGCAACTGCTTGTTGGGGGTAATCTACAACAAGCGACGGTCAGAAAGCTAAGCATAGTATAGGATAATAATCATGATGCCTTACGTCGCTCCACCTGAACGCACGATCGTCGCTTTTCTTAAGCTCCGAGCCGAGAAAGGAGTCCACGGAAGGAGACGGCAGTGCACCGTAGCAAAGCACCAGGAATAAGACAGCCAAGTACACCTTCCATTTTGGTCGCAGCGATTTCGAGGCCGCTACCGGCGGCACTAAAAGCGGCGTGTGGACGTCCGAGTCTTTGGACATGGCTGCAAACTACAAGCTAAAGTGCGACGACAGCAGCATAACTCACCGAGCTCCAGGTGGAAAGAAAGGGAAGTTAAGAGTCGACGTCCACGATAGCTAAAAGTGGAGGCTGGCAACCTCGGGGTGATAGCAACAGATAGCTGGTGATAGCATCTTATCAGATGATCTCCCTGCAGGGGTCTGCACGACCCGAGCTAAAGCACGAACGACATGCATGGTCATTTCTATTTGCTAGGTGTCTCGGATATATTCATACTTATCAGTCGTGGGTGTTGATGTCGTGTACGAATTGGACACACAATAAATCCCGGATTATTTGCGCAGCACGGATGGCTGTCCGTGGGCTTTGCAACTGAGGGTGAGGAAATCCTCTGCGATCATCCTCCTCGACTATCAGTTGCGCCACGGCGGCGCACTGGAAATTAGCCACATCGTTACGAGTTACGAGTAAGTCGATGAGCTGTGCCAGAGGCTGGTATCGTCGCTACAGAGCGGCGAAGGCGCGCGGCGTACGACCGTCTGTCCGGTTAGGATCCGGGACAAGACAGTGCTTCATGACACTGGAGAAATCCTTTGGGCCACCGGCATCATCCCGTCTTATGTTGCACCAGAAATGTTGGCCTTTGTCCTCATCCTCGTTTTAGAGCTCGTCGTCCAAGAGACGGACCGGTGAGCTTGGTTGAATTACCGTCTGAGAGAAGTTCGATCTGAAGCAAGATCAAGGGGGGGGGGGCAATAAAGACAAAATCGTCAGCTCTAGCATCGGGGCAGCTACAGTTGCAAAGTTCGGTCGTTTCTATCGAGTAGTACTTTGAGCAACTTTGTGTTTGCTTATGGGATTGCCAGGTCGAGCTTCGCTATACGGATTCTGGAGGCCAAATATTTATCATTTCAAAACAACTACAACAAGTCTAAGTCGTATTATTTGCTCCAAGCACTAGGCATGAGCATGAGAGCAGGCGGCGATGTGAACATCTCCTTCTACATCTTCCTTCTCTGACTTCTTGCTGCTCCCAGGACCCCATCCTATCCAGCCACTCGCACGAGGGCCTCTTCGTGCAATATGTAGCTGGATGCGAGAACCCAATACTGAGACTACCACTTGCAATGCATCCTCCATATTTTCCATACATGACATTTCCTGCTTTCGTGCCTATTGACTGACCAAGATACAGGATGGTCATGATTGCCGTATTGACCCTACTCCTAGACTTGGGCTCAACGGGTTGAACAGACATCCGGTTGGCGATCTGTGTGATCATGAATCCAGCATCTAAAAACAATCCTTTAATCACTGGCCCTGCCACAGTAATCTTTCCTGTAAAAGTCCCGATAATGACACCGGAGAGATAAGTGAATACCATAAAGACTCCAATATCCCTTCTGGTGCAAAGAACAATCCTATGAGCGGTACCAGGTTAGAAATACGCATATATTGGAAGATACATGGGCCAAACAGCCATTTTCTGACATACCATAATGTCGCAGCCAGGGTCATCATAGTCAGCGTGAACCTTCTTTTGGGAAACATATCTCCTAGGAGCAAGATAAAGGCAATTCCAGTAGCATATCCGGCCTGACCTAGGGTCGGGACACTTTGAAGTTTCACCTGCAAGTTACAAAACTCCTGGGCGAGGACATCTAAGATCGGGTGATTATAGTAGAGACAGTCGACGTAGATCCCGCCAGTCCAGGCGTACAGGAGGTTCTACCATATCGTAAGCTTTGGAGGTTTCATGGTTTAATCGACACCACGACGGAGTCCGTATATAGTGTCCAGTAGCTTATGAAATAGTAAATAGTTCTCAGCTCTTGCCCTGTCACTACCACCTCCAGGTGAATCTGCTGTTGTTGAGATTACAATCTCGTCAGGAACGGGGTTCGCCTCTATTCTGGGATTATCCATGCTCATTTGGTAGCTAAATGATATTGCTACACCTGAGGATGGAGAACGAGGAAATAGATCTTTGGACGAAGAAATGAAGTGAGGACTCTTTTCTGGTTGAGAAAACCGCGCTATATACATAGGCTAATATTCCCTGGACGGAACTCCCAAAATGATACAAAAGGTCACTAAGTAGCAAAACAGAATGGACCGAGGTGTATTGGGCTGTTGAGACTTTGTAAATCTCGGCCGAATTTTTCTGAGCTCGAAAGTAGATCGCTGATAATCGACATGATGAGGACTGGTTGCGAGATACTGTGCTTGAATTCCGCTTGGACTTGGTTAGGCTGTCTCGGCCGAAGCATTTAGTGGCAATGCAAAGCATCAGTTGCCCGTCGACGTGTAACATTAAGTTTGTGAAAATACGGCTCGTTCTATGTTCACCCCATCAATCTGTTGAGGTTTAACTTCTCAACTCTGCCTAAAGATAATCTCAATGGTAAGGGCAGAGAGCATCACTCTTGCCCACTCCCTAAACACTTCCTTGACTTTCATTTCTCAAAGATAAGAAAAGCTTTCGGACGATAATTTACAGCTTATAACAATCACTTTTTCTCTACTGGGTTTGCTTTATGTCTAAAACAGAATGAGTCGACTGGGAGTTTTAAGTCGCATTGATTACTTGATTGGGTGATTGTCTTGTGCCTCAAGCAGTCAGCAGTTTGTCTGCCATAAAGGCCTCCGAAACTACAGTTCTTTTGCAGCTCATGGTCTATTCCATGGCTTTATTTAAGCATTAATCGTTATAGATGAATGGTCTTCACTACTCTGGGTAACTCTTCGGACTTAGATTCGCTCTCCTTCGTCCCAAATACATTTGATACACCAAAGACAATTAAGCGACGAGAGCTTTTCTTCCCGCTCTCATCACTTCATTGTCTGGGGTAACTGACTTCTAGTCCGGTCAATAAAAGCCGTAACAAACGTAGAACCTTTTATCCAAGCTAATCAAAGAAGAAAACGGAGAGCTTATCATAGACGGAAAGCCTGGGGGGGGCACCCAACGCTGTTGCGGCTATTCAACAACTACCTATCCGGCTAAAAGCATGTTTCGTTGTTTTCAATTTATTTGCTTTGTTGTCTCGAAGGAAAAAATTGATCTACACGATACTTATGAGGATGAAGGCTTTTCAAGATTGCGAAGAGAGCTTTCTCGGACCAGTTAGGTTTCTTCGAACCTCAGGTCGTTGCGCAAATAGTTTCGTCGAATCGAGTGTGATGGGCGCACGCTACCTTATCTCCGGCTATGATGTGATGCAAGAGTTTGCAGGTAAGACTGCAAGTAAGCCTTGTTTTCTTTTCCCAATGCTCGTACCTGCGAGTGAGCCTTGGCTCTGTCCCTGACCGTTTATGTGCTGGTAAACACTTTGCTCAATTTGCAAATTCCGACTGTGAAAGATTCCTTTAAAAATGACTACCTACACGATTACGCGGTTCATGATACTTTTCTCGAGCAGGAATTTGCGTAGGAAACACAGGCTAATATTACGCGCAAGGCGATATTGAGGTATGTTTTCTTCTGCTCAACCCTGCAATTCATCACGGCCAGGATGGCATTATCACTCTCCAGATATACAGCAGATAACCGCGGTTTATCACAAGCTTACGATGCTTCCTGGGTTGTGATTGGAAAGAGTCTCGGGATGTGGGCGACAACAATTTTGCGGAGGTATCCCCTTTGCGGGGCACCCTGGACGCATATGCCCATCTGAATTATCCCTACTAAAATACCTTGCAAAGGAAGTTGCTAAGGCGCAGCAGTGGCCAAGGCTCAATAAAACCGTGGTTTGTCCCGGCATGGAGGAGGTGTGCCAGGTTTCACTTGACTGCATTTCTGGATTGTTCCTAGAGCTATCACGCTCAAATTCCCATCGCTCGGTGTGAGCACCTGTTTGGAACCATGGCAACAACTGAAAAAATAATTGATGGCCAGACGTCAACGGACTTACACAACGTATCTCACAGCTCGCCAAGCTTGGAGCCAGTCAAGACGGCCACGACATATGAACAGACCGACGGCAAACATGTAGTGAAGCGTGTGGTAACACTGGGATCTCTTCAACATCGACACCAGGATACAGGCGAGATAATTCTAATCCCAACTCCCTCAAATGATCCCAATGACCCCTTGAACTGGTATGGACCTATTTGTGCGCCATTATAACCGCTAATACTCACAAAAATGTAGGCCCCAAGGCCAGAAGTACTATTCCGCCTTCATCATCTGTCTTGCCATGTTGATGTGCAATTTCCTAGCAGCAGGTCCAACTATCGCCATGGTTCAAACAGCTCAAGACTTCTTCCCAAACTGGATGCAATCTGGACTTGGGCCTGCGATCAACAAAACCGCCTTCTTCTTTACAACCACCGCGCTCCTGCAAGGAACCGGAAACTTGATCTGGATGCCACTCGTCAATAAATATGGCCGAAGACCCGTATACATGATTAGCTATGTGATATATTTGGCATGTGCGATTTGGGCTGCATGTACCACAAGCTATGGAAGCTTTCTAGCCGCCAGAATCTTTATGGGCTTTGGTTCGGGCGCTGCTGAGACTATGGCTCCACTTTCAATCGCCGATATCTTCTTCCTTCACGAGAGAGGTCTAATCATGGCGTAAGTCACACAATTCAACTTTCTCAATTGCTATTGACCTTTCTTAGTATGTACAGCTGTGCACTTGTCTGTGGGGTTTCTGGAGGCATAATAATTGCAGGGTAAGTTGTTCATCTTTAGTTTGACCAAGATGGGTTCTGATGAACAAAGTCTTATAACTATCAATCATCCTTGGCGAACTATTTACTACGTGGCGATTGCCCTCGTCGGTGCTACCCTTCTCCTCGCTTTCTTCACCTTCCCCGAAACAGTTTACAGAAGGTCCATTGACATTGATGAGTCCCACGAGCCAACTATTTCAGACAAGCAAAATGCGAAAGATGCAACACAGGTCAAGACCTCACAATCATCGTCAATCCCTCAAAAGAAGACCTACATTCAGACTTTGAAGGTGTTCTCTGGGACATTTACCGAAGAATCATTCTGGAAGCTCTTTATTCGGCCTTTTGCACTGATTCTGCTTCCTCCGATTATCTGGTGTGCGCTTGTCCAATCTGTTACCATCGGATTCATCGTCGCCGTTACGTCTAATGTTGCATCCGCATACTCAACAGCATACAACATGAAGCCTTACGAGACAGGATTATGCTTCATTGCAGCTCTCATTGGTGCTCTTATTGGTATCTTCTGCGGAGGTTATCTTGGTGATAAGACTGCAGACTTCTTTACTAGACGAAATGGAGGTATCAGAGAGCCCGAGATGAGACTACCAGCGATGGTGTTCAGTCTCATCAGTACACCACTTAGTTTGGTTCTCTACGGCGTTGGAATTCAGTATAAACTACATTGGATGTGCCCCACTGTTGGTATTGCACTCCTAAATTTCTCGGTGGTGCAGGGAACCAATGTCGCATTGGTATATTGCATCGATGCGTATCGGCCTATAGCTGGCGAGGTCACCCTCACCACTATGGCGTTCAAGTGTAAGCTTTACTAGCCGTGACTAATGCAGAGGGTTTACTGATGCTAATAATTGTGCAGCCGCATTCGGATTCCTCCTCTCCTTCTACACCAACCCTTGGGTCGAGATTTCAGGATATCAAAATGCGTACGGGGCTATGGCAGGTATATCCGCTGCGGTACTACTGTTCTGGATCCCACTGTACGTCTGGGGAAAGCGGATCCGTCATGCTACTTGGCACTGGAAGGCCACAAGTTATGTGCACTGGGATGAGGATCGTGAGGTTGGCGAATAAAGCATTACAACCTCCTACCAAGGAAAGCAGTCAGTAAACTCTGTTGTCTAATATGTATCGACCAATTTGTAAACTGCTATCGCTGAGATGGATTTCGAATTATGATAACAGATATAAGGATGGAAGATGTGCAAGGCCGGGTCTGAGATATTGAGAGAGGCAGAAAGGTAGCTTAACATCATCATAACCACTGACCATTCATGTCCCTAACCTGTGTATTTGTAACGCCCTTAGGGAAGATTAGGAAATAAGCAGGACTTGAATGACCTTCGATTAGAGCTGGTGGAATGAGACTATTAAATTGATCATAATCCTCATAGTTCTGCACCCTGTAGTACTATGACAACCGACCCTGGAAATTCAGGCAACAATGAAGCCTTCTAGCCGACAAGGCTGAAGCTCTTGAGGTCCAACAACGACAACATTATACATCCTACCACAACTATTGTCAGCGAGCAACGCTGCCCACTGCAATCATGGAGACTGCATTCAAAACATGGCGTATGAAATCTAACGGTCATCCCCTTGGGTCTTTGCCGCATTGGCTAACCAGAAAACCCAGAGCTTGACAATAACATGCAGCTCGTTGATGAACATCGCGATGCTCTCTACACCTATTCCGAGGCCGAACAAAAAGCCATCAATGCCGCCAAGCCATGGAAGAATGATCCCAACCACTTCAAGCACGTACGAATCTCGGCAGTTGCTCTCCTCAAGATGGTGATGCATGCACGCTCGGGCGGTTCGATCGAAGTAATGGGTTTGATGCAAGGCAAGATCGAAGGCGATACCTTTATTGTGACGGACGCATTTCGGTTGCCGGTTGAAGGAACTGAGACGAGAGTGAATGCTCAAGACGAGGCGAACGAATACATGGTTGGCTACCTAGAAAAGTGTCGTGAGCAAGGAAAGATGGAAAATGCCGTTGGATGGTATCACAGTCACCCAGGCTATGGCTGCTGGTTGAGTGGAATCGACGTCGCAACGCAAGCAACCCAACAGAATTTCCAAGACCCGTTCCTCGCCGTTGTGATCGATCCCGACCGCACTATCTCAGCCGGCAAAGTGGAGATTGGAGCTTTCCGTACCTTTCCCGAGAACTACAAACCTGCTGACTCGGGGTCTGGCGATGGCTACCAAACCATTCCTTTATCCAAGATTGAGGACTTCGGTGCGCACAGTAGTCGCTATTATTCGCTAGAGGTATCACATTACAAGAGCTCATTAGACACTCATCTACTGGAGCAACTTTGGAACAAGTACTGGGTGCAAACGCTAAGCCAAAGTCCACTCTTTACAAATCGCGAGTATAGCAGTAAGCAGATGCTTGACCTCAGCAGTAAGATAAGTCAGGCTGCTGGAGCTATCAGTCGTGCCGGTCGAGGTCCCTCACAGGGATATGGAACTAAAGGCGTGGATAAGGATCTGGAGAAGGTGGTCAAGGACAGCAACAAAATTGCTGGCGAAGAAATGACTGGTTTGATGGCGGGTGAGATCAAGACGAAGCTTTTCAACGGCCTCGGCGACCAACCAACAACGGTGGCAGCTCCCTGAGTAAAGTGATACTTGTTCATTACGAGGCCTTAAGGAGAGATTTAGATTCATGACTACGATGCATTGCTTTGGCGAATGGACTTGTACTGGCGTTAGGATGGGATTTAGGCATTGGCGAAGATAGCCTGAAATACATGAGATGACTTCTATCCTACAATGGGCATCCGTCTTATCTTACAATATGTATACACCTGAAAGCCAAATGGTCGCGAGCCCTTTGCTCGGGTTTGCTTTAACCTCCCGATTTCATTCATTTGTTTTTTTTTGCCTTCATCATATCAAGCAGTATTTGTGCTTTCATCAACGACCTCTTTCACCACCTCTTGCTTTTCTTCCCATTCAGTCATAATCTCTTGAGCAAGGCTCAATCTCTTGAGGACTTCATCTCTGCCCAAGACAATCATGGTTGCTGCACTTTCTGGCCCACTCATTTTAGCCAGTAAAGCCCAGCGCAAATACTCATGAATCATCTTTCCCCAAGCCTTCTGAATGTTTGCCTCGATAGCCTCCCGGTCATCTTCATTTTCAACCTTGATTCCGAGCTCAGGTGGCGTGAGCTTGAGGCTGGCTTGCAGGCTAATCGTATTAATCCAACCTCGAATCTCTTCCGAATCCCAGGAGCTTTCCTCGATCTGCTCAAACTGTGCAACGATAGGGAGAAGATAAGAAGGTAAGATTTGTGGGCGTGAAGACGCAGATTCGAGCTTTTCGCTGATAGCTGTTGTTCGTAGAACTGTTGTCCCTAGCTGTAGCGGTGTAATTGTAGCTTCGAGCTCGGCTCGGACAGGTGCTTTGAAGAAGAACCTATTTCGGTCGAGGAAATCAGGTGGAGTCGTATATTTAATAGCGTCCGCAAGAAGTACTTTCAGTACATAATCTATCTTTCCCATTTCGGATGAGATTGCGGCGAAGAAAGATTTGTCTTCTGCTGGAGCCTTGTCGAGGAGTTCGACAAGTGGTTCAACAGCAAGGTTGATCAAGGAATGAGAAGGATTAGAAGATGGCGGAAGCGAAGCATAGCGCGCTGCATGGTTCTTCTGTAGATACCACAGCTTTTCAAACGAAACCACGGAATCGCCGCGAGTGTACTTCATGCTTGCCTAGACAGAAGAATGAGCATCAATCGTGGTCTTCCATTGCAGGAGCAGGGAGCTAACATTTTGAATAAGGTCATCCATACTCATAATATCCTTCTTTTGTGTATGTGACCATCCCAACAAAGCCACAAAATTGGTTAAGGTCTCCGGGAAGATTCCTTGCTTACGATATGAAGCTACGTCGATGTCCTGATTTCGTTTACTAAGTTTTGCTCGTGAAGCATCGAGCAAGAGTCCGACATGTGCAAATTGGGGAGGAGTCCAGCCAAACGCATTATACAAGACAAGATGCTGTGGCGTAGATGGCATCCATTCCTATACATGATCAGATTGGTTTTCAGATAGAGACAAAATATACGCACTGCGCCACGTATAACATGGGTAATCTTCATAAGATGATCATCAACGACATTTGCGAGATGATATGTAGGAAAGCCATCGGACTTAATCAATATCGGGTCATCAAATGACGATGGCACAAGATCTGTTGTTGTTGTTGGGTATTTCTTCGCGCGAACTCGCTTTGTTGCGACGCCATGGACAATATCTGTGAGCGCAGGATACTTCTTAGGGACCTTCAGCCTGACAACGTGGGGTTTTCCTCCCGCTGCCATCTCAGCTGCTTGGTCTATACTATACTTTCGCTGGCATGCTCGATCATATGCTGCAGCGCCCTCGGTGTTTCGGAGTTGAGCAAGTTTGTGAAGCCGTTCCTGGGTACAGAAACACCTGTAGGCACGGCCCGACTTGATCAGCTGCTCTGCATGGGATGTATAGATAGCCAAGCGTTCAGACTATACACATTAGTGAGAGTTCCAAGGGTATTAATTCCTCACCGACCTGCTTATAAGGGCCGTAAAGACCTCCGACTTTAGGACCTAAGAAAAATAAGGCGACTGTAATCCAACGATTGAAAAGAGCCCATACCCTCATCCCATTCTATTCCAGCCCATGCTAGGTCTTCAAATAGCCTTTGCTCAGCATCTGGGACAGTTCTTTTCTGCTCGACTTAGTGTTGATTCCCAACTTTCGAGGGGGGTAGATAATCACCTGATCTGTATCCTCAATCCGCAGTAGGAACTGGCCCCCCGTGGCCTTGGCGATCAGATAGTTGAATAGCGCAGTTCTGAGGGAACCAAGATGCAGATAGCCAGTAGGAGAGGGTGCAAATCGGGTTCTGAATGGGCCATGAGCACGCAAGCCTTCAGGCGTGGAAAGGCTTGGAAGCTTCTCAGTGATTCCCGAGTACGATCTTGAATTCCGGCAACGATGACAAACCCGTGGGCTTCGGACAGTCCTTGACGCCTTCGAAACAATTCCCTTCATTTTCCAAGGTCACCGTGCATGACGCATCATTTTCGACATAAAGAGTTGACATCAGAAATCCAACGTCGCTCTCTCTCGGCCTTTGCAATATCGTAGCCGTGTTGGCCCGTGCCCGCAAGGCAAACGCTAGGATAAAAATACATTTGACGGAATCTGCGTCTCTTACAGCCCGACTACGTTTCTTGTACAAAGTCACCTTTCTCTCCTGTACATACTCCCGAAAGTCCGTCCGCAATCTGTTGATACAGAGGCAGCTTCTCGGGCACATACGCATAGAGACTTGCTCTCAATCACTTTTCCAACTCCTTACCCCACTGAGCAGACTCAGTCATGGCAGAGGAGACTGATCTCTATGGTAAGCCATTTCCACTCAGCATGCGCCTTGAGCAATCCCTTACTTTTTGCAGCTGTGCTTGGCATAGACAAATCTGCCACACAATCAGAAATCAAGAAGGCATACCATAAGGTCAGTAGCCGACAGGATCGCATAATCAGAAATGTCTAACTCTTCATAGGCTGCTTTACAACATCACCCGGATAAGGTCGCAGAAGACAAGAGAGAGGAGGCAGATGTGAAGTTCAAGGCTGTCAGCCAAGCATACGAAATTCTTTACGATGAGGAAAAACGACATCTTTATGATACCCACGGCATGTCTGCCTTCGATGGAAGCCGTGGACCAGGCGGCATGGGAGCAGAGGTGGATTTGGATGACATCTTACAACAAATGTTCGGTATGGGTGGCGGTGGCATGCCAGGTATGGGCGGTGGTCCAGGAGGACCAAAAAGACCACGACGAGGACGTGATGAGGAGCAACAATACCAAGTAACCCTGGAAGAACTCTACAAGGGAAAGACCGTGAAGTTTGCGAGCACCAAGAACGTCCTGTGCAGCCACTGCAAGGGATCTGGAGGAAAGGAGAAGGCAAAACCCAACACTTGCGAGCGATGCAAAGGTCAGGGAGCCACGATTGGACTGAGATCTGTTGGGCCAGGATTAGTCACCCAGGAAAGAATGGTCTGCGATGCTTGCTCGGGTAAGGGTGAGGTTTACAAGGAGAAGGATAGGTGTAAGAAGTGCAAGGGCAAGGGTACGACTTCAGAGAAGAAGGCATTGGAGATGTACATTCCTAGAGGTGCCATGCAAGGCGAGAGGATAGTACTCGAAGGCGAGGCAGACCAAGTTCCAGGTCAAACCCCTGGCGACATCGTCTTTACGCTTGTGGAGGAAGAGCACGAGGTATTCAACCGAGCTGGCCACGATCTATCTGCTGAGTTGAAGATTACACTCAGTGAAGCGCTTACGGGATTCTCGAGGGTGGTACTGAAACATCTGGATGGCCGTGGTATCCACCTGGATCATCCTCGAGGCAAGGTCCTTCGACCAGGACAAATACTCAAGGTCCCAGGAGAGGGAATGCCACACAAGAAGAGTGACATGAAAGGCGATCTCTACTTGATGGTCACCATTGAGTTCCCTGAAGACGGATGGATTGAAGATGAAGAGTCATATGCCTCATTACAGAAAGTCCTGCCACCACCACTCCCAGCAATCGAGGCTACGGAAATTGATGAGGTCGAGTACACTGCCGACGCTAATATCGAAGATGTAAGTTTTATTCCGTGCTAGTCCACTGACCTAGCGTAGCTGACCACTCTCAGTTCGGTGCCGGTACCAATGATCCTAGGGGAAATGCTGGGTGGGAGGACGAGGATGAGGAAGAGGCCGGTGGAGCTCAATGCGCACAACAGTAGAGGAACATAGAGGAGGGTATAACGTCCGTCACGAAGATACATGGGACTACAGAACGGGCAGGTTTTTGTCACCTAGATCGTCATGATAGGATGCTTAGATTGGCATTCTTTCTTGAACGAAGACACAAATATATTGGGAAACCTTCTCTGCTTGAAAAGTTTGGATGTATTGATGCATGGTCGATGGCTTATGTGAACATTCAATACCAATCCTTGAGTATGGATTTGCAACAAAGTACCAGCATGAGTATAGAAATATGATACTTGAACTGTGAACATTTCAAGACAGCATTGCACCGCGGCTTAGTAATCCAAAAATTGAAGCCTGATAGCCTTACGACGCTCCCGGCCCAATTCTCCCTCCTCGCACAGAAAAGGCTTGGCGCGCTAGAAGCTTAGCGAGCACCACACATCAATTTTGAGTAAGAAAATACAGGCGAAGAACTTCAAGCCGACGATAGAATCCATCGACAACCCACGACAAAACAGACGACAAGGTGCGTAACGGCCTCGATGGACGATTGAGATGTCCCGATGCTCTTTCGAAGTCTCCGCTAACAGCCTGGCAGATGGTTTCCGCAAAGAAGCACGTTCCGATCGTGAAGAAGCGTATGTGAAATCCCTCCGCGGCCTTGAACTCGAGCCACAATCCTCAACCCTCGACCCTACCGTCGCCCTACGGTCAATATCTTCATTCGCGCATGAAACTGATATCTAGCAGGCACGAAGTCCTTCAACAGACATCAGAGTGACCGTTACATGTGCTTGGACTCATCATGGAGAAAGCCAAAGGGTATTGATAACCGTGTCCGAAGACGCTTCAAGGGACAAATGGTTATGCCATCGGTACGTGGAAGCATTGGTTGGCGGGGTTCATGATGGTCAAGGGCGGAGATTGAAAACATCGCACGTTGGGGGACTGGATCATGAACCTCGCCTCGGAATCGAAGGATGATGGAGCTGATATATCTGCAGATTGGTTTCGGTTCCAACAAGAAGACCCGCCACATGATGCCTTCCGGACACAAGGCATTCCTCGTCAACAACGTTCGTGAAGTTGACCTCCTCCTTATGCACAACAAGACCTTCGCCGCCGAGTACGTTCCCAACACCACCGAGATCCTGACGCATAGCAGCAGAGGGCTCGAGATCAGCGTAGAGTACAGTTGGCTGATAAGCAAAACAGGATTTCACACGCCGTTTCAGCGAGAAAGAGAGTCGAGATCGTCGCACGCGCAAAGCAACTCGGTGTCAAGGTCACCAACGCCAAGGCCAGAGTTACGACCGAGGTTTAAGCTTCTGTTATCCAATATTTCGGTGCTGGGTATTTCGGATCTTAAATTTCTGCTTGGGGTGTTTTTTCTTGTTCGTTCCGGGTGCATATCGTGGGTTAGTGGGGGACACATTGGCAATGCAATGCAGAGAAATGTTTAGCATATGCTCTACGATCAATGAAAGCCCCTCGGCAAAAAATGAACTCAAAAAGCATGCCAAATCTCCTATACCTATATGAAGCAAGTGGAAAAGTGCTCAGAGGGACAGCACCGCATAAGAGAAACTGGCGTTGTGACCTTGTTTGGACCTTTATCTTGATACGTTGATCTACCTTGTGACGGTGAGTGACATGGTTGCCGTGTTGACGGCGAAAGCATGCTCATCACAGAAGTAATGGTGACGATGGGCCATCAGCTGAAATCTCACTTCCACACACATGGCAATCATTCAATATGGCTGTACAACTCGTACAATTATCAATATATAGTCATTAACTAATTGGGTATCGTAAAGCGCACTCGCTATGCTATCTATAGAACGCTTTTCGCTAATATCCATACTTCATATATACAGGCACACTGACCATAACGCTTATTTCTTACAGACCAGTGCTGAGAAGCCTACTGTCCATTGCATACTGCCCATGATAACAATGAGGGTGCTCAACGCAAGAATCACGCTCGCGGTACCATAACGGTAGGCATGTGATCTTCTCAAACCGTCCAACTCGCCTATCCAGGTACTGACGGTGGTCAGGCATCCACAAAATCCATCCTCGATGCCTTGCAACACTTGACAGCCGATTACACCACCAAGAGGCACGTGTTGGAGGTCATAGGACAAGCCAAGAATCATAGTCCCGACAATGTTGACAACGAAGGTGCCGAGGGGAAAGGAGGCGATTCTCCGGTTCAAGAACAATGAAATGTAGAATCGACTCAGGCAACCAACAGGTGCAAAGACTAGCGCAAAGACTGCTCTTCCGCGCCAGGTTACCGCATCCGGTGGGAAAATGGCCAACAGAATGGCTCCGAGCCAACTGCCCCATGCTAAGAAGACGAAAACTGGATCCAGGACTTTGCGGGCTGGTAAGAATGGGAGGCTGGGCGTATACGGCTCACTTAGAATCGCTAGATGCGCTCCAAATTGTAAAGCTGCCATACAGAGAGCCACGGTAATAATCAAAACGGCAAGTAGTGCCATGAAAGAATATCCGCCGTTTCTGGAGACAGTTGAAGAAGTCGTGCTACTTATAGTGTAGTCTGCCGGGTGGTCCAGAGGGGTTGGGAGATGGTTGGAAAGCGCGAAGAATGCATCGCGGATGAAGGACGAGAAAGACGTGAAAGAGCCGCAGAATCCAGTCGCAAGACCAACGAATAAAGGAATTGTCTTCTTCGTTGCCGCGTGTGCTCTCTTCGCCGCAATCATGCCGTCCGGCTTTTCAAAAGATGCTCCATTTTCCTCGTCGTGCTGACGTGCTTTGGCTCTAGCTATGGCCTGGTCATAGGTTGCTCTTCCCCATTCATACTTGAAGAGCATTCGGTCTTCGCTCAGAAAGCCAAAGATCAGGCATCCACCAAAATTGGCCCATACCTCGCTGAAGACAATGGGCGCGCCGGGATAAAAGGTAATCGTTTGAAGGCCAAGCCGTGCCAGTGTTCCAAGCAATGAAAAGAAAATGAGGTAGGAGATGGTATATAACTGGGTTGCGGCTCCGGAGACCTCGTAATCACTGCCCGTGCCTTCCGCTGAAGCTCCCTGTGCCGTTGGAGTACGCTGCGCGTCGAGGCCACCGTTGCCCTCCTTATTCACATCATTCCTATCTTCCAAAGAGCCCACGGTCCTCAAGCGTTCCTCGTCCGGATCTAGGACAGGGGCGGGAACGGCCAGTTCATCCAGGTTATGGTAGTCGGACAGCGCATTGTAACTGTTGCTCGACCGGCGTAATCTGCCAGGTCGCGGGAGACTTGATTGACGGTTGTCCATGCTGGACGCCGGATCAGACTCTGCAATGGGAGTTGTCGTCTACTCTGAACTGTTGATCTGGGTCGTGATTGCTACATGTGCAAAGTATTGAGAAAAGGAGTGGGGTGTGGATGTTGAGCACGCTGGTTGAGTCATCGCACGCCAAACGATGCAAAGCTAATTAACGAACGACAAAAGGAGACCAAAAATTATTTCAGCAGTGACGTGTGCTCGGCAACGACGGCAGGGTGATAAGCAGGGAGTGGGGTGCGAACCAGTATCTCTTATCGACGACTCCGCATGAAGGCACGGCGTCATCCGGGTCGATGCGAATGCGGATGCTGATGCTGATGATGCTGCTGATGATGCTGCGGCGTGGTTGCGAGGCGTCAATTAATGCGATTGTATTGCTGAAGGGGTTGAGGCCACACGACCGGTGGCAAGTGAGGGCGGAGTCTGGGAGGGCTGCGAACGGCTGCGAACCCCCAAGACCAGCCTAACGCAGCCGGGAGGAGGTACCTTGCCTTAGCCATCTGCGCCGAAGCGCTACGGACTTAGCCCAGCACGCCTCCATCCCTCAGCCGACAACTGAACGACCGCGTACTCAAGACCGTGGAGCAGCATTCCACAGCACTCTACAAGGTCCTTACTCTCGCTCTGCTCTCGACATCCTCCCAATCCCTCCTCAGCTCCATCATGGCTCACTCTTTGCCGCCCAACGTCCACGTCTCCACGCATCCATGCCTGCAGGCTAAACTCTCACAGCTGCGCGCTAACACCACCAACGCCCGGGAAACCAAGGCGCTCGTACACGAGATTGGCTTGATCGTGGGGTGTGAAGCAACCGCTGCTGGTCTCTCGACGAGGTCAGGCCCAAACGTAAGAGGAACTGGCGCCGCCGATGAACGAGAACCTGTTGCTTACCCCTCCCCCGCTCCCTAGGGCAAATCACATATGGGCTTTGAGTACACAACCACAACCATTGCGCCCTCCACCATTTCCCTCGTCCCGATTCTCCGCTCCGGCCTCAGTCTCCTGGATTCGGTGCAAACCCTCCTTCCGGTCCCCGTCCCGGTGCACCATCTCGGTCTCTTCCGTGAGCCAACGACCCTCGAGCCCGTCGAGTACTACAACAACCTCCCCTACCACATCCCAGCCGCCAACTCCCCGTCCTCCACACCGAACAGCTCGGCATCTGAGCTTGCCTTCCTTCTCGATCCAGTCATTGCGACCGGTGGAACTTGCGCTGCTGCTATTCAGACTCTCAGAGAATGGGGCGTGAAGCGGGTCATTGTCATTGCCGTTCTCGGGGCTGTTGACGGGTTGAACAGAGCTGCGGGTGAGTGGCCTGAGGGCGTAGAGATCTGGGTTGCAGGTGTCGATCCTAGCGTCACGGACAGGGGCATGATCAACCCAGGCTTGGGTGACGTTGGTGATCGTTTGTTCTTGACGATTGGGAAGTAGTTCATGGTTGAGGGGGAGGGGCACGATGCTTGGTTGAGAACGAGCGGAGTGGCTAGGTCATGAAAACAAACGTTGGCTCATGGTTTATACCGTCAGTGCCAGCAGCAATATACCCATGTATCATCTACGGTCTATCCGAGACCATGCTCAACTTGAACGTCAAGATTTGACCAAGACACTAAGCGACCCTGAGCAAGTCACTGCGAAGTCGAGACAACGACTAAGCCTGTACCAGAAAGAGGAACTTGACAGTTGTCTGATTCAAGTCACATCCTATCGTGTTTGCTTAAGCCAAAGCTAACACGCCTGATTGTTGTACAGCAAAACTCCCCCCTGTGGTATCTTCCATGGTCCATTTCCCAAATTTGTACTCCTGAACCCACCGGCCCTTAACCATGCTTTTGAGCCCACAAACCCATGACTCCAAAAGGGCGAGCATAACAACAAGTAACCTCGGAGGCGTTCGTAAAATGGTGGGCAGGTCGTGTGCCCCTGACAGTCTTCCGTCAAGTTTAGGTTCTAGTGTCCTCTTTCTTCCGACTGGGAAAATCGATATCTCTCTGGTGTGTACCGTAAAGTCCGCTTCTGGCTCCAGCACCAAAGGTCCGGACGGCTCCCAACCGGAGCAAGAACCCTCTCAAGAATTGAGCAACCCCCTGACCCTCTCGATCCGCCCCACAGCCTTCTCCAGCTTCTCCAGTCTCGTTCTCTTCTCGCCATCCCTCCTCTCCAACACTTCCACTCTCTCCTCCAGTTTGGCCCGGGCTCTGCGTTCGTTCGCCACCATTTCATTCGCCTGCTGGAACAGCTGCGCCGTCAAATCCTCCAGCTCGCCGCTCGCCTCGTTCAGCTTCCCCTCCGCCGCCTGTCTCGCCGCCTCCTCCCTCTTCAGAGCTGCGGCCAGATCCGCTTCACGAGGCGTGCTCGGGGGGACCAGGTTACTGAAAGAGTCCGGGCGCAAGTTCTGCGTAGATTTGCGCGGGGAGAGAAAGGACGAGAGGCGGTTCCCCAAGGGAGACGATTGCGGTTCGGGAGGTACAGGTGGGAGCATGGATTGACGGAGCTGTCGAATCTCGTCCTCATAGTCGGCCCATTTGTCCACTAATTCCAGGCCGGTCAGCATCCTGCATCTTGCTTGGTTGGTCTCAGGGGAGAATGGCCAACTTACCAGCAGCTGTAGCTTTCTGGGTCAAAAGTCGAATTTGCGACTGTAGGTCTTCGATCTGCCGCTGTGCTTCTGCTCCCATATCCGCGGTATGTGGCAACCCAACACCGCAGTTAGGGCAGGCCGTTGGAGCCAGCGTCATAGTTATTGGAATGGTGGTAACGGTAGACATTTGGTCGTTTGTCTTCGGCGGTATCTCGTAAAATAATAGCAAGGGGACCTTGGCTCCCGGGGAGGGTATATGTATGTATATATAATCACTCAGCGGTCGGAAGTTCCAACGATGCGAGACGACCCAAGGGGGCGAAACTACGTAGGTAGGGTTGAAGAATGAAGGTTCCGTCCTCCTAAGTAAGATTTTCTGGAACCGAGCGTCGTACTCGTCTATCGAAGAGCTTCGTGTGTGCGAGCCTCGGCGGGCTGGTCGTCTTGGTCCGTCACTGAGGCAAATCGAGAGGAGGAAGCCAGCCGTAGGCGCAGCAGCATAAGACAAGAGTGAATCGTCCAGCTCTTCGTGTGAGCGGGCGAGGTGGCTGACGGGATTATCTGGCGATGCTAAGGTCACAAGTCGCTTCCTTTGAGGTACCTGCGCCACCACCCATGCGGGCCTGGTTTGATGCTCTGGTCATGGTTTAATTACTAACAGCGCATGGCTCTTTCCGCCAGCAGCCCTATCGCGATGGCCTTCGAAGGGGAGGGAAAGGGCCCGGCGTGGCCAGCAAAGCAAAGCAAGGCAAGAGAAGGTCGGGCTTGTAGGAGCGCATCGTGGGAAGGGCAGCAGCGAACTGCACGAACCTCGCGGGGCAGAAAAGGCTGAGGATACGGCGAGTTCGTCGGCACCTTCCTGAGGCAAGGAGGCGTGCTAGTGTGGGCACGCAGATCAAACACCTCAACCACGTAGTCGCCGGCCGTCGTTCAAAGTCTATTCCGAGCATCGTGTTTCTACTTTATATGCTCTTGATTCCCCTGTCGGACGACGTGCTTTCTCACCCACACTCACACCTACCGGGCCTCTTCATGGCCTGGCCTCATTGATCTTGCTCGCCTAATGTCCGCGAAGCTTGCCAACCTCTTTCTTCCTCCGGTGCGGTGAGTGAGAAAACACAGAGAAGGAGGTTATTTACTTTGCCTTTCTCTCTAACGCTTCTGGGAACGTCCCTTGAGGGTGAGAGGAAGGTTCACCTTGATACCGCGCCTTGCCTCGCCATCCAAGGTTTAAACCGGAAAGGTCTGTGCTAAAGGAAAGTCATTATACTCGCATCGAGCCGGGCAAAGTTAATTGCACCGTTGACCTAAGGGACGTCTCGAATCAACCCGACATATCAAGTGGCATGTGTGTTAGGCGGATAGTGCGCCTTCAAGATTGCAGATATTCTGTTCATTTCATCTACTCGAGACAAAATACTAACTGAGTGTCATATCCACAATCAACGCCTAAGATATATTCCACCATTTAGAAACCCCCTGAAAACTCCACTGACATAGTATCCAAACAGTAACAAAGACAAGTAGTATATTAACATGAGTCCGGACCCAGGCCATAATCATGATCGTGAATGTAAAGCGAGAACTAAGGAAGAAACGAAGAGATCGATGCTGGAAATCGAGGTACACGAAACGAATTGACCATCTTTTTTGGAAAAGGAAACTGACAGAAGGAAATGTGCTTGCGCAAGAAATAAAGAATCCAGAGTGGAAGAATGAGGACCCTCTCCAAGTGAAAAGATCGTGATGTCGGGTCATTATAACATCAGGCTCGTGATCGTCGTGACCTATATAGTCCCTCTAAAAGGCATCTTCATCCGTCCAGTTCGCCTCACTGCCGCTGACGATCCGATTTCCCTCGGCGTCTGTCATAACATTTCCAGCATGATATGGAGGAATACCCTTTTGTTTCTTCCCCAGCGCTGGCCCGAATTGTTCCTCGGGATCAATGCGCTTACCACGAGCCGCTCTCATCTTAGCAAAGTAAGCATCTGAAGTATCTTGCTCCGGCTCGGAAACATCGTCGTAAGTCTCCCAGTTTTCCGAGCCAGATATAGTGGTGGTAGCTGCAGAAGACACAGCCGAGGAAGCTGATGAAGACGTGGTGGAAGTCTGTCTGCTGATAGGAGCTACCGGGTATGGGTTAGAGTAGGCGAACCGGTCATTTTCGTTCATCCGCATTGACGACTTGAGTTGAAGACCGTGATGTGACTGGGGACGAGTGTATTGTTGATAGCGGTCCTCCTCGATGTGAGAAGGTTGGCGACTGTGTCGTGGTGCGTAGCGATCATCGTAGACGTCTTCAGGAGACACGGGGCGCACACTTCCGGTGGAAACCACACTATCAGCACGTTGGAATCGATTCATAGGTGTAGCTGCTGCTGGTGGTGGTGGCGCAAAAATGTCTCTCATCTTTGGTGGAGGAGCTCTTGGTGGCGCCATTTTACGAATGGTGTCCGTGTCTTCTATCACTCGGGACTCGGGACGGGCTCGACGCTCTGGGGAGTTATTGTTGCTAGTAAGGTTTGATAGTGGAGGCCGACCAGGTATTCTCGAAGGGCTCTGCATGCCTGACACAGATCCTGCAAGTGGGTTGCGATTTCTAGTGATGGTTCCTCCTGCTGTTGGTGTCTTAGCACCTGCGGCTCTTGAAGGTGCTCTTGGTGGAGGTGCTCTCGACGGTGCGGTGTTTGATCGACTAAGCGTTCCGTTTTTCTTCACAGTCCCTGGTGGTGGTCCAGCAGGAGTCTTCGATCGTGGCCCTGGCGCAGGTCTGGCTTCTGATGCCTCGAGCTCGTCAAGGTATCTCTCGCCATGTACAAGAAATGGTCGTCCATATTCATCCTCCCATTGCTCCAGAACTTTTCGCAAGTCAGCTGCAATCTTTGGCAGCTCCTTGGTAATTCTCTTTCGCATCTTCTCCTCTCTAAGCAAACGTGTTGGATCACGCTTCTCACCCTTCTGCCCACGCATCATTAAGCGCGAAGCATCCTGACTGGAAGCTGCAAGCTCATCACGATCCTTGACGAGAGAACGGTGCTTGTCAATCAGGGCTAGCGTAGGGGCACGTTGTTCCCTAAGAGCTTCGAGTCTACCAATTTCTTGTTCGTGTGCTTCGAGTAAGGCATCACTGTAAACATCGGAGAAGGCTGGAGTGAACTCAAGCATCTCTTCTTCCGAAAAATAAAGGTCGTCCCAGAGCTCTTGGAGTTTGTATCGAGCATCTTCCACAAATAAATGAAGATTCTGTCGCTTAAGTTCATTAAGTCTAGAGAGTTCGTCTTCGAACTCGTTGATTTGTCGTACGCCGCAGCCGCGATTGCCATTCAGGAATTGCTTTCTCTCATGGTCTTCGATGCCCAGGCGATCCCAAAGGCCTTCAACAGCAGACTTCAGATCTCTCAGACGCTTTTCACGTGCTTTCTTCTCATCAATCAGCTTGTCTCGCTTGCTTCGCAGTCTATTTATGTCGTCCTCATGTAGGCCCAGTTGTTCCGGAGATTCGCGGTAATACTTGACAATCATGCCGTCTGTCTGGGCCTGGGGAGTGCCTAGCTCAGCCCAAAGTTGGATGATGTTCTCCGACAGAGCCTTGACAGTTGCAATACGGCGCGTATATTCTTCGTAGACTCTAGTGAATTCGTCATCGAGAGCGTTGACATACGATGGTGACAGGTCGAAAGTGGGCGGAATACTCGAATTTGGTGCAGTAGGAGGCAGTGCAATCTTAATGAATGAGGTCTCGAGATGTGATGAGTATGATTCGAGGGCTTGAACAAGTTCTGGCGAGGGTTAGCCTTGGCCCGCTGTCTGAGCGTTGGTACCAAAGAGCTTTATCTACTTACTTCTGACTTGTTCAAAACGCTCTCTGTGCATCTTGGAGATCTGTAGGTGTTTTTCCTTCAGCCCTTGTAAACAGCGCACCAGTGGGAAGGTGATCTTAAGATCTTCGTCCTCTGCCTCGTATTCATGTCTTGTCTTGTTGTCGTCGAGGGAAGCTTCCATCTGCTTGATATTCGTGATGATTCGTTGCGCTTCCTCGGTCATCTCACTCTTCTCGGCGGCAACGAGACGTACTTGATTGTGCAGGGTCTCGGAGAGGGCAGCAAAGAGCTGCGATTTATCAGTATGGAGTTGTAGGATACATTCAATTGACTGACCTCAGACTCGCGCGACTCGCGGTCATGGCTGGGGACACCGATCTCGTCGAAGAGGCCATGAAGCTGTCCAATGATGGTAGCAACCTGCGATGCCAGATAGCTAGTATCCATGACGTTGGACAGCGCAGCAGCGCGTTGCTTTTGTGAGTGCGAAATTGGCAATGAGGTTTTTGATGTAGTGATCCCCAGGTAGATTAAGGTAGCGGGGATTGGCTTGGTCAATGTAAATAATGAAACCAGGAGATTTCAGCAGCGTGCACAAAATCGCAGCTGCGAACGTTGCAGAGTTTCTGATTCATTCACTTCTCATCAAAGAGAAAATATGGAGAAAGGCGTCGCACTTTGCAAGTGAGTGTGGAGGAGCTGGAGTCGAGAGAAGAGCAGCTGTGGTGGATGCTCTGTGTTTCGACATTCGAGAGGCTGTTTGCGCGTTGCCAGGGACAACGGCGTGACCCACCAGTACCAGTGCGCGGTAGATCACTGCGCTGCAGAAATCTGTCACTCAACCGATTATGAGTAGAGGTCGTTGTTTACTACAGTCAGACTCCTCTATCATAATCTACTGTTTTATCCTTACAGAATCCTCACTTTCGCTCCTCCGCCTCTCTTTTAGGTGGAGCTGGCTGGTGTAGGCAATTGAGATGGTATTAGAGCATTCGGGCTTTTCCCCAGTATTCGCAAGAGCTCCACAATTCAGAAAGCATAGATGATTGCACCAGTCCCATCCATGACACATGGAACAACATACTCCACAACTCCAGGTTTTCAAATATACAGCATTTCGCCTGTTGCGGAGGCGAAGACACGACGTCAGAAGCACGCAAGGTCTACTCGGTGTTTGAAGGCTGCAGGAGGCACGTAGGTAGTTGCCGAAGACTGCAATTGTTAGCACAGTTCAATTATGGAAACGAGACGGTCTCCACGAGAACAATTCAACCCACTGTCTCATTCAGTCTTGGTTACTCAGCGTGCCGGGATTCGTTCAACACTCACTTTCCGATGGTTAGCTTCCAGAGTCGTATGGTTATTGGCAGGAGTCTGTGCCGCTTCCTTGGTTCCCACTCAAACCACACAATTAGTGATATGTTGAGTACGCTACAGTAGCACCATCTTTCCGGTACACAGCGCGCTGTGCTATCAGCATCCAAGCTCGTTTGGTGGTGTACATGTTATCAAGCTGGCATACATTTCTATTTGACACTACAGGCGCATTTTACTGGAATACAAGCATAGTTATATCTACAACATACAATGACCCCTCGAGCTCCGCGAAGCTTGGTCATAGCCTATCCATTTTCTTCAGGTCCTGCACCTTCTGCTGTTTGAGGAGGTAATATTCATTGACTTCTGCATAGAAGTCTGAAGGATGGTTGACACTCCGTGGAAAACACAAAGAAATGCCCTCATTTTCAATAATAGATTCCAAACTTCGCGTCATCTCAGCTGTAGTTTGTGTCCTCAGCGTCTCTGCCTCTCCCTTGTGCATGAGGAACAAGCGAGTCTGATCATATTCAGTGAGCTTTATCCTCTTCATCTGTCGTCTTTTCGAGATGATATCATGGTCAGCAGGAGCTCGTCCCGTTAGAACCCAAGAACATGCGTCATCCAAGAGCAGGAATTCCCTCTCAACAATCCTCACGTCCCCGTTGCGGTTCAACCCATAGCAAGGCTCGATTATTTCTATTTCGGTCACGAGAGTCCGACGCTGGATCTCATCGGAAAACATCCAGCGATCTAGATCTTTGCAATACTGCACATGCAATGGCTGTTGAAGCTCAAAGAAACCATCAAGATCGATGCTCGAGTGGTTGGCGCGCTTAACTCGTGCCATAGACGACCATGATAATGATGAGGAACCAGAGTGAATCCGAGCCCGAGCAAGGAGCTTCTTATCATGCGCGAAGACGAGGTCGTTATCAGCTGCACAGGAAGTGTCGGAGATGAAACTTTTTCCATCGACGTCCTTAGTTTTGTGGGTCATTGCCTCGACTTCGCGAGTCTTAGAGAGGAATAAATCATTGAAATTTGGCCCGGTTGGATGTGCCTTTTCTCCTGGATCTGCTCTCATATACAGGAGATACCGGCCTCGGCTAGGAATCTCTTCGTAGATGCCAGGGACAGGTTTCTTGTAATAATGAAGCACTGGTTCCTTCTCGGCCTTGCAGCAGAGTAGACCACGGATCTTACGGACTAGCTTTGTCGCGAGAGGGACAATATTAGGTGCCATCTCTTGACGTCGTCTTTGGAGTTCTTCTTGTCAATTTCTTGGAGTAGTCTGTAATGTTTCAGTCTCGTGATCATTGCTTCGATCTAGTTCAAGTTGAGTTGCTATACCTTTGATGCTGTGGTCAGGTCTAATGCGAGGATAGTAATATCAGTGATATTGATAATGGAGAGTGGACTTATTCTGTCTCAAAAGATTAATATGTTTTATCCAAAGACCAACACTTTTCACGAGACCGAGAAAGTTGCTAGACACCACTTAAAGAGGGTAGGATTAAACATACTCAGGTAAGAAATAGTTCTGAGGCCCAGTGATGGGACCTTGGCAAAGTATGGCAGTGTAGGCTGATATCATAACAGAATATGAAATGTGTATACGATTCGAGACTCAAGAGGAGGCCTTTTCTAGACATTCCGAAGCGTAGAGTGTCGCTAGACTTTTCACCTGGACTAACTAAACCCATATTACTTGACAGCTAGATTCAAATTGTGCGATGATGCTAGGAATTAAGTGGTTTTAGTTACCTTATCGTTCAGAGCTCCAGGTGCGTGGGATACGGACTAGTCATTAGCAATGTGGACATTTCCGCAACCCAGAAACATGCATATTCTGGAGATTCATGTATCTAAAGTCAGTACAAGGATCAAGTACGATCCATAATGAAGGCAAGATCCCCAAGTATTCTTGTCCGGACCGAAACTTGACCAACACTGCTCCAATTCCAGGAATGCCAGGGCTAAGATCCATTTTCTCGTTACGCAGTCCTGTCCTTCAGTAGCGAAAAGGTTCTGGCAAGAGAACGACTAGGCATCGTAGCTCTAGAAAGTCAAACTGGCTCAGAAACAGACAGTCTTTGAGTTCAAGGTACCGGAGCGTGCCGCTGGTTAGTTTGGAGTTATCTGGGCTAGCTCGTGCTTAATGAAGCGACCAGCGTGGTCGTTTTATTGCTTAACAATAGACCGCGATAGAATCATGACGAGAGGTCGCTGAAGGACGAGAGTTCCAAGATCGAAGTAGGAACGATTTTCAGTCTCCTGATTTGCTGCCTCCATTCGGAGGTATATTCGATCTAGCACGTATTCCTTCGCTTTCCCGTCCTCTCGTCCCTCTGCTGGCCTTGCACCCTCAGAAATAGATGACCTCTTTGACCAAAAAGGTTTAAGCGCTCAAGTCTCCAATTATGGCATAAGGTACTGCCACAAAAAGTGGCATTGGGGTTGCGGAGACAATAATGTACCCGATAGACAATGTATGCTGGTGGTAAGAAAAAGAGAGCAAGCTACGAGCCTCCGGGTATCATTCTGCAAGAGTGGGATACGAAGCCTGCAAATAAAAGGCCTCAGGGACAAGCCCATGGAGGAAACTATTATGTTTTCATACTTGAATTTCCGTGATTAAGCCAAGACTCGGATTCAGGGGCGTGTTCCAGGAACAAACAGCTTTGGCCAGCCGGTATAGCGCGGCCCCTCGTGCACTACCTTCACGCTGCATTCGGTAGACTTCTTCTGCATGGTCCTCTTCCTCTCTCCACCATCCTCGCCGCGGAAGGCTTGCATAAGGGAAATGGTCGGAGTGTCATATTGATATCTGCAAGAAGGTCCGTGGCCGGTGGCCCTGCCATGGTAGTCAGGTAATCATGGCTCTTCGAGACTGCAGTGAACGAAAACAGTGGTCCATGATGTGACCGGGCTGGCTGTCTCTTGTGGGGAGAAGACAGGAGAGAGGCTGTCGACGCGATAATAAAGGCGGAGCGGTGATGGCATCTCGGAGTGCTTGGATTCATCGCTCATCACATCCCGGTACCTCGCTCGAACGTCACGATTCGCCTACTATTTTTGTCCGATGGGCTCCTTCGAATATTTGCTTACTACGCGTCTCGTATCTAGGATGGACGTGCAAGTTCTCACGAATAATCGACACCACGAAGATACCTCCACGCCATGTCGTGATTTCCATGAACCTATTCGCATGCACCAGGAGCTCTTTCCAAGCCACGATCGCAAGTCGTTCGCGATCTCTACATCGTGGCTCAATGATCAATGTCTGCCGATACCACCACTTCCCTTTTTAGCAAGAATGCCGCACCCAAGCAAGACGCCGCCTTGACGGGAGCTTCGAAGGCCTTTGGCAAACCTCCAGTCAAGTCCAAGTCGAAGGTCAACAATACATACAGCGGGAGTAACGGGGCCCTTGCTGCTGCGAAACGTGTGTCGCCTTCGAGGAATGCCTCACTTTCTCGCCGGGAGCAGCCGGTGGCAGAGCAGAGGCTGCTGTACCAGAGGAGCGGGAGTAGTATAGGCAGTGAGAATGACTGGGAGCACAGCGCTTTCTTGCAAAGACGGATGGGTACCGGTAATGGGCATCTTCAACCGCCTCTGGACTCGCGCGATCCTTCGAAATCTCCCTCCTTCATCGCAGCGACACTGGCGGCCTCAAGATCCGTTCCTGTCAGCCCGGCTCACACGGGTCAAGCCCTGTCACCCGCGGCCTTGCAGAAACTGGCGGGCAGTGTGAGAAGGTCGTCGGCATCGGTGAGGAGTGGTAGTTCTCGAGGCAGCTCCGAACATGTTCTCGATACCACGTCGATACCTCCTACACATTCCCTGATTGGCATGTTTGAACGGAGCGCAGCACAGACTCCCAAGAAGAAAGCCCCAAAGCAACAGAGAGCATTCACGCCAGAGGTACAGATGTCTCCAATGCAGCCACAACCAGGGACACCTTCTCCAGTGCCGGCGCAACCTCGAACACCCTCTCCCAAGTCTGCCAAGCGACCTCCAGAGATTCAATCACCAAAACCCCAGTTCTTGCGAACGCATTCGGCACTTAGTAGCCCCAAGACTTTTGCATCGCCAGCGAAATCGCAGCTTGCGGAACGACCTCTTACTTCCTCGGGAACGACCGTGAAGCCTGCTTCTAAGCCAGCTCCCAAGCCTAAGCCAGCGCCTCTACCAAGACGTAGCTCAACTCCAGGTGCCAGATCGAACCTGTTTCCAATCCCACCGCAGAAGCAGCCAGAACCTGCTCAGACTGTGGCCGAAGATGAGGATGATTCTTCAGATGATTCATTTGTCTCAGCATCTGATTATCAACCTGACGACTACCAGCCTTCCATTCACGCGCTCTACAACCAACGTGCCCGAACCCCTTCTGTGACACGATCTGCAAGGAATCGTGATGTGGAGTCACTTGCCAATGCTATAGTAGCTTCTTCCCTTGCTTCATCTCGCGCTGCTTCACCTTCCAGAGCATCCATAAACTCTTCGCTGTATCCACCTCCACCACCGGCCAGGCGCCATCTCTTTCACCACGGCAAAGATATAGACCGCACTCCCTCGCCGGCCAAAGGTGGTTTCCGCACAACGATGCGGAAGCCAAAGGAAGAGGAGGATGAAGGCGAGAAGCGAAGGTCCCGGAAGCACTTAGTGAAGAAGCATCCAAACAAACATCACGAAGGAGATCGCAAACGCTGGCGCGATGAGATCACTGCTCGAGAACGGAAGCGCTACGAGGCAGTTTGGGCATCCAATAAAGGTCTGTTCCCAACCGCTCCAAATTCAGAAGCCTCAGTCTGCAATTTGGTGGTCCAAGATATCTGGTCTCGGTCACGTTTGCACGCAGATGTACTGGAAGAAGTTTACAGTCTGGTGGACCGGAAAGAAAATGGCAGATTGGAGAAGGAGGAATTCGTCGTGGGGTTATGGCTTGTGGACCAGAGACTAAAGGGCAGGAAGTTACCAATCAGGGTCAGCGACAGTGTTTGGAGAAGTGCTTCGGGAGTTTTAGGTGGACTCAAGGTCAAGAGGGTGGGAAAGTAAAGGATCGGTCATGAGTTGAGGCAATCGCACATCATGATATGCGTAAACTGGGTGGCAGCGTTTTTCGGTTTCCCTTTGTCTTCTGTCGCTTTATCGCTATAATACCCGGTGTGTGAGCGTGCGTCGTTGCTTCATATAGAAATAGAATCACTTCCTGATGCTTTGCCTGATTTTCCTCTTTGCTGAATTAGATCAGAGGTCTCCAATGATGATTTAGTGAAGGTATGCATTGCAGGGAGCCGTAGCGACCCCATGTGCCAGGTACTATGCGGAGGAAATATAATTTGAGTCACGACACGATGAGCAACGATCACAGTTCCAAGCCGGGGGTTTGGAGAAACATACAGGACCAGCCAACGTAGGAAAGTTAGATCAATAGTAACGCTCAATATTCCAAGCCTATTTCTCCGCAACGCCAACGCTAAATGCAACGGATTCAGACCATAGTCATGTCAATACGGTATATACACTCATAACGGCGGCAGGTTTTCTCGACAGATAGGACATTGCAGTCGGAACCTCATCCAGCCTTCCAGACAATGACTGTGGAATATATGCCGACAGGGCGTGACCATATATGCTCTTCGAGCTAGTATACCAGTCACACCGCCAGCAGTTTCACCCTCGTGTCCAGCGGCAAGAACTGGTACTTCAAGTACTTGTTGGCAGATTGCACAATCTACCGTCCTGACGTTCTCTTTGTCGCCAGAAGAATGTGTGTGGGACGGCGAGTCTATTTGCATAAGCCCGATGGGCAGCCCGCCCGCCTCCACGTTGTCCTCGCGCAGTGCCGGATGATAGTCCCAGCCCTCATCTGTCCAGTTCTTGGGCAAACCCCACCGGGGACCAAGAATTTCCTGGGCAACTAATATCCAAACTTGAACCCACACCCAACCCGCAAGTACAGTAAAAGCCGTCCAGTCAGTATCTGCGAAAAGGATATTATCTTCCCTGAGGTAAAAGTAGGCAAATGGTAACAGGCGAAGGATTGATTGTCCTACGACAAACTTCCAGAGAAGTGCTTTTCGGCAGTTCCGTAGGACATTGCGATAGATTTGAGGCACCCAGATCGAAAGGTAGATGAATGAGAGAAGATGGGTGTAAGCTGTCCGATAGGGAATAGGCCAGGAGAGTGACGATAGTGTCAAGAAAAGGATGAATGATAGAAGCAGAACAAATTGCCCATATACAGCTGCGAATTCAGATAGTCCGCGCGGCGCAGGAGGTTGCACGGTGGTATTAGCAGGGTTTGTGGTTGGTAAACGAGGTACAGCTGAGGCAGCATTTGCGACTGCGTTGATTTCCGCATCGACATCTTGATCGGAAGGTACAATGACAGCAAGCTCTGTGCTTCTGGCTGGTGGTGCTGCTGCTGCTGGTACATCTGCTCCGGCTGCTGTGATAACCACAGCTGGCGTTGGGCTAGCTGCTGCGTTTGCTGTTGCGATCGCTGCCTCCATAGCTGCACTTGCTCGTTCTCGCTCTCTACGCTCAGGTTCCTGGGCTTTGTGGAGGGCTAAAGTAAACCTGACGCCTAGGGCCACCGAAAGTAACGCTGCAAAGGACGACAATAGTGCCGAGGGGAAGATACTTGGAGCGGTGGCGCTCAAGAGAGAAAAGCTTGCGAAAACTAGAGAGTCGGCCATGACCATGATACCAGCAGTGAACAGGCTGATACGAGCAATAGTAGATGGTGTCGATGCCTCCTTCATCTGTATCTTGAGGACGAGAATCTGTGCGAAAACAACTCCCGCAAACACAAGAAGCCACTTTCGAACCTGGTAAAGCCATACTTCCTGCTTTAGGCCCAGCAAATGGTCTCCGTCTGATGGTGCAAATTTTGGCGGTCCTTTTGATTCTAGCATAAAACCGCAATCTGGAGAGGATATTACCGTAGACATCTGCAGTCTAGGCACCAGCTCCAGAGGAGCCCCGGTTGGAAAGCGTAATTCATCCTCGATCTGATGCACCAAAGTAGTATCCTTCCTTGAATCGCTTGGGAACGTCTCGAGGCTTGTCAAAGTCTGCGAGTTGATCGGATGTACCTGTACGTAAACAATGTACTCGCAATGCGGTGCTGGAAACATAGCATCATTTTGGCTATTCGGGCTTGATGTCCATGGATTACTTGCGTCCAACCAAATCGACTTTTCCAAGCGATTGACTGTCTGCTCCAGCGTCCTATTTAAGAGTTTTTGCGCGGATTTGTAGTTCTCCATGCTGTTAGCCAAGTGCGGCAATGCAAATATACCTGCAAACTTCTCGCTCGTAGTTGTCATTAACATCAATCCCTGTGAAGGCCAATGAACTCCATGAACCCGCATCTCCCAGCCATCACCGCTGCTACTTTCATCCTGGATCGTCATGGTAGCGGCGACCTGCCGAACTTCATTCGCAGCGCCGTCTTCAAGACCCAAGCTTTCACCTATTTTCTCGTCAATCCGTAGCATCATCTTTCCTTCCGTGCCCGTTATATTCCTAGTCCAATCTTCTTCGCTCCGATATGCCCAGTCTACACCAGGCGCAACTTCAGACAGATTGAAGGTCCGGCCCCCGATGGCCGAAGGGTCCGCGAGATCACCTTCATATCTCACCCATTTCCCCTGCACAATGCCTGTGACATTCTCATATACTCTCCCGTTCAAGTCGGTATAACCCTCTGCACCAACAGCTCGGAACCTCTTGCTGAAAGCATCACATCTAGCCCTCCAGCCTTCCAACCTGTCCCAGCCGTACCCATCGTGCTCTCTAAACCCAGTGAGATTCAGCCACCGCCCGGGAGTATAACCTTGCGCGCGAGGCTCGAAATCGCCCCATCGAGTTGTGTTTAGCACATCGAGAGCATGTTTCTGCCTAGCAATCCGCTCCGAGGCATAATCGCGCGGCGACGGAAACCCAGCAGGCCCAACTTGTTGATCGGGTGAGGTGTAGAGGTAGAAGAGGAAGATGAGGATCAAGAGCACACGGGCATATTCTTGCGGGGGCGGTTGTTGAGGTGGCATTATTCATCGAGGCTTCATGATCGCTTTCAGAAATGGTCGTCAATAGTTCAATAGTTGAGTAGAACGAAGGTTGCGGAAATCCGAGCTATGGGAGAGGTTGTTGTTACTTGGAAATGGGTGTTGGTGAGCTCGCGTGCTGCCGAATCGACAAGGCTCGTCCTCCAACCTTCGCCGAGGCCAGCCTCTGAAGCAAGGGGCACACCAGAGCCTTGCGTGCGCCGTGCGACAAGACTGCCACCTCACCGAGCGAACGTACAGCTCCTCTCTCCTTCTTCACAAGATATTGGGCTCTTGAGACCTATAGAGTGAGCATGGCATCATCTTCATCCACAAACGCGGCGAACCGCCTCTCTTTGACCACCGTTTGTCTCCTCCTTTTCTCATTCAATGGCACTTCCCCTTAGCACGACCAACTATCACCCGCCTCAGAAGCCACCTGGCATACACTCAGGTACACGAGGCAGGACAGCCACAGAAATCTCGTGTCGCAGGAAATGAGAACTAGTTTGCAACTAACACGTCTTGCTTTGGCCCTCTAGGACAAAAACGACGCTCCAGCCCCTGCCGAACTCTCGGCCGTAGTGGACGAGCTGCTTAACTCACTATCCAATAAGTTCGCTGGCGTGAGCAGCGAGATCTTTGCTAAAAGTATGTAGTCGCTCTTCTCTTACAATCTATATGCATCTTCATTTCATCTGATTGTGAGTAGTGGATGAGATGTCTCGGCGCCTGGACAACCTAGAGGCGGCCATCCAGAATGGAAACGATGGAAGAGGCAGTCCTACGAAATCATGACTTGAAATCAGAGTGGGCGGCACTTGAGAGACCTTTAGTGTTCTGAATTTGCAGCGGAGTACAGTTCTTGATAGCAAGGCGTTGGCAGGGAATCAATCCTTTGATATAACTGGGTATACCAAGGTTCACGTTCGTGGCGACTCAGTGAGGTAGTCTGGCAGGGGGAAATTTAATTCATTACTCCATGTCCTGTGCCCTCAAACCAGTGTTTTGGTACAAAACCATCTCATATCATTCCAGGAGCAAAAGCACCTACAACTCGGACTTGCCGGTCGCCTTTTCGAGGAATCGTCTCAAAATGTTCGTCTTGCTAGTGAAGTCGTCCACCTTCTCTGGAGCTAAACCACCCTTCTTCAAGATACCATCCAATCTAGCCAACTCCTTGGCAGCATATTTGTCGCTCTTGCTCAGCTTGTCAAAGACCTTGACATAATACTCAGCGTACTTGTACTGGGCACCCTCCTTCAGGTCCTTGGCAGCAGTAGCAACCTCTGCAGAGACATCGGCAATCTTAGCCCCACCAGTGAACTTGGAAACAAAAGCGTCCAAGGCCTCAATGGTTCCAGCAATAGAATTCAATCCACCGCCAGGTGTTCTGTGTGTGCCTGCCTTCTCGTTGAGGAAGTTGACAAGGATCTCCTCGGTTCGTCCACCTTGGTATGCTTCGGGCTCTTTTGATCCCTTGGGGAAGAACTTGATTGTTGGGTAGGAGGAGACACCTTGGTCTTGAGCAGTAGCTTTGGCATCTTCGGCTTCGGCATCAACCTTGGCAACAATGACATCCTTCTCAAGAGCAAAGTCTTGAGCAAGGTTCTCCCATATTGGTGCCAAACTCTTGCAATCTGCCAATGAGTTAACATCATGAATTAATCACCAGAGGTAGCGAGACTTACGACCACACCATGGCGCAGTGAAGGCAACAAAAATATCCTTATCCGAGCCAACCTTCTCCTTGAAGGTCTTGTCGTTCAACATCTCAACAGCGCTGGGAACCACTGCCTTCTTCTTTGGCTTGATGCCAGTCTTTTCTGTCAAAAACTTGCTGAGACTCTCGAGATCTCGGCCGCCGTTGTAATCCTCTGGGGTCTCGCTCTTTCCATCGAAGTACTTAATCGTGGGGAATCCTTGCACGCCAAATCTCTTGCCCAAGCTCTTCTCAGCATCGGCATCAACCTTGGCAATGACGAGCTTGTCCTTTGCAAAGGAGTAGCTCTGTGCTAATTCCTCATAGACAGGTGCGAGTGTCTTGCAATGTCCACACCATGGTGCGAAGAACTCGACCAATGCTGGTTGTCCTCCGATGGCAATCTTGTCGAAGTTGTCGGGAACCAAGTCCACGATGGCAGAGTTGGTGCTGGCGACTACTGACGTAGAAGCCAGAGCAAGGAGCATTAAGCTCTTGAGATATCCCATTGTGAAGAAAGTGCAATCTATTGGTTGAAAGCTATTAGATATGAATACTGTGGAGAATCGGAGTAGAATGTGTGCCTGACAGAATGTGTTTAAGTACTCACAAATTGTGTATGATTTCTAAGCTTTTGACTGAACTGGACAGCTTTCGATAAAGCATCGAAAGCTCAAGGTGGCGTAGCTTCCTTATCCGAGCGCTTACTTGCTAAGGTATGCCCGCATTATTGTATCACGTGCCTGTTTCCCCAAGCCGCCGTCTCTGGGTTTGCCGGAAACAGAACGTAGATCGACAGGTGGATTAGTCAACTGGGAGTATGGAAGAGGAGAAAGATGCGTTGTCAGCCGTACGGTATACATGCCAGCTGCCACAAGCATCAAAGTCCGGCGATATAAGCACACCAAAGTGGTCTCACGAATGCATAGCGATCTAGCAAAAGCTCGCGAGCGAGTTCTGCGTTTCAGACCGCGTTTGAACATCACATCCAGCAATAAAGCGATTCTCTCCACCTCACTCAGTCATTAGAAATGGGCGGAAGTCCCTAACTTGTAATACCCACTGGTGGCCAGTAGTGGTAATCTAATTACGGTAGCTTGAACAGCTCTTGATATTGACATTAACCAGTCGCTCCAGTGCTTATTTTGCTGGCCATTCTGCAACCCAAGCCTTGATTTGCGCGACCTCTTTATCAATCACGGCTTGAACTCCGGCATTAGCCGCACCATTGGTAACAATCAAGTCTGAACAGTGGAATCCTCCCGGGATAATGTTCAAGGGGTGCTGCGCTGTGGAGTTCAGTTGTCCACCTGGTCTGAACTGGGATGACATGCTAGCAGTCCTCCATGGATCGAATTCTCTGCACAAAAAGTCAATATGGCTCAAACGTGGGTGCCAGGAGCTTCTCTGCTGACCCATTCGTCCAGATCAATCTGGTAGTGTTCTCCAATCTCCAACCCTTCGTGTGCTTGTTCAGCTTGTGAACATTCACACTTGAATTGGCACTGCCATACGTGTATCCATTAACTTCTGGGAACCAAAGCGGACACTGCCGTTGCCAATACTCGGCAGTGACGAGGCGAGAGACGATTGTCGGTTGGTCTTTGGGAGCACCACTAAATCTTCTATTAGGACCATGTCTCTGGTTTCGAAATGGAAACCCACTCTTGCCAGTAGTCAAACGGCTCATTGCAAAGCATCCAGTTCCATTGTCTGTTGCCCAGGTTACCAACAGTAAGATCTGTAAACAAAAGCATTGAAGCATTGTAGGTATCGAAACACTCAAGTTCATATTCATCAGTGTATCCATAAGATTGACAATCTGCCATATAGTCAGCACCGCTGCATGATGATGATTCTAGATTCTCAACTTACAACCCGGGATTAAGGTTGTATTCACCCAATTGGCATACCCTGCCAAAGCCTTTTCAAGACCTACTCCAGTAGCATTGGGGGTAATGTTAGCTCCAGCAGAAACTCCTTCGATGGCGTCACACCATTGATAGAAGCCAGAGTAGCCCGAGTAGAAGCTGTTTGACTGCCATAGCCACGGACCGTTTTGGAGCGCCGATGCAAAATCGGCATCGTGTACAATGCCCTCAAGGCCGAACATGGACTTGAGCTCGTACTTCTCCGTAGCCGTGCCATTCAAGAGGATTTTGTCAATGTAGTCAATGACGAGAGTAACATCGCTGCTGCAGTTTTTTGGCATGCCCTGTTGGACAGGGTAAAAATACTGCCAATAGTCCTCGATAGCCTCCACCGGGGCACTGGAGGCATGGTATGCCCAGAACGTTCCAGGAGAAACAGACTCAATCCAGGCCGCCAACGCTCCAGAGTATGATCCACCACTGAAAACCCAAGGCTGAAAACTAAGTTAGAGCCAAGTAAAAGGCATCAAATAAACTCGAAATTTGGATGTATGACTTCACAACTCGTCAAGCAGGCTTCGTGACCGGCTGAAACTGTTTATATAGAACACATGAACGTGATAAACAGTTTCAGGGATCGACCAATTCCGAACAGATCCAGTGATTAAAAGTGGTAGCAGATCACATTTCCATAAACTCAGGGGTTGAATCCATATGAATAGTGCTACTTACAGCATTTCCAGCATTACTGCTATGGTTTGTATCAAAGGGCAGGTCGACATTCTCAGCAAAGTATACAAAGTCTGCAATTGCTTGATCCAGAGTCAGGTATTGCAGATTCTCGGTGGTCAAGACATCGTAGGGTGACGAAGCGCCCCAGTATCGATGTTCAACCAAGAGGTTAGCACCTCTGATAGTCTGGCCCATGACACCTTGGACAGTGCGGTTCGTGAGGTACCCGGTGTAGCCAGCTGCGGAGACTTCTCCTGGAGTAAAGATGACAATCTGGTAAATATGTAAGTGCTACATCTCCTCATAAGATGTAAACGGACTGTAGGAAACACTTACCGGAGAACCCGGTCCTTCCCAATTTTGGAAATTATACCAGTATCTCATGGTGAAGGTTCCCTTCGAGGGGTCATTGTGATCGATGAGCTGCTCGAAGGTGGAGTTACCGGTGGTGGAGAGGTCAGCGAATGCTACGGGCCAGTCCAGAGGCTCAGGAACCGGTTTTCCTGGCATGGCATAGGCCGCCGCCAGGAATGACAGGCAGAAAACAAGTGAAGACGTCTTCATGGTAACGGAACAACGAAAGGTGCTGGGCTCGTAACGGAAGACGGAGACAGCAACGCAAGCAAATCGAACAGGGCCGAGGAAAGAGGTTTCTCTTAAGAAACAACCCTCATCATCAAGGATTAACCGTCAATTGCCTGCGGGCAGATTACATGTAGTATCACCTACCATACTAGGCACAGCTCCATGCGCGAGGTGCCTGAGTCGCATCGCAGCCTAACTGTAGTGGGATGGATAATGGCATGGATAGACTGCAGGTACATCTCTGGCTGGCCTTGAAGTACGGAGCGGCTGCCGATAAGCCATAACACAGCAGTCTTCCGGGAGATTTGTTGCACAGGGATGTTCAAGGCAGGCAGAACCGGTATCTGGATGGTAAAGACCGCTCATCCGTGGTCCATCACCGCCATGAAGCTGTGCCGATGATGGCCTGCCAGCATGTTTGGTGAACGCTGGAGTTGGCGCTGGACCTAGAAGCGAGAGTGGGAGTGCAAAGGCGACGTTCTGATATCTGGCGCTCGATATCAATGTGGAAGGTGCGTGGGCCCGGCAGTGGGTTGAGCCCCGGTATCAGTCACGGCCGGTGGAGGAAGGGGTATGTGATTGGCGGTGCTCTGCATTCTACTATGTCACTCAGTCATTGCGTGTTCCGGGGGTCAGATTGAAATCAGACCCAGCTTCCTGTTGCGGGGCGGCGGTGGCTGTGGCGGTGGCTGTGGCTGTGGCTACTGCAACAGTCATGTCCTTTGCTTTTCATTGTACGCATCCATAAGCCTTCATTCGCATTCGGCCAACACGTGTTCTCCTCGTCGCGCACCTTGACGATGGACCAAGCCGGTCTGACATACCCCGTGATCATTTCGCGCGAGCCAGGCCTAGACTACTTGTTTGAATCCGTTCCAGCGCATCAGGTCCCAACACGCGAATATGCCACCGTCTACACAGACTGAGGAGATGAGATACTGCGTATGGGACCTTCCACCGGTGCCCGTTCTCGAGAGCTGCCACTTAATATCATTGCGGTTCGGAGACACAGCCATTATCATCACATTCGTGCTGCAAGGCTAAAGGAAGACCATTTCAACTCGAGGCACTGGTCAATGGTCTGGGTAAGACGACGACTTTGCCTCTGTTTAACAATGGTTTGGGAGACTTGTCGAAATAGATGCGGCATGAAACATGGCATAGCCCCTCATGTCGACTGAACAGTAGGCAGAACTGCCTTTCGCTGATGGCCGGACTCGATTGCAAGACCACATTTAAGCGAGCTGTCTCATTTGCGAGACGACGATAGAGAGTGTCGTCCATGAGAAGCGACCAGTAAATATCCAATTTTTGAAAGGTTGAATGAAGAGCCAACGGGCCCTGCTAAACTACGACTGCATACCTTTCCTCGTCCAATCGAGTGCTCTCGTTCCAACTGTCGTCCACCCAAGCCCTGGAGACGATCCGTGGCAATTTTCTCCTAGCAGAATGTGCAATTTTCCGTCTCAGTTCACTTACCGACTGTCTCTCTTGATCTTCGACTACTACCACCTGCGTGATAGTTTCCTTTTCCAAATCTTCCTCTATTTCCGCACCACCGAAAAGTAACTCGTTGGCTACGATTTGTCGGTGAGGATCATTCGAATGGGTTATGTAAACCGTGCATCCTCTGAACAACCGGCCTTTTGTCTGCTGCTTCAGATCGCAACCAGGCTCTTCTAGATCTGCAAGAGCTTCTTCCCCGTTATAACCTGCACTTTGAACCGGATGCATATCCTTGAAGATACGCTTCAATTCTTCGACGCCCACGTCTCGTGCATAGCTATCACCGTACACATCCGCATTACTCTGGATGCCGCCTTCAGCATCATGGGTTACATAAAACATGTGTGATGGCTCGAAGGGCACCAAGAATCGCTCCTTGCCAACATCAATCTCAGCTTGGCGAAGACAGTCCAGCACCCATGTGCCCTTGACCACGTTTGTTATACCAGCCTTGACCAAGCTGGCTACCTTGACCACGTTTTTATTTCCAATAACGATCATGTTTTCCCTCGCCGAGGGTCCTTGCCAAATAGCTCCGCCATTTGACTTGATGATCTGCTCGAGCTCGCCCTTGCTCTTTTTGATAGGTTGGACCATATCGCTCAGAACGCAAAAGTCTAGCCCGCTAAACACCGCTGTTGTTTGTCCTGCGTATGCTGTAGTAATCTTCTTATCGTTACCCACAATTTGGACCTCCTTCTTCAGTCTCTTCGTAGCGTTCCTCTTTCGAGAATTGTCCACCTTAAATTCCTTTTCTTTGGATTCCGCCTCAACAGTCGCTTTGAGTTTGATGAATTCCTGTAGGGTCAAAGCAGTCTGCCAAGTTTTATCCTCTCTAAGTCTTTTGAATCTAGGGAATCGCAGTGTGAGACCAATGCGAAATTGTTCTGAGCCGCCGACCTGAGCTGCTTTCACCTCTACCACGACAGAATCGCTAGGCTTGATCCATACATCCGGCTTTTCGTACTGTTTATTTTGGGAGTGCCCGCCAAGTTGAATGTATTCACTGGGTGGACGAGAACGGTCCCAATCGTGCCACCTTCCTTCAGTCTTATGCGTAATAGCCGCATAGTCCTCAGCCTTGAAACCGCCACCGACCTTGAAGAAGGAAAAGCATAGCTCGGGGTGGGCATCTATAACAATACTCAGCATCACAACCTGTGTAGCGGATGCTCTGGCCTCTTACCTTTGGGTCTAGAGCTACCATCTACAACTAAGCCGCACAAGAAGCTAGACAGCCTTCCCCCTCGATGCCCAGATCCGTAGTAACCCCCTATAATTACGCAATCTAGAGATTCTCCAAACTCCTCCATATACTCCGGCTTTACCTTGAGCCAATCATCATTCCTGTCGTTCAACCGATATAAAGATCTTGGATTCTTCAGTACTAACCCTTCAGACGCTTCGGCAACAACTTTCCTCAGCGCTGGCTCGATCTGTTCCGCACTTTCTGCCTTTTCATATTGATGAATTTCAAGACGACGATGAACATCTCTGACACACTTTTCCAATGCCTTTCGGCGATCTCTAAGCTGGTACCTTGTAATTGGGTTATCGTTGAGGAACAAGATGTCGAAAACTCGAAACAGCGGTCTTGGTTGCGTTCCTTGGAAAGGGTTTTTCTGTTCCGATATGGCTGCAGTTTTGAGTGTTCCAAAGGGGACCATGATATCTGCTTCTGGATCCCAAGTAATCATTTCGCCATCCAGAATAAGATTACGCACGCTAGGATCAAATGCATCTCTGATATGCCTTGTCATGGCAGAATTGTCGTCTTCATACCCATTTCCATAGAGGTAAGTGTAGTCCTTTGCTTTTCGTGACCACCATCCGAAGCGCCAGCCACCTGGCACTTGCTTATCTTCAGCCATATGCATCTGCATTCTTTCTCCGTCTAGTTTTTCCTCAATCCAGAATTCCGGATCTTCTTCCGTTGGATGCATCTTGTCTACCATTTTTTGAAAAGAATGCATCTGGAATTGTGCTAATTGAGGTTGGAAACAGGACATGATCGCAATACCGGATTGCTCTTCTTCAAGACGGATTTCTGGATCTACCAACTCCCAGCAAACTCTGCGAAGACTGGAAGAGACATTGAAAAGAGCTTCGCCATCTGCATGCCATAGCTGCCAATCTGTCAGTAACTAGGTCAGACGTTTTGGAGACACCTACATTGAGAAGAGTCTTCTCACTCGCACCGACTTTCATTTGCCGCAGAATAATTCTAATGAGCCACATCATTTCTTCTGCGTTCATCTTGTTATACAACTCCTCGAAAATCGGCAACTGCTCATCTTCTTTCGAAGCAGCTGCAAGTTTATCCAGTAGTGCGTTGACTTCTGCAATAGTCAGATCCCCAGGCATAGTCCTCAGCTGGCGCTTTCTCAAGACTTCAAAGCATCGACCAGCAAAGTCACCAGCCATTCGGGTTGCAGTCGTCTGGCCAGGAAGCTTCCAGTTCAGAAGATTATAGCCATCTTCCGACCGATCAGTAAGGTTCAACATCTTACAAATAATCTTTCCAATTCCTTTTTCTTTCAACCCATACATGGGCCTGTCTCGATCCTTCTCGGGAACAATAAGACGAATAGCTGGATAAAAATCAGGGCCAACATCGTTTCTCCATCTTGAAATGAAGCGTTGGATGATATTCCTCTTCTCCTCGGCAGGGTTGGAGTTCCTGGCACCATGGCGGCCTTGCTTTTTCCGTGCTATTGCAGGACCGGCTGGTCTCTTTTTATTCTCATTAAGTGGATTAAACAGATTCAAGAAGAGATCGTGGAAAGGAAACGTCTTGGAGTGATTGTGAGGGCGGGCCGGATATCTAAACTTAGCTTTTCTCTTGGTGACAGGACTTTAGACTTACTTTTCATCGAGCTCGTCTCTACTGAAAGGTCCATGGCCGTATTGTAGCTCGTCTTCGCGCTCCGCATCGGCGTCGGGTGCTTTCCTACGATTCTGAGAGGCTGCCATCGCGGCTATGTATTATTCCGAGGTATCCAAATCAGACAGGTTGTCAACGAAGAAAGAGGATAGTATTGTAGGAAAGATTTCGTTCTGGGTTGGATGCTCGATAAAACAGGATGAGTTTGTTGCAGATTGAAGTGTAATTTACAGGAGGTGGTTGATATTAGGCAGTCGCGGATTGCACGCGAAGTTCTTAACGCGCAGTCTCGTGACTATGGATATCCTGTTGCCGATTACTACTGATCCTTCTCAATGCCGGCATTTCCCTTCTTCCCAACTTCTATTATTGACTAACTCGGCGCAGTCGTGATTGTGTTAGATCTGGTACTTCAATACGCCCTTTCCTGCTGGACACAATCGTTGTTGTCCCAGGTTGAGTTTCCTTATGCATGTGCCTTGTGACATCCTCATATAAGTTTCACCCTTTTCAACTTTGGGTCATCGAGCATGAATATCAAATTTGCACAGCCAAGAGAGATGTTTTACCCAAGGAGCGCATCCAGGCATCTTTAATACCCATTTTGGTATCTTCAGCCCGGCTCGGGTTTTGACCAGACATGAACATTCTTTTTGCCTCTGTGTATTCAGCCGTGGTATCGAAAAACGTTTTTGCTACGATGTACCTTTGAAAAGTATGTTCATGTGAAACGCCTGTTCAGCTGCTGCAGAAGTCAAACTACCTAGGGTTGAATAAAGAGATCTTCCAAATAATCCGCAAAGGAAGATGGGAAGGCCTAGCCTTTATCGCTAAGTGTACACAGCTTGTTGTCGAAACACTTTCCGAGTGTCCCAAATCCGATATCAATGAGTGGGAAAGATTCGATGATAGCAGCAACAACGTCGATGGCGGCCCAAACTCCAGTCGTCTCGCCACAATTTGAACCTTACTCACACTTGATCCAGTTTTATTCAATGGCTCTACAACACTCGCCCAATGAAAAATTTTACGCTTCACCAAAGGCTTGCCGTCGCCATATGCAGATCCCCAAAGACCTCAAATATGATCAGATCATACATACACGAACTTCACATTGCGAAGGAGGTTGATATCAGGTATATACATGGAAACTGGGAGATTTGCTTGGTAGCTTGGAGGTTCGGGCATGCTTTAATTGTCGACTATATGCTAAAGACAGTAGCAAATAAACAGGACCAAGACTTTAATTCTGCTACTTAAGAAGGAGCTCGACAAAAGGCAACGAAAATATGAACGGTGTGCGGCAGTCGGAGACGAAGAAAGGCAAGACTCAAGAACGAGCGACAACGCAACTGAAGAACTTGAAGGCTCGACAAAGAAGCAACGCTTGAATCCTGGTTATAGATACGCCATATATAATGAGAACAAAATATCCACAAGCCGATTGTTCAGATCTTTGCGAATTCTCTTCGACGCCTTCGACGGAAAAGCACCATAATCGTTGAGGCACCCGCTGAGCTCTGAGATGCTCAAAAGGACCAGACTTACGAATGCAACACACAGTGGGTAGCAACCTTTTCTTGTATTCCTTTCTTACCCTCCAACCTAGTTAGCCAACTTGGCTTAGTTCCCGTTGCGCGGAGAGGTCTCTGGGACATTCGGTCATAGGAAGTGATATTAGAAGTAGTATAGTGGTGTGACTATTGTCAAACTGACAGCAGTACGATGAGCCTTGACCATTACCAAATTCTTACATGTGCGACTTGCTTTCTTGCTTACTAAATGTCTTCGTTCTACGAAGCATTATGTGTTACGCCGGTGAGCCGGAGTGACTTATTATTGAGGATAGCCGAAGATACCGGTAAAAGGCAGGTAGTGATTACGGCTTACCCGCGGCACGGTGCTCTCCCAAGGTTAAGCCGTCAATCAATAATATGTTGCAGAAGTTCTTTGGCCCCAGTAGAGCTGTCCGGGCTCCGGGAAGAGCTGTGCCCTTCACGAACGTCCGATCTGATGTCCAACTCACAGCCAAATGCACCGCAAAGCAAGCCCAGCACTTCGCGCATAAGTAAACGAGCCTCGACATCAGCATCGCCATTCCCTCCAAAGGACATACTACTATGCATCAGAACGACGTCGTGCTACAGATGCACCCATGCCCTCAACGGTCGACCTCGATCCTATAACGGACTTTCCCCGCATTCGAAAACAGAAGGCCATCCGCCGCACGCCCAGCTAGGCAAGAGACATGACCAGCAAGCGTAACAAATCAGCCCTTCGAGATAAGTCCAGCGCTTCTGATTCGAGGAAGCTCGTCTGCATACTCAACCCTTCACAAGACACGTTTTCTTTGCCGAGATCTTCTAGAATGTGGTGGTTTTTGCATGTACATGATCTGGTCTACAATTCACACGAGCCAAGCGCTGCAGAGAGTAGGACGAGGCAGCGGCGCTTATTGCTGCTTTCCTCCCTTTCACATGCACACCACCAAGTCGACTGTTCCCTCATTCTTTGAGGCATGCGCACTCGATACTATACCCGCTCTTGTAAACTGCCCGTTCATGACTCAACTGATTGACTAACCAAGAGTAGGGCGGGCGGGATTGATAATCGTGAGTTCATGACTTGACTAACCAGGAATGCTCAAAACTTCCCTTCCCTAGCACCATCGCCATTTAGAGTTTCGTCCAAAGATTGGCCTTGACATCGCAGCATCAACGGGAGTGCCCGATGCCTGCTCAAATTGCCGAGGAGCAGTGACGTGCACATTGCTGTTGGAAAGGGGCCGCTTGGGCGTGGACAAGGAACGAGCACGAACGAAAACAAAAGCAGATAGAACTGATACGTAATGTGCACCGTTGCCCACTGAAGAACATGAGTCGGTGCAGCTCCATGACTGTGGAGTGAATGCTATCATTCTGGACCTTCCGCGGTCTTGCTCGAGTCTTCTTGACACCGAATCCTCAACCAGTGCACCGAGGCAGAACTCCGCCTTTTTTTTTTCTTCTCTTTTTTTTCTTTTTTTTCCTTGCTCCTTTCTTTCTTCGGTTTCTGATTTAGTCTGGGCTTTGCTTTCAGGCAGCTGTGCATGGTCTCAGCCTTTCTCGTCTGCGCTCAAAACATGGAACGCGTTCAGGCGGTGAGATGGCTGGTTAATGACTACCCTAAGCAATCGCAATCTCTTGTATCCTCTCTGTGGGCACAAACAACAAGCACGTAGCAGCATAAACGTCAGTGACTTGCGTCGCCGGCGTGACGGTGACTTGCATATCAGCCAGGGCAAGTGCATCATTTCTCCAAACACACCCATGCTTGCAACATTATTTGAGTGGCAAACTTTTCCTGCTCTTCCTCCTTTCTGTTGGACGGACTAGAAGGAAGAAGCCATTGCCGTGCGAGTACCGAACCGGCGCCCACCACAGTGGGGTCGTCCATGAAGTGTCTGCAGGAGCGAGGTCCATCAACAATACTGCAACATCATGTGCTGGCTTGGCTCGATTCGGAAAGAAGGTTAAAGGTCGATAGTGAGGTAGAAGCCACGAACGCAAAAAGGCACTAAGGGGTTCAAGGTCGAATCGAAGGGCAAAGGTCTTCGCCCAGGCGACCCCACGCGCCAGTGCGGGAAAGCCGATCTTCTTCTCCCTATAGAAAGTTAGAGTTGGAGGCCAGAGGATTGTCAAGTTGGCCGTTGACATGAAGGTTAGGGTTGGGGTTGGGGATGGGGGTGGAGGCTGAGGATTGAAAGGTTGAGCTTATGCAACCGCCTGCGACGGGGTTGCAGTGCGGTCGTCCCATGCCGCTTTACGTTTTCAACAGTCCATTGGCGCACTCTTGGGCTGGAGCGCAGTTCAGCTTCCGCGGGTGGGAATTGATCAGTCGTCTTGTTACACGCGACCTTCCCCATGCGATGGCGGGCGCAGGCTGGCAAGAGGAATGCAAGAAGGAAGGAGGTATGTGCTGGTCGCTGTGCTCATAAGGAAGCACCGCGCTCTCTCCTTCCGATCTTCATGATCGATGACCTGCCGGTCGATACAACAGTACAGTACATTACAGCGAGGAGCGGGACGGCGTGACAGCAACGAGATCTAAGCCCAAAGCAGGCCCATGTCGTGTGAGAGTCATCAATAAATGTCGACTTGTACATGCACTGGTATGACCGTCCGCCGCTCGCACCCGTCAACCTGATCTGACCGGCGGCCTTATCAGTAGTTACAGTACTGTAGCTAGTCATCTGTTTTATCCACACTCCCCAGCGCAGCATCCACCTTCCCCTTCGCCGGCAACCGTTCGCAGCGCTGCTAATGCTAATGCTGTCTGTTCATACTCGTCCCTTAATTCGACTCCGACGGCACCAGCGCAGCGCCCACCCTTGCCCTTATCCTTACCCTTGCCCTTGCTCATCGTTGTCCGCAACCCTGCCGCTGCCGTGTCTCCTCGCCTTACGGAGCCCTCCTCTCATACAATACCTCACCACACCCTGCCTGGCGCGGCCTTGTCGTCCTGCCCGATTATCAACCCTCGACAACCCGAACACTCACTCTCCCCCGACCTTCCTTCCTGACACTTACAACCACCACTGCGACTGCGACGGCTTGCCAGCACCATCAACCAACTTCATCGACTCTCGCTCTCGATCTGCCATGCCTTGTGTCTGATCGCATCCCACCGACAGCCTGAGATGCCGCCCCATCAAGACCACCAAACGCAACTGTGCATAGAACTTCAAGCAACAACACGAACCTCTTTCCGATAAGCATTCAACAAGTCCATTTCGACGCATCGCAGTCTTTGCCTTTTCAATCCGAACTACAACCCTCTCATCCGACTCTTTTTCCTGCATATCCTCGCTTTGCTGTGTTCCTATAACATAATACTTGGCTAGTTCGCGTCCCTAAGTCCAAACCAGCACGCGACCCCGGCCGCCTAGGACCTGGTGACGATGATGGCCCCGAGGTCTTTTCTCTTCACTCGCCAGAATCAGAATCCGCGTTCAACTCACTCTAGCCAACCATGCCAACATGAGAAGCCGGCTGCTGCGCGGAGAAATGTCTTATCAACAACAAAGAACGAGATGTCTATCACAGCTGCAACCACCACCACGACCGAGTCGAGACCGTCAACACCCACTTCCCCTGTCATAATTCCAACACCTTCACGAGCCTCACACGAGAGTCAGAGATCGCAAGCTAGAAATGAACGACCTCGTATGCCTCGAAAGACCTCCGACAAGTCCGAGCGACGTGCCCGAACTGTCCATTCCCCTGATGCGATACCTCCCTCGGTCGCAGCCTTACTCGCTATCACGGCGATTCCTGTTCACAAAACAAACAGCGCTCGGAAGAGAGGAGGTTCACGACAGAGGCTGACGGTCGATGCGATACTTCAACATACCGGTGGCATGGACATGGAGAAGGAGTTGAGTCGCTCATTAAGCAAGAGCCATATGGACTTCCTACTGAGTCCTCCAGACGAGCTGGAAGACGACGAATTTCTCGTAGGAAGTGATGTTGGAATGGAGTCTGTCTTATCAACAAGGACAATGTCTAGTGAATCAATGCCGTCCCTAGACGGAGACTCTGCATTGTCACCATCACCCTCACTGCGCTCGCTTGTAACACCAGGTTCTCGGGGCAGAAAGTCACTGCCAAAAAGACATATACTGTCGTCATCACCACCAGGTGATGGTGATGTGGAAGATCACCCTTTACTGACGCCAAAACTGGACATTGAAGAACTTGATTTCAGGGTCTTCGAAAAGCACACTGGTGACGAAGAGACACCCATCGAGATTCAGTCACCAGTACGAAAATCTGCCTTCAAATCGAACTTGACAGCATCACTCCGAGCTCTAGCTTCAGCCGCGAGATTGTCGGCCAAGTCCTTCTCTACACTTACGACGCCTATGATTACACCAGATGACTTTCTTACACGATCTATCATCTCTATTGACCCTAGGGTCCCATTTACAGATGAGCGCATGCCGCCGAAACTCGAGGACACTCCAACTCCCGCACTACGACGTTACCTCAACCCTACCACGAATGCCCCTATCGAAGCTCACGTGCCTTCATCACTTGCTCAGACAACCAGCACCACCAAATGCACCGCTTCAATTCAGATGCAGACTTATAAAGTGTCACGTTCAGCTCGAGGCTCATCACCAAGTGTCATCAGTCGCCGCACGCAACCCACGTCTGAGGACGCCTTTGCTGAGGTTGCCGTCGGACCGGTCGCTCGCCAACGAGACATGCGAGAAAACAGCGATTTCATCAGAATTGCTGTAATGGAGATGGCCATGCGCAAGAAAGGTAAACTGGATGACCAGAAGCCGGGACGCGCACGGTGGGCTTTGCCGCCGCGGAAACCGTCAACCACGCCTTACGAGATAGGTGAGAATGGTGTCCCGGTACGTTGGATGGGCATTACATATTAGATCCATCCCAAAGGGTCGAAAGGTTCGAGTCGTCGCCCAATGTCCCATCGACAGCTTTGCCACACAAGGGTATCCGCAAGCCAGCAGATCCGCCGCGGCAAAGTACCATTGCAATCCTCTCAGGATAGGTAACCCCTGCCTAGTCTTTCGCCTCAAGGGGGTTGGCCGATACCGTGACGAGAATCGGCATAGACGAGACTACCGGGCCTGGATCTTTTTATCCCAAGAGTGCAGTATTGTATGCTTGAATCTCAGGGGTTACAAATCAGCATCCGCGGATGGTTTCGGACTGTTCGCTGATTGGCGGCCAAAGAAGCGACGTCGGAGTATTCTCAGTCCTAGTCAAGATTCGCCGCTTCCATTTGCTTTCTCGAAGGTCGACGGCCTTGCCGATATTCCACCGGAAAGGTTACGTTTTGGCGACACCCCACTTAGCACAGCCCGGTTGGAATTCTGCCATTATTCATGGATCCACTACCGGTGCACAACGCTTCGAAGGTGCCATATCCGATTCCGCAAATGAAGGTCAGCGACCGCAAGACAAAATCTGGTAGTCTTGGATTTCGAGTCAAGCACTTTTCAGCCATTGGAAGGCTGAAAGGGTCCGGCTGCAGCATCTGAGCATCGTGGTCATGTGGAGATCCATGGCAGTTCCCACTGCTGCTGTGCAACACGATCCCCTGCCCGGGAAATGTTGATCTCCAGGACCCTGGAACTGGTTTGCTCAGGGTCCATCTTCTTCGCCGTGGGGTTTTCTTACTCCGAGTCGGCGTCTCACCGTGCATAACAACGGCGTTTGAAGCAGAACAAACGCCGTGACGGCGAAATCACCTGCACACCTCCGCCGCATATAGCACACGAAATTGTCGACTAGGCACCCTCAACAACGCCTTTTCCGATATTCCACTATGCCTTACCCGAGATGAATGGTTGCAACTCGAAGGGTCGGAGTACGACGGCGGTGTGAGATATTTTCAAACATGTGGGAATGGATCACAAGAAACAGATTGCGTCTTCAACTTTTCGATGCACGCATGATGACAAAGGATCCTGGACCCTTGGATGTATTTCAGAGGTGGGCAGAGCAGCAAACGCGCTGGCGCCGCCTGAGTGGAGTCCCTCTGGGCCTAGCATAGGTCACTCGTCTTGCGACGGAATACAAGTCCGAGTACAAAGTTATGGCGTGTGTATTCGCATCATATCGCTATACAGCGCCGAGATATATTTCATTTTTATTTACGAATCAGGAGTTTTTGGGGATCTGGGTTGGAGCATGGAATCGGGATTAGGACGCGATGCATACAAAGAGTTCTTTCACGAAGTGGTATTGATATTCCGAGACTTCTGGGACAGACTTTGATTTTAGCGACGGAGAAGGTGTTTGCTCAATCGAAGTATTGGTTGGATACCATACTTCTTGTTTCTTGGGGTTCTTGCTGTGTCATATATATCCTTGGCTTATGAACTTGATAGATAATTTTATGAATAAAGACCATAAACACTTGAGATGCTTACAGCAGTCGTTGTGTTTGTGCTTTCACTCTTGTGTACACTTGGGTGTTCGAGTAGTCAGGTTTTGATTTATCCGAATGGCTTGTAATTACTTTAACCAACATAAAGGGATGCAATGCGTACACAACCTGTGATCATTTAGGTCCCCCTTACTTTTCTCGTTGAGTTCAAGAGACAGCAACGTATGCATCACCTTTCGTGCTTGTGAAATATGTCAACACAATGCCCTCCTTCTCATCGTCGTGAGCCAGAAGCCATGGACTGATTATATCACTTTTATCTTGACAATGCGAGAGCTTGACGGAATTGGGCGCTTGTTTGGGGGGAGGAGGGGGGGTGGGGTTGTCACTGTAATAAGATGGATAGTCACCGCACAGGAACAGAATCACCTGCCATTTTATTCAATTCTGCACATGTCGCTTTAGTCTCGTATTATTATCATATACTTGTTTACTGCGCAGACAAAACTCTTCGTGCTTGTAGTAGACCGCAAAAAAGAAAGAAAAGCCACCAATCGTGGTTTAAAACTTATGTGGAGAAAACCCTACGATCACCTCCTCGCCCCGATAAGTACAACCATAGGATAAGTATTGTCATTGGTACTTGGATGTCTAGTGAAAGAGAATGGCGACTTAATACCAAACCGACCAACGCATTCATACCCCTCTCACACGTATCCTAGTTAACTTGTCTTGCTCATTTACCACATCCAGCATATTATCTTACAAACGAAATGTATACACGGAAAACCCATGTTAGGAAATAATCTTGCTAAATTTCAGTTCAGCACCTTGCTTAATAAACTCTTGCTCTTCTTCTTGCTCGATGTTCGGTCGATTTCATCATCCTCGGACACTGTCATAGTAGTATGACTAGATGAATTGAGATCCTTCTTCTTCAACTTTCGTAGTGTATCCGCAACGAAGCCCCCAGGACCGCCGTTCCTAGTCTCGTTGGCTGTGCTCTCAGCCCATACTTTGGCGGTGCTTATACCAGAGGACCCTGCCAAATCCGAACCCTCTTTTTTGGCGGGCGTCATCATCAAGTTCGCCGGGTATGTCTGTGATCTTGGAAACGACTGCAAAGAGACAAGACTACTCGAAGCACTTTCTGGGCGGTGTGATCCATTGCCTGTAAGGTTGGAAGTGAATGATCTCCTTGGACTCTTTGATCGCTCAGATCGACGGGTGTCCGTAGGGCTATATGCGAAAGTGCTGCTGGCATCGCTGTTGTCGTGAGAGTTGTCATTACTGGACGGCGTGAGAAGAACGCTGCTCGTAGCTAATTCTCGTAACCGGCTTTGTTGCGCAGTATTTGGGCGATGCTTGCTAAATTTGTTTCCGATAATGGCACCCGTATGCGAAATCAAGGCACGGATGACATCCTTCTTGAGGGCAAGAGCGAGATCAAGATTGGACCAAGTCTTGTTGCGATACTCAATCAAGGGAAGTCTGAAAACGAAGTCGTGGACATCCTCTATATTGCGCTCTCCTTTGCCTTTATAGCTCAAGCAAAGTACGACACTAGGGATTTTGACATAGGCTAATGTCATGTAATTAGAAGCCCGAGACATCATCTTTGTCAAGTCGTCGGATGGTTTCTCTTTCGTTTTGCCACCATTCCTGTGGATTCCAAACCGTGTACTCTTTGCTTCTCCATTTGTGGACGCCTTATCGATGTTAGATGCCCCCGTCGACGAGCGATTCAACATTGGGCGTGATGTAATGCTGGTACTCAGACTCTCTATAGAGGGTTTTTTGTTCATTGACCTTATGGACGGCGCTTTTGAAGACGAGGACTTGTTTGACTGGAAGAGTCTGAAATGGTGGCTTCCATCGCTGCTCTGGGCGGAATGCATTGGTTTGGATTTTGGCATGGAACTAGTGGTGGGACGTGCTTCAGAAGTCAAAGTCGGCCTCAGTCGAAGTTCCAAAGAACCAGCCCGTGTGCTTGCTGCTGATCCGCGTCTCTCGTCATCTATGGCGAAAAGGTGGTTGCCACTCGTGCCCGGGATTTCCTTTGACTCTTCTTCTTCCTCGTCATTATCAGGAGGTTGCATATGCTTCACCATGAATGGAGAGCTATTCTTGCCAGTTCCACTTCCATCTTCTTTTGAGCCCGGAAACATATACTCGAAGAGCCTTTTGCCAACCTCACGTTCCAGTTGAATTTTCATTGGAAAAAGATTTACCTCAAAATGGTCCATGACAGGTATACCGGCAATGGCTTCAAGCATGTACCAGTAGACCCTCAGCATTTGCTGATTGCCACCTTCGTTGAAGGTTCCACGTTCGGCATCAGAATAAGGCGCAAACATTTCGGGATATATTGCATCAGGTAGGAGATTGAGACCAACGATTTTCCCAATTTGCATGAGATTGATATGAGAGCCGTCAGAATTATCCGTTCGATCATATTCGGCCTTTTGCAGTTGAAACTCCATGAGTGGCTGGTTGTTATCACGGAGTAAGTGCCAGACTATTTGGTTGGACGATATATTCCACCTGAGTAGTCCACTGCTCTGTGCACCGTCATACTTTCGTTGTGAAGTAGTAATGGCTTTCATCATGAAGAAAAGTTCGTCCTCACAACTGGTGAGATCCCGATCGAGCGCTATCCTATCCTCCCAACCTTTTCTGTCGAGATATTTAGAATTGATCTGGAATTGTGTCTTAATCTCCTCGAGTTGTCGAATACGCTCTTGCAACCGAATGACCATCTCCGGAGCGCCACGTAGATCACTGAAATCGGATGCGAGCATGATCTTCTCAAGTCGCTCGCTTCGAGTCTTCTCCAGCGGCTCACTGTACATGAGGAGGTCAAGTACAATAATATACATTGCGTAATACTGGGCAGAGTTGCATAATGCTCGAATCTGTGGAAATTCGACCCAGAGATGGTCCATCCGGCTCTCAAGATTATTTGGAACAGAAGCATGGGCTTCCTCGCTCCCCGTGATCTCATCGTTGTACTTCAGACGAAGAGTGTTATACTTATCATACCGAAGGCTTGCGGACGTTTTTTGTACAACCCGTTTGAACCCAAAGGGATCAGCGGAGAAGTCGAACATGACTTCCATGGGAACCCATGGTGGCCAAGCAGAACCTGCTGGAGTACCGTAGTGACTCCCAGAATACAGGCTGAGAAGCTGTGACGAGAACCACTTCTGGTGAGTTACGAAGAACTGCGTGCTGTCCATCTCAACTGCAAAACGTCGTTGGACAAGGCCACTAACATCATCAAACATACGGTCCTTATCCATCACTTCTACAACTTTCAGTTCCATACCTTTCGCGGTCACTAAAACCACGGCCTTTGGGTTCTTCTCGCTTTGGAGCTGTATCTGTGGTGCAATAAGCCTTAGATGATAACTGTTCTGAGGTGTAAAATCCTGGGCGATATTCGAGTCCAAGTTCTCGGTTGAGACTCGTTGATTCTCAACTTCATAGGCTTGAGGGTCGTCGGCATTTACAAACTTCTTACCATCAGCAAGAATTTCTTTGATGCGAGCTTCGACCTCTCCAGAACCGTCGAAACTATGGCCAGCCTTCTGCGATGGGCCAGCAGATGTAGTAGTCTCAGGCGAAGGACCCCTTGATTTCGGAACTTTTGCCTTGCTCTGCTCTTCAACGATGTCAAGAATGAACTTGACAGCAGGCCGAGAAAGATAATAAACAAAACCGCGCCGTTGGCTAACTTGATGTATATAGCGGAGAATGATATTTCTGAGCATATTGTTCCATTTCAGCTGCATGTTATGGATGACAAAGCGGTTATTGAAATCACTGACGAAGTCTGCGCCAGGGTGGGAATCCATGCCTCCTGTTGCAGGGTCATACTCTGTTGATGACCGCATCTCAGCATCACTATCGCCATCGCCATTAGGTACGGCTTTCTTCTCTCCAGTATGAATTCGCGTGGACATGTTGTGCAGCATGGACTCCAAGAAGATCTTTTTATCACGAAGCACACCATCGTGTCTACTCAGTTGCTCAAAGTCGGACTTCAATGTAGCATCGTTCTCATTCTTGAGATATTCCAGTTCTGCATCGCCCAGAGAACGAGTATGGTTCTGCATCTGTTCAGTAAGCTGATCTAATCGAGCCTGAATGAGCCGGCATTGAACTAATCGTGGATCATCGTCTTTACTCATGATGCAGAAGTGTGTAGGCTCGTTGCCGAATGGGCTAGTCCGATCAGGATCTCCTGCGATTATATCGCCATGATCAGTCTGTCGGAAGTACGTAAATCGTGGAGCATATGCTAAGGGCATGATCTTTGTTTCGGGGTTTGCTTCCGAGGGAAGTATCCAGTCAAGTTCAACAAAGTCGTCCATATCTATCCAACTGAAATCATTGTCAGGAATTTCGAAGTGTGATAGATCTGTTGTGACTTGATCCTGCTGGGATACAAGAATGCTGGGCGCGGATGCTTTTCGCAGATCCTCTGGAGTTGTGCCTGCGATACTTGCAGAAATTGCTCGAATATCTGCTCGGACAAGATCTAGCTGTGCACGGTGCATTTTCATTCCACTAGTCTTACTACTCGTTTTCTTGCCCTTGTCGTGTGTATTGAATTCTTCTCGTCGCTGGTGCACATCCAGCATGAAACTATCAAGCCGAATCTTCAGGCCCGTAGCAGAAACTACGTCCTCGGCATAATCCTCAACTTCCTTGTGCTTGTATATGTGACTTAGGAACAAGGGCGCTAGTAACAGGTTGTATTTGATAGTTGAGAGATGGCGTCCAAATTTCTTGCTGGACTTTTCGATGCCCGGCCACAGTTTTCCTTGTCGAATAGGTAGTGACATGGGGCCTCCAAACATTGACCACCAAGCAAAGAAGTGTGTGAAGAAACGAGGTGTCAGGTGCACTGTATTGTAGCTCCTTGACTTTGAAGTATTATTGACAGACCAATCACGGTCCACAGGCGCCTTTACGGCTATGGACATATGGATATGTTGACTGCGGAAACCACGAAAAGCATCGTATACAAGCCCGTCAGTCGCTTTGGCATATCGAGGCTCTCTCAAGACGATTTCATAATGAGGCTTGAAGTCGAAGGATCGTTTCCCTCCTTCTAGATTTCTTTCAAACATCAGCCCTGCCAACCATTGAACGTTGCCTGACAGTTTCATGACAACCTTTTTAAAGGCAGCACCTCTTTTGAAGCTGTCAGTACTCATTACACTTTCGTCATCGCCGTCCGCATCCCGATGCTTCTTAGCTGTTTTGCGAGCTTGATGACTGAAGTCAGGAATTGCAAGAACGTATTCTCCGCTATCGACTGTCATGAATTTGCGAGGATCGTCGTCTCTGCAAATATCCCATCTCACATCATTGCGCCAGCACATTAGGAAGCCAGCACCATTTCCGGTAACCATATATGGATCTCTAGTTCCCTTCAGCATCAGATGGACATCACCGTCCCCTTTCCAAGCAACGGTCACTCTGGAGTGGAAACTGAGGCGAATTTTATCCCAAAATCCAGTCCGATCAGAGGGATCAACCTGCGGCTTGGTAAAGGTTTCGAACACCATCATCATGTCTTGAATAGCAGGTTGGTATGAGCTTCCCCAGGTGATTCGAGTAGGGAAACTGGTATTGATACTGACGTTGATGTCCGAGTAGCTCTTAACAGGTGATACAGTTCGTCGCACGTCGATAGCGAATCCACCACAGTCACGATCATTCCGTGGTACAATATTGACTTTAACGTGCCGTGTAGACTCTGGTCCTCGAAACTCCTCTCCAATGACGAAATTGGTCTTCAAAGACCACGCAGGCAATCTTGGGGATTGTCCAGGCCTTATAGCGGGGACATGCAGCAAAGGTAACGGATAGTCTCGTAGAGTTACACGAGCCTCTCCCATGTCGATCTGAACATGCATGGGGATCAGAAGCGCATACTTCATATCGCGCGGTATGCCCTTCCCTACTTGGTGTAGAAACTCAGGCAGGTCCTTCATTGGGAAAGTAGGCTTATCTATTGTGATATGGAGATCACTTATGAGGGCAGCCATCAATGCCGGCCGCTGTGGGACTTCAAGAATATTTTCGGTTTCTTCCATATCGTCAGGGAGCTCATCAGGACCCCAAAAGATACCTCGCAACTCCTTCATGTTATGCTTTTGCATGCCAAAAATTCGATCTATGCGTTTTTTCCAGCTCTGTGCGTTCAGGCGCTGTAGCCGCTCATGTGCTTCTCCTATCGATATCTTCGCGTTGCCGCTAAGGCCACATGTGCCATCAGGGTCGTATCGCATCCGCCGACCCCTACCAGTCGACCTTGAGCGTCCTCGGTCATCAGAAACACCTCTCTCACTCTTGCTACGGTATCGAGAGTCTTCAGGATATTTACTTCGGCCACGAGGATGAGCAGATCGATTCCGGTGTCGAGATGGATTATTCCGCATCTCCTCTTCTTCAATCTTCTTCGCCTTGACTTTGAAAGCTGCTTCCCGTGCAATCCGCCGCTGCTGCTCAAGAAGACCCGCTCGATAGATACAACCTAGCTTCCACTCAAATGCTCCATCTTCGATTTCAAATAGTAGTGCTCTACTACGGATGGACACCCTTGGTATGTGTTTTGGGCCTTCTGGAGCCTTTTCAAGAATATACTCGTTGGTCCCAGTTACGAATCGGTGATGCAATTGCTGGATGGCCTTTAAGGTATTGACAAAGTTGTCGAATACTTTGTGTATAACAAGTTGATGTGGCACACCAAGCCTGATTGCCTCTGTGTTGATATCAATTACTCTCTCATCGTGAAGAGCCCCATTGCTCAGCTTTTTCCTGTGCTCCCGGAAGTCAACCCGAACCGCCTTAATGCTTACGATTCTTGCCCAGACACGGGGCATCTTGGGTGCTTCGGCATACAAACGAATAAGTTTTGCTTGAAAGAATGGTAAGGACCATCTGTGGCGACCAGTCTCCAAACCATAAATTTGAAGCATGGCAGGGGGGTCGGCCGGCATATTGGCTTTGATCTGAACCAGGGTGGCCTTTAGGTCTACGGTAACCAGTTCCCGATAGCTAAACGGAAAATCCTGCGCGTCCTCACCATATCCGCCGTCAGAGGAAAGAGGTGACATGGGGGATAGATGATCAGGGATGCTTATTGCAGCGCGTGCCTTTTCTGCCTCTTCTACATCCGCTCTCGTACGCACGAAAGCCTTGCGCAAGACTGTTGTCGCAACCCCACATGCATAATGACGATAGAGTGAGTAGTGTATCAGCAATGTCTTCACATGTGAGTTCACATGGAAGATCGGTCCTTGACTGTCATGTTTAGTCGACAAAGCTACTTCGAATCGAGGAATTGCGATAAATGGTTCGATTTCCCATTTCTCCGCAGACTCGACAACATATGCCTCTAGCCCACGGACGTGAATCGCAAGGCGCCTACCATCCGTTGGATGTGACTGTTTCCGTGGCGGTGAATGCGGTATTTTCAGCAAAAGCTCCGTGTCAGGAGTTAATGAACGGCTTCCTGTCCGCCTGCGGGAGGACCTGCGCTCGATTGAATCGGCTTTTTGGGCGCGATATTCGGCAGTCCATGTCTCTATTTGTAGAGCAACACCTCTCGTGTCCTCTGAAATATCCTCATCCACGCCTGCGACCTCTGCACTGAAATCTGAACCCTGTAGTTGAAAATGCAATAACCAGGGTGGCAGGGCCCTGATGAAGTTTGGATCTTTCGAGTTCTTTGCATGACCCTTCTTGTCTGGCTCGACGTTGAGGCGTAGTTGGCGAACGATCTGTCGAACGCCATCACTGATTTCGGGTCGAACCATGTGCACAGAGAAGGTTTGTAGATTTGCAGAAGCAATCACATATACCTCAGGATTTGCACTAACCTGGACCTTGAGTTCAAGAGACTCGGTCTGAAGTAAGTCGTAACGGGAGCCAGACGAGGTCTGGTAATAAAGATCATGGGCTTGAAGCCGCACCGTTGATGCGAGAGCATAATGCAATTCGCCCACAGCGGAATGTGATGATTCAATATCAAGAGATATGGATGATATAGATGATATGAGGAGGTCGAAGTCGTCCTCGTCAGTCTTTTCCACAGCTGGTAAAGCTATACGGATGACTGGCTCGTGCATTGAAAATTTGACGTTAGATTTGGGCAGCAGTCGGGAGATCAAGATATGCCGCTGCGCTGCAGGGCTAGGCCTTGACTGTGGGTTTTGTCGTAGCATTGCCAAGACAAGAGGTAAGTGTTTGGGGTCCAGGTCAACAGACGGAGAAGTAACCACAATGTTGGCGAAGAGGATATTTGCGTTTCTTTCATCAGCACTATTGTCTTCCCCAAATTCTACTGTCTTCGATGGAAGAGTAGTTCGAATAGTAGTTGTTGCCATTGGAATATATGCCAATCGCTCGGATTGGCCATGGCCATCGTCCAACCCAATGGCAATAGATAGGGCCGCAACCAAGGCTTGATGTGCTACATCCTTTCGGGAGAAATACATTCGATGTGCAGGCGACTTTTGGTCGAGCCGGTGCAAATCCACGCCTACCTCTTTCATGGATGCATTGAGGTAAATTGGACCACCATTTGGCTGAATAGCGCGTATCTGCTTACTAAATCCCACATAGCTGACAGCAAACTGTACTTCTTTAATGCCTCTCAAAATCGAACTTATAAATTCTTTCGAGTCTGAGACTGTTTGAACAAGCTTCTCCTCTCGGCTACCGGGCCTGTCAAGCTCTTCAATCAAATCGACAACGGAAATCTCCGTTGGCTCCGATTTCGAGCCTTTCCGTTTATACAGCTTCTTGCAGCCCTTGTAGCGGTTGACACATGTGTTGATATCGTCAAAAGGTATGTGTACTCGTCCCAGCTTCAGAGCAATTGAGGCGTCTCGAAGACCATCAAGCTCCTTGTACAAAAGACCATGGATGTTCAAGGTTGCATGATCCAGAACTTCCAAGGAGTCACGTCCAGCAGGCGTGAAAAGAATACTCCGGACCGTGATCATCCATTCAGCAGGTCTTTGGTCTTTCTTGACGGATTTTAAATGCGAGAACATCCTTCCCCTGTCCACAGTCTTCCTACGCGTGTCCACCGCCATTGTAAAGCTTCCAACTTGTAAGGTCCCTACATCCACCAAGTTGATAGAGGTATTTGTGGCCACGACATCTACCAAACGGATCCATTTTATCTTGCGATGGAGACGCTTGATGCGCTCCTTTAGTTTTGTGAGCTGTTCCCAGCTCTTACTTCGTTGAGGCCCCAAGCTTGATTGACGTGGCAGTGGGTTTGACTTGACTTGCGGCTCGAATTCGCTATTTGGACCATCTGTGCCTTCAACCTCTTCGTTACTATCCTCTCCGTCTGCACCTTTATCATTTCCAGTCGTCTTCAGATCTACCGTCAGGACTAGCTCAGTCAAGACAACGCTCACCCATGTTGGCTGTGCGAAGGTGGGCCGATGTAGATTCAGACCCAAGCCTCTGATCTCGACCTTAATGCCATCGCGTGGGGTGTAGGCAAGACGTCGCAAGGAAAAGTATCCAACACGTTGAATAGATACGCCGGTTACAATTCGGATGATCGCGAAGAGGATGAAGGATATAAGGTATAGTAGGACGAGGAGGCCGAATACAAAAGTCGGATTTAGAAGAGCCATCACTTCTGCCACTCAACACGAGCCATTCGCAGAGTTCTGTGCGCTCGCCTTGTATTGTGGCAGCTCTCCTGCTGTTATTGGGCTGCCAACGATGCAAATGCCATCCACACGTCGAGATTCATGGATGTTGAACAGTGGAACGGATGGAATGGACGGAATGGGGGCTAAGATCAAGGCCGGATCTTCCGAATGCGCGTGGCAGTATGGCAGATCAACATGCTTCGCAGAAAGGTTGAACGAGTACGAGTATATCAGAGCAAGAGATCGAGCCGTCTACGATAGTGCTAGGTGCATTTCGGACTGGCGCGCCGTTATTGATGAAAGAAAGCGCGGATCAAGGTCCAACGTCCACAGTGCTTCGGGGAAGATAAGGTAGGCACGAGTAAAGGATTGATGGCAAAGAGAGCGTAAAAATAGGGCCGGAGAATTATGGTAGAACAATCAGAATTTTTAGGGAATTGAATGGTATAGGAAGATGTATGGTAAGTTACGAAACCGAAGAGACTTGATCTGCTTGCAAGAATGGTTGGGAACGAGGTTATCTTGGAAATTGTAGACGATTGTAAGCAGCAACCATTCACATTACAGTATAAGTGCAGCATTTCGTGCCGGGGTCGCGCAGGTGAGGACAGCAGCAGATGCTTGTCCGTCGCTTGGGTGGCCCGTTCTGGCGGATGCGCAAATACAGCCGGCCTGGCTTTCCGGTACAAGACCCATACCGTATTTTGCCAGTGGGTGATACCAAATATTATCCTGGTAAGACAATCACTTCCTTGGGTTCTGCGTCTCATCCAAATACTTGCCCTTCAATGGCTCATCAAACATCGAAATTGCCTGGAGAGTAGAGTAAGATACCGCAGCGTACGGAATGTCTATTTCTCCGAAAATCTCCACAATGCTCAATGCTCCTCATTATGCTTCTGCTCGCCTTCTCCGTGGCTCCACTTCCGCCTCCTCCACAATTCTGATGGCAGAGAGCCCTATCGTCCATCCGCCCTTACTTGCTGGATGGCGCCTACTGCACATCAAGTTCCGTCATACAATTGACGCGGTTTAGACTCTCGAGCGATTTCACCTATAATACAATTGGAAGATGACTCTTCATCTATTCTTCCCCAAAACGGGCGCATTTGAGTCTGGTGCTTTGCCAGCTGGCTTACCTAAGGCTGCAAGCTCTTGATCTTGTAGAGACGCGATTTTCTCATCAATGAGAGCAATGTCTGCATTGACTCGAAGTAGCTTCTCTTGCATCATGGCCTCATACTCTTTGTCTGTGAGGACCTTCATTGGGCTCCATTTCGAGTTCAGCCATGAATCTTGCAAGCTCTTCTGCTGTTGACCATCTGCCTCCGGCGCGGGTTGTCGCGCATCTGCTCTATTGTATAGCGCCTGCCCGGTTGCCCCACAGAGAGCGAACATGATAGCACCAGGCAGAATATTTCCACGGCCACCTAGGCTCACAATTAGTAAGAATGCTAGATGGGTTCTAGAAAAACATACGCAATAAGCCTCCTGCAGCACCACCAACGCCGCCAGCTATAGCACTTGCGGAGACCTTTTCTCGCCGAGTGACTCTGTCTCCACCCCATGCTTGTATGACAATCCCTCGGGATGCTATAGGGGGCGTCAGATCGAGGACTCCAAAGTATGGAACCTCACTTGCCTGTGAATGAGCTTCCAAGCGTGAACCACTGAATCCCCGAGGCCAAAGCAAACAGAACTGGGGTATTTGAGCGGATGATTCCAGCAAATCCTCCTACAAGAGTTCCAGATGCCCCTAGAGAATTGACAATCAGACAATGGCCATAAAGCAGAAATATTAGATCACGTGATTATGTTTGACATACCCGATAATCCGCCAATCTGAAGAGCTGGCCAGAGAATATCCATGATCTCTGGAGGAAGATCAGATTGTCGTGAGGAAGCTCCATCTTGTGCCCCATGGCTGTTGCGATCTACCTTGGGTGCAGGCTGCATGTCGTTTTGGATCTTCTTTATGGCGCAGGCGTTTGGCTGCATGGCATGCAAAGCTCACGGAAAGGCCCTGGCCCAGAGCCAAGGTCAGATTCACGGGAATACTAAGGAGGAAGAGGAGAAATAGACACAAATAAACAGAGGACTGTCGACGGTACGTGAAGTAGTCGTGGAGGCAATAAGGTAGAAAGCTGGACGTGATATCAAATTCGGTATGGACGAACGAGGTTCCATGCCATGCTCACCTGGACTGAGCTTCGCTAGGGTACAGGTTCTTACTTTCCTTATTGCCGCGCTCAGGGTTGATGGGTCTAGGCCCGATAGGGACAAGCTAAAAATGCACTCTTCCACCGATGATTTTTCTACTCTTTGCGAACAGGTAAACTGACGGCACTTTGATCCCACAACGACAACGTCCACATCAAGTTCGCCGAACTTGAAACAATTGACAATCCACCCCCAATCACCACGACGAAGGCTCCCTTCGCCCTCGCCAGAAGACAACGCGCCAGCCCAGTCTCGCGCGTTGCCTACACAGAAAAGCCGCAAATATGGGTAAGCCCATTCATCTATTCTGCACGACTCTCTAGCAGCTGCAAATGTTGCTGGGGCCAGCCACCTGCAGATCACTATGACAAGATGGCTAATACAATTCGGTGTAGCTCCCAAGAAGAAGGAACAGCAGAAAATGTCCCTCGGGGCATTTCTGACTGATGAAAGTGAGTTGTACCATTTAGTCTGACGACCGATGCCAATGTTGACCCCGCGCAGAGATGGGATCATGGGCAGATGAAATGGAGGATATGCCAGTTTGTAAGTCTTTCGCCGCCGAGTCGACAGGCAGTTGCTAATATGTATTTAGCGGGTATGCATCTTTAAACCTTTCCATAAACTGTTCTTTACATAATCCCCGACAACTAACGCAACCAGACTCCCGCACCTCTGGCTACGGCGGTGGCGAGCGCCGCACATACAGCTCAACCACAGGAACTTATGGAAGTAGTAGTATGGGAGGTCAGTGAAGACAGAATCTACCCCTCGTCGTTCCGAGCTTACTGACAGCCGCGTAGGATATTCTGTTCGCGAGGAACTTCCATTGCCAGACAAGCCACCATACACCGTTCATCTCGGGAATCTCTCCTTCGACGCTACTGTTGGAGACGTGCAGGATTTCTTTGCCGACTGCGAATGCACCAATGTCAGAATCATTGAGGACAAGTTGGAGATGAAGCCTAAAGGATTTGGTTATGCCGAATTCGGAAGTCTTGATGGATTGAAGAAGGCGTTGACCCTCAATCAGAGCCAGTTTCAAGGACGAAACATTAGAATCAGTGTTGCTGATCCACGTAAGTGTTACTTGACATCAAAGCTACTTAATTACTGATTCATTGTTATAGCCAAGGACCGTGATCGCCCCGATGCACGAGAGTTAACTGATTGGAGTAGAAAAGGCCCTTTACCAGATCTTCCAGGTCGTGGCATGAACGATCGTCGTGGTTCGGATCGAGGAGGGTTTGGGTCGGGTAGAGCCTTTGGCGATGCCCCAGGATCCGATTATGGTGGAGAGCGAAGAGAACGCCGTGATCCTTTTCCCGAGGGAGACGGCAAGGTTCGCGACTTTGGCAACTGGGAACGCAAGGGTCCATTGTCCCCTCTTCCTCAGCAAGAGCGGGGGCCACGAGAGGGTGGTCGACCAAGAACAAACGATGGCCCAAAGGGCGAATTCAGGGAGCGTAAATCTTCACCAGCAGCCTGGGGCGAAGGACGTGCTCAAGGTTCGCAGGATGGATCTCGACCGCCTCGACGCGAATTTCAAGAGCGACCAGCAGTGGAGAGAGCCCCTACAGCTGCAGAGCAAGATAACCAGTGGCGGTCAAAGATGAGACCCGATGCACCAGCATCCAAGTCACCAGCTCCATCCCGTGAGGGCAGTGAAGCTCCATCATCACCTGCACCTGTAGCCGCTGTCCTAGCAGGCAGACCAAAATTGAATCTTGCCAAAAGAACTGTCTCTGAGGCCCCAGATTTAGCATCACCATCATCTGCATCTGGTGATGCCAAGGCAAGTCCATTCGGTGCTGCCCGCCCAATCGATACCGCTGCTAAAGAGAGGGAGATTGAAGAGAAGAGATTGGCTGCAATCCGCGAGAAGAAGGACGCAGATGACAAGGCTCGCGAGGAGAAGAAGGAGGCTGCCGCCAAAGCTGCTGCTAAGACTGCCGAGACTGAGTCGGCCGAATCTGACAAAAAGTCAGAGACCTTGCAGCAAGATGAAAGTACGGATGCAGACATTGAGGACGAGAGTGCCAATGGCAAGATTGTTGACGACAAGGCTGTAAAACCAAAAGAAGTTGTACGAGATGCAAGACCAAAACCATCAGACACTGGTGCTTGGCGACGACCATCAGGAGGACCACCAAGGGACGATGATGCTCGGGGGGCAAGAGGTGGTCGTGGAAGAGTTGACAGTTATTCTCGAGGCGGAAGAGGTGGAGCTCGCGGTGGACGCGACAACACGAACGGTAGCGCTTCTCCTCGTGCTCAAGCACCTCCTTCCCCAGCCATGGAGCCTGAAGCTGCAGCTTTGGAGGAAGATGGATGGAGTACCGTTTCGAAGCCTAAAAAAAACCAGCGTGGTGGTAACAACCAAGCTGGACGTGCTATTGCGTCATGATTGGATGCGTGATAGGTCTTTCAGCTACTAGTCCGAGACGCTGATATGCCGGCAAAGAAGCTTCTGCTTGGATGACGTGTTGAACAGCCTCTGTGTTGCATTGCGTCCCCTCTATCCTCCTAAGCGCAGGCCTCTTTTGGCGTTGGGTTTCCGGTGGTGTCTATAAAATAGATGCTCAGAGTCTTGTGTCCTGTGGCTTGGACATAGCGTATACATGAAGTGGCATATGCACAAAGACCCAAATTCCCCTTGATTTTTCTGTCGGCATACCATGATCTATTTTTCTTAACGTCTTTGCGATGCTCTCTTGGTGGAAAAGTCCTGCGAATTTTATGCGAGGTTTCATGCGGCTTGCTTTATTGCATAGAACATGGCTGGATTACGTGCAATTTGTAATTCTAAATCACCCACCTTCCATCTTACAACAGTCCTTTGAATGCGAATTTGACGACTCCTGAACAGACCTAGTTCACACCTAAGGCCTGTTGATGCTGCCAGCCTCTTTCCGTTTCCCATTGTCCATTTTGTCAGAAACCAAGACTATATGCATTCTTTATACGCAATTACGCTTCCTTTCTACTAGGAAACCCATATGGTAGGGCGGGGCGAAGCAAAACTAGCGTATCATGGTGCATTTTCATTCACAGCCCATATTCAAGAATACTACGAGATGGGATTTGTTCGCACTCTTCATGACACAGTTATGTTACTTGTACAACAAATTCTGTAATAGATTCAGATCGATACATTGGCCTGAAGCTGCAGATGTGGAGCCAAGAGGTCAACCTATTGCATATAGTGGTTGATATTGAATGAACGAGTCTCCCAAATATATCGTACTCAATTCTAAAACTGAAATCAACTTACGTCTGATCTTCTAGTACTCATTCCTAGGATAGTTTCCATTTGCAGCATCTTTCAGCGATAGATACGCACTGCGCGTTGTTCCGGGTTCTTCGTTTTGCTGAATTCTGCAGCCATGGAACTTCAATAAGTAGGTGGATCATTCATCTGCAGGACTTTTAGTCAAGAGCTTTATGCATAAGTTACCATGGTAGGAGCTGGGAATATGGGAGGGGCCGGGTGTGAATCACTTCTTTTTGCTGAAAATAACCGCTCTATCTCCATCCTTGATACTTCGATCTCCGTCGTTGATGCAATCCTGAAAAGTGCCTTAGAACAAGACATCCTAAAATAGGAGGCCCATCAAAGCACATCCAATGAGTGTCTCTGTTCATCGTCCTCTAATCCCAGGGCCATCTCTCTCAGTCTACCTCATAGAGCAGTTGTAGATGGCGTTATTGCTGACCTAAACCCATTCTTTGAGAAAAGGATGTAATTGGATTGTAGTAATGAGTGGGAACACGTCACGGGGGTCATAAATTTCTTTTCCTCATGAAGCTGGACTGGCATCGGAGCGTAAGAATGGCCTCGAAACCCTTAAAGCCGCTGTCTCGAAAAAAGCTACAGAATGTAAAGCGGTCATTCCAAGTCTAGTTGTCCCGTTGGAGTATTTGAAGTAGCTTCCCAAAGCTTCTACAAAGCCAGCCCGGACTGCTTTGGCATGCGTTATGTGACAGTAGAAGCAGAGACAATAAGCCAGGTAAAACTGGGTCAGGGAAACGTCATGTCGAATGGACGTCTACCTATAATTATTCTGGGCTGCAAGGCATATCAAAGAGTTATCTAACCATTCTTGGTACTGAGCATAGGCTCGTTGATGAGGAATTGGAAGCTCAGAGTTTCTATCTGTTCTCTATACCTACCACAATACAATCTTTATGCTTTTTAAGGCCCTTTGATACTCCTCGCAATGCTACTGACAAAGTAAATATCTTATCGCTCGAGTTGTACCCTCACTCATCGTCGCCGCCCTTACCCTTCCTTTCAGCAGTTACCCGGACCCACTCCTCAGCCTTAGCTCTAACTCTCTCTTGACTCTTCTTATCTCCATTTTGCTCTTCCCATTCACTCCAGCGCCGGAACCAAGCCTTTGCTCCCTTAGGTTTGATACTCCTGATCTTGGTTACACGTTCGAAAACGCCACGGATAATATCTTTGTCAGATTGCTGGATTTCGAGGTCCAACAGCTGGTTCCATATATCCAATCTCTTAGGATAGGTAGAGAGCAATCCTTCAAACATTGTACGACCACGTTCAGGTGAGCCAGACTCGGAATGAAACTCAAGGGCAGCAAATTTGATAGTCAGATTCAGATGTGTATGTGTTGGCAATGACTGGATAGCGCGAGGTAACAAGGCGCGTGCCCTATCGGGGGATGAGAGTGTCTGGTGGAGGAAGTGGGCATAGTTGAACCACACTGTAGGGGACTGCGAGAACTTCTTCACCAGTGCTTGAAACAGTTCATCAGCTTTCTAGAATTTTGTCAGCTTTCAAGTTCCAAGATCTCCTCGTCAAAAGTCACGTACTTCAGTTTTCCCAGATTGGATATAGATGCTAGTCAGTCTTTCGTGAACCTCCTGTGCATCGTTGTACTGGCAAGCACGCTTGAAAGCCTCGTTCAAAGTCTCATCGTTGCCGTACGCACATTCCAGATTAAGTAGAGCAATCCAAATGTTCAACTTCTCTGTCTCTTCTCGGACGTTGATGGTCTTGATGGCTCTTTCGGCAACATCTCTTGCCTTGCTGAGTTCACCGAGCCTCATTTGAAATGCCATATACTCGATCCATAGCTGAGACGAGTCTGGCTGTCCAAGTAGAAGTCTTTCAAAGTCAGAGACCGACTGCGGGCCATTTGCATCCAAGTCTCCGGTTCTATCGATTTTGATATCTGCCTTTTTCTTCTTCTTTGGTTTCTCCTCGGTGCCAGAGTCTGAATCTGCAGCAGATGGATCATCAGTTTTGTCGAGGACATCTGCAGACCAGTCGAAGCTCCCTGCTTTGAGAGCGGATACCGATGGAGTAGCTTCCATATCCGTCATCTCTTCGTCCGAAGAGTCGTCATCTGAATTGGAGACGTTCAGTACTCTAGTCGTATCGTCAAGATCAAGTCCAACATCTTCTTCGCCTTTGTCGTCCTCCTCGCTGGTATCGGCATCGAGCCTGACACCCTCCATACCGTCCACATCCTCGTCATCACTATCCTCTTCAGACTCCACTCCTGCGTCGAAATATGATGCTTTCAGCCCAAAGCTGATACGCTTCTTCTCAGGTTCAAGCTTTAATATAATGGCTTTCACGGAATCGCCGTCGGTATACAGCTTCTTGACATCATGTACTCGCTTAGAAGCCATCTCGCTCCTGTGGCATAGTCCGCTGACATTTGCTGAACCGTCCACAACAATGAATACGCCAAAGTCTTCGACCTTTCGAATCTTTCCGGTGATAACTTGTCCAACCTTCATGTCCTCAAAAGTGAGAAGTGGGACATAGTCCTTGTCAATAACGGAACCCTTCAAGCTGAGCTGTATGTGATTGAGCGATGCGTCCAACTTGATAACCTTTCCAGTGACGAGTTGATCGACCTGGAAATTGGACTTCCAATCCTTCAGGTAAGAATCTGAAAGATCTGAAATACGCACATAGGCAGTCACATTACCACCGAGATTGACGAAAACTCCATTATCAGCCACTTTGCTAACAAACCCACGCACGATATCGTTAACTTTCAGTTGCGAAAGTGTCAGGATTTCAGGGTCTTTGACATCTAGAGACGAGTTCAATACCCTTGACGGTCGTGTTGAGAGGCGAATCCTTTTGTTCGGTGCGTCAACCTCAGTGACACACACACGGATGATATCATTCTTCCTGAAAATAGTTGGATCAGCCAGGGAATAGTCGTCAGCGAGATCGACGAGATTGACTGGACCAGACAAAGCTTCACTTAATTGAACCATGATCTGCCTGTCGTTGACACGAGTAACCTTGACAGGGACCACCATGTCTTTGCTGAGATTTTTAAATGTTAAGGGTTCTGATGCTTGTGCTGACCGGGCTGAAAGATCCAATCTGTTATTTGCAACATCAACACCCTTAACATGGACTCTGATGGCTGATCCTATGGGAAAGTTACTTTCTAAATCTTTGAGCAGAGAGACATCGTCACAGACATCCATTGCTCGAATCCGACCACGAATATTTGGTGATAGGTTGACCCAGAGGCAATCATCACCGATGTTGTTTACAAAAGCAATCCACGCAGATCCGACCTTGACCTTATTCAAGGTAAGAGCTTCTTGTACTTTCTCTGCTTGATCGCTTGGCTTTGCTGATAATTCAAAGACTAATGTCTTGCCTGCTCTGTGTGTGATGGGTAAGAATCGATGGTTGCGTGCATCATGCACACCTAGAACTTGAACATTGATAATCTGTTTCGGCGTGAAAGTTCGTAAAGGATGTTTTCGATCTTTAATCTCTTCCCATGAATCAAACATTTCAGATACATCGATGCGTCCTTGGATGTTGTCTGCGAGTTGTACGTTTATTTGAGTATCCTTGACAGACATGACTCTTGCTTTCGTCAACCTTCCCAAAGTTAGATCATCAATGCAGGTGATAGAACTATCAACAGGGTTCACGGCAGCTTGGTTGACAACCATCGAAGTCGCGGCTAACGACGAGGTGTCCTCATCAATACCGACGTTTGGCATTGCCAGCAGGAACCTGCGCTGGGCAGGATCGACAGACACGACCTTCGCTTCGATCGATTGAAATTTCTGCAATCCAAAGTCGGGAAGTTGAAGAGCATCTTCCGAAACCTTGCTTCTTGGCAGTAGGCCGGTAAGACCTCCACCAAATTGGATGAATACTGCCGTTGCAGTCACGTTCTTGACGAAACCACGCACGACTTTACCTTCCTTAACATCTTCAAAGGCTCGCAGCAGTGTTCGCTCTCTTGCTGCCTTCAGTAAGCTCGGTTTGTTGGTGAGAACAACTAGGTGTTTTTGCTCCAAGATCTCGAGCGCCACTAAATCTGTTAAGGTCTGACCAACTCGAATCTTCTTCATGGCTGACAAGTTCTTTTGCTCTGATCCGTCGGTAAAATGACCGAGAGGAAGAATAGCTTTGAGTTTGGGTCCTTGTATCTCCACAGATATGTCATCGCTGCTCTTTTCGAGAACGGTCGCAGTAACCACCTCTCCAATTTTCAACATTCTGAGTGCACTCTGCTGAGCAAGGCCAAAAACAGAGGGGTCTTTGCAAGAGACCGTCAACTTCTTTGTTGCCGAATCCACTCTCAAGACATGGACATTGACAACCTGGCCAACACGGAAATGTTGATGAGGGTCTTTAATATAAGCCTCGCTCATTTCCGAAACCGGTAGAAACCCTCGCACTGTTCCATAGAATTGAACAACTGCCCCGGCAGTCAAAATATTTATGATTGTACCAGGACTCTGCATGCCGACTGCGATATCGTCATAGGATACGAACGGAACTGCCTCTGAGTTGACCAATGTCTTTTTGAGAGTCAGCCGAATCTGCCGTTTGCTAGGTTCAGTCGACAAAACTCGAGCAGTAACACCCATGCCCTCCTTGAACTTCTTTTCAGGGTGAAGTAATTGCACATCGGCCATGTGTGCTTCAGGAACGAGTCCACTTATGCCATCTGCTAGGTTGACGAGTAACCCGCCAACTCCAGTTGTATTGACAATGATTTTTTCAATCTTTCCTTTCACCAATTCGCCGATCTTGAGGTCTTCAATCCTCAAAAACGGTTGCTCCAAAATCGACTGCTCTAGAGAGACAAGGTATACTGCATCCACTGAGTTGTATCCAATGAGTCTACCACGATGGACCGAGCCGACTTTATATGGTCCAGTAGTCTCCGTGAGTGTTTCAATCTTGCCGTCCTTCACTCGAGAAATATGGACAAATCCAGGGACTCCCTTAATTCCTACATCAACAAAAAGTCCGACTCCTTCTTCGACCTTGCGAACAGTAACCTCGTCTACAATCGATGATAGCGGCAGGATGTCCAGCGGGTTTAGCTTTTTGCCATCTTTGGTTGCCTGCTGTGTGACCAATGCTAGCACATGGTCCAGCAAAGAGATTCCAAGTTTAGGCGGATCTGAGGTTGGAAATGTACAAATGACTCTGCCCTTGATCTTGGCTCCGATTTTGTATTTCTTCTCGAGATCTTTGTCTGTTGCGCCAGCACCAGAATGCATAAGATCTGCGGTAACATCAACCATTCCCATCACCTTTCCACAGATTCCTCTTTGGGTAATCTCCGAAATAAGTACTTCTACTGCTGTTCCAGGAAGAAACGCATCAACGGTTGGCGCTTCAACCAAGTGATTCAGCTTCTTCGGATTGGCAATCTTCTGCGTGTCTGCTGAGAGTTTGACAATCTTGCCATTAGAGCTCAAGCCTGTGACCATGCACAAGTACACGGCTCCTTCTTGAATCTTCGTCAAATCAACGCCAGAGCCGATTTCTTTCGAGGACATGAATCCACGCATGTTGATATCTTCGAGCCCGAGGTCCATGATTAGACCATGATCTTCCACACTCGTGACAGATGCCATCAACGTGCCATTCGTAACGATATTCTGTACGGCGAGGGCGTTGTTGGATTGTTGAGGTCGAAGTGACAATTCGATTCTGCGTTTGGCTTTTCCAGAACTCGCCTCTTCAGTGGTAGAGACGACATACGCACGGAGGTATTGTCCAAGAGAGAATAATTTTTCCAGCTCTATATCTTCAACATCGGACTCTTCGTCTTCATCATCATTTTCCTCTGCAGCGGCTATAGCTTCGATGCGCTCGGTCAATTTATCTGAAATGGAAGTTATAGGCACATAGCCTGTAAGATTGTTTGGCAAGGAGATCGCGATGTCGTGGACATTGATTTGGGAAATCTGGCCAAGGACGAGAGAACCCGGTACCAGACGCTGGGCATTATTAGAAAGAGCTCTCAACCAGATTCAGACCACAATTATGCATACCTTGTAGCTCAATCCTTCAATTTTCACACTCTCCTCTTCAGGTTCCGTAGCTTCGGAAGACTTCTTAGTCTTAATCTTACCTTGTACTTTCTGTTTCTTCTTCTGGGGGGCTGACTCTCCGTCAACATTGTTGCCATCGGGTTTTGAAGATTTTGCGCCCTGTTCGAAAAGAACATCTCTGGTGGCTTCTATTTGAATTTGCTTGTGCTCCAACGGGGTCAAAATACTGGCACCACCTCGTGGAAATGCTACTTCTTCCTCACGAACTCTGGAGATCTTTGGGGCTTGAGGGACTCTTGATGCTGCTGAGGTAGGCTTGCTGTCTTTCTCGGAGCTTTCATCCGGGCGGGCTCGTTTTGTTGGTCTATCTTCTGCGGGCGCTGGCTTTTGTGACCGCATGAACGAATCATTGGTAGGCGCACTCTTTCTCTTGATCGGTGCCATGTTGAATTGTGCTTCAACGAAGCCTAGGAGCGTTGCAAAGGAATTCGCAGCTCGTCAAAAATCCAAAAATTTCCTTATCGATTTCGGACTTAGATTTGAATCGCGGACAAACAGTTAACCCGAAACGAGGATGACCCCAACTGCTGATAGCGCTACATGACCAAGGGTGTGCGTGATCGCTTGTGCTTGTTTGTTAGGTTGATCGACCAGAGCGGAACAACAACGCTTCTATTTTCTTATGTTTCGTCACCATTTTGTTGCGAACGTGCAGCCTGAGACTCTCAGAAGAGTATTTCTTTAATGGGCCCTTCACGGAAGAAGTCGAGACCAAATCCTCCCAAGGTGGGAAATGCTCCACAGCCATCAAGCAAGGACAAGATAACGGAGGGGTCCACTGCATTATCCAGCACCGAGACAACAACAGTCACAACTCCAGCACCAAACACAGCTGAGCCCAAAAGCAATGTCACCAGAGGTCAAAACGATGGCCCCATCGAGTTGAACATGGATAAGAAGGAGACCAACAGTGACGCAAGCTCTGCTAGAACGGTCAGTACAACTTTGTGCTTGTAACTATGACGTCGCTAGATAAGGATTGTGAGGTTCTGACGATGGACTATCACTATCGTCTCTTGGTCAGAAGCTAACATTTCCTGTAGCTCCGTTCCACGAAAAGCTGGTATGGGGGTACATGGCCTCGCCTGCAGAAGTCCATGGCTTCGACAAAGGTTGCAAGAGAGAGTATTTTGGCAGACAAACCTAAGAACGGCACGGCAGCAGCAGATCTGAATCGATTCGAGCTTCGACGACCTCAAAATTCCGACAGCAGACCTCCTTCGATGTATCTGGGTAAGAGCAAGGAAACATCAGACGTGACTATGGGCGGCAGTTTGGAGACGGCAGAGGCCACACCTGCAGTGCCTTACTTGTCAAAATCTATTGGGGAGCCTGGAGAAGATTCAAAGCCACCAGATGCGAAGGACGTTGAGCGTGAACCTCCATCAACACAGAAATCTGATACCAACACAATCCAAAGGCCCGCTACTTCATCAGCGTGGTTAGGGTGGCTTGGTCGACCAGATGGTTACACACCAATCAAAGATTCTACGCCACAAATGGATGATGGTGAACAGTTACCTCTGCCTGAGGACCCAGTAGCCAAGCCGTCTGCGGAACCGATGCCCACTCCGAATACGTCTGGAAACACACCTCGAGCATCGACTGCTGCTGTTCCTTCCTCGACGTCCTGGTTCGGATTTTGGTCGTCCACTGAATCTCACTCGACTGATGCTCCCAAGGAAGTGATCCCTGTGAAAGTGGCAGAAATACCAGAAGTAGCCATGAGTGATACTTCTGCCGACAAGGCTTCTGCTGCAAAGCCTGCTGCGGGCTCAAGCTGGGCATTCTGGTCTTTTTCAGACAGCGGCCCAACAAACACTACCAGTGGTACTGACACACCAAAGGAACCTGGGGAGCTTGCAGTCATCGGTGAATCATCACAGAATAAACCTGAAGCAGCTCAAGCCGAGATAACTCGAGACAGTAAGAAAGCTAAAGCAAGTAAACGTGGAAGACCTGTGTCTGTTGAGATAGACGAAACGACAAAAAAGACTATTCAATTAACACCTGCGTCCAACAAAACAACCCCATCTGCAAGTCCTGCTCCTTCCAAAACTGCACCACCGAATATTTTAATTCCCTCAGTCAAGAGCACATACCATATGATGGAAAATCCATCTATTTTGCAACAGCTTGCCCGTATCCTTCAACTCGGTCAACAACGTCCGGTGAAACACGTGTATCTCTCTAAGGAGATGCCCAAGATGAAGAAGGCTCTTGCTATTGGCGTACATGGTCTATTTCCTGCCCCTCTGATACGAACCGTAATTGGTCAGCCGACAGGAACCTCGATTCGTTTTGCCAATCATGCCGCTGCGGCTTTGAGGCGCTGGGCGGACTCGAATGGATGCGCAGGTTGTGAGGTGGAGAAGGTTGCACTTGAAGGCGAAGGGAAAATTGCTGAACGCGTGGACAATCTTTGGAAACTGCTTTTGAACTGGATTGACCACGTTCGAAGTGCCGATTTTATTCTTGTTGCTTGCCACTCACAAGGGGTACCGGTATCTGTGATGCTAGTCGCGAAGCTTATCGAATTCGGGGTTGTAACCTCAGCAAGAATAGGAATATGTGCCATGGGTAGGTCCACCTACCAGCCATAAGCTGCCATACTGACTGTGAGCAAGCTGGAGTGTCCTTAGGTCCATTCTCTGACTACAAATCAAGGCTTTTCAGTGGCTCTGCTGGGGAACTCTTTGATTTTGCAAATCCCGAAAGTGCTGTTTCAAAGAGATATGAAGACTCCCTTCGAACCATTTTGAAATATGGAGTGAGAGTTACATACTGTGGCAGTATTGATGATCAATTGATTTCTATGGAGGTTAGTAGATACCAGGGAACATTAAAATACTGTATTGTTGACCGATCGCAGTCCTCTATTTTTTCAACCGTCAGCCATCCTTATATCTATCGCGCTGTCTTTATCGACGGGCGGATCCACGCACCAGACTTGTATGTATCAGCACACATACCATCTCACCGTGGCTTTTCTCGAGCTGACGAATTTGGTGTAGTATTGCAAATCTTGTTGGATTTGCCTTGAAGCTTAGAAATCTGGGTGTTTCGGATCACGGACTTATTCGTGAGTTGTCAGCACCTCTTGCAGGCAGTCTATATACCGGCGAAGGGCACTCGAGGCTATATGATGACGAGAAGGTCTATGAGTAAGACTGCGTCCTCGAAATACACGATATCGAGTTACTAACACGCTTAGTCTTGCCCTCGAGTTCGCATTAGAAACAACCTCTGTGGGCGACGTTCCACTTGAAATGAAGAGATACGAGGTACCCAGCAATGCGAATCCATATATTCTCCCTTGGATAATGCGTGGTTTGCTCGAGGAGCATTTCGTCAAGACAGAATTGAGTACCGAGACTGCGGAATTATTGAAGCAATTTGATGAATGGAAACCAGCGACAAAGGTTCTGAAAGATGTAAAATATCGGTTGGAAGCGGTTAGGTCAAAACTATAAGGAGTATGGCACATGGATCGGCGCATAGAAGAAGCACAAATACAACATGGGGTAAAATGGGAGGGAATATGTCATGGCTGGCAAGGCGTTAGTATGTCGATGTATAGAGAGAATGCAATGATACCCATTGAATGAGATGGAAACCCTCCCTCGCACCCCCGAATCTCGCACCCCCGAATCCCACCCCCACCCCAGCACCCAAACTTCCTAGAAATACCACCAGCAGCATTGATAGTTGTCAGTGGTCATCTTGAGCATCAAAAGAGGCTCCTGTACTCGTCTGAATGCTGAGGGGAATATTCAACTACTCCGCATTTTCTGGGATGAATGCACCTTCCCAGAGAAGCTAAGCAGCTGAGAAGCTCAATACCCCTCTCAGTAATTATCGCGTTCTCAAAATGCCAATCCCAAAGCATCAGATTTTGACCTAGCAGTAAATATGAATATCATAGTTTTATTTCTACTTTTCAGTATATCCTGGGCCGTAGTCACTGCCATATATCGCCTATATCTCTCTCCTCTTGCGCAGTTTCCAGGTCCGAAGCTGGCAATCTTGACGGGGTTTGTCGAAACTTACTATGATTGCTGGAAGAGAGGAAGATTCTGGGTATATATTTCGGAGGCGCATAAAGATTATGGTGAATGCATGCCGGCTCTGGCCATTCCGGGAAACGTGCTGATTGTATAGGCCCAATCATTCGCATTAGTCCTTGGGAGTTACACATTGACGATCCAGACTGGAACGATGCATACAGGATTAGCAGCCGACCCTCTAAGGATCGCTGGTATTATGCATTTGTAGGAAGCTCTGAAGCTGGTTTCGGTACTTCAGACCATGATGTGCATCGATTTCGACGTAAAGCTCAACAGGCATATTTCACCCAAGAAGCGGTCGCTTCCTTCGACCAAGAACTGAGCACAATCACATCAAAGCTTTGTATGAGACTTGAAGAGCACAGGGGGACGAACCAGCCCGTGAATTTGTCCAATGCATTTAGGTCACTTGCAACTGATGTCGTGACGCAATTCTGTTTTCAGAAGTCTTATGATCTGCTGGATTCATCAGACTTTGGAGCAGTCTTCCAAAGAAATATTCGTGTCTTTCCTGAGATTGGGATGTGGCACCGTCATTTCGGTGTAGTGCTAGATGTTATGAACACTATGCCACGCTGGTTGGTCGGGCTTCTGAACCCCACTAGCCTTTCTGTGGTAGACTTCTTCAACGTTAAGAGAGCCGTAGATTTCAAGTGGAACCAGGCTAATATTTGTTCAGGACATTGAATCTAGATCAAATACTATCGTTGCAACTCACAGGGATGGGACGGACGTAGATAAGGCTCAACGTAACATTATACATCAGATGTTAGATTCCCCTGATTTGCCAGCGAAGGACAAATTTGCATGGCGACTTGCCCTAGACGCTCGCACATTTATCGGTGCAGGAACGGAAACCACAGGCAATACTCTAACCGTTACCACATTTCACCTCCTGTCTAACCCAGCAAAAGCGGAGCGATTACGGGACGAGATCCAAGCAGCGAGAAGGCAAGAAAAAGGACCTTTCGAGTATAGTACATTAATGCAGCTTCCTTACCTGGTGAGTCTGAAAGATGTATCATGGCGAAATGCATGATGCAGTTATCAAGAACCCACTATCCACTTAGCTCTGTACTTACCGCTGATATTTACAGTCCGCCGTGGTAATGGAAGGTCATCGGTCAGTCAACCTTAATCCATCTCAAGTGGTCCGGTGTCTGACGGAGCAATGCTCAAAAGTATATCCTCGAGTGTCACAGGTCGCTTACCTCGTGTCAACAATCACGAGAGTATTAGGTATAAGACATACAGGGTTCCAGCAGGAGTGATTCCGCCTTCCGAGTATAGCCAACAGGACTGACGCTGTACCAGACGACGGTCAGCACAACACAGAAACTGATCCATGACAACGAGTCGATCTTCATGTCCCCCCGCTCCTTCTGTCCCGAGCGCTGGCTAGATGATGTCGAACGCAAGCGACTTGAGAGGCATGTTCAGCCCTTTGGACGAGGGTCGAGATCGTGTTTAGGAATACAGTAGGTCTGCGATGGTCTATGACAGCCGTTCACATCTTCTGACATAACGGACAGCCTTGCTCAATCGGAACTTTTTGTGACTTTGGCAATGTTGTTTGGTGCATTTGAATTGAAGCTCTGCGACACTGACGTTGGCGACATTGAGCAGTTCCACGACTTCTTCTCCCCGTTCCCGTACACGGACAAAGGCTTAAAAGTTACAGTAACATAGTTGCGGGTGAGAACCTTTTTGGGAGAAACGTGGAAAGAAAAAGATACAGTAGCTTGTCGATAGAGTTTGATGATTGAGTTTGGATCCTACTTGATTCATTTCTAGAAGGCGATTGTGTCACGTGCGTACTTTTTAAACCCGGAAGTGGCGTACCTGCATTAATTGGCCTTCTTTTCGGCCTTGGACTCTCGCCCGTCCTATTGGGCCGCCATCAGTGCGGCAGAGCAGGGCTGAAGAAGCAAGAATAGGACGACCGGCCGAGTGCAAAAGCAGAACCGTTTCTACAATCAAGCCAACTGATCATTCCACGAGCACACGATCTTTTGTTCTCCATGAATTAAGTCGCTTTCCTCCTCGCTGCGGTCCTTACCTAAGTATAATTACTGCATCCTTAGCCATGAACAACCTGTGGAAAAAGAAGTCCGCCTCCACGCCCGCACCCCAGATTCGCAAAGTATACATCCCGGACGATCCCAAGTCCAAGCCTGCACCCCTCAAGTCCAAGATACGAGAGAATCAAGCGCTTGCGCAGAGACAGCGTGACGCTTCTGCAGGGTCATCACGAAACCATTCTTCGCCATCCACATCTAGAGATTCGACAAGGCTGCAAGTCCGAACGAAACGCAAGGCTCTGAGACAGAAGTCACCTTCAACACAACATTTCTCCGACGATGACGACGAGGACGATGACGATGACAATGATGCCAATGGAGATGGAGTCTCCAGCCCTGCTGCCTCAGAAAAGCGTCAACGTAGGGAAAATAGTGGGCCTGTCGATTTGAAGAGGAAGCTGCGCTCTCGCAAGGCCTTTTCTGAAGAGGAGGGGACTTCTTTCGCTATGATCCATGCTGCAGATGTGATCTCGGACGAGCGCAAAGCAAAGCTTGGAGGATCAAAGGATTCGAGTGATGACATTATCGTCGAACTGAAGTACCCAAATGCTTCTCAGCGGGAGAGGTATGGAACTGTAATGCCCAGCTTTACTTCGTTTGCTGACTCGAATGCAGATTTAAACTTGTCACGGCAAGAGACGAAATCGATGCCTACGAAGAGATAATAAAGATTGCAGAAATAGTCACGGATGTTTACTTGACTCCAGAGCAAGCCAAACCATTTAAAGATCAAAACGGAGGATATATCCGACGACTTGAGCGGGCGAGAAACATGAAGCAGCCGAAAGACTTCAAGGAGGCTGTGAAGTCATACAACGCAGCTATAGATAACCTCAACAAGGGAGGAATACTTGCCGAAAATCTAGATTCTAAGCACCACATGCCTCTTGTGATGGTTCAGCGGATTCTTGGCCAGGTTTATGATCGTGTGGTCTCACCAAAGGTCGAATCACTACGGAAATATGAAAATGGCTCAGACAATGTCTACGGCGAGCTGCTACCATCGTTTGTGCATGATCTTCTTACTGAAGTTGGGCTCAAGTCGGACCAAGTCTTTGTGGACCTTGGCTCTGGAGTGGGCAATGTGGTGTTCCAAGCAGCATTGGAGTTCGGGTGCGAAAGCTGGGGTTGTGAGATGATGCAAAATGCGTATGAGTTAGCTGATGCTCAGAAGAAGGAGTTTGGTGCTCGATGTCGCCTCTGGGGTGTGGCTCCTGGTAGAGTTCATCTTCAAGGAGCAAACTTTTTGGAAAGCAAGCCTATTCATGAAGCGATGAAGCAAGCGGATGTGATTCTGGTCAATAACCATGTCTTCACCCCGCAAACCAATCGCAGTCTGGTAGATATGTTTTTGGATCTGAAGGACGGCTGCAAGATCATTTCTATGAAGAACTTTGTCCCAGATGATCATGTTGCTAAACGCAATGCAGACGATCCTGTCAACATTCTGGATGTCATCAAAAAGGGCCATTATTACGCCGGTAGCGTAAGCTGGACAGACGACCCAGAGCGTTATTACATTGCCAAGAAAAGGTCTTTTGCTGAGGCAGAGTGAGAAGTATTCTGCGCTGGGGCTGAGTCCTTTCCTGATAGACATTAGATTGTGAAACTTTTAGGCATAGCGGTTGCACAAGAGACGTGATGCAATAGAAGGACTGCACAATGTATATATGGCTGTATAAAAACCAACCCACTTCACTTACTCCCGTTGGACGTAATTACTTGGAAAAAAGCTACCTTGTTATTGGAAAATACACAAGGTAGCCCAAAACATAGGTTGACCACTTCATTTGAGAGAATCTTGAAATGCCTTGTTCATTTCATCTGCTTCCTGTCCCTTCTGGGCCATCCAGCGGTCTATAAGATCCTTGTTCTCCGCAACTAGCTTTTGGGATCGTTGTTCGGCCATGTTGAGTTGTAAGTTGAGAGATATCATCTCGTCTTGAACGTCCTATTATATATGAGCATTTTGATACAATGATTCACACACAGAGGCCATCTTATCACTGACATCCAATAGTTTTGCCTTGCCTCGTATCTCTTCATCCCTGTCCCTCACTTTCTGGCTCAGTAGCGTCCGCTGGGTAGTGAGGTCCTGAATCAATCTGCTGTCTGAAGTATTCTGTGCTTTTATGCGGGCCAGCTCCGCCTCTGCTATCTTTACTCGTGACTGTAGCTGACCGTTGGATCGCAATGCTTCCGCCAGATCAGCCCTCATTTGCGGGTTTCCTTCTTTGGGAACGATAGCTT